>CM065385.1:3300000-3892500 GCA_033060915.1 Euryodendron excelsum | reverse complement strand
TGATTTACATACAAGGCTTTTAGGCTACACCACATAAACAAGGGGCTCCTAGGCCATGCTATCTTAAAGTAGACTAGTGAGAGGTCCCCCTACACGGTGGCTCTCACTTGCTTTCCTCTAGGCATGATCTAAGAGCCCTCTTGACTCGAGCATGCAAGAAAGGGGGGGTTGAAGATGGGGGTTAAAATAGAGAATAGCCTAAGTAGGCTAGGAAGGAGAAGAGAAGAGTGGGGGAGAGCATAAATGTAAAAGGGATACCACCTTTTGCCTTCAACACATTTGTAGTCTTCAATGGATGTCTTGATTGGAGCTTGAGTGACTTCAAGAAAGTTTGAGAGGCTAGAGTGGAGTGTATAAGTGTGTATGGGGCCTTGTATGTGGAGTGTATAGGCTTAGGAGGGGTAGAATCTAGCCTAAGTGTTGAAGGGGGAGAATATATATAGAGATTTGAGGTTCTGGAGTGATTTCAGCAAAGTTTCATATCAATTTTGGACGTGGAACATGCAAGGGGGGAGACATCAATTTTGGCCTCACGCATGTAGGACATGTGCAGGTACTGTTCCATTGCCAGAATAACATGTGGCACCCTATGTACTGGTTAAATCTCGACCGTTGATCGAAAGTCGGTCGATCTGATCAAAATTTGAGCGCATGTAGTATACGCTTCATCACCGGAAAAGTTCGTCCAAACTTTGCCTCGATAATTGGGTCAATCGGAAAGGTTCCGGGGGAATTGGTCGCACTCGGGATGTTCTCCTAGTGCTTCTGATGAACTTTCATATTTTCAAAAGTTTGAATCATGTTTGGAGGTGAGTGATATCGTCTTGGGAAGTGTGCCAAAAAGGACACTTTCACGGAGCATCTGTGATACGCTCCGTGGGTGTTTGAAAGTGACTGCTTTCGTTTCATGTGATCGAGGCCTTCGGGAAACGATCTATTCGATCAGACCGTACCGATGAAAAGTATTCTGGAAATACTTTCTAGAATTTCCAAATTTACGCATTTCTCAAGTCGTTTGACGGTACATTTTGGTTAGGGAATTGGAGAAAAAGTCAACCTTAGCGGAGCGTCTGCGAGACGCTCTAGGGGTTGCTGAAAGTTATAGTTTTCGTACCGTACGATGGAGGGCTTCGGGAGGTGATCTACTCGATCGAGCCGTATTGATGGAAAGATCTATGAACGAGCTTTCGAGAATTCCCTGATTTACGCATTTCTCAAGTCGGTTGACGGTGCGTTGTAATCAGGGAATCAGGAGAAAAGACAATTTAGGCGGAGCGTCTGTGAGACGCTCCAGGAAACTTTTTGTTGGTCCAATAGGCAACCTAAGAGGGGGGGTGAATTGGGTTTTTCATAAATTAATACAAGTTAAGATTAATTAAAATTAATCTAAACAATATAGCAATAGCTAATCTATGTGCAAAGCAAAGTTATCAATGAAAATAAAGAAAACAGAGCAATGAAGGAGAGACACAGATTTACCGAGGTTCAACCACAAACCGTGGTCTACGTCCTCACCCCAAGACCTCCTTGAAGCCTTCTTCCACTGTGTAATCACCTATTACAAGATGGGCTGCTGATTGATAAAGTGCTCAGCTCACTCTACAAGAACTCCTCATTGAGTTCTTCAATTCCCAAGTGGTTTTGTCCAAGCTCCACTTAAACTTTACAAGAGTTTTGCTTCACATAAGAGAACTCTCAAACTCTCAGTTACAAGTGTATAGGAGTATACAACTCACAAACAAACTCTCTAACTAGAGTAGATTTACAATCAAAGCTCAAAGGAATAAAACAGGAAGAATGTTTCAGGAATATCAGTGATTCAGTAGATTTTCATCTCTTCTTGTTTCTTTCTCTTGATTCTTATCTATAAATGCAGTTGGAGGCTAGTATATATACCCTTGCATTGATTCCATCCGTTGGAGGTGGTTGGGTATCATAAATGCACGTCCAGTCTGTTATAACGTTAAGAAAAGTAGCCGTTGCAGCAGAGGGAGTCGGCTCCATTTTTGTGGTGTCGACACTTCCTGCTTCTGCATTTACCAAATATAGTTCACTGAGTTCATGAGTCCCCTTTTCAGGTTGATGAGGCGACTCCTTGTTTATCTGTCTTCTTCATATTTGGCTTCTGCTGTAATGAGGCGACACTTCTGCTTCAGGTGTCCACTCATTGATCATTTAAAACTTCCAGCCTTTTGCTTCTGCTACCAGGAGGCGACACTTCGTCTTTATGTGTCCGCTCATTGATCATTTTATCTTCAAGCCTTGGTGTCTGTCTTCATGAGGCGATGCTTCATTACAATGTGTCCGCTCATTGTCTATTTGGTCTTCAGACATTTTGCTTCTGTGTGCAAGAGGCGACACCTCAATTCCATGAGTCCCCTCATTGTTCAATATGTCTTTAGGCCTTTTAGCGTCTGTGATCAGGAAGTGACTCCTCATTTTTATGAGTCCCCTCATTGCCCAGAATTTGGCCTTCAGATTTCTATTGATCAAGCTTATCAAAGCACTGGTATAAGATCTTCAAGGAGTATGTCTTTGGGGTATGATGATCAATCAAATCTTCTTAACTCATCAGAGTTAACTTCTATTTAAATTTGGATTGAATCAATTATTGGATGTTGATCTTCTTCTTGAATCTCAAAGCTTTATTTGATTAAAGCTGAACTTTACTTCTTCATTTACAAAGCTTCTTCAATCATTATAGAAGATTTTCTTGAATGCCAATCTTCCTGTAGAGCTTCACAATGCTTCATTTCTAATTTCCTCTCTTTGTTAGCAATTCTTCATTTTTCTTTAAAAATCACTTCAATGAGACTTTTACAGACTTGATGGAATCTTTTCACACATCTAATCTTCATTGACTTTTTATATTATAGAAGAATTCTTCACTTGGATTCCATGTAGAGATCAGATATTCATTGTGAGCCATCTTCTCAGCAACTTCAATCTCATTGTCTTGAATTGGTCTTTAGCATACCAGATGAGATTATCTCTTGAGCATTTTCCAAATTCTTCAACAACTAATTCTTCTTCAACTGAGCATTGCACTTCTTCAACTGATCTTTGTGTATTTTGATGAAATCTTCTTTAGGTATTTACAATATCTCCATTCTTCATCTTTAACTGATCATTCCATTTCCTCAACTGATGAAGTCTTCAGCCTATCTTGCAAATCAATCTTCACCGAATGTAAGAAATTTTCTTGAAGTAGAGATAGGCATCATTTCTCAGTTTGGTTCATTGCATAGCTCTTTGAATTCATTGCTTGCTTCTTGAACTTGTTGTGCATTCTCCTTGATA
Source organism: Euryodendron excelsum (assembly GCA_033060915.1). NCBI lineage: Eukaryota > Viridiplantae > Streptophyta > Magnoliopsida > Ericales > Pentaphylacaceae > Euryodendron > Euryodendron excelsum. The sequence continues at coordinate 3,889,200 of CM065385.1, read as the reverse complement.
TGTATTAGACTTAAGATTTAACTTTAAGTCTAAGTTATGAACTTGTTAGTCTGCACACTAAGTAGATTTATTAGTAACATAACATAATGTTTAGTTATCATCAAAATCAACATGAGAATTAACCTTGAGTCAACAAGGATCAACCTTGACTCAATACTTTTATCGAGTCATGTGAGCTTAGTGTCATAGGGTGTTCCTTGGGTTAAACAGGGGTGTGTGGTGAAACCCTTCGCTCAAAATCCCAAGGCCGGTGTTGTTTCGGGGCATTTTTGGGCTTTCAGGGGTAAAATGGTTATTTTGACCGGAGTTAGCTGGAAATGGTCAGGAATGGTTTGATAGGTTGTGCTAAGTGTGCAGGGCTGTTTAAGGATGGTTTTGAGAGAGTCTTTTACCGTCTAGCGAGGTTTGTGCCATGCTGAGGCATTCAGGGGCAAAATGGTCATTTTGACCAGAGTGAGTCGAAATAGGACTGGATTTGGACCAAATGGCGTACGAGGGATGCCTGATGGTTTGACAACATTGTGGAAGGATAGACTTATCATTTTGAGGGATTTTAAACTTTCCCAAAACGTGCTTGGAGGCCCAAAGGGGCAGGTTTGGTCATTTTTCATCGAGTCGGGCTAACAAGCACCGGTGCTGACCTAGGTGTTGGTTCCCGAGACCGCCCGGTCTCGGAAAACTACCTGTGCGGTGTTGGTCTCCAAGAAAGCCTGTTCTTAGAGAGCTACCTGTAGGGATGGTATTGGTTCCTGAGAACGCCTGGTCTCAGAAAGCTACATGGAAAGGTTGTGTTGGTCTTCGGGAATGCCTAGTCTCGGAGAGCTACCAAATGACGGACATTCTACATTGGCGGGCTAGTAAGGACCAGAATTGAACCGTCTAGAATTTGATGAGGTGTTGGTCCCCGAGATCGCCCGATCCCGGGAAGCTACCTGGATGGCGTTGGTTTCCGGGACCGCCCGGTCTGGAAAATTGCCTGGAATAATGGCGCTTAATGCTCCAGCGGATCTTTGGGGACCCGAGAAGCGACCAGTTGGTTGGATTGGAGATTGAAAGGCTCATCTTGAGCTTGCATGTGTTGTGATGTTGAACACCGATCCGGGTCAGGCCGGAGATTGCCGAGCAGGTAAAAATAGAGTGCTTACAATAATTATGTTTTCTTTTTAGGTGTTTCATACCGGCTAAGTTAAGAGATTCTACTGACACTATTCTAACAACGTTACTTGAAAACCAAGCTGAAAAAGTATTTTTATGCGATGCAAATGAGCTTGTGAATATCAACATGGAGGCAAAGCAATTGTATAATATTAACAATTTTATCAATATAATACATTCAATAGGCCTAACCCTGTCGATGTAATTGCATTAAATCATACTCTTTTATTCTTGCAGGACCAACTTGATTCGCTAAAGAAATGGATGAAGGAGCGCACAAATTCTAAATATCTCTTTTATGTAAAGTTGGTAAAGATATATTCAATAACTTAAAAAATCTTGTCCATTAAGAATGCTGAACGCTAAGTGTATATGAATCTAAACTCTTGGGAACTTTTCATTAAACTTCTGTTAGATGTCCTGTACTACACGTTGCTAGAACAATTGTGGCATAGATATTGTTTGTATAGGTTTATTGTTTAAGAGTTGCATTGATTTGGTTTGATACCATCAGATCAATTTTTATTACATTATTCTATATACAATTATTTTGATTTCGTATGCTACAGTTATATCATTCTTATGACTTCTACCAAGACATATGGACTAATAATATACTCAAAGATCAATGATTCAAAAGTATGGATTGAAATGTGGTTGGCATGTGCAAAGCACATACTGAACCACTAGTATATATAGGGTCAGGGTTTGGGACTCGAGTCTGTTTAATATACATAATTGTTAAATCAATTGATTGAGATGGGTATTTTAAGATCCAAATCCAAATAAAACCCGTAACATACTCAAACTAAGCTAATCCATGAAAGCTGTATTGTTCGATTCTCATGTTTTTTAATTTTTTAGACACCTCTAAATTGGGACAAATTATTTACAGTGACCGTCACACTATTTTATCATATTTATATGATGTGACGATTTATTCATATAATGTCATGCTTAAAGAGAGAACATTTTTTTTCAACAAATCATAAGCATTATTCTAGCTGCATAGTAAATTTTCAAATTAAAAATTTCTGTTATGTAAAATTTTTTATACATATCACACTTTAAATAAAATGTCACACCATGTAAAAATGGTGATGTGGTGTGATAACCACATTGAATAATTTCTCCTAAATTAGAGGTAAGGCTAGGTTTATGATTGCCCGGTTCAGCAATCCGGAATCGAGAGCACGGTCGTCGAACCAGCCGGTCCGGTTCATTTCGTAAAACAGCGCTTCCATGAGCGGCTTGCTGAAAATATCGTGGAACCGACAGAGCCACATAAAAGACAGAAGGCCATTGTGCCGCTGCATCGTCTTCTCTATCTACTCTCTCTCTCTCTCTCTCTCTCTCTCTCTCTATCTATACATTTATTATATGAGAACGTATACCCTAATTGCACACAGAGGTGGTGGTGGTGCGCATCTTCTATAATGGCACAGTCTATACTGTCTGTCTCAGCAACACTAACACCTTCCAAGCGTGAGTCCTCTCTTTCTTAGTGTCTATTGCGTATGCATATTTCTATATTTCGTGAATCAAGCAACCTTTAAGTGAAATTACAAGAAAAAAGTGGGTTTCATTTATTATTTATTATGTGAATGGATTTCAGGAGGTGCAAAGCAATGGGGTAAGCTATTTTTGCCCGGTTCTTTGACTAAATTTGGAACCAATTCATTGTTATTCGGAGGCAATCGAAGGGGTGGATTGCGCATTGTTGTTTTGGGTGCGGCAGGGAATAACAGGGGCATGGTGGAAATGGCCGAAGGGGAAAAGGCACAGCGTTCTTATGCGTGGCCGTATAAGAAGGTTGAATTTAACTCTTCTTTGGGTTTATATTTATTGAGTTTTCAGTGAAACCTATGTAAATGGCGGTGGTTTGTGGTTTTATTTGGGTGGCTTTTCTCTACTTGAAAATGCTGTATACACTACCATCATTCACTGATAACACACAATGTAAGGAAACATGACTAGTATAGGTTCATTAATTTCAAAAGCGTCTCGACCTATAGGGCCTTTTTATAGATGTTGATTCCTCCGCACAACAATTTTCTTCTCATATCAATGAATTAGAAGAGAAGTAACACAACAATTGTCTCATATCAATGAACTAGAAGAGGAGTAACACAACAATTGATCAACGATATGTATATGTGTGTCTTTCTCGAATCAATCGATTACGATTTGTGACTTTGTCTTCAATTTTTTATGATGTGGAAAGGTTGTTGGAGGAAAAGAAAGTCCATGTTCATGAGTGCCTGAAAGTGCAGTGTTTGGTCCCTACGCAGATTACTGTCTATGAACTGGTTGAAAGATCTCCCAATCACCCATTTTGAATTGATTACATTGAGTAATTATTAAACAAATATAGATGATGATTTGGTTTCTTGGAACACTCGTAGGGAGAGTACAGAATTTGTTTTTTGAATGCACTTCTATCATGTGCATTTATGAGTTTTGATAAGGACTATATATTAGCATGAGAAAATTGCTTACTATTTCAGATTTAAAACATTTAAATCCCAGGTTCCTTAGAAAACTGCAGGAGTTTCTTCATAATCCAAATAAAAGATAAAAGTTTGAGTCTTTTAAGCTTTGAAAAATTGGGGAGCTTGATCTTTTGTAAAAGAACATCTCTAATTATTAGAGTTAGGACATCTGGATCCACAATGCACTTCGCAACAATTCTCCTGAACTAGGACTCTCTTTCCTCATAGCTTAAGGTTAATAAATTGGTAGATTGATAATGACTCTACACCATGCATTGGGCTGATTTCAATCTCCTTACTGAGCAACGTTAGAGATTGTGTAAGTGAACTGCAATTAAAAGCTTTGGAATATTTTCAAGGCCCTTAGGCGGTACTAGGGCAAGTGTTTGACATGCAAACAGGAAAAGGGCCATTAATTGCGGGGGGAGGGGAATTAATATTTGAGTTGAGAACATCTTTTTTGAATCAATAAAGATTGGATGGAGGAATGAACAACTGAATTCAGGCATTGATGGGGGATGGCATAGATCCATGTAACAAACTTAGAGTTAAATGTCTGGATGGTTTTGCCAAAACCAAGAAGATAAAGGAAAGGCCTAAGTTATGATTTGAAAAATGGACTTTATGAGAAATGGCTATTCATTTTCTTCTCATTTTGCCAAACCCAACATAAGCAATATTTAGTTTATTTCATTGCATTTTCTTTTTCTCCTTTTTTTTCCCTTTACTTATCCTTTCCCTTAACAAATCCAAGAACCAAATAGAACTAATATTGGAAATTATCAAATTCATGTCAAAGACTTATGCTATGTTTGGTACAAGGGAATGGGATGGAATGGAATGGTCATTCTCACTTTCATTCCCATTCTCTTGTTTGGTATTACTATGTAAAGGTGGAATGACCATTTCCATAGAATGATCATTCCCACATTTTGTTGGAATGACCATTCCTTATTTTAAGAGTGGGAATGGTTATTCCATTCCCACGTAAAACAACATAAAACAAAACTTAGTAAGATTTTTGTTGTCAAATTTCTTTTAAAAAATATAAAACATGTTTGGCAATTATTTTTTTTTATTTTAAAAATTTAAAAAAATTTTAAAAATTAAAAAAATTTTAAAATTTAAAATTTAAAAAGTTCAAAATTCATAAAAATATTTAATAATTAAACCACCACCGCCGCCACCACCACCATTACAAATGCTTAATGATATATAATAATTAAATAATATATTACTAATATTTTGTATAGACATAATATTAAATTTTCATATCATACACAAATTTCATTTCATTCTATTCTAGCATTGTTCATTAGTCTTACCAAACAAAGGAATGGGAATGACTACTCCATTCCATTCCATTCCATTCCATTCCATTAAAAATAGAATAATTACAAAGAAATTAGAAGAAAAAAGTAACTATATGCAAATTTGACTCATAACATTATAGTAATTGTTATACATTAAATGGGAAAATTACCTTGTTTTATGAACTCGTAAATTGGCCACATGAAAATTCAAACCTTTTAAGATGTGTGTCTTTGCATTAGTATGCTGAATGCAAAGGTCTATCACTGTCTACTAAGCCCATAATAGGACTCTCAATGGACAAATTTCGGCCCATAATGACTAAAGAGGGCATTACTGCAAAGAGTATGGATCCTTAAATATTTTTGTATCAAATAGCAATTTTGAGTGAAACAAGGCTACATATATGCTTGCAGAGAGCCATCTTCAAACACAAATAGTTTTGCTGGATTAAATTCATCACAATTCTATAATTACAAATATATCAGTTGCTCAGTTCAGCTTCTAGTGGACTGTAGTCGATTGCAATTTCTTCTTGTAGTGGACGATTACAACATATACATATTTATGCTTGCAAAAACATTCATGGAACCTCGTTGCTTTAAGTTGCAGTGGTGTGTATTGCTATATTGTTATGAATTTATATGTTAAGGGTTTGTAATTGTTAAAAGATTAAAGGGTGTTCTGGGCAGCTTGATACAAAAATGAAGGATAGCATGGGAAATTAGAAAAATTCACTTAAGTGACTGTATGACTTTGCGAGAAGTCGATTTGGGAGCCATTTTGGAAGCCACACTGGGTAGCTTCTCTCGAATGGGCTTTGGGAATTTGTCACTTTCGGTGGAAGGCCTTATATTTAACATTACCAGACAGGAAAAATTTCTTCAAAAGAACTTTTATAGCCAGGAAGGACTTTGACAATCCTTGTCAAATGCTACCTTAGAGGTTAGTGATAGACAACTCTTTTGATGAAGAGTGATTGTATAATAGCTGGCATGCGATTTCTACACGACTGAAAATTCTGCATGAGAGAAAAAAAGAAAAAAGAAAAAATTGTATAGTAAAAACATCAGGGCTTCTAGTGGAGTATAACCTGTAATATCAGCACTGACAGGAATCTTTGTTATATGTACTTGTCCTTTCCCGTTCATGTTGTTCTATTCAATGAATCTACTCATGGCTTTCTTTTGTATGCTTGCACGTGGATGATAATACATCTGTAGATTACTTTGTTGTTGAGCTTGTCAAAAAAAAAGAAAGAGAAGAAGATAACTTTGTTGTCATATTCTCAAGTAAGAAAGAGAATTTGTGTAAGGTTCTCTCTCTCTCTCTCTCTCTCTCTTGTTCCCCTCCCTTTTGTGTGTGTGTGGATTGAAGTAGATTAGAATTTATTCTCCACTGAGTTTGTTGTGTAGAAGATTCATGTGACATACGTTTATATTGATTAAAACAATAATAGATTTAATTAATAGAGTTTTCTTGCTTATAGAAACCCAGGGTATGCATACTAGGCGGTGGATTTGGAGGTCTCTATACTGCTTTAAGACTAGAATCCCTTGTATGGCCCGATGACAAGAAACCTCAGGTAAGCTATATTTTAAAATTTATTTATTGTTCATTTTTTAGTCTTTGCACTAATAAACTACACCAGTGTAGTCGTTTTTCTTCTTATTGGCCTCATTTGTTTCCCAGATGAAGGGGGATAGGATTTCTTATCCGTGGCCCCAATTATCCCATATTTGGATGCACAGACACGTGACCGGATAAGTTATCCAAGTTGGATTCCATATGCCCCCTACAGTGTATACGACTATCCCGGGGGAGGGGGGGTTTGTTATAAGCTATCCAGGGGCAAAATATGGCTTATCCCATCTTCTATTGGGCCGCAAAACAATCAAGGGATGTACTAACCGGTTTGATGGGCTTATCCGACATGTTTAGCAATCTCACCCTCTACCCCATAATAAGCTTATCCTATGCTTATCCAATTTGCCAAACAAATGAGCCATTCAGCGTAAATATGTTTATGAATGTTAAGCTGTTCATAAACAATTGATAACCATCTTTTTCTTTTTCTTTTTCTTTTTCTTTTTTGATTGCTATAGGACATTCCTCACATACATTTGTGTATGTAGGTATACATATACTTACAAAAAATAAACTAATCTACATCTAATCTAGTATGATGAAACAAGAAAGCTATCTATATGGGACATAGACAAAGCCTCTTGACTATTTGACCACGTGAAGGAAGCCATATTCAATTGCACGTCTAACAAAACCTAGCTCATCGATTGACGTCGAGAACCTGCACATCAGGCTACACAATTGCCAGCAATTGAATCTTTTAGACGGTAAGTGGACTGCATTGCATTTATCCTCTAAACACCATCGAGCTTCCCACCTAAATGCCACATTAGAAAGCTCCTCTAATATACCCCTTGCCCATACAACCTCTCAAAAACCCAACTGAAGCATCATTGGCACATCTAAAACAGCAAGAAGTAGAGAAAGCTCCTAATCCAATGACCTCCTTTTCCACCACTCCCTTATCCCACATAATAAGAACTCCTCCACATAACCAACCACCCAAAATGTTCCCAATGCACAAGTCTCCTGCCCAAACACTCCTAACTACTTCCGACTAACTCTTCCATTGTAATCTCTTGAATACTCACCACTTTCAGTCTCCAATCTTTCAATGGAGTCTTCACTGCCACTCTTTTGTTTGCGGCATTGAGACACCTCACATTCCAATTGATAATTCTGAGCTTCATGAAGCAATATACAATTCCTCTTTCCCCTTCCCCATCTCCTTCCCATCACCACCCTTCTCCTCCCCTCTTAATTAATAGAGTATTCTAAGTTCTTCAACTCCATCGCCAAATAATTCCTCTATTATCCACTCCTTTCCACTATCTTGTGGGGTTCATCGTTATGCAGTTTAGCCTCAATGGCTTCAAATAGTTTCATAATGTCCTTTTCAAACCCTTTGCAGGAGACTTACAAAAATTTACTTAGTCCCCTAACTTTGTTAAGCACCTAAGCCGAAGTCTCATACTGCTCCACCTCCTTTCCATCCGATACATGTCCACTACAATTTTGGCTGAGCCTTCCGTGGTAATTGGAGTACATACCAAAGGCTTTATACGCCATGGCAACACTGCCTCCAACCCCTCTGAAGATACCAATCTCTGATTTGTTGTAGCAACCTCCCTCCACGATTAATCTAAATCCTCTTTTATCACCATTTTGCATTTGGCTCCCACTTGCCCCCCTTCAACACCCCCTTTGTCTGAACCCCCCACACCTTGCCACCTCTCACTTTGCGCAGCCTCCAAGCTTGGGAGGGCCCCCACTTTCCCATTGTAACACTATTCTCATGCCAATACTCCATCGTCACTACCATCAGTAAAGAAGAAACTCCCCTTGGCTCTATCAAACATCCTGACAACTAAACCAAATATACCATAGCCGTACTTGGATCCCCTAAGAGAGTAGCCACCCTTTGTTCTCTGGCAGGCAAGTTGCCATTGATGTTGTTCGCCTGTGCCGGAGTAACCATTGGAGCTTGTCCTGAGCTTGAGCCCCCTAGATCTGGGCCTTTGCTAAAACCACTGGACCCCTATGAATGGACATTTGCCCCCCGCTAACGAGAGACCACCTGAACGATCAACTAGGATATTGTTTGTCCCATTGCCTGACAAAATATTTAGTATGCCCAATTGGGCCATCCCCACCTTTTATAGCCCACCTAAAACTCCCTTCTCTCAAGTGTTGGGCTGATGGTCCATTAGCCAATTGGATTGGGCCCAAATCTCCCTGCAGCCCTATAGCCTAACTCTAGAGCTGAGCAAAAAATTCGATCGCCTCCAATCTGGACCTAAACTACCAAGTGGCCTCGTTTCCTCTGCAAAATGCCCTCGGCCAGCTGTGGACCACCTTTTTCACAATTCACCCCTAGCCTCTGCCATGATTTCAAATCCCTCCCTCCATCTACCACCACTCGCCTTATGTGCTGGACCTCCACATGCCACATCCTTCAACAAGTGTCAACAACCTTGCTCCAATGCCAAAGCCCCTTTCTCCCCTCTTGGATGAGACTCTGGGTCCCATCTCCGCCCAAATTGGCACTGTGAATTAAGACTACCCCGCTTTGATGGAAACCAAGGAAATCGATGTTGGAAGGCCACTGCCATCTCCTCTCACTCTCATCTTGGCCCATTAAAGGTGGCTCTCCTGTGCCGTCACCCCATTAGATTCCACAAAACCACCACAACACCTACCAATAGCTTGAGCATTGCATCTTCCCATAGATGTAATGGAAAATCCGTCAATCTTATCCAAACCTCTGCCGGATCATAGTGTGGTTTGTAACAGCCCACCGCTGGAGACCATCGCTTGAGAATGAGCCAATGATCCCTGAATCAACATTCCTGAGTTATTATGCACTCTTTCAAGGGTGTCATTTAGGGTCTTAGCTGGTGATTGGTGTTGTTTCCTTCTCGACGATGAAGCTTTTGCCTCTAGTTTAGAAGGGAGGAGAAAGAGGTACATAAGCCCATTCATATCCAACATCTTAGCTCAGATCAGCACTTGCCACCCCCGATCTACCCAGGCTTGGACAGAGGCAGCATCTGGGACCTTCATCTTCAACACCTCCAACTAACCATCCAAGCATCTTTTGAGAAACTCCCACCATCTATCACAAGATCCCTCTTCCACCTCCGCATCGCAGTTGCCTCCATCCAGCCTGGATCTCAATGTCAGAGATCCCTCTGGCTAGCTACTGACTTCTGCTGCTTGCAGACTGGTCCTTCTGAGTGCTATTCCGGCCAAAGTTTGAAAGAACTTGAGTCATCTACGGCCACCCATCTCTGAAAGTCGATGATGGAACCTTCACCACCCCTGAGTTTCTCTTGTCTTTCACCATGGTCCCATAAATCTGTCCCCTCTGTTTGACAAATTCAAGCACTCAGTCAGTTGCTTACCTCCTGTCAAACTCCGCACGAATCTCATTTGCTATCGGATGCAACAGGAGACTATGGAACGGAGAGTCTTGGCCAGCCACCAGATGTTGAAACCCCACAACACCACCCCCCTCCGAACTCCTCTCTCTTTTTCACAGTCCAAACACCAACTGCCTTCCCCTTGCTCTCCTCCAGTAGGCAAAAAGCTTTCACAACTAGTTGAAGAATATGTATCTGCATTTCTCTTGGGGAGAAATTCAATTTGGTTGCTTAAGAAAAAGTATTGACAATATCTGCTACATCTGTAGTGTTAATCAGAAAAGATACCTAAGAATCCCTGAGGGGGAAGGTGAATCGAATCAATGGCTTTAAAAAAGGAGTTTATCAACCAATTCTGGTCTAAGGCTTTGATTGAAAATGTGTATCAATAATCTGATGGAACATAGAGTGCATAAGTAAATAACCAAAGCTAAGACTCCTTTATTAATCATCATCACAACTTCCATCAATGTGGCCCTCACCAATGGCTAACACAGTGTTATCGGACCCTGTCATCTCTATAACTAACCACCGAGTAACACCACAGCTAGTAGACTCTTCAAATTTTAACTCTTTATTTAGATGGATAGCATAGTTCAAATCCATGACATGAAATACGTAATTTTTTCCCTTTCCTAGAAGAGCTTTTGATGACCAGACAAAACTAAGTTTTTCACTGTTCATTCTATCATGCTTAAATCATATGGCTGCATATGTTCACCTTCTGTTAAATGTTATTTTTACATTGAGATATATTAATATAAACACGTGGTGCTAAGGGAGACATTCTTCTCCCATTAGCCGTTCTTAGTTTTTCTCATTTTGCTTTCTTCTTCATTCTTATTTTCTTTTCATTTTATGTTACTGTAAATTTAACTCCATAAATCATATTGCAAGAATATGGCCTACCTAGAACATTCTTCAGTGTCACATGATGCACATCACAGTACCAGTAAACTAGAAACGATGAAAATAATTACTTGTTGGTCCGTATTTGTGCATCATGAATTCCTGGTCCAGATGTATGAAATGGTTTAACAATTTACTTATAGTGGCTTTGCACATTACCATTGCACCACAAGAAGTTTCATGCAATGCCTAAGTGCTGGCACATTAAAGCGTTGGCAATGGGTACTTTTCTCATCTTTGATACATTATCATTAAAAACTTGGTGTATGGTTATGGATTGTGTTTTGGACTATCCAATTCAAGTGAATGGTAAATTGATTTTGTTTATTGCAGACATTGAGAAGAAGAAAAAAACCGGAGATGAAGAAAAGTGGTTGACACGTGCATAGCACGTGCTAAACCACTAGTAAGTTTAAAAAGGTTTTGCTAATCTTAAATATAAAAATATTTATATAATTGGCCTTTGTTTTATATCGACAACAATTTATGGTGTGCTGTCCTTGTGAATTTCTTTTTCTTACTATTTTTTGTAAGATGAAACTTTACCACCAGTTTGGGAAGCAAGGTGTTACCCTGTTACCTGGCTGGACTCTTAAACTTGATTTGTTGGGGTAAATCCCCTTCTTGCCTAGCTGGACTCTTAAACTTGATTTGTTGGGGTAAATCCCCTTTTATATATATATACATATATAGAGAGAGAGAGAGAGAGAGAGAGAGAGAGAGAGAGAGAGAGAGAGCGCTTATATTTTGGTCATTTTAAGTCATAAACTGTAGCTGCAATTCTTTGATTCTGTAGAGAGCGCTTATATTTTGGTCATTTTAAGTCATAAACTGTAGCTACAATTCTTTGATTCTGTAGACTAGCAATTTAATATTTTATTTGAATTGGGAGCAGGTACTTCTTGTTGACCAGTCTGAACGCTTCGTTTTTAAGCCACTGTTATATGAGCTTTTATCCGGAGGTATGTGTTTTGTTGGAGGTATGATAGTATACTTGATCATATTACTAATTTTGTTTTGTTTTTCTTTAAATGCAGAAGTTGATGTGTGGGAAATAGCTCCACGTTTCTCAGATTTGCTTGCAAATACTGGTGTGCAATTTTTCCAAGACAGGGTAAAATTCTTACACCCCTCGGATCATGAGGGAAGGAATGCACATACAGTATCTAGCTGTGGAGGAACTGTACATCTTGAGAGTGGGCTCGTTGTTGAATATGACTGGTATAGTTTTAATAATTGCATTCAACCTTTTAATGAAGTGTAAATTTTTCCAGGACCTTCAATGGTAACTGAATCTCTATTTTAGTTTCAATGTGATTGTATTCTTGTTTACATGTGCACTTCAATTGTCTGCTGATTTTACATTTTTGGACCTGGGCAGTCAGGTTGGTACTTGCTTTGGGAGCTGAAACTAAAGTTGATGTTGTACCTGGTGCAGCAGAATTGGCATTGCCCTTCTCCACCCTGGAGAATGCATGTGTTAGTGATCGACTGTGTGGAAGCTATTTATCTAATCCTTCAATGATATCTTTGAGTAATTAGGATGAGCATCCAAATAAATTGACTTTTACATTTGGTGTTCTTGTGGCACAGAAGGTAGATGAGAAGTTAAGAACATTGGAGCGGAAGTACTTTGGTAAGGACTCTGCCATTTGTGTGGCTGTTGTGGGGTGTGGTTACTCTGGAGTTGAGTTAGCTGCCACAGTATCAGAGAGACTGCAAGATAAAGGAATTATACAAGCAATTAATGTGGGTACCACCATCTTGCCAACTGCCCCACCTGGCAACAGGGAAGCTGCCCTGAAAGTAAGAAATCATGTTCTATGAATTGTAGAAGTTCATCAATGTTAAGTGACTCTGTTGACAACACCCCGTCATCTTTCTGTAGCATGAGTGTGCACCCCCTCATCTTTGTCCAAGAAGTTGGGACAATGCTTTGTTGATTGGAGTTGAGTTAAATATGTTCTTATTTGAATTTCATAAGGCGTTCAAATATGCCTCTAGCAGGAAAATGAGGTAGAATTTGGAGATGGATGAATGTAAGTCATTGTTTAATACTGCTTTAAGGTCACTCTTCTTTCTCTCCTATGTATCTCCTTTTTCATCTTTTCACTTTCTTGTTTCTTTCTGTCATTTAGAGGCTTGGAAGTTGCTTTGCACCATTTGTTTTCTTCCCTTCTTTTCTCGTCTTTTCACTTGTGAAAAGGATGCTTGGAGAGCACGTTGTTCCCTCCCTCTCTTTTCTTCTCTTTCTCCCCCTTTTTTATGCTCCCTCAACACGCCCACCCCCCCCCACCATATGGACATTAGATAAAAAATTCAGCCTGATATGTTCAAAGACCACATATTTGGAGAAAATTATTGTGGGAGCGAGATTACATCATTGTGGTTCAATTAATCTCTTGCAGATTATGTTGTAGGAAGAGCTTTAAGGAACTCAACCAGCATACTTCATACACAGGAATAGTTGTGACGGGTTGAGATAGCTCTAGTCATCCTATTGGGAAGAGCTGTGAAGAATGAGTCTAGCAGAGCTATATTGAGCTTTGTCTTACCTTGACGGATTTGCGCTCGATCATGCCTTAAAGTACTATTACTGTAGCCATTAGGTTTTCAGTATGTTGTCGTAGTGTAGGGTGGTACTCTAGCAGTTAAAATTAACATCACTCTAGCTACAAGGCATTAATTTTTTTATTTGTTTCAATGAATTCAATGACCTCTTTTGTTTTTGTTTGTTTGTTTGTGTTTTTTTTTAGAGCAATAAGTTTTTTAGTATTTTCCAAGGATTTTTCTTCAATTGGCCCAAATATTTTCATAACACATTTGAGTTACAGCAAAATGGGCCTTATGTTATCTTTGGCCTTTAACCTTCAGGAACCTGTCTCTTCTGATTTGCCCATTTTCCTGTAAACCTGTCGGGACTAATGATAAGAAGTTTGCATTGTTCACCCACGTAGCGACTATTGTGTAATTGAGATCATTGACAAATTAATATCAATTGCTAAAAAAAAAATCACTAGCCATCTACCATAGAATATATTAAAGCAGCCTCTTAGATGCGTATAGCCCCCACTTTTCAGAACCCTTAATTGTTTCTGTCATACACTGCCTTGTAATCCTGTGATAAATTTGTGTCTTATTAACAAAATTCTATTGCCATCAGCATCTACTTGGACATCTTATGTTCACATCTGCATGCGACATCCATATTTCTCAAAATTTTAGCACTTTTGCCTCCTTTTCCAGGTTCTTTCATCCAGGAAGGTTAAACTTTTATTAGGTTATTTTGTCCGCTCTATTGCAATAGCTAGCCATTTCAGAACTTCAGATGATGCTGTTGGAGCTGTTCACAACTTAGTGGCAGCTGATGATCCTGAAAAACTAGTTCTGGAGCTGCAGCCTTCTGAAAGAGGCTTACAAAGTCAAATTCTGGAAGCAGATCTAGTGTTATGGACCATTGGGTCTAAACCTCTACTTCCTCAATTAGAACCTTGTGATAAGCCCCATGAGCTTCCTCGTAATGCCAGAGGACAAGCAGAGACAGATGAAACTCTTCGTGTCAGGGGCCATCCACGCATTTTCGCAATTGGTGACTCTTCTGCATTAAGGGACTCCAATGGAAGGCTACTTCCAGCCACAGCGCAGGTACAATAAATAAATTGTCCTGCTAATATTACAAAACGCAGGCATTTGTGTCAATATCAAAATGGAAATTTCCTTTGGTATCTTCTGCCAAAACATTTTTTGCCTGTTTCATGGCTGATAATGATGTGTTCTCATATTGTATACAGGTAGCTTTCCAGCAAGCAGATTTTGCTGGTTGGAATCTTTGGGCTGCAATCAATGACCGACCTTTGCTGCCATTTAGGTTTGGAACTGAACCATTCCACAATATCATTAGTTTACAGTTTTCCAATACGTTATGATTATAAGAATATATTTAATTCTCTAGTTTGTGTCAAGAGCATTGTTTTTTTAAAAGTATTTATATAGGTTTTTGTAACTCCAAGTCCCTATGTAATTTGGTCTCAATGTTTTGATATCAGATCGATATGGGCAATACACAATAAATAATGAGATAGAATTGAAAATATATCAAAAAATAGAAACAACAGAATGGATACTAGATGACAAATTTTTGTGTTATTTGTGAGACTAAAGTGTTCCACTGGTTTTGATGCACAATCCATTATGTTCTTGCAGAAATGGGTAGTTGATTGATATTAAAGGAAATTATTGAGTATTGAGATCAAAGACAACGAATGGTCTCTCTCACTCGTTTTTTTTTTTTTTTTTGAATAGAACATGAGGCATCTCTTGACTTTTTTATCATCATCTTTAGTTATCATGTATTATACATCTATTTCATTTTATTTTGCTGCTTTAAAAATTAAATTTTAGAGATGGAAATAAGGATGGAATTCAGAATAGTTAAAAGGAATGTGTTAAGAGTGTTATGAGGGTTTTAATTGTAATCATGCTATATATTTGACCAGTATACAAGGATCAAAATTTCGTTTCGAGAGGTCGTTTCGGTTGGCTCGGAAACGTTTCGGAAACATTTCGGAAATGCTTCGGAATGTTTCTGAAACATTTCTACTGTGAGAAATATTAAAATAGTAAAATACAATCTTTTGTATAAAAATTATACACCTTTTATAAAAATTTTAAATTCGGATTAATACAACTTATTGTTTAGGCATATAGCATTGTGTTTTGGTACATTTTTCTATATTTCAGTGTGTTTTGATTGTAATAATAGTGTTTCGTTATTCCACTAGTATTTCGTTTCGGTCCTTTAGGAAACGGAAACGTTTCGGCCGTTTCGGTGGAAACAAATGGAAATTTTGTTCCTTGCCAGTATATATAATAAGGTGAAGGGATTACTGTACATAACCCTAAACCTACTTTCTTTCCTCCAATCTCTCTTCTCTTCTTTTTCCATCTTACCCTAGTTTATACTTCAACTTGGTATCAGAGCCACTTCGATTCTTACCTAGAACACATCAGAACCAATGTATAGTGTTTTCTTGTGATTTCCCTGTGCTGACGTCATCATCCGTATGATGACATTAGCATGACATCATTGTCCGTACGACAACCAACCTCCGGCGAACACCATTTTTGAATCGTCACAACCTCCCAAGATTTAGGGTGATTTTTTTGGAATTTTTTGAGCCCATCTGATGTGAGTTCTTATTTTCAAATAATTTTCATTTTTTTGGCCTAGTTTTTTTTTTTTATTTTATGATCTGCACTTTCGAACATTACCCAACCTGTTTGATGCCTAGAATCCTTCCTATGGGTGCCAAAATACTGCTGTGAAGTTTCAGTTGCTGTTTTCCTGGTGATTTGGTGGATTCTTTTGCTGTTTTGATGCTTTTTTTGGTGGTCTGCACCTTGTTGGTGGTTGGCTG
Source organism: Euryodendron excelsum (assembly GCA_033060915.1). Lineage (NCBI taxonomy): Eukaryota > Viridiplantae > Streptophyta > Magnoliopsida > Ericales > Pentaphylacaceae > Euryodendron > Euryodendron excelsum. The sequence goes on along the minus strand of CM065385.1, from coordinate 3,872,907 downwards.
GTCTGTTCAGCCTTGTTCAAGTCTTGTGCAGTCTTATTCACTCTTCTGCTGCAACTTTCTTCCATTGTTATTGGTTTGTTGTGTTGGTTTGTTGGTTTGTGAGTGGTTAATATGGTTGTATCAGAAAGTTCTGAGGTGAAACCATCCGAGTCAAAACACTCTTTGGTTAAGGAGAATGATTTGCCTAGATCCATTACCTCCAAGAGATTGGATGGCTTGAATTATCTTGCTTGGGCTTATGCGGTTAATGTTTTTCTTTGTGGCAAACAAAAACTGAAATATATCACCAGTTTTGCTCCTTCATTAGAGGATCCACTTTTTGATAATTGGTTGGCTGAAGATTCAGTCGTTATGGGATTATTATGGCACAATTTGGAGCCCCATATTGCTATTATAGTTGAATTTTGTGATTCGTATAAGAAGATTTGGGATTATCTTGCTGAGTCATTTTCACAGCAGAGTAATGTTTTTTGAGTCAGAGTTGTATGAGAAGTTCTTCACAACTAAACAATCTGGGAAGCCCTTAGTCTGATTATTACAGTACTCTCAAGAATTTATGGGAGCAGTTGTTGTGGCATCGTCCCTTTACTCCCGATTTACAGCAACAGAAACGACATTATGAGGATTTTATGATTGCATCCTTGCTCTTTGGTTCAGATTTTGATCTCTGTGATTTCAAGGATCAAATTCTTGCTAGTGAAATCTTACCTACTATTGCAAATGCTTATTTTTGGTGGTTGCGTTCATCTTTGGGACAAAATTCTATTTGTTGTAGCTCTGCTCCTTTTCCTTTTCCTTGGAATCTTCTGCCTTAGTCACTCGTAGTGGAGGTTGTGGTCCCTTTTGCTATGGGTTTCGTGGTGGTCGCGGAGGACGTAATTTTCGAGGTGGTTCTCGTGGAGGTGGTCGCCCTTTTGGGTATGGTGCGCGTAATCCTAGTCACGGTGATAGGAAATGTGATCATTATGGTGGTACCAATCATACTGAACCTTAGGGTTGGGTTAACGATGGTGAGCCAGATCATGTAAATAATGTTACATATGATTTTACTGATGTTCTTATCACTCAGCTTAATGCAATCGTCCAGAGTCTGCGTACTGTACTTTTCTCCTCCTCTATTGCTTAAATTAATGAGGTTGTTCAGATTTTACGTAATGCTCTTTCTTCTTTTTTCACCACTTCATTAGCTAATTCAGGTAATATTGCTTGTGTAGCCACTTCATCTCCATCTTGGGTCATTGATTTTAGAGCTAGGTCACATATGTCTGGTAATTCTTTCTTGTTTTTTAATTTGCTTTCTCATAAACACTATATTGTTTTGGCTGATGGATCCTCTCGGCTTCTTGTTAGTAAGGGGGTTTTGCATCTTAATGAATCCCTCTCTTTACCCTCCAGTCTTTATGTTTCTTAGTTTCTCTTCAACTTGCTTTCAATTAGTCAACTGACTAAAGTTTTACATTGTTCTATGACCTTTACTTTTACTTTATGCGTCTTTTAGGATCTTAAGACCAAGAAGATGATTAGTTCGGGGCATGAGAAGGACGGCCTGTATTTTCTGGATCTATATTGTTTTCCTTTTATCACTTCATTTGCATTGTGTTATCGTCTCTCCTTTTCAGTGGCATTTTCGTTTAGGACATCCCTCCTTGGCCAAACTTAAGTTAGCTATCCGTAATTTGAGTCATGTGTCTTGTTTAGAGTGTGAAGCTCGTTAGTTTGAAAAGCATCACCGTAGTTCATTTTTTAGTTGTGTTTTTCATCATCAGTCCGACTCCTTCGATGTTGTCCATACGGACATATGGGGTCCTTACCGAACTCCTAGTGTTAATAGATTTCTCTACTTTGTGATATTTGTTGATAACTATTCGCGCATGACTTGGTTGTTTTTAGTAAAACAGATATCTGAATTGCCTTGTGTTGTTTCAAGATTTTATAATGAGATCTTTACTCAATTTGTTAAACGTATAAAGATTTTGTGTTCTAATAATGGCTTAGAATATATCCAGTCTACCACCAGAGATTGGCCTAATTGGAAGGGACTCTGGTTGCTTAAACAAGAGGTCTCGGTTTCGAGCTCTTGTGGATGCAACAAACTTTCTTGAGAGAAATTTCCGTTTCGGTGTCCGATCGTACCTCAGAGGATTAGTCTTGGGTCAAGTCTTAAAGTGGCCAAGCTTGGGGATACCTTGGAAAATAAAAAAAAAAGAATATATCTAGCCTGTTCTCCATTCTTTATGTGTTGATTGTGGCATTATTCATCACATGAGTTGTGTTTATACTTTTCAACAAAATAATATTGCTAAATGTAAACATCACCATTTATTGGATGTTGCTCGCACCATGTTGTTTAACATGCAGGTTCCAAAATATTAGAAAACTATTGTTCTTACTGCTTGTCACTTTGTTAATTGGATGCCTTCGGCAGTTCTGGCTCACAAGTCTCCTTTCTCTTTCTTATATACTGATTCATCTTCTTTTTCACTTACTCGTATATTCGGTTGTGTTGTCTTTGTTCATAGTCTTGATCTTGGTCTAGATAAATTATCTTATCGGACTCGCAAGTGTGTTTTTATTAGGTATTCTCAGACTCAAAAGGCTATCGTTGTTACTATCCTCCGTCCTGCTAGTACTTTGTGAGCGCTGATGTTACCTTTTTTTGAGTACACACCTTCTTCTCCACACTAGGTCAAGAACTGTCATCAAACCTCATCTGTTGTGATGAGGGGGAGCCTTCTTTCCCTTCCCCTACTCTTTCGTTACCTTTGTATTCCTCACTTCCGTCTTTCATCTATTCTCCAGTGCCTAATTCTCCTCTGCAAGTTTATTAGCGATCCAGGACTTGCCTAGTTGTTTCTTATGGCTTTACTTCTGCATCTTCTTCGTTTGAGGTTTCTCATATTCCTTTCTCTACTCGGGAGTATGATGATTTGCTCATTGCTTTACGTCGATGTAAACGTATTTCTACTCAACACACTATTGCTCAGTTTGTCTCTTATGGTCATATTTCGTATTCTCTCTATTTCTTTGCTTGTGCCTTATCTTTTGTTTTTGTACCCTCTTCTTATGGACAGACTTTATCTTCGACTAGCTGAAAGCATGTTATGGATGAGAAAATAAGTGCCCTTTGTAGTAATAAGACCTAGAAACTTACTTCTCTTCTGCATGGGAAACAAACAGTGGGTTGTCATTGGATTTATACAGTTAAGTACCTTCCCGATGGCTCTGTGGAGCGCCTTAAGGCCCGCTTGGTTGCTAAAGGGTATATTCAGACATATGATGCTGATTATCTTGAAATTTTCTCTCCTATTGCTCGCCTTAATTTCATTCGGATTCTATTGGTTGTTGTTGTTGCTCGCTCTTGGCTTTTATATCAGCTTGATATAAAGCATGCTTTTTTTTATAGGGATCTTCAAGAAGAAGTTTACATGGATCAGCTGCCTGGCAATGTTGTTTTTGGTAGTGAGAATCTTGTTTGTCGCCTTTGAAAAGCTCTATATGGACTGAAGCAATCTTTTCGTATCTGGCTTGATAGATTCAGTGCCGTTATGCTTGATTATGATTTTCAGTGCTCCACTTTTGATCATTTTGTGTTTATTCGTCATTCTTCTACTGGTATTATTGTCTTAATTGTTTATGTTGATGATATTATCATTTCTAGAAGTGTTTCTATTGGTACTGTTGACTTGAAGCGTCATTTGGGTACACAGTTTCACACTAAAGACTTGAGAGTTCTTCGTTATTTTCTTGGGATTGAGGTTGCACGTTCTTCTGAGGACATTTCTCTCTTTCAATAGAAATATGTACTTAATCTTTTGTCTGAGAGTGACCTTTTGGGTTCTCGACCAGCTGAGACTTCTATGGATTCAACTGTTAAGCTTGATGCTAAGCATGAGAATCTTTCTTGATGTCGGCCACTATCGACTATTGGTTGACAAGTTGATTTATCTCACTGTTACTCGCCTAGACATTGCTTAGGTGGTTTGTGTTGTCAGTCAGTATATGCATGCTCCTCGTAACCCACAGTTTGTAACTGTTTGTCGAATTTTGCTATATCTGAAGGGTGCACCTAGCTGTGGATTGTTGTATCAGTCTTCTACTTCTTGTCTATTACTAGTTTTAGTGATGCTGATTGGGTTAGTAATTGTTTTGAGAGACAATCGACCTTTGGTTATTATACATTTGTTGGTGACATTCTTGTTACTTGGGGGAGTAAAAAGCAGAATATTGCTGCTTACTATAGTGCTGAAACTGAGTGTCATGCTATGACTCATATTGCTTTCGAGATGATATGGGTTCGCTCTTTAGTTCTAAAATTTGGTATTGTTGTTCATACTTCTATGCCAATGTGTTGTGACAATCAAGTTGACATCTTTATCGCAAATAATCCTGCTTTCCATGAACGTACTAAACATATTAAAGTCAATTATCACTTTATTAGGGATCTTTTGCTGTGCAAGCAGTTGCTACTCCTTTTGTTCGTTCCGAATCTCAGTTAGGCGATATTCTCATGAAACCGTTAACTCGTTCTTCTTTTCAGTTTTGTGTTCCAAGCTTGGCATGTTTGATTTGTATGCTCCAACTTGAGGGGGAGTGTTAAGAGTGTTATTTCTTTTAAGAGTATTTTTGTAATCATGCTATATATTTGACCATTATATATAAATGCTAAGGTGAAGCGATTACTGTATGTAACCCTAAAACTACTTTCTTTCCTCCAATCTCTCTCTTCTATTTTCATCTAACCCTAGTTTACACTTCATAAAATGTATTAACCAACTTAGACCGTAATTAAGATAGACAAAGTAAAAGCAAACAGTTATACTAGAGTAACAATAATATCCACGCTTTGAAAGTGACTAAAATTCTTTGTATGTTACTTTTGGTGGTGTGAATGTATTGAAAGAAAGTGAGAAGTGTACTCTTGTTAGTTGTGAGACTTGATAAACCATAAAATAAAAAAAAAATTAAAGAAATAAAGAAGAAGAAAATAAACATTCACACTTAAAGCATCCATGACTTGGCAGTTCATAAATCTGAAGGGCAGTTCATAAATCTGAAGGGCGCCAACACATATAATTTGTATACCTCACAAATAATAAGACAACTAAAAGCAACTTATTTTCACAATTTACGGGGGTGACCTTAGAGGTCGTGGATGTATGTGTACCATCTGAGAAGTATGACAGACACTCAATAATTATCGAATCAAGCAGAGAGCAGAAGGGAGAGGGTTAATGGCGGTAGAGAACAGGAGAGATAATGAGAGTTTGTTGGAACTCCTTGTGTCTTGATGATACTTTTTACAACCGATGGAATGATTGTCCACTTGTGTTAGGAGGAGGGGCAATGGCCTTTATATAGGTGACCAAGTGTGAGGGAGGGGACAACCTATGGCTAGGTGTCTCTTTCATCTTGAGGGGATCGGCCTTGCGTCCGGGATCCTGCTGAAGTAGGTGAGATATTTCAGATGCAGAGTTGACCTTAGGCATTAAATGCCTTTATCCCATCCTCCTTAGTGAAGTTGCTAGGGCATCTTGGAGGATCTCTCTCTAATTACGGTAGGTCAAAAAAGATCCCTCTGAGGAGAGGCATTGGTTCCTTGATGATCCTATGGATATTATCCCCCAAACCACAAGTCCCTTATGGTCTCGCATGGAGGGTCATGGCCAACCGAAGAGTTGGTGTTGAAGGATCTCAATATTTCAGCTGGGTAAGATCTATTCTTGTTTTCTTCTTGTTGCTCGGTCTTCCCCTCTTTCTTCTTTTTTTTTTTGTTTACGTAGTAGATCTGGAAAGAGGGAGAGCCAAAGAGGGAGATTGAGGAAGAAAGTGTGAGATTGAGGTTCGCAAAATTGGGCTTTGCCGCCCTTGGTGTAGCTGGTGGACACGATCGGGCTTTGACGGCCCAGGGCTGGGCCGCCTGGAGAGGTCGGGCTTTAGCCCTTTTTTTGTGTGTTGAGTTTAGGAAGAGGAGATGGGTGGGATTGCTCTTACTCCTTTGGCGTTGCTGGCCAAGATTGGGGTGTGGAGGTTGCTGCCTCCTTGGCATTGTTATTTCTCTTCGTGATGCTAGTCTTGGGAGTTGGTGGTGATTGGTGGTGGAAGCTTTGGTGCCAAGAGAACTAGAGGTCATTCCCCATTTGCTTTGGAAGCTTTGGTGGTGATGGAAGCTTCACTTTAGCTTCAGTATCATTTCCCTTTTGTTTTGTTGTTGTGGGATTTACTGGAGAATGGTTGGGTCCATGATGATATCAGGTTTCAGTGTTGCTGCTGCTGATGACGCCAGTAGTGGGCTAAGGAGAGAGATCGAGGTCTTTGGTAGAGTTGGCGTCGTTCATGTGGATCAAGAAAAGGGAGGAGGGGGGTTGTCCGTGCCGGGTTGCATTATATATATTTTTTGCACCACTGCCAGAAATTGTGATTTGCGGATTTTCCCTTAGGCGTCGCTGGTCCAGATCAGGCTTTGAGGGTTTGTGCTGGCTTTGAAAATGGTCTCCATGATCTTACCATGCCATGAACCTCTGCTTGACTTTCTCATTCTACCTCTTAATCTTATATTGTGTGGCTTTGCATGTTGTAGCTTCTGTGGTGTGCTTTTATGGTTTGTTTTCTTGTTCCCTTTTCAGGCTTAGAGACTTTTATGGTGTAGATGGCCGAAGCTGGTGCTTCTACTGATAATTTTGACGTTCCTGTTGTGGACTTGATAGTTTAGGTGTGTTTGAGTTACGCTTTTGCTTTTTCGACAAGAATTTTGGTTTAGGGCTTCGTGCTTTTAGGTGGATGCTTTATGGGATGCTTGTCAAGTTCTTTCGCTTCGATTTAGTAGGACTGAGGTGCATTTGCTTATTGAGGAGGAAGTATTTTTTGATAATCAGTCATATCCTCGTGCTGTCTCTATCCCGCGTTTTGGCCTGGAGCATGGGGTGTATCCCTATTAGTTTTTGAATTATAAGTGTGACTCTGGTCCTCCTAAAGGCATGGATAACTAGATTAACAACATTTTGAAGTCATCTGAGTTTCAAAATGTATTAACTGGTATTCTTGATGCGGTTAGGGCCACTGCCCGACTAAAGCTTCTTCGAAATCATGAGGCTCTTGACTTTCTCATTCCTTACTGGAGCCCGAATAGCCTACATTCGGGGAAATTGGCCCAACCTTGGAAGATGTTTGTAACTTATTTCACCTTCTGGTGTTTGGGTCTGCTTTGACATCTCGATCTTCTGACATGAAAAGGAGTGCATTGAGGCTTTGCGTAAGGGGCTTCTTGAGTCCAGGGAGGAGAGTTGGAGCAGCAAGTTTGGTAAGAATACATTCACCGGTTGGGTAAAGTAGTGGTATAATACCATCTTATAGCATATCTTGCATGCTGGCTTTCGCATTTTTTTCTTCCGGGTCCTCTTGTTGACAGGATTTGTTGGGATTTGTTTGGAATCGCTTCGAAGTTGAGTGTAAAGATGTCAGTTGGTTTGGCGTCGTCGTTCTTAGGGACTCTCTTTGTTCATTTGGATCTTATCTGCTGGTTTTGCTCATTTTATTGGGCAGTTTGACTTCACGACGTATGTTACCACTCCATTCTTACAAATGTGGCTATATGAGAGGTTTCAGCACTTTATTCCACCCCTTGCTAGGCCTCCAGGTAATACAGACGTGAATCGTGGGTGTATGTGTACCCTGTGAAAAGTATGACAGTCCTTTAGTAACTATCGAACAAAGCAGAAAGGCGAAAGGGAGAGGATCAATGGCAACGTAAGAAGCATTGACATAGACATGAGTGTCGGTGTAAAAATAAATAAATAAAAAATTAGACACATAAAATGGAGTGTCCGACACGTATCTGCAAGTGTCCGATGAGTATTGGTGTTCGACAAGCATTTGACACGGGGCCAGGATTAAAATTTTGTTTTGAGAGGTTGCTTCGGTTGAGTTGGAAACGGAAACGTTTTGAAAACATTTCGGAAATGTTTTGGAATGTTTCGAAAACATTTCAAAAGTAACAAATATTAAAATAGTAAAATTCAATCTTTTGTATGAAAATTATACAACATTTATAAAAATTGTAAATTCAGGTTAATGAAACTTATTGTTTGGGTATTTACTGTTGTGTTTTGGTGCATTTTTCTATATTCCAGTAAGATTTGATCATAATAATAGTGTTTTGTTATTCCACTAATGTTTCGTTTCGGTCTCCTAGGAAACGGAAACGTTTCGGCCCTTTCAATGGAAACAAATGAAAATTTTTTTCCTTGGACACGGGTACGGTTCCTCTAATAGAGTGTTCGTACTTTCTGAATGGCAGCCAAAGAGAGGAGAGAGTAGAGAACTGGAGAGATAATGGGGGTTTGTTGGAACTCCCATTGTCTTAATGATGCGCTTGACAACTAATGGAATGATTGTGCACTTGTGTTAGGACGGGCAAGGGCTTTTGTATAGGCAACCGAAGTGTGAGGGAGGGGACAACGTGTGGCTAGGTGTCCCTTTCATCCTTGGGGGGTCAGCCTTGCATTTGGGATCTTGTTGAAGTAGGTTGAGATACTTTAGATGCAAAATTCACTTTAGGCATTAAATGCTTTTGTCCCATCCTCCTTAGTGATGTTGTTGGGGCATCTTGGAGGACCTCTCTGTCATTGCGGCAGGTTAAGGAAGATCCCTATGAGGAGAGGGATTGGCAACTTGACGATTTCATAGATCCTAGCCTCTAAATTACAAGTCCCTGATGGTCCGAATTGAGGGTCATGGCCAACCGGAGAAATGCCATGAGTTGTACTTGCGTGGATTCTTGGACTTTGCTCAAGACCCAATGATCAGGGTAGTTGGAGAATGTATCTTAAGAATTCTTGGTGACACAAAGGTGTCAGAGGATCCTCGAGGGCAAGGTGACACAAAGGTGATGGAGGATCCTCGAGGGCAAGGTAACCCAAGGGTAATGGAGGATTCTTGAAGGTGAGGTGACCCAAAGGTGATGAAGGGTCTTGGGTCGCAACTCCATACTTATGGGTAGAATGGAGGATTCTTGATGCAATGGAGCTTGGCTCCAAGCGGGTTTGGGCGAAGGCACTGCGTGTTTAGCCTGGCCCTAGTGCCTTGTCAACATGAGAAGCTGTAAAGATGGTGATGTGTCCAACCACATGGGTTGTGACCTATGTGCCTACACCTACGTTCATTGACAATGAGTGTGAATCTAAATATTGATTAATCTTTCTTCTTTACAATCTGGGTTTAAGATGGCAGGACATACAATAGGATTGCATACAGTGACTAAGAAGAACCATTACTGCATTTTGCATGAAAGGAGAGATCGAACTGCTAGTGTCACCACTAATTGTTTGTGCAAGAAATTGTGCACGTGAATAGATCCTTTGAGAACAAAGAATTTATCCTTTTGATAGAACTATTACCACATTTTGTGCGTAATGATATCTCAACACTAATGCCACCGATTACTTCTTGTCTTAGGCTTTACACAGATAAAATAGATCGTTTTGAGGACAGAGAATCTATTTTATTGTTGATGGTGACTGTCTGATTAGGCGTGTCAATGTGGTTTATAGTTGCCTTAGCTAGGAAAATGCAGAGAAAACCAGGAAAATCAAGTGATGAGGGATTAATTTCGACTTCATTGCTGTAATTGCAGAAAAGGGTTGGGTACAACCTGGCATAACCCCCTCAAAAAGGGAAAAAATGGAAACCATAAAAAAGAGGAAGAAAGACGGCCTCCTAGCTCAAAATTTTCTGTTCACGGATTATTCAACTGGTCAAGTTGTAATTTTGTTCCTTCAAAAGCTGTTTTCATTTATTCTCTTGTTTGTTCTTTCTTGCTGTGTCACTTTTTCCTTTTCTTTTCTTTTTTTCCACCTGTGGCAGACATTATCTATTTGTAAGAGGAGTTTTGTGTTCTTTGTTTGTTTTATTTATTTATTTTTTATCATACTACGATTTACACACTTGACTAGCATTTGTAATTCTTTATTGTGTGTTATGGCTAATCTTGCTGGTTGTGGTCATGAACTTTGGTGCTACACTATAGTTCAACATCAGGTCTGTGTGTGCGTGCGCGCGCATGTGCATGTGCATTTGTGTGCAAGGTCTGAGGACATTGCATATTCACCATGGGACAATGTGAAAATTTAAGATACTGCTGAAACACAGATGAAGAGAATATGTGATTCTGCTGTATCTCGCATCTGTGGGGCATGTGATAACGATTGCTGCTGAAAACTTTTGTGCAGTGCTTGTTTGTATTATGTCCTGTGTGTCAAGAAACACGCTCACATTTGACTCCTTTTAAGGAAACATTTTTGTATCTAACCTGCCTAATTTGAACATTAGGTTCCAGAATTTAGGTGAGATGATGACTCTTGGGAAAAACGATGCTTCCGTTTCACCAAGTTTCTTTGAGGGGCTAACCTTGGAGGGTGCTATAGGTCATACTGGTAAAATTCTCCCTCCCTTTGTTCAAATTGACACTATTTACACACCCATTCTGACTTTATATAGTCATACCATGGTTTTTTGGTTTCTTATGCAGCAAGGAAAATAGCATACCTGGCCAGGTTACCAACAGATGAACACCGTGTTAAAGTGGGGATCAGTTGGCTCTCAAAGTCTGCTGTGGATTCAGTTGCATCATTGCAGAATACCCTTACCAAAGTCCTTTCAGGAGCTTAGATTGATCAGCAGTTGTTATCTTTAAAAGGCAGAGATGGTATTCTATTCTCCTATTTGTACTAATGTATGATGGAACTTTCAGAGAATTCGATGTAAATCTCCCACGAGCAGCTAAATTTATGAAGATAATGATTTCACACTCCTATGCTCATGAAGATTGTTGATCCATCTATTGAGATGATGTGTTTGTATCTCTCATGTTGTCTGATCAAAATAGTGAAGTACTCCTTTTGGGTAATATTATTTTGATTTGTTTTTTCTTTCTTTTCCACAAGTAGGATATTTATAGTATATATAGAATGATACTCCTATAATTTTGTATTAAACATACTATAACGCAACCCGCCTGCAGCTGGGGAGTGGGAACCACATGATGCCAATTTCTGTTCCCCTCATATGTTTTTATTTACTTGAGCAAAAACTTTTTAATGTGAAATCACCACAAGGTTCCTGTATTGCTAGAAATCAAACATATATCATTCATGGCTGGTTTTTATTTCTCTCAGTCCCTGTTATGATATGCAATGGAACTCTTAAAATAGCGAATCCTTTGATGGCTGTCATGTCATCACCAGGTGCTGGTAGTTCGCCACTATCTTGATGCTTTTTCAAGGTACCGTACCTTGAAAAAAAGATGCCCATTAGATTGAAAAAAAAAAAAAAAAAAAAGAAACTGACCATTAGATGGGAATATTTGAAAAAATTGGGTTGTTTTGGTGAAAAAGTAGTTATCACAAATGTGACTGTCAGTTCTCACAAATGATTACCACTTGTGGTTAATTTAAGTGGTAACTACCCTCAGTATATGGTACTTTCGAGTTGCTGTTGCCATTTCCTTGACATTGTATTGCATATAAGCTAAGTGTACATTTCATGTGATATCCTGGATGTGTTACTTTATATATCTCATGCATGTTATTCATATTTGTGTGCCATTTAATGTAAGCATGCTTCTTGCTTTATTGGAAGGCTATATGAGATCCCTATTTATGCATTGAATGTAACACCCTAAATGTTATTACTTCTCATGTATGATATTTTTACATTTTGTATGCCTTTTATATGAGCATGATTTAGGTCATGATTAATAGAGTTTAAGCGTGGTTATACAAGTTTAAATATTATTAATTAAGGTAAGCCTTTTTAATTAATTAAGTGTGATTAATTATTCCTAATCACAAGCAATCAAAGTTAATTTAAATTAATTATGATTACTTAGGGTGTTAGTGTGGTGTGTTGAAACATACACCTCTTCCTATTTTGGCAGCACCTCTTATTTCTGTCTAATATGACTTTTTTTTATTTAAGAATTTTTGGCTTTTTTCAAAGTTTTTTTTTTTTTAACGTCAATCTCCTTTTGGAGGGGAAAGAAAAAAGTCATAATAACGAGTTAGCAAAAACATAAGTATAAATCTTAACCCTATGTTTTAATCAAGAATTTGGTGATGGAAAGAAAAGAAAAGAAAAGAAAAGAAAAAGGTAAGAGAAAATAAAACAAAAATGATCTTTCATTTTGTTATCTTTTTTTCACCTTTTGTTTTTTTATTTTTTTCTTGATAAATCTGGAGTCCAAACATAGCCTAAGAGAGAGGAGCTCCTAGCTTGTGAAACTTTGTTTGGAGAGGTGAAAAGTGAAGAAAATAAAAGGGAAAGAGGAGAAAGAAGGAAAAATTCTTTAGGGAATTGCATAAAACTCTTAATAGGGATGACAATGGACTGGAGAAAAGTAAAGATCGGACCGAACCTGTTTCATTTGGGGAGGGTATGGAGAATTCAAGATGAGGATGGAGGTTAAAATGAAAATCTATACGGGTATGGAGGCGAGATGGACCAATGTTTTTCTTTGCCCCTCCTTGCCCCGCCCCGTCCAACCCTTGTCCCGTTTCTCCACTTTAATTTTTTATATAGGCTATTTTTATATTTGTTTTACTCTTTTAAGTCTTTGCCTTTTTGGACGTCGAGGGACAAAACATAATTTGCAATTGAACTCTAATGATATATCAAGGTTTTAAATTTTTTGCTATTAATATTCATCACAGTATATGTAATAGAAAATTATGTATTAGGCAAGACAGTGATCCCAATAGTTCTCAATCATGAAATCATCGCTTGGGTTTTGAAAATTAGTTTTTTTTAAACAAATTAAATGGTGAAAAAAGTTTGCACTTGAACTTAAGCTTAGACTTGAGCCGGAGATGGAGGCGGGGTACGGACGGAGGTGGGGATGGAGGCGGGGCAAGAGGTAACCTTGTACTTGTGGAGGCGAGGATGGAGGTTCCCGCCTCCATCCAATCAGGGATGGAGGCGGGGATAAAGATGAATTTTTCAAGTGGAGGTGGGGATGGAGATCCCAATCTCTGTCCCACTCCGGTCCATTGCCATCCCTAACTCTTAACTGCGTAAGGATTCTTATTTTGGACTTAATTCATTTATTATAATCCAAAGAAAACGCTCCTAACAATAAGTTAGGATAAGATTCGAGTGTGGCTTTGATTAAAATAGGGAAAAAACAATAAGATGAGTAGACTCTAACTTAAAAGACTTGAACTTTGAGACTTGTGTGAGTAAGACTAATGTATCTAGAGACTAATCTTCGTGGATACTTGTATGGGAACTTAGAAGAATCCATTACAAGTTTTGAGACCTACAATGGGACTCTCTTGTGGCTTTTTGAAAGATTAGACCAATCACCCAAACTTATGAGATTAAGACCCCTGACAAGCTTGTGACTTTCTAATCATATCTCTCAGTATTAGGAATTTTATGACGAAACTAAAGCCATTAAAGACTTCCACACCCTTTCAGCAAGAGGTTATGGGCAAAAATTTGAGCCTGCATGAAAGAGACATGCCCATTTTAAATTTGCTGTAACAAAATTTCCACCAAACCAAACCAGTGTCCTTAGCTCAAGTACAACTCACCTTGATTATGGTTGAGGATGGCAATAGGACGGGTTTGGGTCAGGAGACCTCTACTTCATCCCCGTCCTGCCATGGTAACCCATCCTCCCATATTTGTCATGCCCCGTTTAACCTTTTCTCGAACCAACCTTGCCCTGCTTCCTTTATCTTAGTGATTTTTTCAAACACCATCATGAACAAAGTAAATGATAAAATACAAAAATCTTATTTTAATAAAATATATATGTACAAAAAAATAAATATATATTTACAAACGAGGCAGGTTCGGGATGAGGTGGGTTTTTGCACCTTATTTTCAAACCTGCCCTCTGCGATTAGTATCACCCCATACTCGTACCAGTAGGGGTGGGACGTGGCGTTGCCATCCCTAGGGTTGAGCGTAGTCCAACCAAAATGGCTCGAGCCAATTGCTATATATTTGAAACTAAGTTTTAAAAGCAATAATGTTGCAATATTTTGGAATGTACAATTAGTATGCATGTTATTTATAATTATGTGGAAGTAATATAAAAAGAGAATTCAAGCCTTAAAGACTTGAGATGAGTAATTCGAGTACTTGAAGCTATCTTTTCAAATTGATTTACTTACTCATACTTCATTTATTACATTTCAAAGTACAATTATCATATTTTGATACAAATTCCATGTAGTTAGTTTGATTTGGAAACCCATGGAGTTACTTATACACGTAAAAAAGTAATTCCATGCAGTTACTTTGATTTGGAAACTCATGGACGTACTTATACACGGAAAAAAGTTTAGTAATTAGGTAGTATTAACTGCTTAGTACTCATCCCTATTAAATAGGTACGTGGGATGTTTTATGATATCAGCAATATTAATCCGTAATTAGTGAAAAAACTTTTAATGTTATAAATAACATATGACAAAAGTTGATCCGCATAAGTATCGAAGAATCTCGTACTACCTGACTACTAAACTTTTTTCCCTTTGTATACGTATTATTTATAGATGTGTTTAAAAATATCACGCGCCATACTCGCGACCCTGAATTGAGAGACTTAAAATAAGTCAAAACTATATTTGAGAAGTCGTCCCCATAATTACGGTTGTCAATTCTAACTGAAAATATGAATCATATAGTGATATCTCCCCCCCACCCCCTCAAAAAAAAAAAAAAAAAAAAAAGGAAGGAATTTTATGAGCATCTCGTGGTTTATTTCCAAGAAATGTGAATTTTTTTTATTTATTTCACCGTTATATGATTCAAATGAGTATCTAATACTTTTGATTACAATTGAATATATGATGTTTTGATTAGAAATGGGTTCATGGTGTATTATATACACCATATGCTTATATTGTTGACTTAGTTGATTAACTCACCCTAATATCTTTACATTTGAAGGAATGAATATTGAGTCTATGGTTTTCCTTGTGCTATGCTTTGTAGAGAACAAGTCATAGGCCTTGATGTTATATATATGTATATATACATATTGTATGGCCTCGTGTTAATTAGCAAGGCCTAATTTTGCAAGGCCTTTGGTAGTAGCGCTAATGGCGAATCACCACTCTTGATTGTGCACGTGGTAAAAATATAAGTAACTAGTGATGATGCAGCAAACTCGTGGTGGCTTGCCCCTAGGTCCAAGATGAACTCTGATGATATCGACAAGTGATTCCCTACACTAAACCCACAGGTGTGGTGGATGCCAAAAGCCCTCCGGTGTTCAAGTTAGATTCAAGGAGGTTCAAGCGTGAGAGAGAGAGATGTCAAGGGTGGTTTGTTTTTTGCGTACCTCAGAAGGGGTTGGGCTTTTCCCCTTGTATGCCTGTATGGGGGTGGTAGGTGGTCTCTCCATGTGGCGGTCTCTGGTTGGAGGGTCAGAGTGGTGTCAGAACACTCGAGTGGGTCATTCCTACACTCCAAAGTGGCGTGTGTCAGAACGGTGTCAGGGGAGTGGGGGATTGTTGCGATTGCACGCCACCCATGCCCCTGATGCGTGCCAGGGTGGCCGGTGTTAGAGGTGGGCCCTATTGGCACGGTCGGGAGTTGATCCGATCAGCGGGCGGCTACGGGCATCCATTCGGATCAGGAGGGCGAAGACAAACGGCAACATGACCTGGTCGGGAGGCGATCTGGCGACGTGGAAAAGGTGTCGTCTAGCAAGTGTCGATCGACCAATAACACGACCTCTGGTCCGGTCGAGAAACCATCGTCACCAGATGCCCCCAATTTGTCTGGCCATCTGCTCGGGGTCAGAGGAATTCCATAGGACGGTCCGACCGTAAAACAAGGAGCGCATTTATAACGGGGGCGGCGCAATAATGACGGGTGCTGTCGCGTTGCTTCACTTGCCCCTATGTGGCAGCGGGAGATTGGTCGTCAATAGTCGAAAAGACGTGTCGCTTTTCAGTCGTTGATGTCCCATCACTACGGGCCATCTGGGCCGTTGATTTCAAAGGTATGGGGGGAGTTTTGTGAGGCGGTTGCCCCCATTTTCCCTTAGTGTCTTTTACCAAATACGCAAAGAGAGAAGAGAGAAAACCTCCTTCATCGTCTTCAACGTTGCCTCCGTCGTCTCTGGCAAGTTAAAGGGTACCATTCCTCGAGTTGAGCCGCCAGTTTGCTTCGGAATTCACCGCCGGTGCTTCGAACCATGGTAAGCTTTGCCCTCTGGTTGTATGTACTGGTTTATTTCTCGTTGTGTGTTCGTTTTTGAGAGAAGGGGCTAGATTCCCAACCTTTCGAGATTTGTTGACAAGCCGGAATTCTTAGAATTGGTCCTGGGGGATTTGTGTGAGTTGTTTAAGCCGGTGTTTAATAGGATTGAGGGCTGTAGACCCCTTGGGACAATGTCGAACCCGGAGGGGCTTAGTTTGGACTCAGAAGGAACCGGTTCTAATGGGTATCGAGTCAAGAGGCGCCAGACCCAGGAAGAGGCCTCTGTGGGGGACTCCAGGGGGTCCCAAGGAGTTCCTAATTCAGGGGAGGCCGGGGCCGCTCACTCTGGAGTTGGGGAGGAATAGGACCAACCCGTTGAGGTTGCTGCCCAAGCCATGGAGGTCGGGCCGGGAGAGGGGGAGGAAGAGGATGACCTCGGGTACGAAGCGGTGGGGGTTTCTTCCTCTCTTGATAGGGAGAAGGTCGCTACCCTTCGGCGGGTGTACTAGATCCCAAAAGGGGTAAGGTGCAGGGTCCCCAGCCCTAGGAATTGGGCGTGCTCGCCTAAGGAGGGGGAGGTAGCGATCTTTAAGGGCGCACTGGCTGGTGGTCTTCATGTGCCATTCCCCGGGCCAGTTAGAGAGATTCTACAGAGGTTACGCCTCTCCCCCGGGCAGCTCTCCCCGAACGCCTGGCGGATCATGGCGGGTTGTATGATCCTCTGGCAGATCGTCCATGGGAGGGACGTGACACCAGAGGAGTTCTCATATTGCTACAGGTCGGCCGAGCATGGGAAGGGGTACTGGTACTTCTCAGGTCGGTTGACAGGGCTTAATCTGGTCGGTGAGCTTCCTTCTTCACACAAGAACTGGAAGGACCGATTCTTCTTCATTAGCGGTGAGGGCAAGAAGTTTGCCCCTGGGAGACAAACTTCTCTGCTCGAATCGCTAGGCAATGGGGTTATCCGAGTAAGAAGGGTATGATCTTTTCTCCGAGTCTTCTTCCTCCCCTTTTGCGTTATATTTTTTGCATGTGTCCCCCGCTTTGACTTAGGTGTCCTACGGGTGTCAGGTCGGGTAAAGCCCCTTCTATCTGCCAAGCATAAGGCGGCCGTAGAGGCGGTCAAGGAGTACGAGTTTCGGAACACTAAAGACTTGGTGACTGTCGAGGCGCTTGCCCAATACCTCTTGGGTCCCGAACCAAGCAGAGAGGCCTTGGCTGCAGAACGTGAGAGGAGTGAGTACGTTTTTATTTTTGTAATGCTGGTTGTTCTCTGACACTTCTGGTCATTCTTTGCAGATTGCTAGTCTGCTGTGGTTACTCAGATCGACACTACAGCAGTCCAACCTGGTCCCCAAGCAAACCAGCCAACTTCCGAGCCGGTCGAGATGAGCTTCGACATCAACTACCTGGCCAGGAAGAGGGCGGCAGCGGCTGGCGCCTTAGGATCGAAGTGCAAAAAGACTGCCGAGGCTACCGAAGAACTTCCCCCTCCCCTCCTCCTCTGAAGAAGGCGTCCCACCAGAAGGGGACGGGTCAAGTATCTATGGTCGTTAGGCCTCCTCCAAGGTATTCGGAGGGATCCCAGTCGAGGCACGGCACGGTCATTCTGGAAGACTCCCAGACCCGTGCCAGTCCAGTTTCCTCTGCCCCAACCAACGTCATCGACGGCTCGGACGTGGCTTGGGAGAGGGCGGCAGAGGCGGTAAGCCCTTCGGACAACATGAGGCTGAGCAAACATCCCAACTCGCAGCTGGTCAGGGATGCCAACCACGATCTGTTTAAGGTGAGCTTATGTGCAGTCATCATTCCGTTCTTCATTATCCTTTGTGTAGCCTACTAAATTCTAATCGCTCGGTTTTCAGTCTCTTGCTAGGGTCATGGCATTGGGCCACCACCTGAGAACTTCAGAGAAGGCCCTCCAGGAGGAGAAGGCAGCCAGCTTGGTGCTCATCTAGGAGGTCCAATCACTGAAGGGTGATGTCTCGGCCGCCCGTGCAGAAATTGATTCAGCTCTTGAGGAGCTCCAGTCGGCTTCGGCCAACAACGAAAGGCTCGCCAGGTAGGCTAACAAGCTACTGCTGAGCTTCTCAGCCGAGAAGGCCAAAAGGCACGAGCTGCAGAAGACCGTAGCGGCCCATGGCGAGGAGCTCAAGAAGCTAATGGCTGAGGCCATTCAGGAGTTCAAGAACGGGGACGACTTTCAAGCTTTTCTGGAGCCCACTTTTCTCTTGGGCTTCGAGACGGCTCGGAAGCAGGCGTCCAAGAAATATCCTGAGTCGGACTTCTCGGGTCTGGACCCCCTTGACGGAGTCGCGCCTGTGGACGGCCAGGACGCTGCTGACTAGGTGGTCGAAGAAGGGGCCCAAACGAATACTGCTGGAGAAGGCCAGACCACTGAGGCTCAGTTGGAAGCCACTGCGGGTGACCAGGTTGGGGATGCTCAGCGCGCCGAGGCTGAGGGACAAACTGCTGAGCACGCTCAGGCGTGAATGCAGCTCGGGCCCCCTTGTCTTGCTTCGCTAGTTGTCTTTCTGCCTTTCTTTGGTTGTTTTTTTTTTTTTTTGTAAGGGGCGTTTTGCCTTTGTACATCTCATTGCATCAATGAAATTACATTTTGTTGTTTTACTCTGTGCTTGCTATATTTTCTGAGCATTTGATTGGAGTGACTTGTAGAATGCTTGTAAGCACTAACGAGGACCTGACCGGCAACTATAACCAAACAGGTCCTATGTCTGGCTCTGCTCGGCATTGCGACGAGCGGGTTCAATGCCATTCTCATTCAAAGCCCTGGCTCTGCTTGGCGTTTGGCTGAGCAGATACAATTTCTGTGCCATTACCACTGAAGGCCCTCTAGCTCTGCTCGGCACTTGGCTGAGCAGGTTCAATTTCTGTGCCATTGCCAATTAAGGCCCTCTGGCTCTACTCGGCACTTGCTAAGCAGGTTCAATTTCTGTGCCATTGCCAATTAAGGCCCTTTGGCTCTGCTCGGCACTTGACCGAGCAGATTCAATTTCTGTGCCATTGCCAATTAAGGCCCTCCGGCTCTGCTCGGCACTTGACCGAGCAAATTTTATTTTGTTTCCACGCAAGTAGACAAATTCTATGTTGATTCAAGTATACAATTGTTGAACAGTCGCTTTTATTGATATTCTGGTGAATTACAAGTGGGGGTCTTTCAAGAGTAGTACTTCCTTAGGTGCTCTGCATGCCACGGGTGCGGGAGTTCCTTGCCTTCTGAGTTCTTCAACCTGTATGTCCCCTTCCTAGTACTGCTGATCACCTCGTAAGGTCCTTCCCAATTGGGTCCTAGCTTGCCCTCTCTGGGATCTTTAGTAGACTGATTGACTCTCTTCAGAACAAGGTCCCTGGTTGTGAAGTCTTTTGGTCGGACTCTGAAGTTGTGGTATTGGTGCATCTTCTGCTGGTAGGAAGCCACCCTCATGGCCATTTGCAGCCTCCTTTCTTCCAACAAATCTAGGTCGATATTCATTGCTTCGCCATTGGTCGCGAGGTCGAACTGCAGCGTTCTGGGACTGGGGAGGCCGATCTCTACTGGGATGACGGCTTCGGTGCCGAAGGTAAGCGAGAACGGCGTCTGCCCTGTGGACACTCTCTCTGTCGTTCTGTAGGCCCAAAGGATGTTAGGGAGCTCTTCTGCCCATAAACCCTTGGCCTTCTCCAACTTCATCTTGATGATCTTCAAGAGGGACCTATTGGTGACTTCGACTTGGTCGTTGGCTTGAGGATGCTCGGGGGACGAAGCGTGGTGGTTTATTCCCAAGTCAGTGCACAGCCGGTTGAACTGCCTGCCCTCGAACTGCTTCCCGTTATTTGTGATGACAACCTTGGGGATTTCAAACCTGCACACAATATTCTGCCACAAGAATTTCTTCATCTTCTCCTCAGTAATCGTCGGTAGGGCCTCCACCTCTGCCTACTTTGTAAAGTAGTCGATGGCCACTACTGCGAACTTTGTCTATCCCTTGTTGAGAGGTAGGGGTCCCACGATGTTGATCCCTCGTTGTGCGAATGGCCAGGGGGTCTGGATCGGGGTTAACTCTTGAGAGGGCAGTCTTGGGATGTTGGCGAACCGTTGGCATTTGTCACACTTCTTGACGAATTCCTGGGCATCTTTCTCCATAGTGGGTCAATAATCGGCCTTTCGTAAAATCTTCTTAGTGAGAGACCAAACACCGGAGTGGTTCCCACACACCCCTTCGTGGACCTCCCGCATTATGTAGTCTGCCTCTTCCTCATTGGCGCAGCGAAGCAGCGGCATGGTGTGCCCCCTTTTGTATAGTATCCTATCCTGTATGAGGTATTTGCTCGAATGGTATTAAATTCGCCTCACCTCATTTCGGTCTTCAGGCAGGGTTCCGTTCTCCAAGTAACTCCTGATCTGGCTCATCCATGAGGATTTGGGTACAATCTGGTCGACTTCTGGGCTCTGAATGCTCGGTGAATCAAGAATCTTAAGTGGGACGTTCGGGTCAGGCTCATTTGACGAGGCAATTCTGGCCAGTCGGTCTGCTTCTTCATTATGCAATCTCGGGACACGTTCTAAGAGTATCTTCGCAAATCTTCTAGCCAGGCTCTTCGCCATTTGGCAGTATTGCTTCATGTTATCTTCTCCGGCTTCATACTCTCCCTGGACCTGCTCCACTACAAGCTGAGAGTCGCTTCGCACCACTATTTGTTCAGCCCCCATTCACCAAGCCATTCTGAGACTGGCAATGAGTGCTTCGTATTCTGCAATATTGTTGGTGGTGGGGAACTTGAAGCGGAGCGCATATTCCATCTTGTAGCCATCTGGGGTGACGAGGACGACGCCGGCACCACCGGAATCATGAGTGGAAGAGCCATCAACGTTTAGGACCCAGTGGCTATTAGGGAAGTTGGCGTCAAGGGTGGCAGGGGTCGGGTGAGTGAATTCTGGAATGAAATCTGCAGTAGCCTGCCCTTTGCTCGCTAGTCGAGGTCGGCAGTGGATGTCGAACTGACTAAGCTCAACAGACCATTTCACTAGGCGTCCTGACGTATCGGGCTTGTGTAGGATGTTCTTCAGGGGCTGGTCAGTGAGTACCACAATTGCGTGGGCTTGAAAGTAGGGCCTCAGGCGTCGAGCTGCCGTTACCAGCGCGAGAGCCATGAGTTCCATCTTCGGGTACCGCTCTTTTGCCCCACGCAAGGTGCGACTGGTGTAGTACACTGGCTTCTGGATCCTCCCTTTTTCTCGGACAAGAGCTGAGCTCAGTGCTGTTGCCGACACTGCCAAATACAAAAACAATTCTTCCCTCGGGATAGTTTGGCTGAGCAACGGGACTGAGCTAAGATATTGTTTGAGTTGACCGAACGTTGCTTCACACTCGTCATTCCACTCGAACGCCTTGCGCCGAATTTTCAAGAACGGAAGACACTTATCGGTGGACCGAGAGATGAATTTGTTCAGAGTTGCAACACGTCTTGCCAGCCGCTGGATGTCCTTCGTCGTCTGGGGCGTTTGCATGTGGACAATGGCTTGAATCTTTTCTGGGTTCGCCTCAATCCCCCTTTGTGAGACCATAAAACCTAGGAACTTCCCTGAGGCGATGCCGAAAGCACACTTGGCGGGATTGAGCTTCATCTGGTACTTGTGGAGTGTCTAGAATGTCTCCTCAAGGTCTCGCAGGTGGTCGGTGGCCTCCTTGCTCTTCACCAACATGTCATCCGCGTAAACCTCCACATTACGGCCAATCTGTGACTTGAACATAAGGTTGACCAACCGCTGGTATGTTGCCCCTGCATTCTTTAATCCGAACGGCATGACGTTGTAACAATAGAGCCCTCAGTCTGTGATGAAGGCTGTATGCTCCTGGTGGCGCTCCACCATCCGGATTTGGTTATATCCTGAAAAAGTATCCATAAAGGTTAGCATTTCATACCCTACAGTAGAGTTGACGAGGAGGTCGATGGTCGGTAGTGGAAAACTCTCTTTGGGCCAGGCTTTGTTCAGGTCGGTGAAGTCAACGCACATCCGCCACTTCCCATTGGACTTCTTCACCATGACAACGTTGGAGAGCCAAGTGGGGTAGTGCACTTCCCTGATGAACTTCCCCTGCACCAGTTTCTCTGCTTCCTCAGCAACTGCATCATTCCTGTTCGGTGCAAAGTTCCTTCGCTTCTGCTTGACCGGCCTGGCCTCAGGGTCGATATTCAAATAGTGAGCCGCTACTCAAGTGTCAATCCTGGGCATGTCTTCGTGAGAGCAGGCGAACACATCAGCGTTATCCCTCAGGAACTTCTTCATCTGCTGCTTCAACTCCTCGGGCGCGCCAGCCCCGATCTTTACTATCCTGTCCTGCCCAGGGATCCCGATTGGGACTTCTTCCAGTTCTTCCGCCGGTTCACCTCTCCTTACTTCCTCCTCATCCCTAGGTTTGAGCTCTTTAATGACCATGGTCTCTTTGCTGGGCTCTCCTTTGAGGGAGGCCATGTAACATTCTCGTGCTTCCTTCTGGTCGCCCCTTGAGCATCCGACCCCTGCGTCGGTCGGGAATTTGATTTGGAGGTGATACGTGGAAGCTACCGCTTTGAACTGGTTCAAAGCAGTTCGGCCAATGATGGCGTTGTATGCAGATGGGCAATCCACGACCAGAAAGTGCACCAGTTTCATTACCCGGTGCGGCTCCTCTCCAAGGGTGACTGGTAGGGCGATGGATCCAAGTAGGACCACCCGGTCCTCGGTGAAGCCGACCAAGGGATAGCCCACTGGCTTTAACATCTCTTGGCCAATATGCATTTTTTCGAAGGCCCCCCGAAACAAGATGTCGGCTAAGCTCCCGTTGTCGACCAAAATTCTCCAAGTTTTGAAGTTGGGGACCACCGCGAAAATAACCAGGGGGTCATCGTGGGGTTGATGCAGCTTGGTTGCTTCTTCTTCCGTGAAGGTGATCACAGGGCCTTCAGACTTGGTCTTCTTGTTGGCCGTCTCGACCAGTATTATTTTTGCTTCGGTTCGTATGTCCCAAACGTGCTTCTTCCTCGCTGAAGAGGACTCGCCTCTGCCAGCGACTCCTCCTGAAATGACCCTTATCTCCCCGATGGGCTGAGTGGTTGCTTTTGTCCTTGCTGGGCTGCGTCGTTCACCTCACGTTTTGTCTCGGCCAGCCATATAGCGGCTGAGTCTGCCCCGTTTGATCTTGTCCTCGATCTGTTGCTTCAGGTCGATACAATCCTCCGTATCATGGCCGTGATTGCGGTGGAATCGGCAATATCTCCTTCTGTTCCTTATGTTCGAGGGCATTTTCAGAGGCTCGGGCCATTTCAGGTCCGGGTCATCTCTGATCTCCATCAGGACATCCTTCAACTTCGTTATGAGTGGGGTGAACGTCCGATCCAGACAGCGATAATGCTTGCGTCTCTCTTCTCCTCGGTTCCTCAATCAGTTACTAGTTTTGCTCGCCTTTGTTTCCCTCTCATCATTTGAGGTTTCGCCCGACCTCTTCTTCTCCATTCGCGAGTCGCCACCTTCGTCATTATCTCGCCTGGCACTCATGGCATCTTCTGCATTCATGCGCTTCTGAGCGCGAAGCATCAATTTAGCCATGGCTTGGGGTGGCCTCTTCGATAAAGAGAAGAAGAGTTTTCCACTTCTTAAGCCGCTTATGAATGTCGTGACGGCCACCTTGTCGTCCACGTCGTCCACGGACAATGTCTCCTGGTTGAACCTCCCCACATACTTTGGCAACGTCTCCTCCTTCTTCTGCCTCACAATCAGCAAGTATGCTGCAGGCCTCCTTTGTTGCTGGGCTCCGATGTAGTGGCTCACAAAGAGCTTGCTAAGTTCCTTGAAGGTGGAGACCGTCACTGGTTTGATTTTGTTGAACCAGGTTCGCGCCGAACGCTTCAGCGTGACGGGGAATGCTTTGCATATGATCTCGTCCGGCACTGCCTGCAGATGCATGAGCGCCCTAAACGTCTCCAAGTGGTCCACAGGGTCTTTGGATCCGTCGAAACCATCCAAAGTTGGCATTTTGAACTTCTGGGGGAGCGGGTAATCCATCACCTTCTGCGTGAACGGCGAGGCCGTTTGACTAATGAGGGCGTCCACGGTGTTTGGAGCTTTAGCTTCCACCGCGGCTAAAACTCTGGCCATTTGAGCTTGCATGGCCTTCAGTTGTTCGTCCCAAGCGTGGGAGTTCTCTGGCTTGTCGCCTACCATCTCCGTCCTCGACGGGACGGTGTAGCTCGTTTCTGCTTCTGCGATGTGGGGCTCACGGCGGAGGAGAGGGTCCTCAACCCGTCCCCCATTGCCGTTTTCGTTATCGTTGGGGATAATGGGCGGATCCTTGTCGACCTCCTGCTCCTCGTGTTCCTCTGCCGGGAGGTTAGGCCCCGGTGGAATCTCTTCCTAAGGAGCTGGGTTTCATTGGAGCAACTTCGCATTTTGACGAACTAGCTGTTGCTGCATGCTGGCCATCATGTCAGCCACCGTCTTCTCCAAGGCGGCTATTTTCTCTGCACTGGAATCGGTCATCTGATTTCCTTCAGGGAGGGTGCTAATCCCAAACCTAGTCAAGACCATGAAATGCCACGAGAGAAGTCGGTTCCTACAAACGGCGCCAGCTGATGATGCAGCAAACTCGTGGTGGCTTGCCCCCAAGTCTAGGATGAACTTTGATGATACCGGCCGGTGATCCCCTGCACTATACCCACCGGTGTGGTGGATGCCAAAGGCCCTCCGGTGTTCAAGTTAGATTCAAGGAGGTTCAAATGTGAGAAAGAGAGATGTCAAGGGTGGTGTGTTTTTTGAGTACCTCAGAAGGGGTTGGGCTTTTCCCCTTGTATGCCTGCATGGGGGTGGTAGGTGGTCTCTTCACGTGGCGGTCTCTGGTTGGAGGGTCAGAGTGGTGTCAGAACACTTGAGTGGGTCATTCCTACACTCTAAGGTGGCGTGTGTCAGAACGGTGTCAGGGGAGTGGGGGATTGTTGCGATTGCACGCCACCCACGCCTCTGATGCGTGCCAAGGTGGCCGGTGTCATAGGTGGGCCCTATTGGCACGGTCGGGAGCTAATCCAATCAGCGGGCGACTACGGGCATCCATTTGGGTCAGGAGGGCGAAGACGAATGACAACGTGACCTGGTCGGGAGGCAATCGGGCAACATGGAAAAGGCGTCATCTAGCAAGTGCCGGTCGACCAATAACAAGACCTCTGGTTCGGTCGGGAAACCATCGTCACCAACCAGTGAATTAAGTGAAGAGAAAATTGGTAATTATTGTCCATCCAGTACTGTAGAAGTTGTGGTTGAGATATCAATATCATGGTACTTCATGTTCACCAGGATGATCATTTCATAACATAAAAAAAAAAAAAGCCCACATGTAAAAACCTCTTGAGGAGGAGCAAGTCTCGGCCCCATAAGATCTTGCGCCATCCTCTTGAATTGTGCTAAAAGAAATCTAATATTTTTTTCTGACTTTGTTCACCATAAAACATGCATCTAATGATTCAGATATACATGTTTGGGTGTCCCTATATATATATATATTCTAAGACTAGAAATGTCAAAAATGGGATAACCAACAGACCATAGAATTAAATAGTATAGGCAGAATAAGTTGATACTCATGTTTTGGTCTCTAATTGTGACTGTCTGTGGCTCGGAAAACAAAGCATCCCCCATAATTTTAAGAGTGAAAACAACAACCCCTACTCATTGAAATTCCGCCTTTTGGTCTCTTTGTAATCTCTTAATTGATTTCCTTTGTCTTGGTCCCTCTGTATACTTTAGGGTTTTTGGGTATGAGGTGATTAGAAATAAATCATGAACCGATGTTCATTTTGTGAAATTAGTAAATATATATAATGATTCACATGCATATGAATGTTTTGGTTTCAGTATATGTCTGAGCACACCAAGACTGGAAATAGACTCTGGATGACTGCCCAAATTTGTGCACCCCAACCCCAAGTAAATATATGTTGTATATATATATATATAATATTGTACTAGCTAGAGGTTGAGTAAGTTGATAGTCTCGGTATAAATCTATACATTGTTTGTTTAGCTTTTTAATTTACTATATGTCTTGGTCTCTTTTGTGACTGGCTTGACAAGCGAAAATCTCCCGCAATTCTAAGAATGAAAGCAACCCTCTTCTTTTTTTGCTTGAACTATTTTCCTTAATAGTCTCTGTAATCTGTTAATGCTGTCTTTCTTGTTCTTTGCTTCCTTCCTTCCTTCCTTTTCTCTCCTTCTCTCTTGCAAGCACATACAAATATATGTATGTATATATATTTCTTTTGTGGCTTTCTGAAACTGTATTGATATATTATTTTTCCTTCTGGTGTTCATATAGCAGGGGAAAATGGATTCTCAGGTGATCATGAATGCACAGGTGATACAAGTTATTGGTAGAACGGGTTCAAGAGGTTAGGTGACCCAGCTGGTAAGACTGATGTTTATTGATGAATCAAAGCGAACTCTTATGATGAGGAATGTGAAGGGAGCTAGCAAGGGACCAGTGAGCTTATGGTGCATGTGGGGATATTCTTACCCTTCTTGAGTCGGAAAGGGAAGCTAGCTAGAAGGCTATGCTGAGCTGATGTGATGGTCCCCCCGAATGGGAAGGGATTGGACCAGTGAGGTGTTTTGTTATTCATATTAAGGGTTCAACACAAAACACCCTCTAAACTATGACTCAGTATCACTAAATCTCCTTAAACTCTATAACGTTTCATATTGACCCCCTAAACTACTAATTTGTATCAATCAACACCTTCTATTAACAATCTGTTTGAATGTAAATGAAAAATTATCTCGTAACTAACATATTTTCACAAAATTATAGTTTTATAACTAAATTGATAACTTCTTATTATAATAATTGTCTAATGGTTGAAATACACCTTGAAATGACATATAAATAAATGGACAATTCAAGGGGCATGTAAGCACTCTATTTTTGCCCGCTCGGAAATTTTCGGTCCAAAGCACTCCTTTAGTAAAACTTCAAAATGCTATCAAGGCCCAACCGGCTTTCTAAAGATCAAATCAGCTCTTCAAGACTAAGATGATCACTTCTAGGCCCAAATGGCTATTTCAGGCAGCTTTCCAAGACCCGGTGGTCTCCGAAACCAATCGTCAACACCACTGAAGTGACGAAAACACTTACAAACCTTGCACGATTCATTTTCGATGCTTGCTAGCCCACCGACATAGAATGTCCATTATGCCCCTTAGCATTTGCCAGCCTTCTTAGGACTAAGAGATCCCTAGAGCCACTTGCCAAAACTTCCAGAATGGTGGAAGCACTCACAAACTATCAAAACCACTAGATTGGCGCAAAAACTTGCAAACATGTCAACACGGGCACACCACAAGCACCTAGTGTCAAAAGACCGACTACACATCTTGGCCGTGGCACGTTTACCAAAGACAAGATGTTTTCAGAAATCAACTCGTCAAAATCATCAAAGTGGTAGAAGAACTCATAAGCCTAGGTTAACACCCATGCCCGCTAGCCTTGACTGGTAAAAAATGATCATTTTGCCCATAAGCAGGTCGACAAGTCTTTTGAGAAAGCACCAATCTCTCAAGACGGTAAGACTACCTTCAACATTGTCTCTAGGACAAGTTCGACATGCTCGATATACCATTCAAACTAACCCAAGTCTTATTCTGGCAAGCTCCAATCAAAATGACTATTTTGTTACTGGGCACCCCAGTGTGCTCCTCGAGAAACACACGTTCTCTGAAGTGGTAAGACCATCCCAAACTACCTCTAGTAGTCAGGCACACCCTATTGTCCAAATAAAGTCCATCTTGGTCATATTCCAACGAGCTCTGGTTAAAATAACCATTTTGCCCTTACGTGTCTAAGCACATTTTCAAGACCCCATCGGCTTTGGGAATCAAACCAGCCCCTACCGGGACACTTCGAAGAAGGTTCTCGACATTGCTAAAAGAGTCCCTTGACTCGAAACACACTTTAGTCAATAAGAGCTTCGAGAAGCATGTCACATAAGCTTCTCCAAAGCCAACTTTTCCTTTAGTTTCTTAGTTATAATGCACCGTCAAATGATCGATGATACATGTGAATTAGGAAATTGCTAAAAGCTTGAGCAATAGGCTTTCCATCGGTACAGTCTGATTATCAATAACCTCCTGAAGGTTTTGATCAAACAACTCAAAATAAGGTACTTTTGGAACCTTGGGAAACGTATAAAAGTCGCTTCCTGGTTCCCATGTCAAATCCCCATCCTTGATTATAACGCACCGTCAAACGGTTAGCAAAACACATAAATTAGAGAATTTTTGAAAGCCTTCCTAGAGGGCTTTCCATCGGTATGGTTCGATCAAGAAGGTCGCTTCCCGAAGCCCACGATCACATGGATCAATGACGACCATTTTGAGAAACCAAGAAAGCATCTCGCGGACGCTTCCAAAAAGGTTATCTTTAAGCCCACTTCCCGAGGAAACCTCTCTATAAACTGAAATCATCCAAAGCTCCCTGAGGGCTCTAAGTTCAAGAAAAAATGTAAGAGAACATTGCCAACGTTCCCGATTTCCTTAGATTATCCCCGAATTGCACAAATATCGAGAAAAAGCAAGCATAAAAGTTCTCAGCATGGAAGCATATGTCAAATGCGTCCATATTTTGATCAAATTGACACAAAACTTATCTTACAGCCCAAGTTTGAAAAGTATAAGAGTACCACGTGGCACTCTCCTAATGGTTCAATCTCCACACATGTAACATATATGTGTAGCCATTTTTTGTCGACACCATATAACTCATGCGTGAGGACCCATGGCTAGATTTTTTATAAATAGCAAGCCATCCCCTGTGTAATTTAGAGACATAAATTGTAGGAAAACTCTCCCAAAATAGTCTCCGAACTTCAAAATTCACAAAAATCCTAAGTCTCTCAAATTCCAGAATAAGTCCAAGCCAAAGAAGAATCAAGAAAAAAGCCATGGTTGATTGACGCAAAGGTAATCTCCATTTAAACCTATGCATATCCCCACTCTTTCTTTTAATCCTCATATTCTATCCCACCTTCTGTGTGCTTAAAACAATAGACCTTGAAGGCCAAGCCTAGACGAAATCTCACAAGACCCACAGTACCCGAGGACGTCTTGTGAGTCTAGTTGAAGAAGGTATGGCTTTGAAGCACTTTTCAATTTGGTGAAGCCTAACCATATATGATTAATACCTTTTGCATTATATTTATGGTGATATTCGTGTCATGCATGCTAAGAGTTTGTTTTTGTATTTAAAACTCATTTTCAAACCACCATTGATTTCATTTTCAAAAGCTTCTCAAAGTTCATCTCTAAGTGCTTTGCAAAATGTCTCTCCAAAACTCTCCAAATTAGTGCCTCTTAGTGTTTATGCCTAAAACCCCTGAGTTTCTAGGCCTTACCACCCAATCTCTAGGTTGCATGGTTTTCAAAACAACCCTCTCTTGAGTGATTTTCTAAAATGTTACTTTCTTGAGTTTATGTTAAAATGCTTTTTAAAACAACCCTCTTGTGAGTGGTTTTCAAATGTTTTCCTCTTTTGAGTTTGCGATTGAAATAGTTTCCAAGATAACCCTCTCTTGAGCGGGTTTCAAAAATCAACCATTTGAATCACATGCTCACTTGAGTTGTTTTAATGTGTTTAAAATGGTTTTCAAAACAACTCTCTCTTGAGTGGTTTTCTAAAATGTTGCTCTCTTAAGTTTATGTTAAAATACTTATTCAAAACAACACTCTCTTGAGTGGTTTTCAAATGTTTTCCTCTCTTGGGTTTGTGATTGAAATGATTTCCAAGATAACCCTTGTCACACCCCGGTTTTTCGCCAAACCCTCTTGGCTAAAAAAAAAAGGCTGATACTCTCTCTGTTAGAACTTAATCTCGTAAAAGGATAAGTGCGATAGGGGTTATTCATAAAAACTTGATTTGAATAAAGGCTTTTTAGAAAAATTTGGAGTCGCCACCTAAAAAGATTTACTAGGTCACTTAAAAACTAAGTGTAATCCGAAGACCAAACTTAGGTTTTTTGAAAATATTTTGAAAAATTTTTTTTTTAGCAACCTTTTGAAATAGTTTATAGCCATTTTGGAAACATGACTCCAGATTTGTCTTTGAAACTAGAAATCTATGGTCCGGGGGTTGGTTACGTATAGGGAAGATATCTTAAGGTTATCACTCTACCTCACCCCTTCGGTACCTATACGTCAATTTACCCTTAATTCACTCACTAATCTCCTGTTACTTAATATCTACCATATCCACTTGTGTAATTTTGAAAATGGGGGTTTAGTCATCACTTTGGGGATGAATAATGCATGATGCATGTTCCTGGAAAGACTTTTGAAAGAATAGGTGGTTTTTGAAATTTGATTCTTGAAGATATATTTGATGGAAAGAAAGTTTTAAATGGACACTTGACTTGAAATGAGGATTATGACTGCACTTATTTAGGTTGCCTATGTATCTTATTTGATGAGAATCAGGTTAGTCGTACTTCGTGCAAGAGCACTATTTGAAAATGAACTCAAGGGAGTCTTGGAAGGTTTTTAAACTTAAGAGAGATTTGACTTGAAAGTGAACTCAAGACAGTTTTGGAATATTTTTAAAGTAGATTTTGAAAGAATTTTTGAAGTGTTTAGAAATTAACTCAAAAGAGTTTTGAAGTATTTTGAAATCAACTAAAGGGAGTTTTGAAATCTTGATTTGAGGATTTTGAGATGGAATGTGGATGGAAATAAAATAAAAGCTCTTAATGAACTTGTCTTTGAAAAGTTTCTAAAATTATTTTTTGTATACCTTATGAGTATGTTGAATGTTTCATCACCCTTTGGAAATTAGTTTTTGAACAACTAAACTCCTTTAAGGTTGTGACTTTTAGAAAACATTTTAGAAAAGGGCTAGAAACTTCCTTTAAGATTTTGAAAACTTTAGGGTTATGAAACCCTACTTTGATATCTCATTTTTTCTTGTAAAACCTTAACCATGGAAAGACTAAAGTTGTCTCAAGAATGTGACTCTTGGAAATCTTTTTTAAAAGAGATTTTTGAAAATTTTTAGGGTATGAAACTCCAATATGAACCATGAAGATTTTATTTAATGTATCACATTCCTTTGGAAACCATAACTATGGAAGAGTTAGAGCCATCCTTTGGGTTGTGAACTTTGGAAAACATTTTGGGAAAGTAGTTTTTTAAAGTGCTAAGTATCTAGTTATTTTGTTAAGACAAGTTGAATAGAACTTTTGAAAACAATTGGAGGGAGGTTACAAAAGCATTTGAAAAGGCTTTATTAACAATATCATTTTGAATGGTCAAGAGAGTGAGGCTTTTTGGAAAGCATGTATGAAGATGGTTTTTGGAATTGAGACTTGTAGTTAGGTTAACCTAGGGTTTACTAACTTGGATTACAATGACCTAGGGTTAACTAACTTGGGTTAGGTCGACCTAGAGAGAGAAACTAGGGTTTTGGACCTAGGGTTTTGAACTAGGGTTTTGGACCTAATAGTTTTGAAAGGTGGTTTTGAACTAGAGTTTTGGACCTAGTAGTTTTGAAAAGTGCTTTTGAACTAGGGTTTGAACCTAGTGGTTTTGAACTAAGGTTTGAATCTAGTGGTGTAAAAAACTTATGATTTTATATGAAGAACTTTAAAGAAACACATAGAAAAGTGTCATTTCATGTGAAACTCTTTTTGAAAACCAACTCAAGAGAGTTGTGGGTTTTGAAAACCATTTTTATTCAAGCTCAAGAGATTGAAAATTTTGAAAACCATTTAAGGGAGGGTTGTTTTGAAAGCCATCTGTAAGCACCCCATTTTTGCTCGCTTGGCAATCTTCGATCTATACCAGAACTTCAGTCAAACCATCGCAACACTATCAAGCCCAAACTGGCTTTTTAAAAGTCCAGTCAAGTCCAATCGATCACTTCTTAGGTTCATAGGGCCCAATTGAAGCCAAATGACCAAAATGCCTTTATACAGTTCAGGCATTTTTTCGATATTAGGCGGTCTCCGAAACCAACGCCACAGTCAGGCAGCTTTCTTAGACTGAATGGTCTCCTAAACTAATGCCAAACTTTAAAAGGTTCACTTCAAGCACTTGCGAGCCTACTAATGTAGAATGTTCGCCATGCCCTTTGACATCCGATAGCTTCCTTAGATTAGGCAATCTCTAGAACCAATGCCAATCTTATCGGAGTGGCGAAAGCACTCACAAACCATCAAGCCACCGGAGTGGCGAGAAATCACTCACAAACATGTTGACACGGGTACATCGCTAAACAACCTAGTGTTAGGGGGACTGAAAACGCCTCTTGGTCGTGGTGCATTTTTTGAAGAAAAGAGAGACCTTCAAAAACCAACTCATCACAACTATTGGAGTGACGGAAACATTGATAAATCAAGGTCAACACTGGTGCCTACTAGCCCAACACAGTGAGAAATGACCAAATTGCCTCTTGGGCACCCTGGCAAGTCTTCGAGAAAGCACTAAGTCCTTGAAGCGATAAGTCCACCTTTCCAAGACTGTCCCTGGACAATATGACATGTTTAATATGCCATTCTAATTAATTTCGGTCTCATTCCAGTCAATTACGATCAAAATGACCTTTTTTCCCCTAACACCTCACCCTAGCACTCTTATTGGGAAGTACAAGTCCCCCGAAGCGATAAGACCACACCCAACTACCTTCGCATAGGTAAGCATACCCTTGTGTGCAAATAAAGTCCATTCCAGCAAGTTTCAGTCAAAATGACCGTTTTGCCCCTAGAGGCGGCCCTTTTTCCAACCACACCAGCTCTAGGAATCAAACCGGCATCCATTAAGATACTCCAAAGAGGATCTTCACTCATTTCCCACAAATCCCTTGACTTGAAACCCCTATAAGTCAATAAGAGCTTCACGGAGCGTGTTACAAACGCTTCACCAAAGTTGACTTTTTCTTCACTTCCCTGATTAAAACGCACCATTTAACAACTTGAGAAATGCGTAAATTAGGAAATTCTCCAAAGCTGAAGTAATGAACTTTCCATTTGTACCGTCTGATGGTCAACCACATCTCCTGAAGGTCATGATCGTACGATCCAAAAAAGGGCACTTTTCCAACATTTAGGAAAAGTAAGAGTATGCTTTCCAACGTTGGTTTAAATCTCAATTTCCTGATTAAAATACACCATCAAATGATTTGAAAAATGTGTAAATCAGGAAATTTCCTGAACCTTTTTTAGAGGACTTACCATCAGAATGGTTCGATCGGGATGATCGCTTTTCGAAGTCCCCGATCACATGGTGCAAAAACTGCTAATTTAGGAAATCGACGCTCCCGAAAGCTTATCTTTTAGCAGGATTCCTAAGGTGATATCTCCGTCATTCGAAACCATCCAAGGCTCCCCGAGGGCACCCGATTCAAGAGAAGTAGAGGAATATCGTGGATGCGACCGATTTCCTCAAATCTTTCTCGAGCAAAGTTAGCATAAAAGCTCCCGATAGTGGAGCGTGTACTACATGTGCCTAGATTCTAATAAGATCATCCAAAATTTGCCTTTCAGCCTAAGCTAGGGTAGTACAAGGGTGCCACGTGTCATCATGTGAGAGGATGACACTCGGCACATGTAATACATGCTCCTAGTCAAATTTTGACTGGGGCATATGCACCACCTCCAATTGTTTTGACCTATAAATATCATGCCACCCCACTATGTATTGCAGAGATGAAAAAAGTGAGTAAACTCTTCCAAAATCAATACAAATCCTCCGAAATTCAATACAAGTTTCCAAGACCAAAGAATCAAGAGTTTAGAAGCCTTGAAGGCCAAGCCATCCGTTGAAAACTCAAGCTATGGTGGATTGAAGACCAAGGTAAAACTCCATTTAACATTAAGCTCTTCCCACTCATTGCTTCTCCCTCCTAGCTCACTTGAGCTATTATTCCATTTTAAATCCCATCTTCTACCCCTTTTTCTTGTATGCTTGAACAAGAGAGTTGGCCATGCCTAGATGAAGTCTTGTGAGAACCACCTCTCATGAGCTTAATTGGGGTTGGTATGGCCATTGGAGCTCCTTGCAACTTAGTGTCGCCTTAAACCTTGTATGATTCATGACCCCCTTATAATGGGTACAATGTTCATGTATTGCTTTTGATGGTTTTGTTTTCTTGTTTAAAACCTTTTTCAAAACTCCATTAGTTCTATTTTCAAGAGTTCTACAAAGTTCATGTTTAAAAGATTTTCAAAAAATGCCTCTAAAGGTCTTCAAATTGGAGTTTCTTGAAGTTTAAAGCATAGAACCTTAGTTTTACATGCCTAAGGATGACTTCCAAAAACCCTTAAATCTATGCTTTGCATTATTGCACTTTGCTCTCTTGAATTTGCATAAAAATGATTTTCAAAAACACTTTTTTTGAAAGAGGTTTTCAATGCTTTCAAAGCATTCAAAACAACCCTCCTTCAAGGAGGTTTTCAATGATTTTTCTCTATTGAGTTTTGAGGTTGGAATGGTCTTAAAGAAGCCATCTCTTGAGTGGTTCCCATCAAATCAACCATATGAACCCTTACTCACTAGAGTGGTTTTCAATGCCCTAAAAGTGGTTTTCTAAAACATCCCTTTCCAAAAAATGGTTTTCAAAAGTTCATTCTCTTTAGTTTTTAATCAAAGTAGTTTTCAAGACTACCTATTCTATATTGATTTTTAAAAGTTTTACTCTCTTGGTGTTAGTGATTGAAATGGTTCCAACACAACCCTCTCTTGAGTGGTTTCCAAATACCAACCATATGAACCCTACACTCACTTGACTGGTTTTCATAAAATGGTTTTCAAAACTCACAACTCTCTTGAGTTGGTGTTTTAAAAAGTTTCTCACATAAAGTGATAAGATTTTTACATGAAATCATAATTTTCAAAACACCTTTTCAAATTTCATGCATAAAACCTTTTCCCAACCTTTTCAAAACCACTAGTTCCAAGCCCTAGTTCAAAACCACCTTTCCAAAACCACTAGGTCCAAACCCTATTTCAAAACCACCTTTTCAAAACCCTAGGTTAACCTAATCCAAGTTGGCTAACCTTAGGGCATCTCCAAACCCTTGGTTGACCTAACCCTAGTAGGTTAACCTAACCCAAGTTAGTTAACCTTAGGTCAACCTAACCCTAGTTGCCCGACCCTAGATTAACCTAACCCTAGTTAGTTAACCTTAGGTCACCCTAATCCTAGGTTAGCTTAACCCTAGTTAGTTAACCGTAGGTCATCCTAGCCCTAGTTACCTAGTTACCTTAACCAAGGTTAGTTGGCTTCAATATTCCAATTCCAACCCCTTTTCAAAACAATCTTCAATTCAAAAGACTTTTCAAGAATTATTTGAAAAAATATTTTACTCTCTCAATCTTTCAAAAATCATGACATAAGTCTTTCCAAATGCTTCCATACCCCTTTCCAAAATGCTTTTAAGAGCTCTCTTAAACTTGTCTTGCCAAAAATGGCTAGACACTTAAACAATTTTAAATTATTTTCAAAAAGTTTTTAAAAGCTCACAACCCTAAGGTGATCTTAGCCCCCTTATGGTTAAGATTTTCAAGGGAAAATGATATACCAAATGAAACCTTCAAAGGTTCATAGTAGGGTTCCAAACCTTAAGTGTTTTTCAAAACCTCTTTCAAAAATGATTTTTAAAAGTCACACCCTCAGGCCAATCATAATGATTCGATGATTATGATTTTCAAAGGAAGGTGAGATATCAAGTAGGGTTCTATAACCCTAAATGCTTTCAAAACCCTAAGGGAAGTTTCTAGCTCCCTTTTCTAAACATGTTTTCAAAATTCATAACCTCGAAGGAGTTTGGCCTCTCCATAGCTAACCTCTTAAAGGTGATGAGATATTAGACATACATTTCTTAAGGTGTTTTCAAAAACTTTTAAAGACAAGTTCTAAAGAGCTTTTACCCTTCTTCACATTCAAACTCCATTTTCAAAACTCTCTAATCAAGCCTGTCAAAATATTTCCAAAACTCTTGAGCTGTTTCAAAAACCTTCCAAAACTCCCTTGAATTGTTTTTAAAAACCCTCTAAAACTCTCTTGAGTTGTTTAAAAAATGTTCTAAAACTCTCTTGAGTTGCTTTCCAAAACTTTCAAAAAATATCCTAAGTCCTATTTCAAAGGCATTTTCAAAACTCTCAAGTTTCATTTCAAAAACACTTTAAAAACATTCTCAAGTCCTATTCCAAAACATTTAAAATCCAATTTCAAGTCCAAACTCTCTTGAGTTCAAATTTCAAAACATTCTAAGACTCCCATGAGTCCATTTTCAAATAGGGCCCTAGTCCAAACTACGGATGACCTAATTCTCACCAAATGAGATACATAGGCAATCTTTAATAAGTGTAATAAAACTCTTCCTCAAATCAAACTATCTTTCTAAAATCAAGTTTCAAAAACTCCAAATCTTTGAAAAATCAAATTTCAAACTCTCTCAAAATCCTTTCAAAAAATGTGCATCATGCATCATTTATCCAAAAAGTGATGACCAAACCCCCTTTTAAAAATTTTAAAGTGGATAACAAGTGAATATTTTGTAACCGGTGATTCAAGTGAGTGAAGTAAGGGTGATTAGACATGTAGGTACAGAAAGGCGGGGTAGGGTAATGATCCCAGGATATTTTCCCTACACGCAATCCCTGGACCATAGATTTCTATTTTGAAGATCAAAACTGGAGTCACATTTTCAAAAGGGCTTTAAAAATATTTTCAAAAAGGTAGCTAAAAACTTCTTTTTCTAAAAGCCTCTTAAGAAGGCACTTTTCAAAATTTTTTCTAAAAACCTAAGTTTAGTCTTCAGATTATACTTAGTTTTAGGTGACCCTAGCACATCTTTAATTATGTTAGGTGGCGACTCCAAAACTTTTCAAAAAAGCCCTTAATCAAATCAAGTTTTCAAGTTCAAACCCGCGTTGCACTTATCCTTCTAGGTGGGTAGGTCCTAGTAGAGAGAGTATTAGGCTTTTCTTGAGTCAAGAGGGATCGAGTAAAAATCGGGGCATGACAGATGGTGACTCCATTGGGGAATATTTAGAGGGTTAGGCCATTAGCATGTCCCTTCACCCTTCATTCACCCAGAATCTCTGGTTACTTTGTCCAGTTTTATCAACTTTTCAAAATTTTCAAGCTTAGTGTTCAAAAGTTTTCAAAATCATAAGTTTGCAAAAATCAAACATTACTTTCCAAAAAGTTTTCAACAAGTGTTATCACTTGCATCCATTGCTTGTATTCATGCTCTTGCATTGATTCCATATTCATGCTCTTGCATTGGTCAAACATTTTATCTTGTATCGGGTTTGTCAAAAAGTACCAACTCTTTGTATTTCTTTTGTAGTTGAATCCTTGTTCTTATTTACTTTATGCTATATGAATGCTTTAATTGCCATGAATGTATGAATGCAACATGATGGATGCGTGTTGTTGGGCTCTTTCCTCCAATTGTGAAAATTCCACACACACATGGCACGAATCACAAAGCATTTGTATATATACTTGCATTATTACCCGTTACTACCCTCTAGTTAGAAGAGGGAATAATAGAGTGACTGTCGGTGGATGTCGGTCTGTTTACCTAACGATCTATCGATAGTTCCCCCACTCAAATCACCAACCAAAAATGGGGTTCACCCTTTCAAGGGTGGATGCCATAGGTTTGAAGATTTGGGAACTGATCTTTTTAGGAAGTATTAGTTAACCCCAACCTCATGCTCATGTAGCACCCCTTGCATAGCCAAACCTTTGTCGAAATTAAGACACACACTTCAATTTCAAAAAACTGAGGAGGAAAGAGCGATTGCCTTATGTTTCCTTATTCCTGTACATTAAATTGCTTATTTACTGCTGTTATGTTGCCCATGCATCGTTTTCCATCTTATGACACGAACTAAAAGTAGTTCAAAGTCATTGCATTCTCATGCATATGATCAACCCAAAGAGAATGGTCCAAAACCACTCTCGTTCAAATCAAAGCCTACACAAATTCCTAATTCTCACGACCCTAAGGACCCATAGCATGCATACAAATGGCATCTTGAAAAGAGTGGCCCCAATCTCTCTCTACTCATGGAGATAGGATTGCCAAGAAGACAAGGGGAAAGCAAATAAGCAAGGCCTCTCATCAACCTCCATGCAAAGCAAAAAAAAGTGAATTTGAAGACTCAAGAGTAGTTTAAGAATCCAATGTATAGAAAGATAGGCAAAAGATCATATGGAAGATGTTTCTCTCTCCTTTATGATGTATTTCAATCCCATGTACAAAAAATAAATCCAATACAAATAAAGGTATCATTTTTACTTCCTTTTGAATGAATGGATGTATCAATAAATGAACGAATGCCACAGCTCATAGGTATAGTACTGCATACAGGGGCAAAATCCTATCTCTAGGAAATGAACAAACCATCATGTTTACTCCCCTAAAAAAGTAGGGGCACCCTAAGACATGCATTGCATATCCAATTCAGAGGCACTAACTTTCCCTTTGTTTCTTGCTTTTTGCTTTTACTTTTCTCCTTTCGTTTCCCTCACTTCTCAAGGTTAAAAGCAAGGGTCGAAGGCGTCTCCACATATAGGCCACCATTGCTCCTAAAGGAAGGAAAGGACGAGCCAGAGTTCCACTCACAATTAGAGACCCGATCGTCACCAAACATTGACTGTTGATTATGGTGGCAAAACCTAAAGCCTTCGCAACTAACAATCCTGTAACTTGAGATGAGATCAATGAAATGAAAGGCAATATAGATGAAATGTTCAAGGTGATGCAATCTATGGCACCTAAGGGACCTCCCTTCCCCCCCCCCCCCCCCCCCCCCCCCCAAATTGCACCTTCAAGCTCAACACCGCCGCTCAATAGGGCCAATCTTATTCTTTTTGCTAGGGCTATACAACCCCTTAGGCAAGAAAAAAGAGGTACTTAAACTTGTCTACTTGGAAGAAGAAGAAGAAGAAGAAGAAGAAAATGGTACTAAAACCATCTTGCTCACTATTGTAAAGAAGAAGGAAGTTGAGGACCCTCTCAAAGAAAATATAAAAGGACTGGAAGAGTCCCTACGCAACCTACACGGACATGATACCTTCACCAGTACCATCTATAACAAACTATGATTCTATCTAGATCACCCACGACCTGCCAAATTCAAAATGCTGGACTTTTAAAAATACGATGGTAGTATGGATCTAATAGCTCATTTGTGACTGTATGCTGGGGCTTTGAAGGGACACAGCAATGACCTGAAGTTATTAATGCAGTTATTCCAATACAGCCTGACTGGATCTACCTGTAGTGGTTTGCACGACTCGACCTCAGAAAGATCATCACTTGGAATGAGGTCGTCAATGCCTTTTGGATGTATTGTCAGCACAATAGTGAGCTTACACTCGAAAGATGGGCATTGATGCTGATGACCCGCAATGATAAGGAGAGCTTCAAGAGTTATACTCTCAGATGGAGGGAAGCAACTGCCCAAGCCAACCCCTTGCTGGTCGAAAAAGAATATGTGCAACTCTTTGTGCATATTTTCCAAGGCTTATTATGAGACCCTACTTTGTTTAGTATCATGTTTAGTTTAATTGTATACTTAATAGTGCATGATTACCCTAATCAAGGAGCTTGATTAGCATGTTTTAATGGGAGTACGTCATGTGGGGAATATTTTATTTTAAGCATAATTAATTAGCTTAATCCTTGATTAATTAGCATAATTAATCTCCATACTGAGCTTAATGTTAATGATTATTAACTATGATAAGCTTGATTAATGTTTAATTATGTTTAACCTAATGCCACCTAAGGTGTATGTTTCACCTAATTAAGATGTATGCTTGATTTGCTAGTTTGTGTGTGTGTTTGACATGTGTGTGTTAGAAATATGTTTTATTTATTGTATACATCAAGGGAGGAGAGAGGTGCTTGTTAGTACCTTGGGTGTGGCAAGAAAGAAAGTGAGAGAAAAAGAGAGAAAAATGAGAGAAATGAAGAGAAGAAAG
Organism: Euryodendron excelsum; assembly: GCA_033060915.1. Classification (NCBI taxonomy): domain Eukaryota; kingdom Viridiplantae; phylum Streptophyta; class Magnoliopsida; order Ericales; family Pentaphylacaceae; genus Euryodendron; species Euryodendron excelsum. The sequence continues at coordinate 3,832,681 of CM065385.1, read as the reverse complement.
AGGGGTTGAAGAAGAGAGTTGTGTATCTATTGTTTGAGGTGAGGAATCTCAAGTTCATGGTTATTTTGCATGCATTTTTATCTCCAAATTTCCTGCAAAATAACTTGTGTCATGCTCACAAAGATACTCAACTCATAAAGAATGAATAATAAATAGTATTGTATAATCCACTAATAGATAAACCACCACAAATGAAATGTAATATCTCTTATGATGTAATGAATGATACACCACATATAAGTGTGTGATTTAGATAACATTGACCTAATATATTGATGGCTTGTTATCAAGGAATGTCCACTGTGACACCCTTTAGGTTAGTCCACCGTGACTAACTTAGGTTAGCCCCACATCAGCTAAACCTGCTCTTGTGCAATGCAAGTTATGCACACAAATATGTTGTATACAAATATTACCTCATAATCTACCAATCACCATCAATATAGATAATAAGACATTCAATACAATATGAGTAAGAATATCTTAAACTCCAATCTTTTATCACTTATAAACACAGTCGAGTCACTCCTTCGGTTGAACCGGAGTGCTTTGCTTCGCTTCCGAACCTATAATCCAAAGCCATGTCAATCTTATAAAACATATGCATTACTTAATGAACAAGGCATGCTCATGGCTTATAAAACATCAATGATGTATTATAAACAGAATGTGACATGTTAAACCCTTCCCGATGTAATGTAAGGGGTCAAAAGTGAAACAATACAATGCCTCTGACCGTTAGGACGATAATAGGCACCGTCAAGACGACTAGAGGAAGAAAATGACCTATTTAACTTATTGTCAGGACGGTCCCCCAGCCCTGTCTTGATGAGTAGAGAAATAATATTCCCTGAAATGGCTTATCGTCTGGAAGATATCGAGCTCTGTCCTGACGACCAGAGGCCCACATAACCCATCATGGTTTGTTGTCAGGACGGTCACCATTTCTATCCAGATAACCAAAGGCAAAGTTTACCTAACGGAATCCTACCATCAAGACGATCACCACTTCCGTCCTAACGACTAGAGAGCTATGCAAACCTATTTAGCTTATCGTCAAGATGATAATTAGGGATCGTCCTGATGACCAAAAACCTCTATTTTCCCTTCTCTGGCTAAAAAATGAATTCCAAACCATGGTTTTAAGGTCTCTTCACCACCCCAACACAACAAGTTACCAAATACTTAAAAATGAAATGCTAAAGCTGTAAACAAGTTCTCAAACACCAAAAACATACACAACATGAGGGTTCAAGGCTTCCTTCTTGGAAACCCTAATCACCCTTCCCCTTCTCCACTTCAATTCAACCTCCATGGCATGAAATGATATGCTAGCATGCAATAACCCACAAAAGTGCATTGAATCAAGCATAAAATGAGATTCCTCACCTTCAACAATGAAATCACAAGCTTTCCCTTGAATTCTTTTTTCCTTTTCTTCCTTTCTCTCTTTTTCTCTCTTTTCTCTCACTTTCTCTTTCGCCAAACACACAAAATACTAGCAAACTCCTCTCATTTCTCTCCTCCCTTGAATTCAAGCCATGGTAGATACAACTTGCATCTAATGCACTACATGTCACACACATACACTTACTAGCAAATGAAACACACACCTTATGCACACACCACACTTAGGTGAAGCACACACCTAGGTGGCACCACCTAGCACCTCCTTGCTTTACTAATCCACCACTAATCCACATGATTAACATAATTAATCACACTTATGATAATTAATCATCATTAACATTAAACTAAGCATGAAAATTTATTAATTGATTAATCATGGATTAAACAACTTAATCATGCCCAAAAATAACATAATCCCCCCATGACATGCTCTCATTAAAACATACTAATCAAGCTCCTCAATTAGTGTAATCACACACTAGAATGTTGCAATTAAGCTAAACATAACATTAAGCAAGTTAAGGTTTTACAATTAACATGTTCTCATTGAGTTCTAATAGGTCATTGACATATCATTTCTTATGTTTGTGAGTTATAAGTCATGAACATGTATTGACTGTAAACAATTACACATGTTTCATAAGTTTGATGTGGTGGTGTGTGATAGGTTAGGAAGCGGGCAAAGACACTCCCATTCCACCTAAGGAGTGATTCAACCTTACTTGACATTGCGGCATGAGGTGGGGGTTAAAGATATTCTTACTCTTACTGAATTGAATGTTTTATTATCGATATTGTGTTGGTGTTGGATTATGAGGTGACATTGCATACAATATACATTGTGTGCATATCTTGCATTGCATGGAAGAGGTTAAATTGATGTGGGACTAACCTAAAGAATGTCGATATGGGATATTCTTGGATAACTTGCCTTAAAAATTTCAGCATTGCTATCAAAGTGGTGTGCATATGTGGTGACATTACACATTGTATCACAAAAGACATTGCATTTCAGAGGGCATTCCTTATTGATATTGGTGGCAAGTGTATGATTATATATCATTGAAAAGTGAATTATTTATTGGTGGTTGATTCAGTGTTTATCTATTATTTAGTCTTTATGAGTTTAATTATCTTAGTGAGCATGTTGACATTAGCTCACATCCACACAGGTTGTTTTGCAGGTATGATTGATGGGTCCAATCCACTGTGTTAGGTTGAGATAATAAGCTTTGAAGAGTTCTATTAGTTAAGGCGTAGTCTTATATATGTTGTATACTTTGAGGAAGGATGTTTTAGAAGTTTGTTTACATTTGATCTTATGCATATTGTGAGTTTGTGTTAGTAGTTCTCTTTATGTATATTTGGAGAATACATGATGGTTATAATATTAATGTTATTTATTCCTTTATATGTTTCTTATCTATGGGATTGATGTAAGGTGTCATTAGTAGGTTGATAACCTGTGCGATCACACTCATCTTAAGAAGGTGTTAATGACACCTGATTAGGTGCGAGTGTGATAGATTGGTATCAGGGCCAAGGTTTAAGACCAAGGCTATGTGATTGAGTTAAAGAATAGAGTTGCAACAGATTGTATGATGTTGTTGTGTTGGTTTATGTTGGTAGGATTATATGGGTCATATAAATTGTGCACTGACCTTACTTTAATGTAGTAAGAATGGCACAAAGAGATCTACTATTTAGCAGAAAAAGCCCTCAATAATTGAGGAGCGAGGGAGTTTCAACTCAATACTCTGGCCTTCTACTAAGAGTGTTGCAAATTTCCTTTCTTATCCTTTCTAGTTTAAGCATTTCCTTCCTCAGTTAACTATAGATTCTAAACCTTGTCTCACTAAGGGGAGTTGAGGAAGAAGCGTCATCAGCTCTAGCTAGGGGGCAAAGGATGCTAGGAACATATGGAACAGAATATACTAGTTGGTGCTTCGAAGGTACCCGATGCAACAGACAGAGTGGCTAATGTTTTAGCTTAATATATAGAGTACCAGTCAACTAGACCTACACCATGTGATAGTACTCTGTATGAGCAGTTTATGAAGTCAAATCCACCCAAGTTTACCAGAGCAATAGATCCTTTGGTAATAGAGGAGTGGTTGAAGAAATTGGAGGCAATTTTTGAGGTAATGACAGTAACTGATTAACAAATATTGTTATTGGTTGTGTTTAGGCTAAAAGGAGAAGCTAGGAATTAGAGGGAAGCTGTCAGGTGATTGTTGACATCTCAGGCAGCCAGAGCACCTGTTACTTGGAAGCAGTTTGAAGACGTATTTAATGAACAATATTTCCCTCTTGTTTATAGATATCAAAAAGAACATGAGTTTATCTCTCTAAGGTAAGAAAAGATGACTGTATTTGACTATGAAGAGTAGTTCACAACATTATCATGATTTGCACCTGACTTGGTGTGTACTAAGGAAGCTAAGTGCAAGAAATTTCAGTAGGGACTAGAGTTGGGTATTCAATCTTGAATCTCGGCCCTGAAAATGAAAAAGTATGTTGATCTGGTAAACAAAGCAAAAATTATAGAGCAAAATGTGAAAGAATTAACTGGAAGAAGGGTGCAATTTAAAAGGGAAGGTTTGATGCGAGGGCTAGAACTTCAAAGAAAAAACCATAAGAATCTACAATGTCTGGTGATTAAGGTCGAGCACAACCAAGTTAGAGATCAAAAAGTCCAAGAGGTCGAGGACCTTGAAGACCTTCAGGTTTGAGATTTTCTAGTAATAAAAGTGGATGAATTGTTTGTTATAGATGTCTGGAAGTACTCAACGGGGACGAGGGACTACTTTTGAACCACGGACCCAGGCACAAGTGTATGCTATAACATAGAGGGATGGTCAAGCAACTTCTATGATGGTGACATGTATGATGTTTGTGGCTGATAGAGATGCCTATGTATTGCTACCTGGATCTACTCATTCTTTCAATTCTATTGTATTTAGTGTGTATCTAGATAAGCCACGTACTATAATGGGACATTATTTACTTGTCTATACACTTATGGGGGATATGGCATTGGTGGATGTGGTGTACAAGGAATGTGTATTGAAAATCAGGAGAAAAGAGTTGATTGTGGACTTGATTCCTTTGAAAATTCATGACTTTGATTTGATATTGGGTATGGATTGGTTATCATCTTATCATGCTTCGATAAATTTCTTTAAAAAAGAAGTTGTTTTTCAAATGTCTAATGAATCAGAGTTCAGATTTCAAAGAGACCGAGATATGGTTCATACTTGTTTGATATCAGCTTTGGAAGTTATTACAAAAAGGGTGTGAAGGGAATTTGGTTCACATGATTGATACTACCAAGTTAGAATTGAAGTTATCAGATATTCCAATGGTGCGAGACTTTGTGGATGTATTTCCAGATGAACTTTCAGGGATTGTACTAAATAGGGAAATGGAGTTCTCTATTGAGTTGTTGCCATGGACTACTCTAATATCTATTTCATCTTATAGAATGGCACCAACAGAATTGAAAGAGTTGAAGATTCAGTTGTAACACTTACTAGACTGGGGGGTTATACAACCAAGTGTGTCACCATGGGGAGTTCTTATTTTATTTGTTAAAAAGAAGGATGGGACAATGAGACTTTGTATAGATTACCGATAGTTAAATCAAGTTACAATAATGAATAAGTATCCTTTGCTGCGTATTGATGATTTGTTTGATCAATTGCAAGGAGCCAAAGTAATTTTAAAGATTGATTTGAGATCAGGCTATCATTAGCTGAAACAGAAGGATAATGATATTTCAAAGACCTTTTTTGTACTAGATATAGACACTAGTAGTTTTTGGTGATGCCTTTGGGAGTAACTAATGCTCTAACTATTTTCATGGACTTAATGAAACGGGTATATTTTTCTTTTCTTGATTATTTTGTGATTATATTTATAGATGATATATTAGGGTATTCACATAGTAAGGAGGAGTATAAGGAACATTTGAGGCTTGTATTGCAGACAGTAAGAGGTCAGCAGTTGCATGCCAAATTTAGTAAGTGTTCATTTTGGCTTGATAGTGTAGTATTTTTAGGGTATGTGACATCTAAGGAAGGAATTTGTGTTGACCCAAAGAAGATTGAAGCTATAATGAATTGGGAACTACCAAAAAATGTGTAAGAAGTTAGAAGTTTCTTGGGGGTTAGCTGGATCTTATAGAAAATTCATTCAAGGATTTTCATCTATTGCAATTCCATTGACTAGATTGACTTGGAAGGATGTAAGGTTTGAATGGACTAATGATTGTGAACACAGTTTCCAAGAATTGAAGATTAAGCTAAATGCGGGTCCAATGTTAACTATTCCTTCAAGGAAGAGAGATTTTGTGATATATAGCGATGCATCACATCAGAGTCTTGGCTATATGTTAATGTAAAGAGGCATAATTGTTGCTTATGCTTCTAGATAAATGAAGACTCATGAGAGGAATTATCCTATTCATGCCTTGGAGTTGGCAACAGTAGTGTTTGCTTTGAAATTATGGAGACACTATTTATATAATGAACCTTGTGAGATATTTATAGATCATCGGAGTTTGAAATATTTGTTTACTCAAAGGGATTTGAATTTGAGGCATCAGTGGTGGATGGAGTTGATTAAAGATTATGAATGTTTATTGATTATCATCTAGGAAGAGCTAATGTAGTAGCTAATGCATTGAGTCAGAAGTCTTCGGAAAGATTGGCATGTATTCAATGTCAACGAGCAGAATTGTTTGCAGAATTAACTTTCTGAGAGTAGAGTTTGTAATGATGAAAGGTAATGCTTTGAGAGCTCAATTATGGGTTAGACCTTTATTATTTGATCAAATCCAAGAATTGCAATCTCAAGATCCACAATTGGAGAAATTTAAGTAGCAAGTGAGGGAAGGAATTAGAAGCGACTTTTCTGTTCGTAAAGATAGTACCTTAATGTTTGAGACTCGTTTTTGTGTACCAAATAATTGAGCTTTGAAGAACGAAATTCTAGAAGAAGCACATTAATTCTTGTATGCCATGCATCCGGGAAGTAGTAAGATATACTGAGATCTTCGGGAAGTCTATTGATGGTCTAGTATAAAGAAGAAAATTACAGAGTTTGTGGCAAAGTGTTTGACTTGTCAACAGGTAAATGTAGAGCATCAAAAACCAATTGGATTGTTGTAACCTCTTCCTATTCCACAATGGAAGTGCGAGCACATCATTATTAGATTTTATGGTGGGATTACCAAGAACCCAGTATGGATTTGATTCTATTTGGGTGATTGTTGACCGATTGACTAAGTTAGCTCATTTCTTGTTAGTTAAGACTACTTAATACTATTGATAGATATGCTAAATTATATGCTGATGAAATTATTCGTTTACATGGGGCTCCAGTGTCTATATTTGTAGATAGAGATCTAAGATTTACTTTGAGATTTTGACCCAGTTTACAGCAAGCTATGGGTACAACACTCAAGTTCAGTACAACATTTCATCATCAAACAGATGGGTAATCAGAAAAGACAATTCAAACTATATGTTGAGGGCTTATGTGCCTGATTTTAAAGGAAGTTGGGATAATCATTTAGCTTTAATAGAGTTTGTATACAATAATAGTTACCAATCCAATATTGGGATGACACCATTTGAAGCTTTATATGGCTGATGGTGTAGAACTCCAGTATGTTGGAGTGATGTGGGAGAAAGATAGTTATTAAGTCCTGAAATGATTCAAGATACAACCACGAAAGTTAAAATTATTCAAGAATATTTGAAAGTGGCATGAAGCAGACAAAAGAGTTATACAGATAATAGAAAAAGAGAATTAGAATTTGATGTTGGTGATCAAATATTTGTGAAAGTTTCTCCATGGAAGGGTGTATTGAGATTTGAGAAGAAAGGAAAATAAAGCCCACGGTATATTGGACCTTATGCTATTGTTGAGAAAGTTGGTGCTACGGCTTATCGGTTGAATCTTCCTTTGAAAATGTCTAAGTTACATGATATTTTTCATGTTTCCATATTAAGAAAATATATGTCGGATCCATCTCATGTGTTGACCAAACAACCGATTGAGTTAGAGAATGACTTAACTTATATAGTAGAGCCTGTGCCAATTTTGGAACGAACAGAGCAAGTTTTTCTTGACCAGGTAATACCGTTAGTAAAAGTGTTGCGAAGAAGTCATTCAATTGAGGAGGCCACATGAGAGAGTGAAGAGACAATGAGGAATTAGCATCCATATTTATTCCAGCCTGGTAAGTGAATTTTGAGATGAAATTCTTAAAGGAGGGAAGAGTTGTGAGACCCTAGTTTGTTTAGCATCATGTTTAGTTTAATTGCATACTTATTAGTGTATGATTACCCTAATCAAGGAGTTTGATTAGCATGTTTTAATGGGAGTATATCATGTGGGAAATATTTTATTTTAAGCATGATTAATTAACTTAATTCCTAATTAATAAGTATAATTAATCTCCATGCTAAGCGTGTTTAATTATGTTAATGAGATGGATAGGTGAGAGTGGTGAAGCAAAGAGATGCAAGGTGGGAGGTTTAACCTAATACCTTCTAAGGTGTGTGTTTCACCTAATTAAGATGTGTGCTTCATTTGCTAGCTTGTGTGTGTGCTTGACATGTGTGTGTTAGAAACATGTTGTATCTATTGTATGCATCAAGTCAAAGGAGGAGGGAGGAGGAAGGAGAGAAGAGAGAGGTGCTTGTTAGTATCTTGTGTTTGGCAAGAAAGAAAGTGAGATAAAAAGAGAGAAAAATGAGAGAAAGGGAAAGAAGAAGGAACGATTGAAGAAGAGAGTTGTGCATCTACTGTTTGAGGTGCAAAATCTCAAGTTTGTGGTTGTTTACATGCATTTCTATTGATTGTTGCATGTAGAAGACCTATCATGTTTTAGAATTGAGAATTAAATTGAAGAAGCTTGAGATTCAAGTTGGAGACTTAGGATTCTTCATGTTATGCATGTGTTAATATTTAGAAGTCTTGTTTGAGACTTTAGAACTTCATTCTAGGCTTTAGAAGACCTAAGAGTGTGTTGGAGTAACAAGGAGCTGTCCAAAACAATGTTGTGGAAAAGGATATTTCAGACCAGGGGCGCTATGGTGTCGCGCCTAGATTTTTCGCACTTGAGGAATACTCACCCAAGCGGGAAAAATGCTGTACTCTCTCGTTAGAACTCACCCTCCTAGAAGAATGAGTGCGACTAGGTTTGAATTGAAAAATTGGTTTGAATAAAGGGCTTTTGAAAAAGATTTGGAGTCGCCACCTAACTTGATTAAGGTGAGTTAGGTCACCTAAAAACTAAGAATAGTCCGAAGACTACACTTAGGGTTTTTGGAAAACGATTTTGGAAAACATCCTCAAGAGAGGGTTTTTAGGAAAACAAGTTGTTTGGCAACCTTTGGAAAACATTTAGCCCTTTTTAGAAAAAATAACTCCTTTTGGTCTTTGAAAACAGTGATCTAGGTTCGGAGGTTGGTTACGTGTAGGGAAGACGCACTAAGCCATCACCTTACCCTGCCCTTTCGGTACCTACATGTCAATCTACCCTAGATTCACCTATGAGAGTCTTTAACTAACTATAGTTCAACCCTATTCACTTTGAAAAACAATGTTTGAAAACTAATTTAGCATGATGCATGATATGCAAGTGCAAAATAAGAGAGAATTGAAAAATAGATTCGGAAATAAATTTGAAAAGAATTTGATTTGAAAATAGATTTGAAATGATGGAATTGAAATTGGAAAGTTTGAAAATTTGGAAATAGAAATTTTGACATTGGAATTTTGAAAATAGATTGGAATTTGAGATGTGGAAACCGCACCCATGAGGGTGGAATTGAAAGTTTGGAAAGTGTTGTGACCGCACCTATGAAGGTTGCCTACGTATCCCTTTGGGGGAATCAGGTTAGTCGTAGTTCGGACCAGAGTCCGATTGAAAATAGAATGTTTGATTAGAAGAAAGAGAGATTGAACTTTGAATAGAGGATTGAAAATTGGAATTTAGAATTTTAAAATTTGAAAAGATTGAATTTTGATTTGAAAAGATGAAATTGGGAAGAGAGATTTAGACTTGTTTTCGAAAGATGGAGGTTTAAGAAACCTAGACTTAGGAAAGAGAAGAGACTTAGAAAATATTTGACTTGACTTGGAAGGTTTAGGAAATTAGGGAAGATTGGATTTAGGAAATGTTTGAATTAGGAAAAGTCCGATATAAGAAAGTTCTGTTTTAGGAAAGTGTCATTTTTGGAAAGTTCCGAGTTGTGAATTAGGAAAGTTTTAGTTTAGGAAAGTTTCAACTTAGGAAAGTTTTGAATTAGGAAAGTTTTCAAATTAGGAGAGTTTCGAAATTAAGAAAGTTTTGAAATTAGGAAAGTTTTGAATTAAGAAAGTTTCGAATTTAGAAATGTTTGAAAAAGGGAAGTTTTGAATTTGGAAAGTTTTGAAAACAAGGAAATTTAGAAAATAAGAAAGTTTCTTTTTGGGAAAGGTTTGAAAAAGGAAAGTTTTCAGTTTAGGAAATGTTTGAACTAAGAAAGGTTCGAATTAAGGAAGTTTTAAATTAGGAAAAGTTTGGATTAAAAAAGTTTTGAGTTTAGAAAAGTCATAGATTTGAAAAGATTTTGAAGTTTTGGAAAGTTTAGAATTTGGAAAGATTTAGGAGTTTGAATTTTAGAAAGTTTAAGATTTAGAAGGTTTTAAGGTTTTAGGAAATTTTGAGATTAGGAAAGGTTTGAGTTTAGAAAAAGTTTGAAAGATTAGATTTGGAAAGTTGAGATTTGGAAAAGGGGTAGGATTAGGAAAGGGTTGAATTAGGAAAGATTTGAAAGTTGAGTTGTAAAATGTAGGAAAGATTTTTATGTTCAAGTTTTGGAAACTTAAGATTTAGGAAAGTGAAAGTTTAGGAAGGATTTGAATTAAGAAAGAGTTGGATTTTGAAATTTAAGGAAAGATTTAAAGTTTAAGTTTAGGAAACTTATGGTTTAGGAAGGAATTGAATTAAGAAAGGTTTGGATTAGGAAGGGATTGGATTTGGTTTCTAAAAGTGAAAGGTGGGATTTTGTTTCCAAAAACGGAGGACGGGATCCTAAAGGAAAGATAGGATTTGGCAAGGATTTGGAAAGGGAGACTCTAGAAACCCTAGATTTGTAAAATTATAGTTTTGATGTAGAAAAGAGGTTTTGGAAACATGTATAGTTTGGATGTGAAAACAAGAGATTTTGGAAACCTAGGTTTGGGGCAAAGTTTGAAAATCATGTTTTTGGGAAGAAAATTAGGGTTTCCTAATTGCGAGTTCTAGGGCTTGACTTGGGCTCTAAGGAAAGAGTTTCTGGAAAATGCGTTTTTCGGGAACGAAGGTTTTCTAGAAGGGAATCCTAGGGAGGAGTTTTTGGAAAGTGTGTTTTTTGGAAACATAAATTTTGGAAGGAAATCCTATAGAGGAGATTTCTAGAAGGAAGATTTTAGAAAGAGAGTTTTTTAGAAAGGTTTTTGGAGAGAGTTTTTATGAAAGTGAATCTAGGGAGTGTTTTTAGAAAGAGATTTTAAAGAGAGCGAGTTTTTGGAAAGGAGTTGAAAAAGGAAATTTTGAAAAATAGATTTTGGAAGGGAGTTTTTAAAAAAAGATTTTAGGAAAGAGGGAGTTTTCGAAAGTGTGTTTTTAGAAACGTGTTTTTTGGAAATAAGATCCTAGAGGAGAGTTTCTAGAATAAAAATTTTGGGAAGAGAGTTTTTGGAAAGATTTTTGAAGAGTAGAGTTTTAGGAAAGTATGTTGAAAAAGAGATTTTTAGGAAGAGATTTTTGAAGAGAGAGTTTTTTGGAAAGTATGAAAACGTCTCATTTTCCTAAAGCGATTCTAGCCCTAAGAGGGCTAGAACCACTTTAAGAAGGTGGTTTTAGAAAACAATAAGATTTGAAAATATAGACCAAAAAGATCACTTTTAATGTAACACTTTCCTAAAGCAACCCTAGCCATGGAAAGGCTAGAATCACCTTAGAATTGTGGTTTTGAAAACAAGTTTTTGAAAAAGAGATTTTGATGCAATTTTGAAAACAAGTTTGAAAACGATTTTGAAAACGAGTTTGAAAACGAATTTTGGAGGATGCAAGACTATGATATGCACAATGCAATTTGGGGTCGTGAACATACAAGGTTAAAGCTTCACCACATAATCAAGGGGGCCGGACCCACGTGGTCTTTGGTTAGACTAGAAGAAAGCCCCCGACACGGTGACTCTCCAATAGCCCAATCCTACACATGGACCGGGAGTCCCCTTGTTTCAAGCATGCAAAGAAAGGGGGGGAAAGAGATGAGGGATTAAAATAGAGAAAACCCAAGTGGGTTAGAGAGAGAAGAGAGAGGGGGGAAGTGCGGAAATTTAAATGGGGAGCCTACCTGTTTCTTGTTTATTTTGCGTGCCGTGCAGTCTTCAGTCTTCGGTCTTCGTCTTGATCTTCGTCTTCAGTCTTCAAGAATTGTCTTCAAGCTTAAGATGACAGCTCTTCAAGTCTTCAAAGAGTTGTTGAAGGCTAATGTATGAGTGTATAGGAGAGTGTATGGGAGGCTAGGGTTTTTGTATAGTGGCTAGGGTGTGGAAAACCTAGGGAGGCTAGGGTTTAGGAGATGCTCGAGCTCTGTATATCAAAATATAGGATTTTTAGGTTAAGTTTGCAGACCCCCTTCACGTTGAACGAGGCTCTGTATTTATAGAAAGAGGACAAACCTGGCGCCTGTTGCAGTGGCGCTAGGGCAAATTTTACACTGGCGCCACTAGGAGTGGCGCCAGGCCATTCTTTGGCTTGGCGCCACTACTAGTGGTGCCAGCCAATTAGGAAAGATTTAAGGTCGGAAAATAACGTATCTTTGACTAGATTTGGGCGCCTGTACTAGTGACTACCATGCAATTTTTAGCCTGGCTTCACTAGGAGTGACTCCGGAAAGTCCGGGAATGATTTGAAGGAGCCGGGAATGACCTGGGGGGCCGGAAAGGAGCAGGAACACTTAAAATAGTGTCCTGGAGATATTTGACTTGAAAAATGAAGATAGGATGTGTCGGAAAGGTCGACCGAGCCTTTAAGGGCAAAACGGTCAATCGGACTAAGAAACTGCCGGGGCGAACTCGGATTATCCCGGAAAAAGACTTGGGATCTGGAAACATTATTTAGAATGTTCCCAGAGGTTGCCGGTTTGATTCCCAGAGCCGGCGTGGTCAGAAAAGGAGACCGGCCCACTAGGGGCAAAATGGTCATTTTGTGCCGGGTTTGCCGGAATTGACTCGGAATAGTTCGGAAAGGTAAAGAAAGGTTGAGAATACTATAAAAAGTATTCTCAGGACATTACCGGTTCGATACTCAAAGTCGGTATGGTCGAAGAAGGAGACCGGCCCTCCAGGGGCAAAACGGTCATTTTGTACCGAGTTGGCCGGAACTGACTCAGAATGATCCGAAAAGGTAAAGGAAGGTTGAGAATACTATAAAAAGTATTCTCGGGACATTAACGGTTCGATACTCAAAGCCGGTATGGTCGAAGAAGGTGACCGGCCCTCTAGTGGCAAAACGGTCATTTTGTACCGGGTTGGCCGGAACTGACTCGAAATGATCCGGAAAGGTAAGGGGAGGTTGAGAAAACTATAAAAAGTATTCTCAGGAGGTTACCGGTTTGATACCTAGAGCTGGTGTGGTTCCTGGGGCATTCGGATGCTTAGGGGCAAAATGGTCATCTTGACCGGAAAGTCTCGGAAAAGGTCCTAAGGGTAGTCTGGTCATTTTTCACCGAAGTGAGCTAACAGACACGGGTGTTGACTTAGGTTTTGAGTGTCTCCGCCACTCTAATGGTGTGAGTATTTCCGCTACTCGGACGGGGTTGATGATCTGTGAGTATTTCCGCTACTCTAACGGGTGTGTGAGTATTTCCGCAACTCTAACGGTTCTGTGAGTATTTTCGCTACTCTAACGATTTTGTGAGTAGTTTTGCTACTCTAACGGTTTTGTGAGTAGTTTTGCTACTCGGACCATCTTGAGGAATAAACTGTCTCGAGAGTGGGACTGGAAGGGGTCTTACCGTCTCTGAAGAGACGTGCCTGGATTGGAGCCATCTCGAGGAATAAACTGTCTCGAGAGTGGGATTGGAAAGGGGTCTTACCGTCTCCAAAGAGACGTGCTTGGGTTTTGAGTGTTTCCACCACTCTAACGGTTTGGTGAGTACTTCTGCTACTCTAACGGTTTTGTGAGTGTTTCCGCCACTCTAACAGTTTTGTGAGTAGTTTTGCTACTCGGACCGTCTCGAGGAATAAACTGTCTCGAGAGAGGGACTGGAATTGGAATAAGAAAGGACAATGCCCCTAAGGGCATTTTGGTCATTTTGCCTCTATTTGGGCCTGACAGGCCCGCGAAGCGATGGAAAGGCAGAATTTGGACCTAGAGGATTGGTTTCGATTGGAATATGTCCACAATGACTTGAAAACAAGTCTGGACGGAGTGTAGACTGCTGAGCGGTAAAAAATGGGGTGCTTACATATGGCCCAGTAGGGGCGCCTACTGTTGTTGTCCACTGGAGTGGCACAGTAGCAAGGCGCTTACTGGCATAGTCCACTGGTCAGGGGGCGCCTGAAGGGCACCATGGCGGGGTTCCTTAGCTAGTTTTCCTGTTTTTGCATTGTAACATCAATACTTTATGTTGGGAACGGTTTCACACTTTTGGTTTGAGTTGGCATTACACTATAAGTATTAACATGTTCTTATTAAGTTCTAATATATCATTGACATATCATTTGTTATGTTTGTGAGTTATAAGTCATGAACATGTATTGATTGTAAACAATTACATATGTTCATAAGTTTGATGTGATGGTGTGTGATAGGTTCGGAAGTGGTCAAAGACATTCCCGTTCTACCTAAGGAGTGATTCAACCTTACTTGACATTGCGACATGAGGAGAAGTTAAAGATATTCTTACTCTTAATGAATTGAATGTTTTATTATCGATATTGGTGTTGGTGTTGGATTATGTTAAGCACCCAATTTTTCTCCACTCGGCAATCTCTGACCTGACCAAACTCACATTCAAATCAACACAAACACATTCAAGTCCAAACCGAATTTCTAGACTCAATCCAGTAATTAACTGCTTTGCGGCCCACCAAGCCCAATAGAGGCAAAATGACCAAAATGCCCTCGGGGCATCGCTCGGTCCAATTCCAGTTGGCACGTCTTCTTAAAGATAGTAAGTTCATATTTCAACCTCAATTCCAGTTCCAATTCCAGTCCAAAGCAGTTAAACTTAATTTGACATGTCTTTTAAGAAAGTTAATCCTTTAGACAGTAAGTCCATCCAGCATGACACGTTTACTGATAAAGTACAACACCTCTCGGAATGATAAGTTCCTTACACCCGTCGACTGAGACAGAACCCAAGTCCCTGAGATGGTAGAGCGGCTTACTTCTGGCGCCTGCTAGCCCACCAACGTAGAATGTCTACTGTTTGGCACACCAATCGGGATAGTACCTAAGGCCCCATGGCAATTAGATCATCTAGCAGCTTTTCGAGATCAAACAATCTTCGGAATGAATGCACACCGTTAGAGTGACAAAAATACTCACAAACATTGCAACCGTTAGAGTGACAGAAACACTGGTAAACAGGCCGACATCTAAAATGCCAACAAACCCCCTATGTCATGGGACCAAACACGCCTCTTGGTCGTGACACATTTACCAAAGGATGGGATACTTTTGGAAACCAACTCATCACTGTCGTGCCCAGATTTTTCGCACCCGAGGAATACACACACAAGCGAGAAAAATACTGTACTCTTTGTTAGAACTCATCCTCCTAGAAGAATGAGTGCGACTAGATTTGAATTAAAAATTGATTTGAATAAAGGGCTTTTGAAAAACAATTTGGAGTCACCACCTAACTTGATTAAGGTGAGTTAGGTCACTTAAAAACTGAGCACAATCCAAAGACTACACTTAGAGTTTTTGAAAACGATTTTGAAAATACCTCCTCAAGAGAGGGTTTTTAAGAAAACAGGTTGTTTGGCAACCTTGAAAAATATTTAAGCCCTTTTTTGAAAATAACTCCATTTTGGTCTTTTGAAAATAGTGATTCTAGGTTCGGAGGTTGGTTACATGTAGGGAAGACGCACTAAGCCATCACCCGACCTTGCCCTTACGGTACCTACATGTCTATTCACCCTAGATTCATCCATTAAAGTCTTCAATTAATGAATGTCCAAAACTATCCACTTTTGAAAAGAATGCTTAAAAGAATGATGCATGATTTGAAAAGATAGATTTGATTTTGAAAGAAAGTTTTGGAGATTAGAAATAGAGATTTGGAAATGGAAGTTTGAAATAGATCATGGAATCGAAAGTTGGAAAAAAAAGTTGTGGAATTGGAGATTTGAAAAAGGTTGTGACCGCACCCATGAGGATTGTCTACGTATCCTTTTTGAGAAATCAGGTCAGTCATAGTTTGGACAAGAGTCCGATAGAAAATAGAAGATTTGATTTGAAAAAGAGATTATGATTTGAAGAAGGGTTTGACTTGAACTTAGAATAGAAGATTGGAATCTAGAATTTGGAATTAAAAAGATTAGACTTTGATTTGGAAAGATAGAAATTTAGGAAACCTAGACTTAAGAAAGATAGGATCTAGGAAGGACTTGAGATTTAAGAAAGATTTGACTCGAATATTGGACTTGGAAGATTAGGGAAAGATTGGATTGAGAAAATGTTCGAATTAAGAAAGTTTCAATTTAGGAAAGTTTTGAATTAGGAAAGGTTTCGAAAGTTAGAAAGATTTAAAAGTTGGAAAGTTTAGAATTTTAGAAAGTTTAGAATTTAAGGAAGTTTTGAATTTAGAAAGTTTTTACTTAAGAAAGGTTTAACTTAGGTAAGGTTTCATTTTTAGAAAGTTTTAACTTAAGGAAGTTTTAAATTTGAAAAGATTTGGAATTTAGAAAGTTTAGAATTTTTACAAAAATTGAAGTTTGAGTTTTAGAAATATTTGAAATTAGGAAAGGTTTGAGTTTAAGAAAGATTTGAAGATTTAGATTTGGAAGGTTGAAATTTGGAAAGGTATGGAATTAGGAAAGAAGAAGCTTTAAATTTTAAGGAAAGATTTAAAAGTTTAAGTTTAGGAAACTTAAGGTTTAGGAAAGTATAAGATTAGGAAGGATCTGAATTAGGAAAGATTTGGATTTGAAAGGATTGAGATTCCTTTTTCCCAAAACAAATGATTGAATTTTGTTTCTAAAAGAGGTGTTTTGATTTTGTTTCCAAAAACGGAGGATTGGATCTAATTCCCAAAATGAGGAGATTGGATTTGGTTTTTTAAAGGGAAGTTTTAACAACCCTAGATTTGGAAGACTATAGTTTTGATGTAGAAAATAGGTTTTGGAAACTTATGACTTAGATGTAAGGAAGGAGATTTTGGAAACCTAGGTTTTAAGGCAAGATTGAAAACTCATGTTTTAGGAAAGAAAATTAGAGTTTCCTAATCGTTGGCTCTAGGGCTTGACTTAAGCTCTAAGGAAAGAGATTTTTAGAAAGAAGAATTTTTGAAAAGGGAGATCTTGGAAGGTAATCCTAGAGAGGAGTTTTTAGAAAGTGAACTTGAAAAGAGAATTTTTCGAAAGGGATTTTGAAAAGTAAAACTTTGAGAGAGTTTTTGAAAAGAGAAGCTTTGGAAGGAGATCTTAAAAAGGAGTTTTTGGAAAGCGAATTTTGAAAAGAAAGTTTTTGGAAAGGAATTTTGAAAAGAGTTTTGAAAAATAGATTTTTGAAGGGAGTTTTTAAAAAATAATTTTGGAAAAGAATTTTGAAAAGGAGATTGAAGAGAGTTTTTAGAAAGTATGTTGGAAAAGAGATTTTTAGAAGGAGAGATTTGAAAAGATAGTTTTTGGAGCGTTCATAAAAATATCTCACTTTCCTAAAGCGATTCGAACCATAAAAAGGCTAGAACTATTCTAAGAAGTGGTTTTGAAAACAAGAAGGATTTGAAAATATGGATAATATTGATCACTTTAAATGTAACATTTTCCTAAAGCAACCCTAACCATGGAAAGGCTAGAATCATTTTAGAGTTGTGATTTTGAAAACAAGTTTTGAAGAAGAAGATTTAACACAAGTTTTGAAAACAGTTTTGATGCCAGTTTTGAAAACAAATTTTGGAGGAATGCAAGATCATGATATGCACAATCCAAGTTGGGGTCGCGAACATACAAAGTTAAGGCTTCACCACATAATCAAGCGGGCCGAACCCATGTGGTCTCCGGTTAGATTAATAGAAAGCCCCCGATACGGTAACCCTCCATAGCCTAATCCTACACATGGACCGAGAAGTCCCTTGTTTCAAGCATGCAAAAAAGGGGGGGGGGGGGGAAGAAGATGGGGGATTAAAATACAAGAAAACCCAAGTGGGTTTGGAGAGAGAAGAGAGAGGGGGGAGATGTGTAAACGTAAATAGGAAGCCTACCTTGCGTCTTCTTTTATTCGCTTTGTTTTACTTGCTTGCTTTGCTTCGGTCCCCGCTTTGCTTTGTGTTAGCCTTTAAGGGCTTGTCTTGATCTTCGGGAGCTTCGGGTTGCAGTGCCTCAAGTCTTTAATTGAGGTTTTGGAGGCTAGTATAGAATTGTATATGAGTGTATGGGAGCTAGGGTTTGTGTATGGAGGCAAGGGTTTGGGGAAACCTAAAGAAGACTAGGGTTTAGGGTGGCTACGGACCCTGTATATTGACGAAGGAAGTTTTTAAACTGAGTTTGCAGACCCTTTTCATGCTGGAGGAGGCTCTGTAGTTATAGATAGAGGAATGACCTGGCGCCTATTGCAGTGGCGCTAGGCCAAAAATCCTTTTGGTTCCGCTAGGAGTGGCGCCAACCACTTAGGAAAGTTTTAAGGTCGGCAAGTAATGTATCTTCAGAAGATTTGGGCACCTGTACTAGTGACTACCATGCAATTTTTAGCCTGGCTTCACTAGGAGTGACTCCAGAAGGTCCAGGAATGATTTGAAGGGGCCAAGAATGTCCCAGAAAGCTGGAAAGGGACAGGAATCCTTAGAACAGTGTCTCAGGGGTAGTAAACCTGAAAAATGATGTCGAGATGTGACGAAGGGGTTGATTGAGCCATTAGGGGCAAAACAGTTAATCGGGACGGAAAGCTGCCGGGATGGACTTGGAATGTCCCGGAAGAAGACTTGAGGTTTGGAAACATTACTTAGAATGTCCCAAGACATTACCGGTTTGATATCCAGAGCCGGTGTGGTAAGAAAATGTGACTGGCCTGCCAGGGGTAAAACGGTTATTTTGCATTGAGTTTGTCGGAACTGACTCGAAATGATTCGGAAAGATAATGGAAGGTTAGGAATACTATAAGAAGCATTCTCAGGAGGTTACTGGTTTGATACCTAGAGCCGGTGTGGTTCCCGGGGCGTTCGGATGCCTAGGGGCAAAATGGTCATCTTGACCGGAATGTCTCGGAATTGGTCTAAAACTGATTGGAAGGCACCTAAACATGCCGGATTGTCTTTAAGACAATCGTGGAAGGGTAGACTTATCGTTCTAAGGACTTAGGTACTATCTCGAGAAACGTGCTGGAAATGGCCCCAGTGGCAGTTGGTCATTTTTCACCGAAGTGGGCTAGCAGGCACCGGTGTTGACCTGGGTTTTGAGTGTTTCCGTCACTTTGACGGTGGTCCTGTGATATAGGGGTTTGCTGGCAATTCCCTATATTGACCTGTTTACGAGTGTTTTTGCCACTCTGACGGTTGCGATGTTTACGAGTATTTCCGTTACTCTAATGGGTCGCGATCATTCCAAAGACTGTCTAATCCCTGGAAGCTGCTAGGTGGACTTAGTGCCTGAGGAATCAACTTTCTTGGAAGGCATGCCGAAGCGAACATTTCTGCATTGGCGGGCTAGCAGGGGCTAAAGGTGGACCGTTCTACCATCTAGGGGACTTGGGGTCTCGTCTCGGTCGATGGGTTTGAAGGGACTTACTGTTCTGAAGACTTCCTTCAGAAATGTGGCGGATAGGATGGAGTTACCGCCTCGAGGAATCAACTTTCTCGAGTGTGCCGGATTTAATTGGAATTAGAATTGGAATTGGAATTGGATTGGAATTGGAATTGGATTGGAAATGGGGACTTACTGTCTTCAAGAAGACGTGCCCACTGGAATTGGACCGAATAATGCCCCCAAGAGCATTTTGGTCATTTTGATTGATTGACGGGATTGGACTTAGAAAGTTGATTTAGATTGGAATACGTCCATATTGACTTGAATACAAGTCTGGATAGACTGGAGATTGCCGAGCGGGCAAAAATAGGGTGCTTACAATCGTAAACCGTCAGAGTAACGAAAACACTCAAAAATTGGGTTAACACCAGTGCCTGCTAGCCTATTCTAATGAAAAATGACCAAATTGCCCCTTGGGCCCCATCAACGCGCTTCTCGAGAAAGTATCTAAGACCTTAGAGCGGTAAGTCTATCCTTTCAAGATTATCTTAAAGATAATCTAGCACATTCTAGTGCCTTCTAGTCGCTTTCGGATCGATTCCGAGAATATCCAGTCAAAATGACCATTTTGCCCCTTAGCATCCAATCGCCTCTGGGGACTACACCGACTCTGGGTATCAAACCAGTAATCTCTCAGAACACACCTATAATGTTTCCAACCTTCAAGCCTTTTCACGAATCGCTCTGGGTCGATCTCGGTGTTCCTCGGTTCAAATGACTGTTTAGCCCTTGGTAAGCTGGTTGCTCCTTTTAACTATTCCGGCTCTAATCATCAAGTCAGTTACCTTTGGGACACTTTTTAGGAGTTCTCGTCCATTCCCAGCCGAGTCTAGTTACTCAAAATCTTTCAAATCATTCTTGGACTTTTCGGAGTCACTCATAGTGAAATCAGGTTAAAAATTACATGGTAGTCACTAGGATAGGCGCCCAAATCTTCTACCTTGCATCCCAAGGGTTAATGGTCTATTTCTTGCCACCCTAGAAAGTTTCCTAAGTGGCTAGCGCCAAGGCCAAATTTTGGTTGCCTATAAATACAGACCATCCCCTATGTATTCCAGATCCGCAAAATCGCTAAAAAAACACTGCATCTTTGAAAACAGACTTCGAATTGCCCAAAAAACCCTAATTCTCTCAAGGCTCCTTCAAACCCTAGCCTCCTTACAATCCATCCATTCAAACCCTAGCCTCCAAGCATCTTTTGAAGATCAAGTGTTGCCCAATTGAAGCTCTCAAAGTATTCATCAAGTGCAAGTTTAAGGGATCCATTGAAGAAGTAAAGCAAAGAAGAAGACAAGTCCGAGTGAAGTCCACCATTAAAGCATCAAAGCAAAAAGAAGATAAGGTAGGGTTTTTGGTTAAATTATGCAATCCCCACTTTCTCTTCTCCCTCCTAACCCATTTGGGTTTTCTTTTATTTTAATTCCCATCTTCTCCGCCCTCTTCTTTCATGCTTGAAACAAGGGACCTCCCGGTTCATGCCTGGGAAGGCCTTGGAGGAAATCATTGTATCGGGAATTTTCTTTGAGTTTAGCCTAAGACGGTGTGGGTCCGGCCTGCTTGGTTATGGGGTAAAGCCTAACCTTGTATGTCCATATCCCTATTGTATTGTTGCTATCATAATTATGCATTGAAGTATGTTTTCAAACTTGCATAAAAGGTTGCTTTCAAAACTTGCTTTCAAAACATTTTCTTTTGAAGTTATTTTCAAAATCACAACCCTAAGATGATTCTAATCATTCCATGGTTACGGTTGTTTTAGGAAAGTGTTATATTCAATATGACCATCAAGGTCCAAAATTGGGTTCAAACCTAGGTGTTTTCATAGTCACAACTCTAGAATGGTTCTAGTCTTCTCATGATTGGAGTTGTTTTAGGAAAGTGAGATATTCAAGAGACTTTTAAAGGTTTATAATCAAACCTTTCTAAAATAGTTTTGCAAATCCACTTCCTAAAAATTCTTCTCAAAGATTTACTTTTAAAAAACTTTGAGTCTTGAAGTCAAAGTCAAAACCCTAGAGTTGATATTTAGGAAACCTTATTTTCTCACACAAAATCATGATTTTCTATTTAATCATAGATTTCCAAAACCACTTTATACATGAAATCATAGATTTCTTAATTTAAAAGTCACATAAAATAATAGATTTTCAAAACTAAAGTTTTCCAATTTCAAGTCAAATCAAATCTTGTCCAAATAGGAAACCATCACAGACATATTCAAGTCCAAACTGGCTTTCCAGACTTAATCTAGTTAATAAACCACTTTGTGGGCCTGCCAGTCCAAATAGAGGCAAAGTGACCAAATAGCCCTTGGGGCATTGCTCAGTCTAATTCTAGTTGGCATGTCTTCTTAAAGATGGTTAGTCCGTATTTCAACCTCAATTCCAGTTCCAATTCCAGTTCCAATTTCAGTCCAGACCAGTTAAAATTAATTTGGCACGTCTTTCTAGAAAGTTAATACTTTAGATGGTAAGTCCATCCAGTATGACATGTTTATCGAGAAAGTACAACACTCCTCAGAATGATAAGTCCCTTCACACCCGTTGATCGGGATAGACGAAAGTCCCTGAGATGGTAGAGCGGTTCACTTCTAGCGCTTGCTAGAGGCGATAAGCACATTCAATAACTTCTCGAGATTAGGCAGCTTCCGAAATGAACACACATTGTCAGAATGATAGAAACACTCACAAACATCGCAACCGTTAGAGCGACGGAAACACTCACAAACAGTCGACATCAGGAATGCCAATAAACCCCCAATGTCATTGGACTAAACACGCCTCTTGGCCATGACACATTTATCGGAGAAGGGGATACCTTTGAAAACCAACTCATCACACACTGTTAGAGTGACAAAAACACTCAAAATTAGTGTTAACACCAGTGCCTGCTAGCCCATTCCTATGAAAAATGACCAAATTGCCCTTTGGGCTTCACCGGTGCGCTTCTCGAGAAAGTACCCAAGACCTCAAAGCGGTAAGTCCACCCTTCTAAGATTATTCCAAGGATAATCTAGCATGTTCCAGTGCGTTCCAATAGCTCTTGGATCAATTCCGAGAGCATCCAGTCAAAATGATTATTTTGCCCCTAGGCATGCGATCGCCTCCGAAAACCACACTGACTCTAGGTATCAAACCGGTTACCTTCCAAGGATGCTTCAATAGTATTCCCAACCTTCTAGTACCTTTTTAAACCATTCCAAGTCCATTCTGATAAACCTGGTGAAAAATGACTATTTTTCCTCAGAGCACTCTTAATAGTGTTTCCAACCTTCAAGCCTTCTCACAGATCACTTTGCATCAATCTCAATGTTCCCGTCGATTCAAATGACCGTTTTGCCTCTGATGGGCTAATTGCTCTTTTCAACTATTCTGGCTTTGATCATTAAGTTAGTTACCTTCGGGACATTCTTTTAGGGGTTTCCCGACCATTCTCGGTCGAGTCTGGCTACTCGAAACCTTCCATATCATTCCTAAACTTTTTAGAGTCACTCTTCGTGAAATCAAGCCAAAAGTTGCATGGTATTCACTAGGACAGATGCCTAAATCTTCTGCCTTGCGATACAAGGGTCAAAGATTTATTTCTTGTCGCTTTAAAAAATTTCCTAAAAGGCTGGCGCCCAAAAAATTGGCCTAATGCCACTTCAACGGGCTCCAAACCCTATTTTGCTTGCCTATAAATATAGGCCACCCTACTTCGTATTTTGGGTCGGCAAAATCACTCCAAAAACTCTACCTCTCTAAAAACAGACTTCGAGTTGCCCCAAAAATCCTAATTCTCTCAAGTCTCCTTCAAACCCTAGCCTTCATACAATCTATACACTTTAAACCCTAGTCTTCAAACTCCATTGAAGGTCAAGTCTAGCCCTTGGAAGCTTTCGAAGTTCATCTCAAACTTTAAGTAAGTCCTCCTTTGAAGCATTCAGCCTAACAAGTAGACAAGGTAGGGTTCTATTTACTTTTATGTAATCCCTCTCTTTCTCTTCTCCCTCTTAGTCCACTTGGACTATTCTCTATTTTAATCCCCATCTTCTACTTCCTCTTCTTGCATGCTTGAAACAAGGGACCTCTCAGTTCATGCCTAGGAAGGCCTTGAAGGGAATCACTGTGTCAGGGATTTTCTTTGAGTTCAAGCTAAGACGGTGTGGGTTCAGCCCCTATTGGTTATGTGGTGAAGCCTAACCTTGTATATTCATGTCCCTATTACATTGTTGTTATCATAATTATGTATTCAAGTATGTTTTCAAACTTGCATTAAAAGTTTCTTTCAAAACTTACATTTTCCTTCAAAGTTGTTTTCAAAACCACAACCCTAAGATGATTCTAACCATTCCATGGTTAGGGCTATTTTAGGAAAGTGTTATATTCAATATGACCATCAAGGTCCAAATTTAAGTTCAAACCTTAAATTATTTTTCAAGAAATCACAACTTTAAAATGATTCTAGTCATTCCACGGTTAGGGTTGTTTTAGAAAAGTATTATATTTAAAGAGACCATCGATGTCCTTATTAGGGTTCAAACCCTAATTATTGTCAAAATCATAGCCCTAGAATATTTCTAGTCTTTTCATAATTAGAATCGTTTTAGGAAAGTAACATATTCAAGAGACTTTCAAAAAGTCTACATTCAAATCTTTCAACAATTGGACAAGATAGAAGATAATGAAGTCAAGGAAACTAGTGGGAGTGGTCAATCAAATATGATAGCAACTCCTGATGTAAATCCACTAAGAGACAAGGTGGTGGCAATTGATGAAGTTGATCGGAAGAAGCAAAAGAATAAGAGGAAGAATGAGAAGAAAAGAAGACATAGCTCAGTTAGTAGCTCTAAGGGGAGCACCTCTTTACTATGTAATTAATGTCTTTTGCATGTTGGAATGTGAGAGGTCTCAATAACCTTTCCAAGCAGAGAGAAATTAAAGATTTTGTTAGGACCCAAAACATTTGGTGTTTTGGTCTTGTAGAAACTAGAGTCAAGTTGGAGAATAAGGATTGTATTTATCATGGGTTGATGAAGAACTGGGATTTCATTCATAATTGCAACACTAATTGGGATGGTAGAATTTGGGTTGGGTAGAATTCAAGTTTTGTGAAATTAGATGTTCTAAGCATGATCAACGAAAATTATTCATTGTAAGATCTTTCTTATTGAGTAGAAGATCTATTGCTATGTTTTTTTTTTGGTTATGGTTTACACATTGTAACCCTTAGAATGCAGCTTTGGAGTGATCTTGAGCAACATACAGATCTGATTTGTAATGAACCTTGGCTTGTCATGGGCGATTTTAATACTATAAGACCTCCTTTTGAAAGAAGGGGGGAAGCACTGATTGGCCTGGTTTCATGGATGAATTTAATGAGTGTCTTATGGAGGCTGAATTGGATGATCTAAGATACAAGGGTTTTCATTTTACTTGGAACAATGGGTGTGCAAAGAACTATATCCTAAGGAAAATTAATAGAGCTTTTGTTAACAGCTGCTGGAAC
Source organism: Euryodendron excelsum (assembly GCA_033060915.1). NCBI lineage: Eukaryota > Viridiplantae > Streptophyta > Magnoliopsida > Ericales > Pentaphylacaceae > Euryodendron > Euryodendron excelsum. Next base: position 3,807,763 of record CM065385.1, on the reverse strand, counting down.
AGTAAGTTCAAATTTTCTTCAGTTGAATTCTTTCCTTTTGGAGTTTCAGATCATAGCCCTATTTTGGTTCACTAGGGGCTTCATATGAAAGAATGTACTAAACCATTTAAGTTTTTTAATTTTTGGGCTGAGTATGAGGAGTTCTTGCCTATGGTGCAAAAAGCTTGGAATAATAATATTGATGGGTACCCAATGTATCGAGTTTGCAAGAAGTTGAAGCTGGTGAAAGATAGTTTGAAGGAGGTAAATAAGAAGAATTGTTATGATATTTCACTGAGCGTTAACAAAGCTAGAGAGGAGTTGCTTAATCTTCAAAGACAGTTGGAGGCAAATAGTGGGGACCCTAGGCTTGTGGCCAAGGAGAAAGAAAGCCTTTCCAATCTAAATGCTTTGAATAATCGAGAGGAGAGCTTTGTCAAGAAAAAGAGTAGAATTCTGTGGCTGAATGAAGGGGATCAGAATACAAATTTTTTCTTCAAGTCAGTAAGGAATAAAGCAAATAGGAATAAAATCTCCCTAATCAAGAAGGGGGATGGTACTGTAGTGGAAGATATTAACGAGGTCAATAAGAAATTTGTGAGGTACTTCTAGAACTTGTTGGGCAAGGACAATGTTGTGAGGTATTCAGGGAAACAAGAGTTTCAGCAGTATATTAGTAAAGTGGTTTCTGAAGAAGCAACTACAAACATGGATAGGAATGTAACGAAAGATGAGATTAAGCAAGTGCTCTTTAGTTTAAATCTAAACAAGGCCCTTGGTCCTGATGGTTTAAATGGCTTTTTCTTTAAAAATGCCTGACCTATAGTTGGAAAGGAGGTGGTTGGTGTTATAAAATCCTTCTTTGATTTTGGTTGTTTGCTAAAGGAAGTCAATGCTATCATTGTAGCCTTAATTCCCAAAATTCTTAATCCCACAACCTTAAAGGACTACAGACCTATTTCATGTTGCAATACTTTATACAAATGCATTACTAAGATTATTGTGGATAGAATTAAAAGTTTGCTTCCTCTTGTTATTGATGAAGCCCAATCAGCTTTCATTCAAGGTAGGAAGGTTAGTGATATTATCTTACTTGCTAAGGAACTGATGAGAAGCTATTATAAGAACAAGTAGCTGGCTAAATGTGCTATGAAGGTAGACCTCATGAAGGCTTATGACTCAGTTAGATAGGAATTTGTGTTAGATGTTTTGGAGCTTATGGGATTTTCGAAAAAGCTAAGGAATTGGATACAGGTCTGCATGTCTACTACTGTGTACTCAATCAACCTTAATGGTGCCCTTGAGGGCTTCTTTCCTAGTGCTAAAGGCTTGAGGCAAGGTGATCCTTTATCCCCTTACTTGTTTGTAATTTGTATGAATATCTTATCTCAAATTATTCAGAAGCAAGTGAAGAGTAACCCAAATTTTCAGTTTCATTAGAGATGCAAGAAAACTAACTTAATTCATCTATGTTTTGCTGATGACTTGATGCTTTATTGCAAGGGTGAGATTGCTTCTGCTAGAATTTTAAAAGATGCTTTGGATAAATTTTTTGAATTCTCAGGACTTGATCCAAATTATGCCAAGATTAATATATTTCTTATTGGTTTGGATGATCATGTGAGGGAGCAATTGTTAAATTTCTTCAAGTTCTAGCTAGGTGCTCTTCCAATTCGGTACTTAGGGGTTCTCTCGATTTCTTCAAAGCTAAAACCTGAAGATTGCAATAACCTGGTTGATAGAATTGTGACCAAGGCCAAGTCTTGGATTGGTAAATTCCTCTCTTATACAGGTCGGTTGCAGCTCATCAAATCAATTTTATTTAGCATCCAAAGCTACTGGAGTGCCCACTTCATTATGCCAAAGGAAGTTTTGAAGAAAATTGATCAATGCTTTAGAGCTTTTCTTTAGAAAGGGCTTGATTAAAGAATATTGCAGCTAAGCTAATATAACTAGATACATATGGTTGTTATGCCAATCTTCTATGGCCTCCTATTGGGTGAAGTGGGTAAGAGCAAACCTTCTAGTCAGAAGTCAATTCTGGGTGGCAAAGGTTCCTTCGGATTGCACTTGGACTTGGAGAAAAATTCTACACCTAAGAGATATCATTAGGCATTTAATCAAGTACAAAATTGGGAAAGGTTCACAGGTTTCCCTTTGGTATGATAACTAGTTACCAATGGGGCCTATACATCAAAGAATGGGGGATAGGGTGATTGATGAGAATGCAAATGTCATATTTTTCTCTCTTAATGTTTAATCTTTTATACTTAGTTGGTGCCTAAATATACTCACTATTCTTAGGTTTTGATTTAGGGTGCTATGGAACACCAAGGAAGAGGATCCTAGCTTAAAAGGAACGAATTCGTGCTAAATTGAAAGTAGAATTCGAAGAGGGTTCGAAAGGTCCCAAGAGGCGTTCGAACAATAGCATATGTGTTCGAACGGTATGTCAAACGGATTCACGTCAAGTTTAGGTTCGAAGAGCATTCGAAATATACATAGAGCATTTTTACCGTTCGAAGAGCGTTCGATGCACAGTTCGAACGATGGTCCGATGCGTTTGAACGGTAGTAAAGGCGTTCGAATGGTTGTGTGCAGCTACAAAATTTTAGAAGCCTATAAAAGCTGGGATTTTTTGGTTTTTAGGGTTGTTGGCATTTTTCATATTATTCTAGGTTATTATTTGAGTTGTTTTCATGACCTTGCGTGGCTAAATTTTGAATCTTGGTCGAATGAGACAGAAGCCTCGGAATTAATGATAAACTGTGAGATCTAATTTGTTTTTCGTTATTCGATTTATGCTTTGAGTATTAGATGTTGTTTTGTGCCTATTTTCATGATTGGCTTGTTTAATCGCTAGGATGCCTATTAGTTTATTATTTGTTGCAATCTATTGCTGGATTAGATATCAAATCCGCAATTGTTTGATTCCCCTAATTTGTGAAGCAACTAAGATATAATGATTTGTTGCGTTAGGAATTATTATATCTTAGGAAGGACGTTCGACTAAATTAAATGCAACCGCTTGTGCTTGTGTTGTTTAGTTTCATCGATTTCTCTAATTCTTAAGGTTACTATTAGATTAAACCTTGTGCGCTTATCCTGGATTGTTTAATAGTTAGGGTTAATGAGATCGCTTGTTTTCTAATTAAATATGACTAAGGAGAGATAGGAAACAATTCCGACGGTGAGTATCCAATGTGTGAATTGATATGCTTGCATCAATGATTAGTTCTATAATTCTGATGGTGGATGTTGACTTAGACCAAGGTTTATTTTTTTGATTGATTTCAATACTTTAATCTGAGTTGTTTCTTAGTTATTATTAAAATAGTTTTCATTATATCCAAAACCCCCCATCAAAGTTCACATAGCATAAAACTTGGCTAAGTACTCTCCGTGGGAACGATCCTTACTCACACTACTACATATTTATTTTTGCGGTATCGGTTTTATTTTTGGGTGCCCGCGACAGCACAGCAGTGATCCATGATTCTAGCCTAGGCAAAGAAGGAAAAGTCAGCACCATTATTAGGGGCAATCAGTGTCATTGGCTTGTGGCAAATTCCATAGAGTTGCTGGACCTCAAGAGGTGTATGCTAAGTATTTCGTGCCCTAATAGCTCTTGCAGCAGTCAAGCTATATGGATTTAAAAAAAAATCACCAATTTTTAGTTAGATTAGCTTGGCAAAGTATTAAAAACCATAGTCCTCAAGTGGAGTGAGCTGAAGTTGCTTGGTTTAAGAAGACTACTCCTAGATATAGCTTCATCCTTTGGCTTGCTGTTCGAGAAAGATTGGCTACCCAAGACAAACTTGTTGCTTATGGTATTTTAAATGACATGTGCTGTGTGTTTTGCAAAGATAAAATTAAAGACCACAACCATCTCTTCTTCCAATGTTCGATTACCAATAGATTGTGGGTTTAGCTGCTGGCAAAATGTAAAACCCGATGCTTGAGTAATGAGTGGCAAGGGATTACATCTTAGGCTTGTCCCTTGAAGGGGAAGGCTTTGAAGAATATTCTATACAAGTTAATGTTATTCACCACTGTTTATTTCCTTTAGAGAGAAAGGAATGATAGATTAATAGCTAACAAAATTAAGGACATGAAGGCAGTGCTCAATGATATTGTCTTTCAAGTTCATAATAGGATGACAAGTTTGAGAGATTTTTAACAAACAACCCCAAATAGGGATCTCTAGTAGATATGGCGGATTCCTGATGTTATATTCAAGAACTAAGGGCAACTGTTTTTGTTTTTAATGTTCAGTTTCTTAGAGTTGTAAAGCTAAGTTAGCTTGTGTTGTGTTCTGTACTTAGCTAGTGCTAGCTTTGTTCCCTTTGTTGTTAGGATGATTATTTTCTTTTCTTGATGATCCTCATCCAGTATGCCCCTTGTATTTGTGCTTGATCTTTCGATCTTTGCTTTCTATATATTCTTTCTTACTTAGCAAAAAAAAAAAAAAAAAAAAACTGTTTTCAAACCCCAATTCATGTCGAGATAATTTCAAAGTTCAATTCAAACTTTTCAAAATAAGTCCAAATTCTACTTCAAAGTTCAATTTCAAATAAAAGTCAATTACAAATCCAAGTTCAATCTCTAATATTCCAATCAAAGCTCAAATCAAACCTTTTTCAAGTTAAACTTTTTAGACACCCCAAAGTGTCTATTTTCAATCGGGCCCTGAGTCCGAATTACGACTGATCTAATTCCCGACAAAAGGATACGTAGGCAACCCTCATGGGTGCGGTTATAACTTTTTTCAAAATTCTAATTCCGTTTTCCAAAATTTTTTTTCAAATTCTTTTCATGCAGTTGCATATCATGCATCACATCATCTATAAAGTGATGACATATACCTCTTTCTAAAATCCTTAAAGTGGATATAATTGAGCATTGGATAACCGAAGATTCTAAATGAGTGAATCTAGGGTGAAAAGACATGTAGGTATTACAAGGGCGGGATATGGTGATAGCCTAGGGCATCTTCTTTATACGTAACCAACCTTTGAACCTAAAATCACTGTTTTTGAAAGACCAAAATGAAGTTATTTTCAAAAAGGACTTAAATCTTTCCAAAGGTTTCCAAACAACCTGTTTTCTCTAAAAAAAACCCTCTTGAGGAAGTTTTTCAAAACCTTTTCAAATATCCTAAGTTTAATCTTAGGATTGCACTTAGTTTTAGATGACCTAACTCACCTTAATAAAGTTAGGTGGCAACTCCAAACCTTTTTCTAAAAGCCCTTATTCAAACCAACTTCTAATTCAAACCTAGTCGCACTCGTCCTTGTAGGAGAATAAGTTTTAACGAGAGAGTACTGTATGTTTTCCTCATATTATCTCGAGTGCAAAAAATTGGGGTGCGACAATTATGAGGTAACATTGCATACAACATACATTGTATGCATATCTTGCATTGCACTGATGAGGTCAAGTCAATGTGGGACTAACCTAAACAATGTCAATGTGGGACATTCTAAAAAATGTTGATGTGGGTCATTCTTAGATAACTTTCTTTATCAATCTCGGCATTGTTATCAAAGTGGTGTGCTTATATGGTAACGACAAACATTGCATCACAAGAGACATTTCATTTCATGAGGCATTCCTTATTGATGTTGGTGGCAAGTGTGTAATTATATATCATTGAAAAGTAGATTATTTGTTGGTGGTTGATTAAGTGTTTATCTATTATTTGTTCTTTATGAGTTTAATTATCTTAATAAGCACGTTGACATTAGCTTACACCCACACAGGTTATTTTGCAGGTATGATTGATGAGGTCCAGTTCATTGCGTTGGGTTGAGTTGATGAGCTTTGAAGAGCTCTATTAGTTTAGACGTAGTCTTGTATATGTTGTATACTTTGAGGAAGGATGTTTTGGGAGTTTGTTTACATTTGATCTTGTACATATTGTAAGTTTGTGCTAGTAGTTCTCTTTATGTATATTTGGAGAACAGGATGGTTATAATATTAATGTTGTTTATTCCTTTGTATGTTTCATATCTATGGGATTGTTGTAAGGTGTCGTTCACATGTTAATAACTTGTGCGATCACACTCATCTTAAGAAGGTGTTAACAACACTTTGATTAGGTGTGGGTGTCACACTTATACTATGAAAGGCTTTGTTTAAGCTTAGGAAAAATATTTTTAAAGTGATAATGTAAAAGGAGATGATCGAGAATGGACTAAAGATAGGGAGGATGACTGATACCTATTCCAAAGTCGGAGAAAGTTTTCCCAACAATGTAAAAAATGTAGCTATCACTAGAGGAATTGTAAAGAAGAAAGGAGAGGTGTCAGCCATACTGCCAACTCAGCAACACCTTCCCCAAAATCAAGCTCAGCTCGCTCCACCAGCTCCTGTGATCAGCATACCCGTAGCTCTTGTTTAGGCACTGGCACCTGGGCCATGTGTGGTACGACCATACTTCAATCCTAACGGGCTTGTTTGACTAAATTGGGTCTTTACCCACCCCACGTGCACTCAGACAGTAGCATACCATGACCTCTTAAACACCAAACACTTGACCCAAATACCTGCTCGGCCTCTCCCCAGTCCATTGTGAATATCAGTCTGGCGGGCAGGGGTATGACACTAAGAGCTGCTTCTTGTTGAAACACAAGATCCAAGATCTAATTGACGCCATGGTCATCGACATGCAGGAAGAGAACCCAACACCTGCTCACAACGTTACAAATAACCCATTGCCAGACCATACTATCAACTTGATTATGGAGAAGGAAGCAGACCCTAAAAGTGCAAATATTGTTGAGTTCTTTCAAACTTAGGGGCCAACAAAAGGTGAATGGGAAGAAGAAGATGTACATGCTTAGGTGTACTTCCCGAATCCTGATGAAGCTTTAGATTTACCCATCATGTGGCCACAAAATGAAACATTTGCTATATAGAACAATGGGCCCATCCATTGCCTCATTGAATATATGTAGTACATTCTAAAAATTGATAAAGTCCCAACCTAGAATTTGAAAATAACTTAGACAAGTACGGGATTAGCCACTAACCTGTAATAGGAGACCGGGAAAGGAATACACACTATAGAGAAGACTTGAGGGTGTTGGTCCAAACAAAGCTGCCTATAATCCCCATGGGATAGGGAGAAGAATTCGATTATTGGGTCCCTGAAGAGAAGCCCCTATTACTACTTGAAGGTCTCGTTGTCTACGACTACAAAGCCATGGGTAGGGGGGTCGGAGAACCCACTGCTCCTGAATTGCCCTTTAAAATTGGGGAAGGGGAGTTGGCCAATTTGTTTGTTGAAGCTGCCATCTTTACTTTTGAAGAAGTTACTGAGGAAGAAGCCAATAACACCAAGAACCTGCAAGCCTTAGGAGGAAACCTAGGCAAAGAAGCTGAAAAAGCTGCTAGAACCATGGGGACCATTCCCCACTTAGCATTGCAGAAAGGAGAAGCTGACAAAGAGAATAAAGATCCTGAGAAACTACAAGTCTTGGGGGGTAGCCTGGACACGGCTTGTAAAGCAGGAAAGAAAGAAGAGAAAGAAGGGATCTATAACTACACAGTGATCACTAACTCCTATGGTGCCATGGATGATGCTTTAATCTACCCTACACAACCTGATGATGCAATCTGCAAGTGGAGTGTGAAAGATGTTAGCGTGGTCCCTAAACCCGTCTAAGGGCTTGTCTTTCAAGAAAGGGATGTTTTTCGAACCTTGCCTTTTTGTTATTTCTACCTTTTAAATTAAGATATGAGCATACAAAAAACATCATATAATGAAAAGGGTTCAAAGTTTTTATTTTTATTTTTTATATTTATATCATTGTCTCATTGCTTTCCATGAATGATGTTTTCTCTAGGGATTTCCCTCTAAAATGTTTTACCCTAACTTGAAGGTAGATTTCTGAGACCAGGTAGTCTCGGGGACCATCACCATACAGGTAGATTTTCGAGACCAAGCGGTCTCATTGACCATCACCAAATAGGTAGATTTTTTAGATCAGGCAGTCTCGGGAACCATCACCACATAGGTAGATTTCTAAGACCAGACAATCTCGGCGACCATCACAAAACATGTAGATTTTTTTGGTTCGACGGTCTTGGCGACCATCACCACACAGATATATTTTTTAGACCAGACGGTCTTGGGAACCAACACTAGACAGACAGCTTTTCCAGATTGAGCGGTCTCGAAAACCAATGTCATATAGGTAGATTTTTGAGACTGAGCGGTCTCGGGGACCATCAGCACACATGTAGATTTTCGTGACCGGGCGGTCTAGGGGACCATCATTAAACATTTAGTTTTTCAAGATTGGGCAGTCTCGAGAACCAACACCACATAGGTAGCTTTTCGAGACCGGGTGGTCTGGGAAACTAATGCTATGAAGGTAGCTTTTCGAGACTAGGTGGTTTTGGAAACTAACGCCAGACAGGTAGCTTTTCGAGACCGGGCGGTCTCAGAAACCAACGCCACACAGGTAGCTTTCTGAGATTGGGTGGTCTCGAGAACCAACATCACATCAATCATAAGCAATTCACTTTTGGAGCCTGCTTGCCTATCAATGTAGAATGCCCACTATTGGCACGTCTTTTGAGAATTACATAATTCCTTAAAAATAAGAGTCCACCTAGACAAGTTCCAAGTCGGCATGCTCCTCGAGAAAATACCTAAGAGTGGTAAGGCCACCCTTCTAAGATTGTCCCCAGACAGTTCGGCATGATTAGAATCCCATTCAAACTAATTTCGGTAACTCCCGGTCAAAATGATTATTTTACCCTTAGGTGCCTGATCGCCCTCGTCAACCACACCGACTCTGGGTATCAAATCGGTAAACCTCTAGGGTCATTCCAGACCCGTTTCGGTGTTTTCCAGTCAAAATGACCATTTTACCCGTAGTGGGTTGATCATCCCCATTAACCACATCGGCTTTGGGTATCCAATCGGTAAACTCCTAGGGCACTCTCACGAGTATCCCCAATCTCCAAGTGCCATCTCGGTCCATTTCGAGCTCATTCTGGTATTTCTTGATCCAAATAACCATTTTGCTCCTGGTGGATCGGTCATCTTTTTCAACCATTCCAGCTCTAGGTATCAAACTGAAAACCCTTGGGGCACTCCCGGGTGACCTTATCTCTTTTTCAGCTGGACCCTATAGTTCGACAGCTTTCCAGACCAAAGTAAAGCCACTTACAATGGAGCAAGGCCAAAAACTGGCTTGGAGCCACTAGAAGTGGCACCCAAATCTTTGCCTTACAGCTTAAGACGAATTAAATCTTCAATATCATTGCCATACCAAGGTGGCACCACTAGTAGTGGCGCTAGGCCAAAAATTGGCTAGGCAGGACTAGGCTCCTTCAAAAATTGGCTTATAAATACAGACCACCCCCAGCGTATTCGAGGTCAGAAAAATAGCAAAGAAACGCTGCCTCTCTTAAGAAAGCCCCCAAAAATCTCCCAAAGCCCTAGTTTCTTCAAGGTTCCTTGGCCTCGAAGCCTTTCAAGTCTTCTTCAAGCTCAAGCCAAGCCTCCATTGAAGCTTCATTGAAGGTTGAAGACAAGGTAGTGTTTCTATTTTACTTTCATTCTCTTCCACTCCTCTTCTCCTTCGTAGTCCATTTGGACTATTCTCTATTTTAATCTCCATCTTCAACCCTTCTCTTCTTGCATGCTTGAAACAAGAGGACCCCAGGTCCATGCCTAGGGAAAACTTTGGTAAGATCACCGTGTCGGGGGTCTTCCTTTAGCTTAACTAATCACGGCATGGTCTTAAGGCCCCTTATAATGTGGTGAAACCTTCAACCATATATGTTCACAATCCCTATGTATTATATTTGTCATGTTCACGCATTGTTCTTATTTTGAAACTCACAATCTTAACATGATTCTAACCTCCTCATGGTTAGGGTTTCCCTAGGAAAGTGATATATTTAAACTGGCCACCAATGTCCATATTAGGGTTTTCCTAGCTTGTTCTTCAAAATCACAACCTTATAGTGATTCTAGCCTCTTCATGGTTAGGGTTGCTTTAGGAAAATGGGATATTCAAGGAGGCCTCTAAGGGCTCCATTAGGGTTTCAAACCCTAACCATTTGTTTTCAAAAACCGAGTTGTTTTAATCTCTTCCAAATCATAATTTCAAGTGTTTTCCAAACTTAGTCCAAGAGTTGTTATCTTGGAGCCAAAGTCAAAACCCTAGAAACTCATTCCCTGGGAAACTGTAGTTTTGTCCATAACCTTCATTCTTGCATTCGTTGCATTCATTGCACCAAAACTTTTTCTATATTATTGTTACACCATGTTTTCTAAAAACGTACATAGCTCTCTTGAGTTGTTTCCAAGCCAATGTCACATAAAATCATAACTTTTCAAACCAAAAGATTTCACTAGTGGTGTCCACGGGTCGAGTTTGGGGGTCACCTGCCACCCGACCCAAATTCATTGGGTTGAAAAAAATTGGAACTGGTTTCGACCCAATAAATGATTGGGTTGGATCATTTTATGTTGGGTTTGAGTTGGGTTGGGTGAAAAAATCAGTTTTTAGTGTAAAATTGGTCGGGTTGGGTTGGATTGATCAGTTCAGGTTGGAAAAATAAAGGCCCGACACTCGAATGGAATATGGTCGGGTTAGTTGAAATCCACCAGTTATCCACCCATAGGGTGATCGGTTTTGGGTCGGTTTGGTGTTAGGTCAGTTCAGGTCGGGAAACAAAATCCAATCTTTTATATTTGGGAAGAAAAATGCTATTCTTCCGGAATTATTGTACAGAATTTTACACCAGAATGATGTAGCAATGACAATTTTGTAATTAACATGCACTTTAATGGATTTTTTTATTATGAAGTGATAGGACCACAACTTAGACATATCATCCTGGTGATAAATTCTGTATAAATTTTCTGGTTGTATAACATTACTCATTTGGGAATAAATTCAAATCAATCTATTTTTTTTAAAATAATTCAAATCTTTCCAAAAGTCAAACCTTTTCTTTCTCAAGAAGATTTCAAAATCAAATATTTCTTAAAATAAAACTTTCTTTTTCAAAAACTTTCCTAAAATAAAACTTTTATTTTTTAACTAAAATCATACCTTCCCATATTGTATCAAATCAAATCTTTTTCATCTCCTGACATCCTTCTTAAACTTTAGGTTATTTGCATCGCAAGTCACTTCCAACCCAAGGCTACTTGAATCTCAAGTCATCCTTAAACCCTAAGAGGTATAACCCTAGGTTAACCTAACTCTAATCAACCTAGCCCTAGGTTACCTCAACCCTAGTTAGACCCAACCTAGGCTAGGATGCTTCAAGATTGTAACTTTGGGACTTTTTTTTTTAAAACTCCAACTCCAATCCAAAAATATTTGAAAAAAACTCTTTCAAGCTTGTTTCAATCTGAAATGGCTAGATACCTACCATTTTCAAAAACTGTTTCTAAAATGACTTCAAAAACTCATAACCTTAAGGTAATCCTAACCCTTTTATGGTTAGGGTTTCCTAAAGAAAGTGATCTATCAAATAAAACCTGTAAGGTTCATATTAGTGTTCCAAACCCTAAATGTTTTGCAAAAACTTCTTCTAAAAACTATTTCTAAACATCACACTCTTGAAGAAATCCTAAGCCTCCTTATGGTTAGGTTTATTCAAGATAAAGTGAGATATGTAAACAAGGGTTCCACAACCCTTTTCTAAAAATGTTTTCCAAAACTCATAACCTTGAAGGAGTTTAGTTCCCACATAGTTAATCTCTCAAAGACAATAAAACATCAACATGTCCTTTATAAGGTACATAAAAAACTGTTTCCAAAAACCTTTTCAAAATAAGTTCACAAGAGTTTTTCCAAGTCCAAATCCCACCTCCAAAACTCTCTAAAGTTCTATTTCAAAGGCACTTTAAAAAAAACTTGAGTTCTATTTTTCAAAATAAGACCCCAATAAGTCTTTAAAACTTTCTAAAGGCCCCAATGTGCCTATTATCGATCGGACCCTGAGTCCAAACTATGACCGATCTAATTTTCGTCAAAATGAGATACGTCAGAAACCTTCATAGGTGCGGTCATAACCCCTTTTCACACTCAAATACCCCTTTTAAAATCCAACCCCAATTCTTTTAAACTCTTTTCAAAACTTGTATCATGCATCATTCATCCCAAAAGTGGTGACATATTCCTTTTTCAAAATATTTTCAAGAGGACATAAACTAGACAATTAGGAATTGGAAATTCGGGTGAGTGAATATAGGGTGAATAGACATGTAGGTACCATTAGGGCGAGGTAGGGTGATGATCTTAGGATATCTTGCCTACACTTAACCAACCCCCAGACCATAGATTTTTGTTTCAAAGACCAAAACTAGAGTCCTTTTTCAAAAGGCATTTAAACATTTTCAATGGTTGCCAAAAACCCCTATTTTCCAAAACACCTCTCAAGAGGACATTTTCAAAAATCTAGTTTTGATCTTCGGATTACACTTAGTTTTAAGTGACCTAATACACCTTAAACCATGTTAGATGGCGACTCTAAACCTTTTTTCAAAATGTCCTTAGTCAAATCAATTTCAAGTTCAAACCCCGTCGCACCCGTCCTCTTAGGAGGGTGAGTTCTAACAGACAGAGTATTGAGTTTCATTCGAGTTAAGAACCAGACTCAGGGCTGAAAACTGAAGCGCGGCATTAGGCTTTCACATAAGAAAAGCCTACTTTCAAAAATAATTTCAGATTTTTAGGCTTTCACCTCAAAAAGTCTACTTTCAAAAATATTTTTGGGTTTTCAAGCTTTCACCTTAAAAAGCCTAAATTCAAAAATTTTCGGGTTTTCAGGCTTTCACCTCAAAAGGCCTACTTTCAAAAAAGTTTTCGGGTTTCCAGGCTTTCACCTCAAAAAGCATAGTTTCAAAAAAGTTTTCAGATTTTCAAGCTTTCACCATAAAAAGCCTAAATTCGAAAGTTTTCAAGTTTTCAAGCTTTTACCTCGAAAAGCCTACTTTCAAAAAAGTTTTCAGGTTTTGAAGTTTTTGCCTTAAAAAGTCTAAATTCAAAAGTTTTGGGGTTTACAGGCTTTCACCTCAAAAGCCTACTTTCAAAAACGTTTTTAGGTTTTCAAGCTTTCACTTCAAAAAGCCTACTTTCAAAAAAGTTTTTCAGTTTTCAAGCTTTCGCCTCAAAGAGCTTGACTTACAAAAAATCCCCTTCTTAAAATCAATTTAAGGGTTTTCAAACTTCTCTTCAAAAGTTCACTTCAAAAGGTTTTTGAGCTTTTCCTTTCTAAAAAAAAAAGAAGGGGGGTTTCATTCTAAATCCAAAAAATCCCATTTCTAAAAGTTGTCGAGTTGTTACTTTGAAAAGGTGTCATCCCAAATTTAGGGTTTCTAATTTTTTAAAAAAGTTTTCAAGAACTCCAACCAACCACCACAACACAAACCCGTGCTCCCTACGGCATCACAACCATCCAACTACAACAATTAACTCAATCCTTTCCTCCACAAACACATAATGCACAATCAAGTATTCTAAATATCCAATTTTCAAGCAAAAGGCATTTTCAAAATTCAAAATTTTCAAAAATCTCGAAAGTCTCTCAAAACTCCCAAGCAATAATCAAAACATGTTTTTGATGTTCAAACAACAAGAAACTAGCAAGAAAATAAAGCGAAACAAGACATATTCTTAAAAACCCCAATTCCAAGAGAAACCCCTTTACTAAAATGTGCAAAATAACCAAACACATCCAAAACATCATCAAAACACAAAACCTGATCCACCCATTGCGTTTAAGAAGTCAACAAAAGTTTATTCGTCAACGAGGCGAAGAAGTCAAAAAAGTTCAAGAAATCTCGCCAAGGGGAAGACGATCAAGCTTTTTGGTGAGGAATCCAATGACGGAGACCACTTCTGGCAATGACTTCACATCTCCTGAGCCTTGTCCAATGTAAGCACTCCATTTTTATCCGCTTAGCAATCGCTTCAAGGGCTCGCCAGGCCAATAGACGCAAAATGACCAAAATGCTCTTGGAGCATTGCTCAGTCCAATTCCAGTTGGCACATCTTCCTAAAGATAGTAAGTTTGTATTGCAACCTCAATTCCAATTCCAATTCTAATCCAGACCAATCAAACTCAATCCAGTATATCTTTTGAGAAAGTTGTCCTTTAAACGGTAAGTTTATCCAGCACGGTACATTTACTGAGAAAGCACAAAATCCCTCGGAATGATAAGTCCCTTCACACCTATTGACCAGAATAGAACTCAAGCTCCTGAGATGGTAGAGTGATTTATTTCTAGCACTTGCTAGCACGCCAACCTAGAATGTTCACTATTCGGCACGTGTTTTGAGAAAATTGATCCCTCAGATGATAAGACCATCTAGCAGCTTTCTAAGATCAAGTAATCTCTGGAATGAATACACACTATTAGAGTGACAAAAACACTTGCAAATAGGTCGACATTGGGAATGCCAACAAGCCTATATGTTACGAGACCGAACACGCCTCTTGGCCGTGACACGTTTACCAAAGGACGAGATACCTTTGAAAACCAGCTCGTCACCCACCATCAGAGTGACAAAAACACTCAAAACTTGGGTCAATAGCAGTGCCTGCTTGTCCATAACAATGAAAAATGACCAAATTGCCCCTTGGGCCCTACCAACACGCTTCTCGAGAAAGTATCTAAGATCTCAGAGCTGTAAGTCCATCCTTTCAAGATTGTCCCAAGGATAATCTAGCATGTTTAATTGCCTTTCATATGCTTTTGAATCAATTCCGAGAGCATCTGGTCAAAATGACCATTTTGCTCGTAGGCATCCAATTGCCTCTAGGAACCACACCAGCTCTGGGTAACAGATCGGTTACCTTCTATGGATGCTACTAATAGTATTGCCAACCTTCCAGTACCTTTTCAAACTATTCCGAATCCATTTTGGTAAACTTGGTGCAAAATGATCGTTTTGCCCTAGTGGGCCGGTCACTTTTTCCAACCATACCAGCTCTGGATATTAAGCCGAAAATTCCTCAAAAAACTCTCAATAGTGTTTCCAATCTTCAAATATTCTCATAGATCACTCTAGGTCAATTCTGGTGTTCTCCCGATTCAAATGACTGTTTTGCCCCTAGTAGGCCGGTCACCCTTTTCAACTACTCCGACTCTAGTTATCAAGATGTTTACCTCTAGGACACTCTTTTAGAGGTTTTCGTCCATTCACGACCAAGTTTGATTACTCGGGACTTTTTGGATCATTCTCGAACTTTTCAAAGTCACTCATAGTGAAACGAGGTCAAAAATTACATGGTGGTCACTAGGATAGTCACCCAAATCTTCTACCTCGCATCATAGGGTTCAAAGATCTATTTCTTGCTACCTCAAAAGTTTTTCAAAGAGAATGGAGCCATTAGTAGTGGCGCTGAGACAAAAAAAGGCCTGGCGCTACTCGTAATGGCGCCAAGCTTAAAAATTACCTGGCGCCACTATAACAGGCTCCAGTTCCTGTTCTGCTTGCCTAAAAATACAAGCCACCGCTCTACATATTCTGGGTCTGCAAAATCACTCTAGAAACTCTGCCTTTCTGAAAATAGAGCTCGAATTCCCTCAAAACCCTAATCTTCTCAAGTCCTCTCAAACCCTAGCCTTCCTACACTGAAACCCATGCTTCCATATACTCTATACACTCAAATCCCTATTTTAATCCCCATCTTCTACATCCTCTTTTTGCATGCTTGAAACAAGAGATTTCCCGGTTCATGCCTAGGAAGGTCTTGGAGAGAATCACCATGTCAAGGATTTTCTTTGAGCTCCCCCTAAGGTGGTATGGGTCCGGCCCCCTTGATTATGCGGTGAAGTCTAACTTTATATGTCCACATCCCTATTACATTGTAAATGTCATGTTTATACATTTTATTCAATATCATATTCAAAGGTGTTTCCAAAATTACATTAAATATTGTTTTCAAAACTTGCATCGAAAAGAGTTGTTTACAAAATCAAACTCCTAGGATGATTCTAGCCATTCTATGATTAGAGTTAATTTAGGAAAGTGTTACATTCAATATGACCATCAAGGTCCAAATTTGAATTCAAACCTTAAATTGTTTTTCAAGAAATCACAACTCTAAGGTTATTCTAGCCGTCTATGGTTAGGGTTCTTTTAGAAAAGTGTTACATTCAAAGAAACCATCAACGTCTATATTTGGGTTTCAAACCTTAATTGTTATTAAAATCACAAGCCTAGAATGGTTCTAATCTTCTTATGATTAGAATCGTTTTAAGAAAGTGAAATATTTAAGAGACTTGCAAAAGACTATATTCAAACCCCTTTTCTAAAATAGTTTTTGCAAATCTACATCCTAAAAATTCGTCTCAAAGATCTACTTTTCAAAAACTCATTGTCTTGAAGTTTAAGTCAAAATCCTGGAGTCCATGTTTAGGAAATCTTAATTTTCTATTTTCTACATAAAATTATAGATTTTCAAAATCTGTTTTCTACATAAAATCATAACTTTCCTAATTCAAAAGTCACATAAAGTGATAGATTTTCAAAACTAAAATTTTTCAATTTCAAATCAAATCAAATATTTTCCAAATAGGAAACCAAACCAAACCAAATCATCTATTTTTAGAAATAAGATCCAATCTTCAATTTTAGGAAATAGAAATCAAATCTTTTCTAATTCCAATTTTTCTTAAATCAAATATTTTCTAATTTCAAACCCTTCCTAATTTCAAATCTTTCTTAATTCAAATCTTTCTAAGTTCAAAACTTTCCAAATTCAAATCTTTTCAAAATTAAATCTTTCCTAAAATCGAATTTTTCCTAAAATGGAAACTTTTCTAAAATAAAACTTTCCTAATTTGAAACTTTCCTAATTCTGAACTTTCCTAATTCTAAACTTTCCTAAAACACAAGTTCAATCCTAAAATCAAACTTGTCAAGTGTATGTTTAACTAGGTTACCTTAAGTCCTAGGAGGCCAAAACACAAGTTCAATCCTAACCCTAAGTTAGGAAACTTCAACTCCCTTCTAAATCAAGATGATTTTCAAATCCCAATTCAAGTCGTGATGATTTCAAACGTTCAATTCAATCTTTCCAAAATTAGTCTAAGTTGTACTTTAAAGTCAATTTCAAATCAAAGTTCAATTTTCAATCTTTCAATCGAAGTTCAAATCTAACCCTTTTCAAGTCATGCTTTTCAAAGACCCCAAAGTGTCTTTTCAAATCAAACAATACCTTAAAGTGGCTATTTTCAATCAAACCCTGAGTCCAAACTATGATTGACCTGATTCCCAACAAAGGGATACGTAGGCAACTCTCATGGGTGCGGTCACTACCTTTTTCAAAATTTCAATTCTCTATTTCAAAATCAGTCTCTTTTCAAGTTCTATGATGACTCAAATCTCTCTTTTAAAATTCTTTTCAAAATGGATATAATTAAACATTGGATAATCAAAGATTTTAAATGAGCGAACCTAGGGTGAAAAAACATGTAGGTATTGCAAGGGTGGGATAGGGTGATAACCTAGTGCATCTTCCATATATGTAACCAACCTCCGAACCCAGAATCACTGTTTTCAAAAGACCTAAATGGAGTTATTTTTAAAAAATTAAATCTTTCCAAAGGTTATGAAACGACCTGTTTTCTCCACAAAACCCTTTATTGAGGAAGTTTTCCAAAACCTTTTTAAAAACCCTAAATTTAATCTTCAGATTGCACTTAGTTTTAGGTGACCTAACTCACCTTAACTCACTTTATGCATTTTCTTTTGTAGGTAGACCATGTTCACATTTATTTTTATTGTCCATATACATTGCCGTGAATGACAGGATGGAATGGACACGAAGGATGGGAGTTGTTGGGCCCTTTTCTTCATTTTTCAAAATGTCACACACATACTGCACGTGCACTCGCTTTTGTATATTTGCATTCTTTACTTGATTGTATCCCTTCTAGTTAGAAAGAGGAATGGTATATTGGTTGTGGGTGGATGCTGTGTTAGTTTTTTTAGCCTACGACCTCTTGATGGTTCCCCTGCTTGAATCACCAATCGATAATGGAACCACCTCGGGGAGTGGGCCTAGGTTTGAAGATTCGAGAATCGAGCCTTCTTAGGAAGTATTAATAAACCCTCAGCCTCATGCTCATGTAGAAACCGTGCATAATCGAGCCTCTACCGGATTTAAGACACGCATGTCAATTTCAAAACCATGGAGGAAAGAGCAAACGCTTTACTTTTCTTTATTCTTGTCTATTCCTACTGTTATAATGCTTGTATAATGTTCATGCATTCGTACTTACTTTCTTATTGCATTCTCTCTCCCCATACTCTTACATACATAAACATGCATTCAATATTTCATTTCGAGATGAGAGTTTCAAAGTAACTCAAGTCACTGCATTCTCATGCATATGATCAACCTATAGAGAGTGATGCCAAGTTCACTCTCCCTTGTATTAAACCTATCAAAATCTTAAGGGTGCCCACGTAACCTTAAGGACTCACAGCATTCATTTCAAGACATCTCATAAAGGGGGGCCCCAATCTCTCTTTGCTCACAGAGATATGGATGCCAAGGAGACAAGGGGCAACCAAAAAAACAAAGTCTCTCAATAACCCTTTCAACATTAAACTTAAAGAAGGCGAATTTAAAGAATCAAGAGTAGTTTAGGATTTCAAATGTAAAAGTAGATAGGCAAAAGTTCCAAGGAAAATGTTTCCCCACCCCCTATTAAAATGTACTTTGATTCTCTTGTATTTAAACTCACAATTCATTGTACATTTCTAATTCTTGTGAATGAATGTATGAATGGATATATGTTCCCAATCAACGGTAAGTATCTACATATAGGAGCAGAACCCCTATCTCCAAAAAATGAGTCAACTCATCATGCTTAGTCCCACTCTCAAAGTAAGGGCACCCCTAGGACATGAATTACATAAAAACTTTCAAATCAAGGCACTAACTTCTCTTTTGTTTCATGTCTTCCTTTCTCTCCCCCCATTTCCTGAGGCCAAGAACACGAAAGGTTGAAGCAAAGACAAAAAATGGGTCTTCTAAAAGCCGTTTATTTACTGCTGTTATGCTATTCACATATATGCGGCTATTTTATGCATGCATTGATATCCATTCCAAGATAAGAGTTCCAAGAAACTCGAGTCATTGCATTCTCATGCATTTAATCAATCGTAGAAAGAAAGGGACTATCAAATTTCATGCTAATCAAACCTACCTAAACTCATAAGGGTTCCCCATAACCCTAAGAGTTCATGGCATGCATGGAATCATATTTCAAGAGGGGCCTAACCGCTCCTGAATAGTGCAATTTATATCTGCCAGTGTGCGGTTGCAATGCAGTAATAATATCTCGGTAAGTCCGAGATCGATCAACAAGGAAATTAAAGAATAAGCTCTATGAGTAAAGTTTGCAATTAGAGAAATAGAATAACGAGCTCAGAATCAATTAAAATTCCAGGAGAGCTTCCAAAGAGAAAATAAAAATCAATTGTTGGAGATGGTTGATCTAAATTATCAAACAATAAAATTAAACTAATTTTAGGAATGTATTCAAATAATATAAAAAGGTCTTGGCAGGGTTTGATCTAGTAACAGGCCTACAGGTAGATTCCTAAGATAGTTTTGATTAAAGAAACTCAAGATTCGATGACTCTCTTGGAGTTGATATTCAGTTATTTACTAGTGTTCATACGAGGGTCCCATTTATACATGTCCTAGTTTATAAACCTGTATACAAAGTATGTTTGAAGCTTCATCAAGAACAGTAGATTTTTAAAGTCTTCCTAATAGGAATATATATGCAATTATAATCAATACCCTTATCAGAAATTCTAGGTATACGTATCCTTGCTTACAAATCAATCTATACATACATGCTAGATATGATCAAGAATATTGTTTTCGAAGATATTCATGGGAAAAAAAAACGAATCTTGGTCCAAGATCTTGAAATATTGGAAAATAAATAACTGTTGAATATCTACCTATAACCTAGTTACTTTCTCAACCTATACTAAGAACGGATTTAGCTACTAAAATGCATTATAAAGATTGGAAGAATGGAAATAGTAATGAAGGAAAGAAAATACTGCATTAAAGAAATATAATCTTGAATTCACAATAAGAACAAGAAAGAAAAAACTAAAGATTAAAAGATTCTCCCTTGAAAGATGAAAAGATTCGTAGCCTCCAAAGGTCAGATGATTCCTCCTTCCAAAACCCTCGAAAAACCCTAGAATTCTTCTCCTCCTTCAAAACAAAAAACTTCTAAGTCTATTCTTCTTCCTCCTTATCTATCTACAACTAAAAAGTGAGTTAATCTACAAATCTCGTCATCAGTCGTACGGATGATTCCCATTGAGTGCTCAGATGGGCTGGGTCACTTCACTAAAGTTGTAGGTCTCGAAAAGTTATATAAAATCGACATATTATAGGCCTTAATAGCCTTTTTGGTTCAAGAGATATAGGCTTCCAAAGTTTCAGCTCTGCGTGATTTAACAACTTGTACCACAATTTCAGCAGCTTGTACCTTGACAGCAACCTCTTGAAACCTATTATTAAATTGCATTCAAAATCATTCCATTTAAGCTCAAAACCTACATAAAGCATAATAAACTTAATTAATATCAAATCATAACCAAAAAGACATATATGCTCATACACTAATGCTAACAAAGTACTAATTAAGGCCTTATAATTGCACTTTTGAAGTGTAATCACACCCCTCATCATGCATCTTTGGAAAGTGGCCGGTGCATTGCATAGGCCAAAAGGCATTTTTTTATAAGCATACGTGCCAAAAGGAAAAGTAAAGGTAGTTTTATCTTGATCTTCTGAGGCTATTTCAATTTGATTGTAGCCCGAGTACCCATTCAAAAAGCAATAATAAGCTCTTCTCGACACCCGCTCTATGACTTGATCAAGGAATGGTAATAGAAAGTGGTCTTTGGTGGTGACGACATTGAGATGTCTATAGTCAATGCACATACGCCATCCTGTCTAGATCCTAGTTGGTACTAATTCATCTTTGTTATTTTTCACCACTGTTACTCCAGACTTTTTAGGGACCACTTGAGTAGGGCTCACCCACCTAGAGTCAGCTGTTGGGTAAATAATATCCGCATTGAGAAGTTTCAACACTTCTCCTCTAACTACTTCTTTCATATTAGGGTTCAATCACCTTTGAATTTGGCGAACCGGTTTAGCCTCTTCCTCTAAGTATATGCGATGTGTGCAAACTAATGGGTTAATACCATGTAAATCAGCAAGTGACCACCCTATGGCTTTGCGGTGTTTTAAAAGCACCTTATTCAATCGATCTTCTTGGCCTTCAGACAGGTTAGAAGATATCACTGCTGGGTAAGATTCACCATCGCCTAAAAATATATATTTAAGAGTAGATGGCAATGGCTTTCGCTCTAGAATAGGAGCTTCCACTTTTGATGGTTCAGGTTTACAAGCACTGAGCCCTAATGGCTCAACACATTAGGTCCAATGACTTACAAACATAGCAGGAATGCACTCTGCTGCTTCCTCATTTATCACTATTTCTTCTAAACACTCTATTTGCTCATTTCGAATTAAGGCTCTCTCAAGTGGATCTATCAAGAATTCTCTATTAAAATGTTCTTGTACTAGAATATCTATCATGCTAATCTCTCTAATGTCTTCACACTCTCTCGGTTTCTTACCCGTGTGGAAGATGTTCATATCTACAGTCATGTTTCCGAAGGATAAGTTTAACTCCCTGCCCCTACAACGAATAATAGCATTAGATTTTACTAGAAAGGGATGACCTAAAATGACAAAGATTGGAGAATGATCATTTGAGTTCCCCATGGTGTCTAACACTACAAAATCAACCGGGAAGTAGAATTTATCCACTTGGATAAGCACCTTTTCCACCATACCCCTAGGAATCTTAATCAAATGATCAGCTAATTGTAGGGTGATTCTAGTAGGTTTCAACTCTCCTAACTGTAACTATTGATAAACAGAATAAGGTAGCAGGTTCACACTAGATCCTAGATCTAGCAAAGCATTATCAACCCTATAATCTCCAATTATGCATGGAATGGACGGAATCCCTGGGTCCTTGAATTTTGGTGGAAGATTTGCTTGTAGAACCTCTCTGGCTTCTTGGTCCAGAAAAGAGGCTTCTCTCATAGTGAGCCGTCTCTTAATGGTGTACAAGTCCTTTAAGAATTTTGCATATGAAGGGATCTGCTTAATGGCATCTAGGAATGGAATATTGATTTTCACTTGCTGAATACCTCATAGATTTTAGAGTTTATTAATTCTTGCTTCGGTTTGGCTAATCTATGAGGAAATGGAACACGTGACAAATCCTCTACGTTAATGTCTGCTGATTTATCCCTAGATTCATCTTCCCTAGGCTTCTTTTCTAACTCCTCCACCACCTCTTCAGGATTGTCTTTATCCTCTTCTGATGTTTTTTCTACTCTCTCGCTAGTGTCTTCCCTAGGTGCAGACTCTTTCCTTGAAATAGTTTTATTTATGACTTTTCCGCTCCTTAGGGTAGTTACTACTTAAACTTGCTCATGATTTGGTGGATTTAGATTTATCTTTACACCATGAGCTTGACTATTAGGGTTGGGTAATGGTTGTGTAGGGAATGTGCCTTTCTTTTTGGTCAGTGATTGAGTAAACAAAGTCTTTAACTTTTCTATGGATTTATCAAGTCTAGCATTAGTTGCTTGCTGTACCTATATGAATTGGGTCAAAGGATCCTCTACAGGTCTTAGAGGAGGTGGTTTATACACGTTTATTGTTGGTGTTGAAAATTATTGACCTTGTGCTTGGTATTGATTAGGGGGACCATTAAATTGCTATGGGTGTTGGAATTGTTAGGGCATTGAGTTACCATCATTCCTCCAATTGAAGTTGAAATTGCTATGGGTGTTGGAATTGTTGGGGTGTTGAGTTACCATCATTCCTCCAACTGAAGTTGGGATGGTTCCTCCACCCTGGGTTATATGTAGGTGTATATGAATTTCCTTGTCCTTGTGGGGCCTGTGTGGGTTTACCATAAGGGGCAATAACATTTACTTGACCATGCAACACTTTCTTAAAGGCTGGAATTGTGGGACAAAGATCTATCCTATGCTCATTAGTATCGCACACATTATAATTAACTTGGGTTTCACTCTCAACTGCTGCAATTTTTTTCATTTCTAAGGCTTCTAATCGCTTAGTCAATGTGGCTATCTTTGAATTATCCTCATCTAAATGCCTTAACGGATACATGGTGCCTATCTTTAAGTTGTTTCTAATCTCGGGATTTTTAGTCCATGTGGTGTCCCAATCTCTCGCGTTATCAGCTAGAAAGTTAAAGAAGTCATAAGCTTCTTCTGGAGATTTATTATAGAAAGAATCGTTGCACATTATTTTCACAAACCTTTTGAGTTTGGGAGTCAAGGCCTAAAAGAAAGTACTAACCAACCTACATGGGTCTTGTCCATGATGCGGACACAAATTTAGAAGTTCTTTATATCTCTCCCAACTATGGTAAAATGTTTCATTTTCAAAAGGAGTGAACAGTGAAATTTAGCGACAAATCGCCTCTGTGCGATGCTTGGGAAAGAAATTTTTTAGAAACTCGACCTGAAGGACATCCCATGATGGAATAGACCTCGGCCTTCAAGAATTTAAACAAATTTTAGCTTTATCCTTTAACGAGAATGGAAACAATTTGAGATGAATGGTCTCACAGAGCAGGTATTATCAAAACATATGTTACAGACCTCTTCAAATGCTTTAAGATGGGTATATGGATTTTCAGAATCCATCCCATACAAATGTGTGATTAGTTGCATGATACCTGACTTAAGATGGAATGCATTTTGGTCAGGAGGTAATATAATGCAAGAGTTTGACGTCTGTCTTTGTGGGTTTAGATAATCTCTCATAGTTCTCTGTGGTGGTGCAGGTACTTGGGGTTATGGGGGTTGCATGTTATTACCCCCATCCCTATTTTCATCATTACCTAGTAAGTGCGCCATGTTAAAGTCTATAGGTATAGGTGTAGTATCGGGAAGAACTCTAGATCTAGTGGCGTAAATAGGCGGGGTTGGTCTCAAAAGTCTACTTGAACTGTCCCTCGGCTAAACTGACATGCAATGTAATGCACATAAATGCACCAATCTGCCACAATAGTGAAGTAGCGATAAACAATATTTAATTTAAATTTCCAACAGAACCAACAATCTCCACATAAAATATCCACCAATTTGCAATTAAACCCTAAACCTCCTTTAAACAAATATAAAATTTATCTAAAAGAAACTAGTAAAATAAAGAAAAGAAAATCTAATATGCTCACAGATAGTAAGGATGGAATGAGGTTACCTAATTGAGCGATTGAATTTCCTCGTAGTTGTAGTTTGATGGTGAAGCTGTTTCTGTAGGAATCAATTCCTCTTGAGTTCGTTTGCTTTGTTTTTCTTCTTGTATATTTTTATTTTTGCCCTGTTTGTTTTTCTTACCTTAGCTTATTTACTTTGTAATGTTTTCCGGCAACAGCGCCAAAAACTGATCGCTCCTGAATAGTGCAATTTATATCCGCAAGTGTGCGGTTGCGATACAGTAATAATATCTTGGTAAGTCTGAGGTCAATCCACAGGGAAATTAAAGAATAAGCTCTGTGAGTAAAGTCTGCAATCAGAGCAATAGAATAACGAGCTCAGAATCAATTAAAATTCTAGGACAGCTTCCAAAAAGAAAATAAAAATCAATTGTTGGAGATAGTTGATCTAAATTATTAGACAATAAAATTAAACTAATTTTAGGAATGTATTCAAATAATATAAAAAGGTCTTGGCAGGGTTTGATCTAGTAATAAGTCTATTCTACTTCCTCCTTATCTATCTACAACTAAAAAGTGAGTTAATCTACAAATTCCGTCGTCAGTCGTACGGATAATTCCCACCAAGTGTTCAAATGGGCTGGGTCACTTCACCAAAGTTGTAGGTATTGAAAAGTTATATGAAATGAACATATTATGAGCCTTAATAGCCTTTCTGGTTTGAGAGATATGGGCTTCCAAAGTTTCAGCTCTGCGTGCTTCAGCAGCTTGTACCACAGCTTCAGTAGCTTGTACCTTGACGGCAACCTCTTGAAACCTATGATTAAATTGCATTCGAAATCATTCCATTTAAGCTCAAAACCTACATAAAGCATAATAAACTTAATTAATATCGAAACATAACCAAAAATACATATATACTCATAAACTAATGCTAACAAAGTACTAATTACACTTTTGAAGCGTAATCAAGGCCCAAATCTCTCTCTGCCCATGGAGGTGTGATTTCTTAAATAAAGAAGCATCAATCAGCCCATGCCAGAGAGGTATTACATTGTATATAAGGGCAAAACCCCATCTTCAAAATGGACGCAGTATCATGCCTAGATTTCCTTAAAGAAAGGACCTCTATAGGACATGCATTGCATAAAACCTCCAACTCCATATACTGACTGTGTTTTGTTTTTCTTTTCCTTTTCATGGAACCCCTCTAGCATCCTGCCCAATTCAAACTCATGCAAGGATAAGCCCAATTATTGGAAGAGGCCGAAGCTATATTAAGGAGTAAGAAGAACTAACAATCAATTTACAAGACATTACTTTTAAGCAACTACCTCTGTGCCATGCCGCGACAATCACCATCCATGTAGAAGAAAACTTCACTATTTGCAAAGTTCTGTCAGACCCATGCATTGGAACAACAGAATACTCTAACTTCTAAATACATGCCAAATGCCATGAAAGATCTGTCAATTTACCCTCCATTGTCTAGTGATACACTCGGCGAATGAAGTACCAAGGAGGTTGGCATAGTCCCAAAACTCTATTAAAGGTTCTCACCAAAAGGCCCACAAGAAAAAGGATGTTTCCACAAAATTCATCCATTTTCTTTCTATATTTCTATTTCGTGCATATCTTCTTTTAATAAATATTGCATACCATACAATCACTATTTAAAATGAAAAAGATGGAGTTTTCAATTTATCTCTTTTATCTCATACTCTTGTGGATGATTATTGCTTCTAGGGATTCTTCCCCATTTTATAATAACTTGACTTGAAGGATAGGATAGCATGGGTAACCCATTCAACGGAGGTTAAAACCTTAGAGAGAAAAAGAGAGAGTCAAAGAGAGGAGGAAGATAGACTCAACGAAGAAGTACGGAGCTTATTGAAGAGGAGACACTTGAGTGATATCCTGGCTAAGCGATGGGCAGCCGAGTCCTCAAAAAGATGAGAAGCCATTATTCTACTCATTCAAAAAGAAATAAACACTACCCTTTGCTCAACCCACTAGAGCCATAAGTGATTTCTATTTAGATATCCCCAAACCAAGAACCATCCCCCACAGTGGGGTAAGCATAAAGTAGTTGATCTGATAGAAGATATAGGGGTTTACCGGCATAAACATGCCCTCTTTAGGAACATTGTCTAAATTTTGTACAAAGGCTTTATGGACTAAGAAATTCAATTTGAAAGGATGAGAGGCCCTCAATTCTGCTACCATGCAAAGAAAAAAAAAAAAAAATCCCTTTGCAAAGCCCACTCCAGCAGATTACATTTCTCAATAAAACCAACTTGATGATCACTGCCCACACTGGGTTAAGGCAAAAGCCATGAATAAGAACCAATGAACGATGATAAAAGTGGTGATTTTCAAGAAGATATGGTGTCCACGATGCCTTTAAAAGTTAAAAAAGGGGATATGTTAGTGGTGATCCTCAAGAGATGATAGAAATGAAAAGTTCAGCATCTTCAAGAGTCGATATAGGAATAAATTTCTTGATGAAAAATTCTAATCATGCCATGACCCACTTCACTCTCTCTAGGTTGGGACAAGGGGATTATAGTTATCAAAATTTCATAAACATAGATCTTATCACAATCTAAAAGGGTATGTTATTATTACATCATAAAAGAAAACTAGTGGAACTTCTGCATTTAAGTCTCATGGTAGTTACAGCCAAAAGAAAGCTAATTAACTCATATGCTCCAAAGAGACAAGATAGCAGTGGGACTCATTTCCATATTCATTTCCTTGGAAATCCAGTTGATGCCTTAACTCTTAAAAAATGTCCTATAAAATAGAAGTGAGTTATGAAACCTAGTAAGAATTCCATGATTTTCATAATGCATAAGTTTAAATGTAGTGCAGTAAAAAGAATGGTATCACATGTATATATCCCTTATAGTTTCTTTATATCAATACTAGTATCCTACAGGTACGTCTTGCCAGGGCCAATTCAAGCCAATGGGTTTACCCATGATGCTCTTCCTTCATCAAGACAATGAATCCCATCTATGATCATCTAGCCCGTATCGAATGCTGACTCGTGGTAGCCCCGTTTACTAGCTGGCTAGGTTCATCCATGATATAAACCTTGAGTCTTTTAACGTTCCGGTTATTCCTCCCTTATTCCTCCACAGTGATGTAACCAATCTTGTAATGCAACTTTCAAATCATTATAACAAGGAATATAATTGATAAAACAATTAACAAAACATTTAATAGAATAAAAATGAGCATGTATCTTAAAGAATGCATAGTTTCCTACTCTGATGATATGTCCAGATCAAAGTTGTCCCTGATTCACGTATTATCTATTGGACAAAGAGATGGCAGTTAGCCTTCTTGCTTGTTTATCATTATTTCCCACAAATGCCCTTTTTCTCAGAGTCTAAGAGTTGTAAATATTACAATCAATTTAGCAATGTTAATAATGGAAATAATGATAATAAAATGGTTATCTTTGGTGATATTAGTCCTTGGAATTCTTCCCATCTCCCATCAGGAATCAAATTGCCCAGTGTTGAAACCCAAGGGGATTATCTGAATTTTTACTTGGAGCTTCAGTGACCCCTACTCTCCGATTTCTGGGTTTCTCATATTTTTAGAGGTTTCTTGGTAAAATTTCATTTTATTTGCTTTATTATTGTATTTTCTATGATTTTTCATGTTAAACCACTACTTTTAATTCACAAAAAATATAGGAATATTAGAAAATTTCAAAAAATTAGGGAAAGGCCTGTTTGGATGTCAAAAAGACACCATAAAAATTTCAGGGCGAGGGCTACTTCGACGCCTTTACACTGTCCACCACCTGCGCGTGGGGAAGGAAGGCTGAGCCTTCATCTTCTTCCTTGCGAGGCTGAGAGTTCTCTCACCAATTTACTGTTGATCTGTGGTCCTCTTGGCCATGAATGTGCATCTCAGAGATAGATATGGACCTAGGCTACACACTCTTGGCCAGAGCTCGACCTACAGTGGCCCACGATGGCTGTTTTAGGGCCAAAATCCCGACTACATGGTGGAACCCTAGGGTTCCAGACCTGCAACTGGGATTTTGGCTCCCTTCTCGTGGTTTTCTTGGAGAACCTTACTTCATGAGTTTTGTTCCTGACGTTGAGACAAAGAGGGCCCAGTGGATCGTTTCGGCAATGGTTGCCATGCTTCCAGCCAAGGGGTGCTTTAATGTATAAGCGTGAATTCAGCCGTGCACTCCAATTGGTGTTTTTAGTAAAAATACATGTAATTTAATGTGATGGCTTAAAAAATAAGGTTTTGCATGTGATTTCAAATTGTTTAAATATACAATATCTGTGGCCTTCACTAATGTATGAACGGACTAATGTATGAACGGGGTGTTTGGATATAGCTTATTTACTAGCTTATGACTTATGCTTATGGCTTTTTTGAAATGTGTTTGGGTGAGTAGCTTAAAAAAGCAGCTTATGTCTAATCACCTTTTTCGAGAAAAACTATTTTTAGAGGTGGCTTTTTGAAAGTAGCTTATAGCTTATAGCTTATAGCTTATAAGATATCATGCCAAACACCCCCGAAGTCTTACAGTGGTGTTGAAAGAGTCAGTTTACGGCCTTGATGTTCCCTACACACTACTACGTGTGAGCAAGGTGTCATACCGGGGTTTCATTATTTAACTACGTGTTAGAAATTTTTTTTTTTTTTTTGCCTAATTTCCGAGTGATGGACATTCCAGTCCTAATAGGGATGTAATGCAGTTAATTAGAAAATCACGGGTATTACAAATCAGAAAGGAGAGAAGGATATAAAACAAAAGGGGGAAAAGAGAAAGAAAGAAATGAAAGTTAAATTGCCAAAGGTGATCATCGGTCTTTCGGAACCCCACAAGTGATAATTTTTGAGCCTTTATATCCTTTCATTCATGAACCCCTTAACCTAACCTATGCTACAGTCCAAATCAAAATCCTCTCTTGTCAAATAAAATTGCTGAGTCCAAATAAGCTTGAATAATACCAAGACAAGTAGTTGAAAAAAAAAAAAAAGGAGAGAAAAGGGAGACGGGGAAGATGGCAAGAGCAACCTCATGCCCCAAGGTTTGCTAAGATGGTCTTGGTTTAAACAATCCACTAAAAGAAAATCTTTGAGCCTAAATATTCCTTCAGTTCTTATAACCCTTAAACCCAGTCTGCACCATGGTCCTAAAAGAAGTCTTCTCAGATTAAGAGCCAAGCTGTTTATCGTTCTGCAAAGGGCATGCAAGTTGTCGCTCAAGCCACGGTGAAATTTGAAGGTCTAAGAGATAAAACCAAGTGAGGATAGAAAATCCCCAAATAGGAACCCCGTAGAAAGTAGGGATAAGATACCAGCAGGCAAACCAAAAGGTCAAGATCCGTTGAGAATGGTGCAACTGTTATCACACCCCGATAAGAATGGGATAGAACTAAAGGGGTAGAATCTTGAGAGTACGGGACCTGGGACATTCTTTAAAAATAACCCATCACATGTAGTACTTATGCTTTGACGACATGCATTCAATTCCATTCCTGTATAAACTTATGCATTCATCGAAAAGTATTACATGCATTAAATTTAATTCTTATATAAACCCGTCCATTCACCAAAAAGTAGGACACGCATTCAATTCAATTCTTATATAAACCTGTGCATTCATCAAAAAGTATGACATGCATTTAATTCCATTCTTGTATGTGCATTGATCAAAAAGTATAAACATGCATTCATCCTTTTACCTGTGCATTTTTAAAATTGGTATAAATAAACTATTTTTGCACAAAAACTCTCTCTCTCTCTCTCTCTCTCTCTCAAATAGAAAACAAGGAATGGGGCACAACACAAAAAGGAGCTAAAAAGCCACCCCGCTACTTAGTAACTTCAAACATCTCCAGCACCGGCACACGCCTCAAAAAGCTTAGACTGCTATAGCCAACAAGAAATAGAGAATGGGGTAATGACCCACCCTTGACCTCTCAATCAACCTTGATTTAATTTTTTTTCAAACCATGAAATATGGGGTAATATCCTACCTTACACCTCCCTTCCAAACCAGTTCATCCATTCAAAGTGAACAGACCAAATGTGACCTCATTCCTACTAGAACTCAACTTAAGAGAAGCATTACCCCTCTAGAGACATGTCAGAAAGAATCCTATCATATTTGCTAAAATCAGAACTCAATAATCAAGCCAACACCCTACATTCGAATCCTAAGAGATCGCAACCAAAGACAGATCAATGCCCTCTCTTTCAAATTTCAAGGCAAGAGAGTCACAAGCACGAAGCAGTCTCCCACGACACTCCATGCTCAGTTTTCCCGAGAAGCCTCCCAACCAAAGATTCCACCATGGGCCCTCTCAAAAGGCTACCTTAACTCAACCTTAGCATCAGCTCCGACAGGGATAGTCTTAACATCTTCAACAGCCTCATCCGGGGCATCTTTTACAATAGCCCTAGCAAGGCCACCCTCTCGTCACCAATAGCACTAGTTCTCTACTTGACCAAAGCAGATCTTGTCCTTACCTCCTGCGTAGATCATTGTCTCCCGCATTAGCCATCCTGAAGACATGCTAGAAGGAAAGAGATACGGTAAAGTTCTATAGACAGGTAAGAGGTACGCAAAAAAAAAAAATTTTTTTTTTGAGTCAAAATGAATTTTCTATACATTTTTTTAAAGTTCAAATTTCGAGTAAAAATGAATTTTCTATACATTTTGTCTTCAAAAATTTAAGTTTTGAGTAAAAATGAATTTTCAATACATTTTGTCTTCAAAAGTTTAAGTTTTGAGTCAAAATGAATTTTCAATACATTTTGTCTTCAAAATTTCAAATTTTGATTCAAAATAAAATTCGAGTCAAAATGAATTTTCTATATATTTTGGCTTCAAAAGTTCAAATTTTGAGTCAAAATGAATTTTCTATCCATTTTGTCTTCAAAAATTCAAATTTCGAGTCAAAATGAATTTTTTATCCATTTTGTCTTTAAAAGTTTAAATTTCGAGTCAAAATGAATTTTCTATACATTTTATCTTCAAAAATTCAAGTTTCGAGTCAAAATGAATTTTCTAAACTTTTTGTTTTCAAAAGTTCAAGTTCCAACTCAAAATAAATTTTCTACACGTTTTGCCTGACAAAATGAATTTCTTACACGTTTTGTCCAAGTTTCAAATCAAAATGGTTTCTAAACTTTTTATGTCAAAAGTCTACTTTCAACATCAATGCCTTAGGTTTCTTAATATTTTTCTTTCAAAAGTTTATTTCAAAATCAATTTCTAAGATTCTTAAGCCTATTCCGAAAGGTTATTTCAAAATCAAAATCCAAAGTTATCTTCAAAATCAAATTTTAAATTTTTTATCCATTTCAAAGATCTTCTAAGACTTTCATTCTAATATTTTTTTTATTCAAAATCAATTTTTTAGGTTTTCTAAGCTTTTTCCTTGAAAAAGTCTTACTCGCAATCTAATTCAGAAATTTTTTCAACCCTTCAAAAAGTCTTATCCAAAAACCATTTTCAAGGTTTTCTAAACTTTTTTCTTTCAAAAAGTTTTACTCAAGTTCTCAAGTTTTCTAAACTTCAACTGTTTTATTCAAAATCCAATTCAAGGTTTTTTGAACTTTTTCCTTCAAAAAGTTTTATTCAAAATCAATCCTTAAAACTTCTTCCTTCAACAGTTTTTATCAATCTTAAGGTTTTCTAAATTTTTCCTTCAAAAATTTTATCAATTTCTAGGTTTTCTCAAACCATTTTCTCAAAAAGTTCTATTCAACTTCCAATTTAAGGTTTTCTAAATTTTCATTCAAAATCCATTTCAAGGGTTTCCCAAACTTTTCCTTCAAAAGTTTTTGTCAACTTCTAGATTTTTTTAAATTCTTTCCTCAAAAAGTTTTATCCAACTATTCATTCCAAAATTTTCTAAACTTCTCCTTTAAAAAGTTTTAATTCCAAATCCTATTCGAGTTTCTCGGGGTCTTCTCTGTCAAAAATGCCCCACCCTCAAAGGTTTTATCTATTTTTCCTTCAAAAAGATTTTATTTAAAAATTTTTCAACTCTTTGTTCATTTCGAAAAATTTCAACTAAGTTTCTCGAGATATTCTTTGCCAAAAAGGCCACATTCTTAAAGGTTTTATCTCTTTTTCCATCAAAAACATTTTATTTCAAAAATAAAAAAGTACCTTCTAGGTTTTCCTAACTATTTCCTTTAAAATTTTGATTTCAAAAATACCTTTCTAGGTTTTCTAACTTCTTCCTTAAAAAAAAAAATATTTTCATTTCAAAATCATTTCTCCTGTTTTTCAAAACTTTTCCTTCAAAAAGTTTAATCTGAAAAGAATTTTTGGGGTTTCCTGAGCTTTATCCTTCAAAAGCTCCGTTCTATAAAATGTTCTAAAGGTTTTCAAAATTTCTTCCTTAAAAAGTTTCATTCTAAAAATTATTTCACAGGTTTCATGAGTTTTGCCTTCAAAAACCCCGTTTTGAAAATTTTCGATTTTTCAAGCTTTCACCTCAAAAATCATCTTTTTAAGAAATTTTTGGTTTTTTTTAAAGCTTTCAGATCAAAAAGCCTATTTTCAAAATTTTATATTTTCAAACGTTTTTCTCAAAAATTTCGTTCCAAGTTTAAAAGGTTTTCAAACCTTTCTAATTCAAATCTAAATCAATCCATTTTAGAAAGCAATTTAAAAAATCATTTCAAACAGTCAACTTCAATTTCAAAATAATTTCATAATCAAGTTTTCAAAATTTTTGACTTCAAAAATCCATACAATGCAGTTTTCAAACTCAAAATTCTAAATTCAACCTACTCCAGTCCCTCCGATCGCCTTGCGGTCAATATGGAACTCTTACTCTATTGTTTTCTGTCTTCGACAAGCAAAGAAAAGAGGGGCAACTATAAGCATCCCATTTTTGCCCGTTCGGCAATCTCTGGCCTGACTGGACTCACATTTGACCTGACACATACATATTCAAGTCCAAACCAGCTTTTCAGACTCAATCTAGTTAGTCAACCACTTTGCAGGCCCGTCAGGCCTAATAAACGCAAAATGACCAAAATGTCCTTGGGGCATTACTCCATCCAATTTCAGTTGGCACGTGTTCCTAAAGACAGTAAGTTTATATTTCAACCTCAATTCTAATTCTAATTCCAATCCAAACCAATCAAACTGAATCTAGCACGTTTTTTGAAAAAGTTGATCCCTCAGACGGTAAGTCCATCAAGCACAACATATTTACCGAAAAAGCATAAAATCCCTCAAAATGATAAGTCCCTTCACACCCATCGACCGGAACGGAACCCAAGTTCTCGAGATGGTAGAGCGGTTCACTTCTGGCACCTACTAGCACATCAACATAGAACGTTTGCTATTCGGCACGTCTTTTGAGAAAGTTGATTCTTCTGACAATAAGGCCATCTAGTAGTTTTTCGAGAAAAGGTAATCTTCGGAATGAACACACACCATTAGAGTGACGGAAACACTCACAAACATCATAACCGTTAGAGTGACGGAAACACTCGTAAGTAGGTAGACATTGGGAATGCCAACAAACCCCTATGTCATGGGACCAAACAAGTCTCTTGGCCGTGACACATTTATCGGAGGATGGGATACCTTTGGAAACCAACTAGTCACACATCATCAGAGTGATGGAAACACTCAAAACCTGGGTTAACACCAGTGCCTCCTAGCCCATTCTGGTGAAAAATGACAAAACTGCCCTTTAGGCTCCATTGGCACGCTTTTCAAGAAAGCATCTAAGACCTCAGAGCGGTAAGTCCATGATTCTAAGATTGTCCCAAAGACAATCTAGCACGTTCTAGTGCCTTCCGCTGGCTTCTAGATAAATTTCAAGAGCATCTGGTCAAAATGACCATTTTGCTCTCAAGCATCCAATTGCCTTCGGGAACTACACCGACTTTGGGTATCAAACCGGTTACCTTCCAAGCATACTTCTAATAGTATTTCCAACCTTCTAGTACCTTCCTGGACCATTTTGAGTCTATTTCGGTAAACCTGGTACGAAATAACCATTTTGCACCTAGTGGGCCATTCACTATTTCCAAACATACCGGCTCTGGGTATCAAACTGAAAATTCCTCTGAACACTCTCAATAGTGTTTCCAATCTTTAAATCCTAGTGTTTTCCTAGTTTAAATGACCATTTTACCCCTGGTGGGCCGGTCGCTCTTTTCAATTACTTCGGCTTTAGTTATCAAATCTATTACCTCCAGGACACTCTTTTAGAGGTTTTTGTCTATTCCTAGCCAAGTTTGGTTATTCAAAACTTTTCGGTTCATTTCTGGACTTTTCAGAGCCATTCCTAGTGAAGTTAGGCCAAAAATTGCATGGAATTCACTAGGAAAGGTGCTCAAATCTTCTGCCTTGTGTCACAAGGTTCTAATATCTATTTCTTGTCGCCTCAAAAGTTTCCTAAATGGATTGGCCCCACTAGTAGTGGTGCCAAGCCAAAAAATGGCCTGGCGCCACTCCTAGTGGTGCCAAGCTTAAAAACAACCTGTTGCCACTGCAACAGGCACTAGTTCCTGTTCCGTCTGCCTATAAATATATGCCACCCGCTGCATATTCTGGGTCCTCAAAATCACTCCAGAAATTTTGCCTCTCTGAAAATAGAGCTTGAATTCCCTCAAAACCCTAATCCTCTCAAGCCTCCTCAAACTCTAGCTTTCGTACACTCAAACCCTAGCTTTCATATACTCTATACACTCAAATCCAAGCTTCCAAGAATTCATTGAAGATCAAAGTGTAGCATATTCAAAGCTATCAAGATTCAAGTAAAGCAAAGCAAACAAAGCAAAGAAAAAACAAGGTAGGGTTTCTAGTTAAGTTATTTAACCCCCCTCTTTCTTTTCTCTTACCTAACACACTTGGGTTTTTTTTCTATTTTAATCCTCATCTTCTACCTCCTCTTTTTGCATGCTTGAAACAAGGGACCTCTTGGTTCATGCTTAGGAAGGTCTTGGATAGACTTACTGTGTTGGGGATTTTCGTTGAGTGCTCCTTAAGATGATGTGGGTTTGGCCCCCTTGATTATGTGATGAAGCCTAACTTTGTATGTTCACTTTTTTATTGCATTGTAATTGTCATATTCATACATTGCATTTAATATCATATTTAAAGGTGTTTTCAAACTTGCATTAAAAATTATTTTCAATACTTGCATCCAAAAGAGTTGTTTTCAAAATCACACTCCTAGGATGATTCTAGCTATTCCATGGTTAGAGTTATTTTAGGAAAATGTTATATTCAATATGACCATCAAGGTCCAAAGTTGAGTTCAAGCCTTAAATTGTTTTTCAAGAAATCATAACTCCAAGGTGATTCTAGCAATTCCATGGTTAGGGTTGTTTTAGGAAAGTGTTACATTTAAAGAGACCATCAAAGTTCATATTTGAGTTTCAAACCCTAATTGTTGTCAAAATCATAAGCCTAGAACGGTTCTAATCTTCTCATGATTACAATCATTTTAGGAAAATGATATATTTAAGAGACTTGCAAAAATCTATATTTAAACCCCTTTTCTAAAATAGTTTTTGCAAATCTACTTCCTAAAAATTATTCTCAAAGATCTATTTTCCAAACACTCTTTGTCTTGAAGTTTAAGTCAAAACCCTAGAGTCCATGTTTAGGAAACCCTAGTTTTCTCACATAAAATCATAGTTTTCTATCTACATTACACCATTGGTTTCCAAAACTATTTTCTACTTAAAATCATAGATTTTCAAAACATATTTTCTACATAAAATCATAGCTTTCCTAATTTAAAAGTCACATAAAGTGATAGATTTTCAAAACTAAAGCTTTCCAATTTTAAATCAAATCAAATATTTTCTAAATAGGAAGCCAAATCAAACCTCTATTTTTGAAAATAAGATCCAATCTTCAACTTTAGGAAATAGAAATCAAATCTTTCCTAATTCCAATCTTCTTGCTTAATTCCAAAATTTACCTAATTTTAAACCCTTCCTAATTTCAAATCTTTCTTAATTCAAATATTTCTAAGTGCAAAACTTTCCAAATTCAATTCTTTTCAAAATCAAATCTTTCCTAAAATCTAGTTTCTCTTAAAATGAAAACTTTCCTGAAATAGAATTTTCTTAATTTGAAACGTTCCTAATTCAAAACTTTCCTAACATCAAACTTTTCAAGTGCATGTTTAAACCCTAGGTTACCTTAAGTCCTTGGAGGCCAAAACCCAAGTTCAACCTTAACCCTAAGTTAGAAAATTTCAATTCCCTTCTAAATCAAGATGATTTTCAAACCCCAATTCAAGTCAAGATGATCTCAAAAGTTCAATTCAATCTTTTCAAAATTAGTCCAAGTTCTACTTCAAAGTCAATTTCAAATCAAAGTTCAATTTTCAATCTTTCAATCAAAGTTCAAATCCAACTATTTTCAACTCAAACTTTTCGAAGACCCCAATGTGTCTTTTCAAATCAAACAAGATCTCAAAGTGTTTATTTTCAATCAGACCCTGAGTCCAAACTACGATTGACCTGATTCCCAACAAAGGGATACGTAGACGACCCTCATGGGTGCGGTCACCACCTTTTTTAAAATTTCAATTCTTTGTTTCAAAATCAATCTCTTTTCAAGTTCTTTTCATGCACTTGCATACCATGCATCATATCATCTTTAAAGTGATGACTCAAATATCTCTTCTAAAATTCTTTTCAAAGTGGATATAATTGGACATTGAATAATCAAAAATTCTAAATGAATGAACTTAGGGTGAAAAGACATGTAGGTATCGCAAGGGCAGGATAGGGTGATAGTCTAGTGCATCTTCCTTATACATAACCAACCTCGAGCCTTGAATCATTTTTTTCAAAAAACTGAAATGGAGTTATTTTCAAAAAGGGCTTAAACCTTTCCAAAGGTTGCCAAACAACCTATTTTCTCCATAAAACCCTCTTTGAAGAAATTTTCCAAAACCTTTTTAAAGACCCTAAGTTTAATCTTCTGATTGCACTTAGTTTTAGGTGACCTAACTCCCTTTAACAAAGTTAAGTGGCGACTCCAAACCTTTTTCTAAAACCCTTATTCAAATCAATTTTCAATTCAAATCTAGTCACACTTGTCCTTCTAGGAGGGTGAGTTCTAATGAGAGAGTACCGTGTGTTTCCTACATATCATCTCAATGGTGCAAAAAATCAAGGCACGACACCCAATAATGCCCAAGGATCTCCCCTCAAGAATCTCCAAGAAAAGCTCTCAAAAGTGTCCAAGGTAGCAAAAACAAAGCTATTACTGCAATTAAAACTAGACTCTGGTGCGTGTGCTACACGTTCATGGAGGAATTCTTCACTGGTGTATGTAGCACATGTGCCTGGGCCAAAATTCACTAATCCCATGTGCTACATGAGCTAGTATGGTCCCTTTGTTGCCAAAATCAATTTTGAATGCCCTAAGGGCCCAAAAACTAGCTTTCAAACTCCAAAAAATTTCAAATTCCAGTCCCTCCGATTGCCTTGTGAACAATATGGGACCCTTCTTTTATCATTTTCTACACAAGCAAAGATAGAAAAAGAAGGGTAACTGTAAGCACCCCCATTTTTACCTGCTCGGCAATCTCTAGTCTAGACTAGACCTCCAGTCAGACATCGCAATACTATTAAGCCCAAATCGGATTTTTAAAACTCCAGTCAAGTTAAATCGGTCGCTTTTGTGGCCTATAACACCCAATTGGAGCCAAATGACCAAAACACCTTTAGACACTCCAGGTAGTTTTTCAAGAATGGGTGGTCTTAGAAACCAACGCCAAACTTTAAACGGTTCACTTATGGCACTTGCTAGCTTGCTAATATAGAATGTCCTTCATGCCCCTTAGTATTCGGTAGCTTCCTGAGATTAGGCAATCTCTGAAACGGTGGTGTCACACCTACTCCTAATCAGGCGTCATTAACACCATCTTGGAGTGAGTTTGATCACACAGGTTATCTACCTGTGAACAATTCATCATAACAATCCCAATGGTAAGAATCTAATAGGGATTAAACAATATCATTATATATAAACCATCCCATAATCACCGTACATATATAAAGAAGGCTACTAATCCAAAACTTACAAATATTTACAGCACCATAATGTAAACAAACTCCAAAAGACTTTCATCCAGAGTACAACATGTATAAGACCAACAACTCTACTAAAGATCCTCAAAGCTCTCCAACTCGACACCGATAGCAGTGGATTGACCTCTTCCATCTTACTTGTAAAATAACCTGTGTGGGTGTGAGTTATATGTCAACGTGCTCATTAAGATAATCAAACACATAAAAAATAAATAAGAGATAAACACTGAGTCATCCGCCACTAGGTAATCCACCATCATCAATGAGAAATGTCTTATGTAATGCAATGCCTTTTTGTGATGCAATGTTTGATGTCACCACATATGTGCACGCTATTTTGATAACATTGGCCCAATATATCAATAACTTGTTATCTAGAATGTCCCACATTGACTAAACCTAAGTCCCACAATGATTTAACCTTGTCCGTGCAATGCAAGTTATGCACACAATATATGTTGTATGTAATGCCACTTCATAATCTAACAATCAACACCAACATTGATAATAGGACATTCAATTCAATAAGAGTAAGAATATCTTAAACCTCCCCACCTCAATCTGCTGTATAAAGTAAGGTTGATTCACTTTTTCGGTGGAATTGGAGTGTCTTTAGCTGCTTACGAGCCTATCACACACCATCACGTCAAACTTATGAATTATATGTATAATCAATGCACGTTCATAACTTATAATGCACAAATATAAGAAATGATATATCAATAACACATTATGAACTCAATGAGAAGTGTTAAACTTTTCCTGATATGACACAAGAACATAAAATGCAAAATAAAGGTGCACCTTGGCCAACCCATTGCGCCACTAGGTGCACCACTAGCACCTTTTAGCAGAGGGATGCGCCATGAGGCATCCTCTAAGCTTGCCAGTACTCCCCCTCTCTCCTTGGTCCAAAATTGATGTTCCAAAACATGGATTCAAACTCCCCCTTTACTGCCCCAATATAATTCTAAGCCCTCTAAAGCTTAGAATAAGGTTTTAAAGTCTCAAACAAGACTTCAAGGCATCAACACATGCAAACCATGAAGAATCCTAAGGCTCAACTTGAATCTCAAGCTTCTTGGATTCAATTCTCCATGCTAGGACATGATAGGTTTTCTACATGGAACAATCAATAGAAATGCAAAAAAAACAAGCATGAACTTGAGATTCCTCACCTCAAACAATAGATGCATAACTTTCCCCTTCAATTTCCTCCTTCTTCTCCTCTTTTCTCTTCTTTTTCTCTCATTTTCTCTCACTTTCTCTTTTGCCAAACACAAGTTACTACACAAGTATCTCTCTCCTCTCACTTCCTTTGAATTAAAGCCACAGTAGATACAAATTATATATAACCACACATATGTCAGTCACACACACACACACACACACACTGCTAGCAATGAAGCACATGCCTCACTACATAGTGAAACATACACCTTATGCACACTCCTAGGTGGTTTAAGGTTAAACCTCCCACCTAGAACCTCCTTGCTTCACCACACCACTAATCTACATGATTAACATAATTAAGCATGCTTATGATAATTAATCATCATTAACATTAAGCTAAGCAAGCAAATTAATTAAGCTAATTAATAATGGATTAAGCAAATTAATCATACTTAAAATAAATCAATCCTCATATAACGTGCCCTCATTGAAACATGTTAATAAAGCTCATTGATTAAGGAAATCATGCACTATATCATATGCAATTAAGCTAAATGTGATGTTAACCAAGGTAGGGAATCACAATTCTTTCCTCTTTTAAGAATTTCGTCCCGAAATTCACTTACTAGGGTAGTATAGATATGGATATTAATTCCTCACTCTCCCATATGGCTTCCTCAAATGAGCGACTTCTTCACAACACTTTTACTAATGAAATCACTTTGTTACGTAGAACTTAATCTCTTCGATCCAAAATTTGAGTTGGTTCCTCTACATAAGTCAAGTCATTCTCCAATTTTATCGGATGTTGAGTCAACACATGTGACAGATCTGGTATATATTTCCGCAGCATGGATACGTGGAAGACACTACATAGCTTATACATTTCTGAAGGTAAATCCAACTGATAAGTTGTAGCACCAACTCTTTCAACAATAGCATATGGTCTAATATTACTCAGACTCAATTTTTCTTTCTTCCCAAATCTCAATATACCTTTCCATAGAGAAAATTTCAAGAACAGTTGGTCACCAACCTCAAAATTTAACTCTCTTCTTCTGTTATCTGCATAGCTTTTCTATGTACTTTGAGTCACTCACAGATATTCTTGAACAACTTTAATTTTCTTGGTTGTATCTTAAATTATTTTAAGACCTAATAATTGCCTTTCTCCCACATCACTCCAACACACTAGAGTCCCATATCGTCATCCATGCAAAGCTTCAAATGAAGCCATCCCAATGCTAGATTGATAATCATACTCTTGTGGGTGATAATTGCTTTTAAGGACTTCCCCCCAATCTATGATGCCCTTGACTTGAGGAAAACGATAGCATAAGCTGCCACCTTTGTAAAAGTATCCTTTGACTCCAAAAAAAAGAAGGGAGAGAGAAATAGGAAATGTAAACAGAGGGGAAGTACAGAAGGGTGAGAGATGAGGATCAATCACATAGCTCGACTCTGAAATACATCTTGGCAAAGCAACAATTATGAACAGATTAATGTGCATGTTTGTTTGAGATTGAATCTCATGTGCATGATCACTTGCATAAATATAGTCAATGATTTTGATGATCTTTACCATATTGGTGATTCATGTTCATCTTAATACATACTTCTCTAGACTCAGAATTTGGAATCGGCCTTTATAATCTATTTTAGCTGGTTCACCATTATTACATAGTTGCAGATTGTCTCACACCTAGATTGAGCTTTTATCAATTCTCTCTCCCATCATTTATAGAAAGGGCTACTAGTGAGTGTAAGTGCATTTACCATTTTTATGTGAAAAGAGGAGAAAGCTACCTACTTATATGTGTGAAATCCACCATATCTTTATGTTTCAATGCTTACATCATTGGAGAGATAGGGTTCGAATTCTATCAAAAAAAAAAAAAATTGAGAGAATGGGATGAGACAGGTTTGACTTCTAGGTGTGTTAATCTGCGAGCTACTAAATATGATACACCATCCTAGATCATGCCTAGGGTCCATATTCTCATTAGTCTCAGTGAAGTTCGTGCTTACACCACTACATTGTCACTGATATGGGCTTGATCATCTCACAGCCAACTATGCTCATTTTGTGTAGTTTTATGCATATTTGATATTGATATTTTCAAGCTAGGTCACATCTTGATATTTATGAATCTATATTTGCCTTACATTGATTGATCATGTCTTTATAGGACTTCTATAATTTGAAAAGTTCAATAATTCTACTATACCCAAAAAAAAAAAAAAAACTTGGCCTTTCTTGCACTTTTAAATAGCTTTCAAAGTCTTCTCGGACTAAGGACGGAAGCTATCTGTTGCTTTGCGAAAAGGCATTGTTAGTTGTCACTCAAGAGTTCATAAATCCCAAAAGAAATTCTTAGAAAAAATCGAGAGGCCCACCCAAGAGCGTCTTTCCTTTCACTAGCAGATAAAAGAGAAAAAAATGAGTCAATGGGTTAAATCTCTAAAAATGGTGAAAATGCTATCACATCCTGGCAAGAAAAGGGCAGAGCTAGAAAATGGAATCCCAAGAGAAAAACAGAAGTTCAAATATAGCCCGATCTTGAGATATAACACTTATAGCTAAACATGAACCCTAGGGCAACCTTTGGGCATGCATCCATATTCATCCATGTATATAATCTGTGCATTCATCAAAGTGTATGACATGCATTCAATTCCATTCTTGTGTATGCATTCATAAAAAAGTATGACATGCATTCACTTTCATTTCTGTATGTGCATTCATCAAAAAGTATGACATGCTTTCACTCCAATTCCTATATAAAACCTGTGCATTTTATCGAAGTATAAATTGTTTTACATTAAAAATTTCTCAATCTCTCTCTCTCTCTTTATCTCTTTCTCTCTCTCTCTCTTTCTCTTTCTCTGTCTCTCTCAAATAGGAAACAGGGGATGGGGCAAAGCACAAAAATAAGCTAAAGTCACCCCGTAACCAAGTAAGCTCAGGCGTTTCTAGCATATACCTCAAAAAGCTTGGACTGTTATAGTTGACAAGAAATAGAGAATGAGGCAATGACCCACTTCCAACCTCCCAATCAACCCTAATTCAACCTTTTTAAAACCATAAAAATTGGGGCAAGACCCCACCCTGCACCTCCTATTTCAAACTAGTCGATCTATTTAGAAAGAACCCACCAAAGATGTTTGACCTTCTAGATACCTTATAACCTTTTAAAAGCAACCTCACCCCCTCCAGACCACTAACTTAAGACACTCGACTTCAGAGAAGTGCAATCCCTCAGAAGACATGTCAATTAGAATCCTATCATGCATTCCAACCTCAAGAGATCCTGACCAAAGACAGTATAAGCACCCCATTTTTTCCCGCTCAGCAATCTCGGGCCCAATCGGATCAAGTTTCAAACATCACAACACATGCGAGCCTAGGCCGGTTCTTTCAAACTCCAATCTAATCAACTGGTCGCTTCTCAGGCCTGTAAGGCCCAATGGAAGCTGAAAAGACCATACTGCCCTTAGGCACTCTAGGCATCTTTCTGAGACTGGGCAGTCTTAGGAACTAACGCCATCCGGGTAACTTCCCGAGATCGGGCGTTCTCGAGACCAACACCGTATCAAATTCTAGACAATTCAATTCTGGCACCTGCTAGTCTGCCAATATAGAATGTCCGTCATCCGGTAGTTCTCTGAGACCAGGCGATCTCGGGGACCAACATCACCTTACAGGTAGTTTTCTGAGATCGGGCAATCTTAGGAACCAATACCACCCTACAAGTAGTTCTCTGAGACTAGGCGGTCTCAAGGACCAACATCGCACAGGTAGCTTTCCGAGATTGGGTAGTCTCGAGAACCAACACCTAGGTCAATACCGACGCTTGCTAGCTCGACTCGGTGAAAAATGACCAAACCTACCCCTTGGGCCTCCAGGCACATCTTTGAGAAAGTTTAAAATCCCTCAAGACGGTGAGTCCACCATTCCAAAATGTTCCTAGATGGATAGGCCTACTCAATAAGTCATCTTAACTGATTTTGGTCCCGTTCTGGTTAACTTTGGTCAAAATAACCTTTTTGCCCCTAGGCACCCCAGCACAGTACAAATTTCACCAAACAGTGAAAACATCTTCCAGGACCATCCTCGAATAGTCCAACATGCTTAAATATGCCACTCCAATCGATCCTGACCTTTTTCAACCAATTTCGATCAAAATAACAGTTTTACCCCTGGCGACTTGAGCACGCCCCAAAACCACACCGGCTCTGGGTACTAAACTGGCAGATTCTATCGTACACCCCTGTTTAATACAAGGTGAGGCCCATGACTTTAAAGACTTCCAACTTAACGAAAGTCCCCTAGAGAGTCTCACAGACGCTCTGCTAGGGTTGTCTTTTTCTCCCGATTCCCGGATTATAATGCACTGTTAAACGACTTGAGAAATGCATAAATCAGAAAATTCCCAAAAGCCTATCCATAGGTCTGTCTATCGATATGGCTCGATTGAATAGATTGCTTCTCGAAGCCCCTGATCACATGACTTGAAAATTGCCACTTTCAGTAACCCTTGGAGCGTCTCACAAAAGCTCCGCCAAAGTTGTCTTTTTCTCTAATTCTTTGATTATGGCTCACTGACAAACAAATTGAGAAATGCGTAATGTATGGAATTCCCAAAAGTATTTCTAGATCACTTGGCATTGGTATTGACCAATTGGAGACATCGCTTCCCAAAGACCCTGATTACGTGGCCTAAAAACTGCTACTTTTGAACATCCACGGAGCATGTCACAGACGCTCCACAAAAATATATTTTCATACACGCTTCCCGAGGTGATATCTCACTCTTTCGAACACCTTTCAAACTCTCTGAAAATTCTCAGTCCTTGAGAAATAGTAGGGGAACATCATGGATGCGACAGATTTCCCTGAATCTTTTTCGGATTGCATAATTATCGAGGCAAAGTTTAAACAAAAATTTCTACCGATAGAGCGTACGCTACATACGCCCAGATTTTAATCAGATCGATCAAAACTTTGCTTGCTCCCTAAGTTAAGTCAGTATAGAGTGTGACACGTGGCGTTCAAACAGTGGAACAGTATTGGCGCATGTACTATATGCGCCAGGGCAAAAATTACCCAGGTGCATATGATACATGTGCCAGGTCTCACCAATTTGCCTATAAATACAAGCCTTC
Source organism: Euryodendron excelsum (assembly GCA_033060915.1). Classification (NCBI taxonomy): domain Eukaryota; kingdom Viridiplantae; phylum Streptophyta; class Magnoliopsida; order Ericales; family Pentaphylacaceae; genus Euryodendron; species Euryodendron excelsum. The sequence goes on along the minus strand of CM065385.1, from coordinate 3,763,035 downwards.
CCCTCTGCATATTCTAGAATTGAAAACAACAGCGAAGCTTTGCAGAAATAGCCTCTGAACTCTGAAATTCTATATACACCTCACCCTCCAAGCACCTAAGTTAGATTTAATCTCTTTCTAACCCATACACTCCACCTACAAAGCTTCCAATGCCTTAAAAGAGCCATTTCCAGCCCCTTGGAGCATCTTGCAATTTGGTGTGGCCTATAGTCTTATATGATTTCATCACCCCCTTTGCATATGGTTAACATATTCATGTATTACATGTTTAGCCCCATTTCCATGTTCAGCATCATTTTGCCAAAACTTTCACTATTTCATTTCTATGTCTTTTCAAATTCCGCATTCAAGTGTTTTCTCAAAAATGGTTCTACGAGTTGGTTCCTTGAAACCTATATTAATTTTCATATCTTAGAGAACTCCCTTTAGTCCCTTGACTTCATTTTGCATCATCTCATTTTACAATCTACAAGTTTCATTACAATGGTTTTCAAACCTTGTATTCAATATTGATTTTCTCAAATTTAGCTCTCTTAAGTTTTGTGGTTGAAATGGTCCTTATGGAACCCTCTCTTGAGTTGTCTTCTCATTTATTGACCATATGAACTCTAACTCACTAGAGTGGTTTTCTACACCCCAAAAGTGATTTTGAAAATAACCCTCTTCAAGAAGGGTTCTCAAAAGTTCATATACTTTAATTTATATAAAAATGGTTTTCCAAAACTACCATTTTCATCTTGATTTTTATAAGTTTTGCCCTCTTGAATATTGTGCTTGGAATGGTCCCATGGAGTCCTCTTTGGAGTGATTTCTTTCAAATTAACCATATGAACCCTTATTCTTTAGAGTGATTTTCAAAATCTCAAAAGTGGTTTTCCAAAACCTTCTTTCCAAAAGTAATTTTCAAAGGTTCATTTTCTTTAATTTTCCAATCAAAGAAGTCCTCAAAATTATCTATTCAATATTGATTTTCACAAGTTTTACTCTCTTGAGTTAGTGGTTGAAAAGGTTTCAAGGCAACCCTCTCTTGAGAGGTTTTCAAATACCAACCATAGGAATTCAACACTCACTTGAGTGGATTTCATAAAATGGTTTTCAAAACACACTTTCAAGTTTCATGTATAAAACCACCTTTCCAAAGCCACTAGGTCCAAATCCTAGTTCAAAACCACCTTTCAATCCTAGGTTAACTTGACCCTAGTTGTCCTACCCTAGGTTAATCCAACCCAAGTTAGTTAACCCTAGGTTGCCTTAACTCTAGGTTAACCTAACCTAAGTTAGTTAACCCTAGGTCACTTAACCCTAGGTTAACCTAACCTTAGTTAGTCAACCGTAGGTCAACCCAACCGTAGTCCAACCTAACCTTAGTTAGTTAACCCTAGGTCAATCCAACCTAGGTTAGTAAGCTTTAAGGCTCTAATTCAAAGACCCCTTTTCAAATAATCTTTCAACTCAAAAACCATTTTAATAACACATTTTCAAAAACATTCTACTTTCTTGAGATTTCAAAAATTAACTCCAAAACCTTTTCAAATTCTTCTATACTCTATTTTCAAAAATGCTTTCAAGAAGTTCTATCAAACTTGTCTCAACTAAAATGGCTAGACAATTAACACTTTCTGAAAACTATTTTCAAAAATGTTTTCAAAAACTCACAACCCTAAAATATCCCTAACCCTATATGGTTAGGGATTCTAAGGGAAGGTGATACATTAAAATACAACCTTCAAGGTTGTCCATATTAGGGTTTCAAACTCTTAAGTGTTTTCAAAAACTCTTTCCAAAAATGATTTTCAAACATCACATTCTTAAAGCAACCCTAATCCTTCCATGGTTAGGAGTGACCAAGTGTAAGTGAGATATTCAAGAAGGATTCTATAACCCTAAAGTTTTAAAAGCCAAAATGGAGGTTTCTAGCCCCTTTTCCAAACATGTTTTCAAAACTCATAGCTCAAAGAGAAGTTTAGTTCTTCAATGAATAACTTCTTAAAGGTGATGAAATATTATACATGCCTTTCATAAGGTATCCAAAAAACTACTTTCAAAAGCTTTTCGAAGACAAGTTCACAAGAGCATTTCCAATCCAAACTCTTTCTCCAAAGTTTTCAAAACAAAACTTCAAAATATTTCTAGAACTCCCTTGAGTTAATTCAAGAACATTTCAAAACTCCCCTAAGATAATTTCAAAAACATTTAAAATCATCTTCATACCCGATTTCAAAAACACTTCAAACATCCCAAGTCCTATTTCAAAAGCATTTTTCTAAACTCTCAAGTTCTCTTTTTCCAAAGACCTCAAAGTGTCTTCAAACCTTTTCAAAGACCTCAATGTGTCTTCCAAACATTCCTAAGGCCCCAATGTGCCTCTTTTCTAGAGGGTCCTTGCCTGAACTACGAATGCCTTGATTCTCGCCAAATGGAATATGTAGGTAACCTAAAATGGTGCGGTTATAATCTTTATTTCAACTCAAGTTCCCTTTTCAAAGGTTTCCATTAAATTAAAATTTCTATCTCAAATCCCTTCAAAATTTTCATGTTTTCAGACATCTTTTTCAAAACATGTTCATCCAAAAAGTGATGACTAAACCCATTTTTTAAAATTCTAAAGTGGATATTAGTAACAGGTTATTCAAGTGAGTGAATTAAGGGTAATTAGACATGTAGGTACCGACAGGGTGGGGTAGGGTGATGATCTTAGGATATCTTCCTTACAAGTAACCAACCCCTGGACCATAGATTTCTATTTCGAAGACCAAAATTAGAGTCACATTTTCAAAAGGTTATTAAAACCTATTTTCCAAAAAACCTTCTTAAGAAGGACATTTTCAAAAATGATTTCAAAGAAAAAACCTAAGTTTAGGCTTCGAATTACACTTAGTTTTAGGTGAACTAACACATCTTTAACTGTGATAGGTAGCGACTCCCATTTTTTTTTTCCAAAAAACCTTTAAATCAAATCAAGTTTTCAAGTTCAAACCCTGTCACATTTATCCTTCCAGGAGGATGAGTTCTAATGAGAGAGTACCGTGCTTTTTCCTGAGCCAAGAGGGCTTGGGATCCAAAAATCAGGGCGCAACAGACGGACCAATGTCCTCTCCTTCAAACTCTAAGACAGAAGAATCACAAGCACGAAGCAATCTCCCATGTCACCCTATGCTCAAGGTAAAGACATCAGCTATGAACCTCCCCAGAGGAATGTCATTCCACCAAATGGAATATTAGTTTTGGAAGAAGTAATTTTCAGACATCAGCCTTGAACCTCCCTAGAAGAGTGTCATTCTGCCAGATGAGACGTCGGTTTAGTAAGAATCAATTTCCAGACATCAGCCCTGAACCTCCCCAGAGGAGTGTCATTCCTCCAAATGGAACGTCGGTTCAGGAAGAATCAATTTCCAGACGTCAACCCTGAACCTCCCTAGAGGAGTGTCATTCTGCTAAACGAAATGTCATTTTAGGAAGAATTAATTTCCAAACATTAATTTGAAAACCCTAAATCTCTCGAGAGGAGTATCATTCCACTAATTGGAATGTTGGTTCGGGATAACTAATTCTCCAGATTCCAACTCTTTCGATCCTTTTGATTGCCTCGCGGTCAACTTGGGACCCTTACTTTATCATTTTCTGTCTTCAATAAGTAAAGACAAAAAAAGAGGGACATTTGTAAGCACCCCATTTTTGCCCACCTAGCAATCTTCGGTCGGGCCGGACCCACAGTCGAACACCACAACACATTCAAGCCCAAATCGGCTTTCTAAACTCAATCCAATCAATCAACTGCTTTTCAAGCCCACTAGGCCCAACGGAGGCTAAATAACCAAAGTGCTCTTGGTGGGGCCCACCTAGAACTCTCTTTGAGAAAGTACCTAAGTTCGGTATGTTCAAGTGCCGTTCCAGTCAACCATAATCAATCCCGATGAGTCCTAGTCAAAATGACTATTTTGTCCCTGGTGGGCCGATTACCCCTTTCATCCACATTGGCTCTGGGTATCAAACCGGTAACCCTTGAGACACTCTCACCAATATTCCCATTCGTTTTTAGTTGGGGCCCATGGTTCAGCACCTTTCCTAATCAAATCAGGACTTCCCGGAGCCACTTATAATGGAGCCAGGCCAAAAAAAAGGCTTGTAGGCACTAGTAGTGGCTCCCAGATCTTTGCCTTGCAATCTAAGATCGAATCAAATCAAATCTCCATAGAATCTGAGGCTGGGCGCCACTTGTAGTGGTGTTGGCCAAAAAATGGGCTAGCATTATTCTTAGTGGTGCCACCTCCTCTATTTTTTGCTTGCAAATACAATGCTCTTTAGCTTTATACACTCAAACCAGCCTATACACCTCTAACCCTAGCCTCCAAGCTCCATTAAAGGCCATCTCTAGCCCTTTCAAAACTCTCAAAGCCCTTTCAAGTCTAAGTCAAGACTCCATTAAAGGTTGAAGACAATATAGGATTTCTATTTTACTTTTACGCTCTCCTTCTTTCCCTCTTCTCCGTCTTGGTTCTCTTGGACTATTCTTTATTTTAATCTTTATCTTTTACCTCATCTTCTTGCATGCTTAAAACAAGAGGACCTTGGGTCCATGTCTAGGAAAGGCCTTGGGGAGGTCACCGGTTGGGGGCCTTCCTATAGTCTACCTTGTGATGGTGTGGTCTCGAGCACTCTTGAATATGTGGTGAAACCTTAAACCTTTGCATTATAATTGTCATGATCATCCATTATTTACAATTGCTTTGCTTTCAAACTCACAATCTTAGGGTCATTCTAACCTTTTCATGGTTAGGGTTTCCCTAGAAAAGTAACATATTTAAAGTGGCCACCAAGGTGCATATTATTCAAAACCCTAATTTGTTTTTCAAAATTATAACCCCAAAGTGATTCTAGTCTTTTTTATGGTCAGGGTTACTTTAGGAAAGTGAAATATTTAATATAACTTCCAAAGTTCATATTAGAGTTTTGAACCCTAAATGTCATTTTCAAAACTCTAATTTTCATATTCACTATTTTGTTATCTAAATGTTTTTCAAAAAATTAGTCCAAGAGTTGTTTTCTTGAAGCCTAGGTGGGAACCCTAATTTTTAGAAGCCCTCTTTTAACCCCTAAACCTCATTTTGCATCTCTACATTCATTATATCACAATGGTTTTCAAAACCATTGTTGCGTTATGTTTTCAAAAAGTACATAACTCTCTTGAGTTGTTGGTAAAAATCTTTCACATCAAATCATAAGATTTTCAAATCCAACCTTACCTTTTAAATTTTAAATCAAATCTTTCCTTTTTCAACAAAAATCAAATATTTCATTTCTAATAAAATCAAATGTTTCATTTTTTTAACAAAATCAAATCTTTCCTTTTTCACATCAAATCAAACATTTCCTTTTTTTTTTTTTTTTGCATAAAATCATATCTTCTCATCACATATAATCATAAAGATTTTTGACATAGAATCATAGATTTTCAATGCTTCTATTCCAAGTGCATGTATTAAACCACTTTCCTAAACCATCTCTAAACCTAGTTGGTCAACCTAACCCTAGTTCAACCAAACCCTAGTTGGTTTGACCCTAGGTCAACCAAATTGTAGTTGGTCCAACCTTACGTCAACCTAACCTTGGGCAACCTAACCCTAGGTCACCTTAACAGTAGTTCATCCAACCAAGGTTAGATGGCTTCAAGACTCCAACTCTAAACCTCTTTTCAAATGATCTTTTCAAACTCAAATGATATTTTCAAAATGTGTTTTCAAAAACCGCTTACTCTTTCAAGTTTTCAAAAACCCTATTCCAAAAGTCTTCTCAAAATACTCCTCTACTTCATCCAAAAATGCTTTCAAAAGCTCTCTCAAACTTGTCTCAATCCAAAATGGCTATACACTTACCATTTTTCAAAAAGCTATTTTCAAAAATGATTTCAAAAACTCACAACCCTAAGGTGATTCTAACCATTTCATGGTTAGGGTTTCCTAAGGAAAGTGACACATTAGATGAAACCTATGAGGTTCATATTAGGGTTCCGAACCCTAAATATTTTGCGAAACCTCTTTCCAAAAAATGTTTTCAAACATCACTTTCTTGAAACAACCTTAGGCCTTCTATGGTTAGGGTTGTCCAAGATCAAGTGGGATATTCAAAAAAGGGTTCCTTAACCCTAAAGTCCAAAATCTAAAGGACGTTTCCAGCCCCTTTTTCTAAAAATATTTTTCAAAACTCATAGCCTTGAAAAAGTTTAGTTCATACATAGCTAACTTCTCAAAGGTAATGAAACATTGACACGCCTTTCATAAGGTGTTCAAAACTATTTTAAAAACATTTTCAAGACAAGTTCACAAGTGTTTTACAAGTTCAAGTCCCACTTTCAAATCCCTAATCAAACTTTCAAATCTCTAATCAAGTTTTCAAAACTTCCAGAACTCTTTTGAGTTATCTTTAAAAACATTCCAAAACATTTCAAGTCCTATTTCAAAGGCTCTTTCAAAAACACGCTAACATCTAATTTCAAATCAAAACTCTCTTGTGTTCAAGCTTCAAGACATTGCAAGACTCCCACGAGTTTCTTTTCAATCGGACCTTTGGTCCGAACTATAACTGACCTAATTCTCGCCAAATGAGATACATAGATAACCTTCATAGGTGTGATCATAAGCCTTTTTCAAACTCAAAATACCTTCTCAAAACTTCCATTCCAAACTTCTTCCAAACTCTTGTCAAAACTTGCATCATGCATCATACCATCCAAAAAGTGGTGACAAAAATCCCTTTCCAAAATTCTTTAAGTGGATATAATTAGACATTTAGTAACCAAAGATTCAATTGAGTGAATATAGAGTGAATAGATATGTAGGTACTGAAAGGTTGGGTTAGGATGATGATCTTAGGATATCTTTCCTACACGTAACCAACTGGCAGACCATAAATTTCTATTTCAAACACCAAAACCAGAGTCATTTTTCAAAAGGGCTTTCAAAATGTTGCTAAAAAACCTTTTTTTTCCAAAAACCTTCTTAAGAAGGATATTTTCAATGCCTTTTCGAAAAACCTAAGTTTAATATTTAGATTGCACTTAATTTTAGATGACTTAGCATATCTTTAACTATGTTAGGTGGCAACTCCAAAAATTTTCTAGAAGGCCCTTAATCAAATCAAGTTTCAAGTTCAAACCCCCATTGCACTTATCCTTTTAGCAAGGTAAGTTCTAAAAGAGAGAGTATCATGTTTTTTCTTGAGCCAAGAGGGCTTGCGTAAAAATTGGGGCGCAATACCCTACATCCATGATTCTAGCCAAGTCATAGCCGTCATTGTTCTTATCAAGGTTAAAGCAAGCATAGCTCCTGACGCTGAGGTGAGAGGAGAAACTGCTGCTACTAAAGAGTGCAAGCACCCCATTTTTGACTGCTCGGCAGTCTACAGTCCGTCCAGACTTGTATTCAAGTCAATGTAGACATATTCTGAGCCAAATCAACTTTCCAAGTCTAATCCCGTCTATCCATCGCTTCGCGGGCCCTCCAAGTCCAAAAAGAGGCAAAATGACCAAAATGCCCTTAGGGGCATTGTTCGGTCCAATTCAAAATCAAGCGCGTCTTTCCGAAGACGGTAAGTCCTCCTTTTAATTCCAAATCAGGCATGTCTTTTTGAAGACGATAAGTCCCCTTTCCAATTCCAAATCAAGCGCGTCTTTCCGAAGACGGTAAGTCCACTTTCTAATTCCAAATTAGGCCCATCTTTGCGAAGAAGGTAAGTCTCCTTTAAACCTGTCAACTTAGACGAGACCCAAAGTTCCCTAGATGGTAGAACGGTCCACCTTTAACACCTGCTAGCCCGCCAATGCAAAAATGTCCGTTTCGACACGCCTTCTGAGAAAGTTGACTTCTCAGGTGCTAAGTCCCTTTAGCAGCTTCCTGAGATCAGGCAGTCTCGGGAATGATTGCGAACCGTTAGAGTAGCGGAAGTACTAGTAAACATTGTAACCATCAGAGTAGCGAAAATATTCACAAACAGGTCGATATAGGGAATTGCCAACAAACTCCTGTATCACGAGACCACCGTCAGAGTGGCAGAAACACTCAAACCCAGGTCAACACCGGTACCTGTTAGCCCACTTCGGTGAAAAATGACCAAATTGCCCCTAGGGCCATTTTTCGGCACATTTCTCGAGAACACACCTGAGTCCTCAGAATGGTAAGTCCACCCCTTCCAAGATTTTCTTAAAAAGCAATTCGGCATGATTAGGTGCCTTCTAGTCAGTTTCGGGCTAATTTCGAGACTTTCCGGTCAACATGACCATTTTGCCCCTAGGCATCCGAACACTCCGGGACCACACCGGCACTGGGAATCAAACCAGTAACCTCCCAAGAATGCTTTTATAGTATTCCCGACCATCCTTTATCTTTTTGGATCATTCCGATTTAGTTCTGGCAAACCGATGCAAAATGACTGTTTTGCCCTTGGTGGGCCGGTCGCCTTTTCCGACCACACCGGCTCAGGGTATCAAATTGGCAGCCTTTGGGAACATTCTAAATAATGTTTCTAAATCTCAAGTCTTCTTCAAAAATGTTATGAGTCTGTCCCGGCAGCTTTTCGGCTCGGTTAACCGTTTTGCCCTTAATGGCCCGGTCAACCCTTCCAAACCATTTTGTCATCATTTTTCAAGTCAAATACATCCAGGACCCTATTCTAAGGGTTCCTGCCCTTTTCCGGCCTTCTGGGTCATTCCTGGTCCCTTAAATGGTTCCTGGATCTTTTGGAGTCACTCCTAGTGAAGCCAGGCTAAAAATTGCACGGTAGTCACTAGTATAGGCGCCCAAATCTTCTCAAGATACGTTGCTTGCCGACTTAATGAACTTTCCTAAGTTGATGGTGCCACTACTAGTGGCGCCAAGCCAAAATATGGCCTGGCGCCACTCCTACTGGCGCTAAGAGGAAATTTGCCCTGGCGCCATTGCAACAAGGGCTAGGTCATTCCCTTGTCTATACAAAGCCTCCTCCAGCATGAAAGAGGTCCACCAACTCAGTCTAAAAACCCTATTATTTGATATACAGAGCTTGTAGCCTCTCTAAACCCCAGTCTCCTTAGGTTTTCCAAACCCTAGCCACCATACACAAACCCTAGCCTCCTACACACTCACATACACTTCTATACACTCATACACTAGTCTCCAAAGCCTCCTTTGAAGACTTGAAAAGCTGCAATCTGAAGTTTTGAAGATTGAAGACAAACTCTTGAAGATTGAAGTGAAGACTGAAGCAAGACACGCAAAGTAAAGTGCGCAAAGCTAAGCAAAAAAAATAAGACACAAGGTAGGCTTCTTATTTACGTTTATGCATCTTCCCCTCTCTTATCTCTCCTAACCCACTTGGGTTTTCTTCTATTTTAATCCCCCATCTTCTTCCCCCCCCCCCTTCTTGCATGCTTAAAACAAGGGAATTCCCGGTCTATGTGTAGGATTAGGCTATTAGAGAGTCACCATGTCGAGGGCTTTCTTTTAGTTTAATCGGAGACCATTTGGGTTCGGCCCCGTTGATTATGTGGTGAAGCCTTTAAACTTGTATGTTCACGACCCTCTTTGCATTGTGCATATCATGATCTTGCATTCTTCCAAAATTCGTTTTCAAACTCGTTTTCAAAGCTTGCATTAACATTGTTTTCAAAATTGCATCAAAATCTTCTTTTTCAAAACTTGTTTTCAAAACCAGAATCTTATGGTAATTCTAGCCTTTTCATGGCTAGGGTTGCTTTAGGAAAGTGTTACATTTAAGGTGACTAATATGGTCCATATTTCCAAAACATAGCTGTTTTCAAAACCACTGTCTTAAAGTGGTTCTAACCTTCTTATGGTTAGAATCGTTTTAGGAAAGTGAGGTATTTTATATACTTTCTAAAAAAATTCTTCTAAAAAATCTCCTCCTAAAAATCTCTTTTCCAACATGCCTTCCATAAACTCTCTCCAATCTTCTTTCCAAAATTATTTTCAAAAGCTCCCTCCAAAAATTGTTTTCAAAAACTCCTTTCCTAAACACTCCCTCCAAAAATGTTTCCAAAATTTTTTTTCCAACTCCTTTCCAAAACACTCTCTTCAAAATTCCTTTCCTAAAAACACTTCGTAGGTTTCCTTCTTAGAAAACTCTCTCCAATCTCCTTTCCAAAATTATTTTTTAAAAACTCTTTTCCAACAATCTGTTTCAAAAAACGTCTTTCTTAAAAGCTCCTTTCCAAAAACGCTTTCCTCAAAGTTCACTCTCCATAACGCTCTTTAAGTTTCCTTCCTAAACAACGCTTTCCAAAAATCTCTTTCTCAAAATCTCTCTCCAAAAACTCTCTCAAAGTTTCGCTTGCCAAAAAATCTTTTCAAAAACTCTCTCTTCAAAACTCACTTTCTAAAACTCCTCTCTAGGATTTCCTTTAAAAAATCTCCCTTTCTAAAAACTTACTTTCCAAAATCTCTTTTCTTAGAGTCCAAGTCAAACCCTAAAAGCCACAATTAGGAAACCCTAATTTTCCTTCCCAAAAGCATGATTTCCAATCCATTACTTTGGCCTCAAAACCTAGGTTTCCAAAACCTCTTGTTCTCTACATCAAAATTATATATATTTCTAAAACCTATTTTCTACGTCAAAACTATAGTCTTTCAAATTTAGGGTTTTTAAAACTTACCTTCCCGAATCCATGTCAAATCCAATCTTCCCTTTAGGAAAATCTTCCCTTTAGGAAACTAAATCCAATCTCTTGTTTTAGGAAATAGGAATCTAAATCCTTCCAAACCCAAATATTTTCTAATTCAACTTCTTCCTAATCTACTACTTTCCTAAACCTTAAGTTTCCTAAATTTAAACTTTTGAATCTTTCCTTAAACTTTAAGCTTTCAAACCTTTCTTAATTTCACCCCTTTCCAAATATAAGTTTTCAAACCCTTCTTAAACTCAAAACCTTTGCTAATTTCAAGAATTTCTAAAACCCAAATTTTGAATCTTTCTAAAATTCTAAACTTCCTTAAACTTCAAATCTTTCCAAATCTAAAACTTTCTAAATTTGGAACTTTCAAAACTTCCATATTTCAAAACATTCCAAATTCAAAACTTTTCAATTTCCATACTTTGTTAAAATGAAACCTTTCCTAATTTCAAAACTTTTCTAAAATAACACTTTCCTAAAATGAAACTTTCCTAAAATAACACTTTCCTAACTTGAAATTTTCCTAAAACGAAACTTTTCAAAAATAACACTTTCCTATTTTGAAACTTTCCTAAATCGGACCTTTCCTAATTCGAACGCTTCCTAAATCCAATCTTTCTTCGATCTTCCAAGTCTAACATTCGATTCATGTCTTTCTAAATCTCGAGTCCTTTCTAAATCTTATCTTCCTAGGTCTAGGGTCTCTATTCTCCCATTTCGAAATTCTAATCTTCTATTCTAAATTTAAATCAAATTCAAATTCCAATTCAATTTCTTTTTCCAATCAAACCTTCTATTTTCTATCGGACTCTTGTCCGAAATACGACAGACCTGATTCCTCAAAAAGGATACGTAGGCAACCCTTTTGTGTGCGGTCACAACCTTTTTCAAGTCTCCAATTTCCTAATCTCTTCCAAGTTTCCAATTCCAAATTTCTATTTCCAAATCTCTATTTCCAATTTCTAAAAATTTCTTATTTATCTTTTCTAATTCCCTTTCTAAAATCAAATCAATTTCTTTTCAAATCTATTTTCCAATTCTCTTTTTCTATTGCATTTACGTATCATGCATCATTCTTTTCAAAATTGTTTTTCTAAAGTGGATAGGATTGAATATTTGTTAGTTGAAGACTCTCATAGGTGAATTTAGGATAAATAGATATATAGGTACTGCAAGGGCGGGATAGGGTGATGGCTCAATGCGTCTTCCCTACATGTAACCAACCTCCGAACCTAGAATAACTGATTTCGAAAGACCAAAATGGAGTTTATTTTAAAAAAGGGCTTAATTATTTTCTAAAGGTTGCCAAACAACCTATTTTCTTAAAAGCCCTCTTTAGAGGTAGTATTTTCAAAAATCATTTTCAAAAACCCTAAGTGTTGTTTTCGGATAGTGCTTAGTTTTTAGGTGACCTACCTCACCTTATTCAAGTTAGATGGCGACTCCAAATGTATTCCAAAAGCCCTTTATTCAAATATATTTTAAATTTAAACCTAGTTGCATTCATTCTTCTAGAAGGGTGAGTTCTAACGAGAGAGGACAATATTTTTCTCGTTTGTATGTGTATTCCTCGAGTGCAAAAAATCTGGGCGCGATAGCTGGCTACTCTACTGAGGACACTTAGAGGGTTAGGCCATAGTCATGTCTTTTTACCCTTCACGCATATAGAGTCTTCAATTAACTTGTTCAATCCTATTCACTTTAAATTTTTAAAACCAAAATTTCAAAATTGTATTAAAAAAAAAAATGCATTTATTCATATTATCTTGCGTTCAGTTTGCCATCCACATACTAACTCTTGTATCTTTGTTTTATAGGTGCGCTTTTTGTTTAATTTTTATGCATGAATGTGATGAATAGGATGGATGGGAGTTGTTGGGTTCTTTCCTCCGCTTTCAAAAATCACACACATACTGTATGTGCACCTGCATTATGCAAACTTGCATTTTACCCTGACATGTCCTTTCAAGTTAGAAAAGGGAAACGGTATATTGGTTGTGGGCAAGATGCTGTGTCAGTTTCTTCGCCTACGGCCTCTTGATGGTTCCCCCGCTTGGATCACCAACCCATCATGGCACCACCTCGAGGAGTGGGCCTAGGTTTGAAGATCCGGGGACCGAGCCTTTTTAGGACGCATTAGTCAACCCTTAACCTCATGCTCATATAGACACCAAGCATAGCTGAACCTCTACTGTCTATCCATCGCTTCGCGGGCCCACCAAGCCTAAATAGAGACAAAATGACCAAAATGCCCTTAGGGGCATCGTTCTGTCCAATTCAAAATCAGGCGCGTATTTTCGAAGACGGTAAGTCCCCTTTCCAATTCCAAATCAGGCACGTCTTTCCAAAGATGGTAAGTCCCCTTTCCAATTCCAAATTAGGCGCGTCTTTCCGAAGACGGTAAGTCCCCTTTAAACCTGTCGACCAGCATGAGACCCCAAGTCCCCTAGATGGTAAAACGGTCCACCTTTGGCGCCTGCTAGCCCGCTAATGTAGAAATGTCGGTTTCGGCATGCCTTCTGAGAAAGTTGACTTATCAGGCGTTAAGTCCCTTTAGCAACTTCCCAAGATCAGGCAGTCTCGAGAATGATTGCGAACCGTCAGAGTAGCGAAAGTACTCGTAAACATCGTAACCGTCAGAGTAACGAAAATACTCACAAACAGGTCGATATAGGGAATTGCCAACAAACCCCTGTATCATGAGACCGCCGTCAGAGTGGCAGAAACACTCAAAACCTAGGTCAACACCGGTGCTTGCTAGCCCACTTCGATGGAAAATGACCAAATTGCTCCAAGGGCCATTTTTCGGCACTTTTCTTGAGAACACACCTGAGTCCTCAGAATGGTAAGTCCACCCCTTCCAAGATTGTTTTAAAAAGCAATCCGGTATGATTAGGTGCCTTATAGTTAGTTTCGGGCCAATTCCAAGACTTTTCGGTCAAGATGACCATTTTGCCCCTAGGCATCCAAATGCCCCGGGGACCACACTGGCATTGGGTATCAAACTGGTAACTTCTTGCGAATGCTTTTATAATATTCCTGACCTTCCTTTATCTTTTTGGATCCATCTGAGTCAGTTTCGGCAAACCTGGTGTAAAATGATCATTTTGCCCCTAGTGGGTCGGTCGCCTTTTCCGACCACACCGGCTCTCGGTATCAAACCGGTAGCCTTTGGGAACATTCTAAATATTGTTTCCAAATCTCGAGTCTTCTTCTGGGACATTCTGAGTCCGTCCCGGTAGCTTTTCGGCTCGGTTGACCGTTTTGCCCCTAATAGCCCGGTCAACACTTCCAAAACATTTTGTCATCCTTTTTCAAGTCAAGTACCTCTGGGACCCTATTCTAAGGGTTCCTGCCCTTTTTCGGCCTTCTTGGCAATTCCCAGTCCGTTAAATGCTTCCCAGACCTTCCGGAGTCACTCCTACTAAAGGCAGGCTAAAAATTGCATGGTAGTCACTATTACAGGCACCTAAATCTTCTCAAGATACGTTGCTAGCTGACTTAATAAACTTTCCTAAGCTGCTGGCGCCACTAGCAGTGGCGCCAAGCAAAAAACTGGCCTCGCGCTGCTCCTAGTAGGGCCAAGAGGAAATTTACCCTAGCGCCACTGTAATAGGCACAAGGTCATTCCCTTGCCTATAAATACAAAGCCTCCTCCGATATGAAAGAGGTCCGCCAACTCAGTCTAAAAACCCTATTATTTGATATATAGAGCTCATAGCCTCTCTAAACCCTAATCTCCTTAGGTTTTCCAAACCCTAGCCTCCTATACACTCACATACACATCTATATACTCATACACTAGCCTCCAAAGTCTCCTTTGAAGACTTGAAGTGCTGCAATCTGAAGCTTTGAAGATAGAAGACAAACTCTTGAAGATTGAAGTGAAGACCGAAGCAAGACAAGCAAAGCCAAGCGCGCAAAGCTAAGCAAAATAAAGAAGACACAAGGTAGGCTTCTTATTTACATTTACACATCTTCCCCTCTCTTCTCTCTCCTAACCCACTTGGGTTTTCTTCTATTTTAATCCCCCATCTTCTCTCCCCCCCCTCCCCCCCTTCTTGCATGCTTGAAACAAGGGAATTCCCGGTCCATGTGTAGGATTAAGCTATTGGAGAGTCACTGTGCCGGGGGCTTTCTTTTAGTCTAACCAGAGATCATGTGGGTTCGGCCCCCTTGATTATGTGGTGAAACCTTTAACCTCGTATGTTCACGAACCTCTTTGCATTGTGCATATCATGATCTTGCATTCTTCCAAAATTCATTTTCAAACTTGTTTTCAAAGCTTGCATTAACATCGTTTTCAAAATTGCATCAAAATCTTCTTTTTCAAAACTTGTTTTCAAAACCACAATCCTAAGGTGATTCTAGCCTTTTCATGGCTAGGGTTACTTTAGGAAAATGTTACATTTAAGGTGACTAATATGGTCAATATTTTCAAAACAGAGTTGTTTTCAAAACCAATATCTTAAAGTGGTTCTAACCTTCTTATGGTTAGAATCGCTTTAGGAAAGTGAGGTATTTTATATATTTTCTAAAACAATTCTTATAAAAAATCTCCTAAAAATCTATTTTCCAATATGCTTTCCATAAACTCTCTCCAATCTTCTTTCCAAAATTTTTTCAAAAGCTCCCTCCAAAAATTGTTTTCAAAAACTCCTTTTCCAACTCCTTTCCAAAACACTCTCTTCAAAATTCTTTCCTAAAAACACTTCCTATGTTTTCTTCTTAGAAAACTCTCTCAATATCCTTTCGAAAATTATTTTTCAAAAACTCCTTTCCAACAATAATTTTTCAAAAGCATCTTTCCTAAAAGCTCATTTCCAAAAATGCTTTCCTCAAAGTTCACTCTCCAAAATGCTCCTTAAGTTTCCTTCCTAAACAACTGTTTCCAAAAAATCTTTCCCAAAATCTTTCTCCAAAAACTCTTTCAAAGCGTCACTTTCCAAAAAATCTTTTCCAAAAACTCTCTCTTCAAAGCTCACTTTCTAAAAACTCCTCTTTAGGATTTCCTTCCAAAAATCTTTCTTTTTAAAAACTCACTTTCCAAAATCTCTTTTCTTAGAGTCCAAGTCAAACCCTACTTTCCTAAACCTTAAGTTTCCTAAATTTGAACTTTTGAATCTTTCCTTAAACTTTAAGCTTTCAAACATTTCTTTATTCCATCCCTTTCCAAATCTTAACTTTCCAAATCTAAGTTTTTAATTCCTTCTTAAACTCAAAACCTTTCTTAATTTCAAGAATTTCTAAAACTCAAATTTTGAATCTTTCTAAAATTTAAACTTCCCTAAACTTCAAATCTTTCCAAATTAAAACTTTCTAAATTTGGAATCTAAATTCTAAACTTTTCAAAAAACTTCCTATTTCAAAACTTCCCTAAAATTCTTAAAATGAAACCTTTCCTAATTTCAAAACTTTCCTAAAATAAAACTTTCCTAAAATGAAACTTTTCCAAAATAACACTTTCCTAAATTGAAATTTTTCTAAAACGAAACTTTCCAAAAATAACACTTTCCTATTTTGAAACTTTCCTAAATCGGACCTTTCCTAATTCGAACCCTTCCTAAATCCAATTTTTCTTCGATCTTCCAAGTCTAACATTTGAGTTAAGTCTTTTTGAATCTTGAGTCCTTTTTAAATCCTATCTTCCTAGGTCTAGGGTCTTTATTCTCCCATTTCAAAATTCTAATCTTCTATTCTAAATTCAAATCAAATCCAAATTCCAATTCAAATTCTTTCTCTAATCAAACCTTCTATTTTCTATCGGACTTTGTCTGAACTACGACTGACCTGATTTCTCAAAAAGGATATGTAGGCAACCCTCGTTGGTGTGGTCACAACCTTTTTCAAGTCTCCAATTTCCTAATCTCTTCCGAGTTTCCAATTCCAAATTTCTATTTCCAAATCTCTATTTTCAATTTCTAAAACTTTCTAATCTATCGTTTCTAATCCCTTTTCTAAAATCAAATCAATTTCTTTTCAAATCTATTTTCCAACTCTCTTTTTCTATTGCATTTATATATCATGCATCATTCTTTTCAAAATTGTTTTTCTAAAGTGGATAGGATTGAATATTTGTTAGTTGAAGACTCTCATAGGTGAATTTAGGGTAAATAGACATGTAGGTATTGCAAGGGCAGGGTAGGGTGATGACTTAATGCATCTTCCCTACACATAACTAACCTTCGAACCTAGGATCACTAATTTCGAAAGACCAAAATGGAGTTTATTTTCAAAAAGGGCTTAATTATTTTTTAAAGGTTGCCAAACAATCTATTTTCTTAAAAACCCTCTCTAGAGGTAGTATTTTCAAAAACCCTAAGTGTAGTTTTCGGATTGTGCTTAGTTTTTAGGTGACCAAACTCACCTTAATCAAATTAGGTGGCAACTCTAAATGTTTTCCAAAAACTCTTTATTCCAATCTATTTTCAATTCAATCTTAGTTGCACTCATTCTTCTAGGAGGGTGAGTTCTAACGAGAGAGTACAGTATTTTTCTCGCTTGTATGTGTATTTCTCAAGTGTGAAAAATCTGGGTGTGACAGTTGACGACTCCACTCTGGTCACTTAGAGGGTTAGACCATAGTCATGTCGCTTTATCCTTCACCCATGTAGAGTCTTTAATTAACTTATTCAATCCTATTCACTTTAAATTTTTAAAACCAAATTTTCAAAAAAAAAAAAACACATGCATTTATTGATATTATCTTGCATTAAGTTTGTCATCCCTATACTAACTCTTGCATTTTTGTTTTGTAGGTGGTTTTTTGTTTAATTTTTATGCATGAATGTGATGAACAGGATGGATGGGAGTTGTTGGGCTCTTTCCTCCGCTTTCAAAAATCACACACACACTGCATGTGCACTTACATTCTGCATACTTGAATTTTACCTTGATATGTCCTTTCTAGTTAGAAAGGGGGAACGGTATATTGGTTGTGGGCAAGATGCTGTGTCAGTTTCTTCTCCTACGGCCTCTTGATGGTTCCCCCGCTCGGATCACCAACCGATCATGGCACCAATAAGGGGAGTGGGCCTAGGTTTGAAGATCCGAGGACCGAGCCTTTTTAGGACGCATTAGTCAACCCTTAACCTCATGCTCATATAGACACCATGCATAGCCGAACCTCTACCGGATTTAAGACACGCACACCGTTTTCTAAAACCATGGAGGAAAGGGCCACTGCTCTTATTTTTGTTTATACATGTCTATTCTTGTTGTTATAATGACTATATTCCTTCTGTTATAATGACTGTCTAACTGCTCATACATGCATATATACTTCAACTGTATTCTCTTTCCTTATACTCTATGCATCCATTTTCATGCATCCTATATTCCATGTCGAGACAAGAGTTCCAAGTAACTCAAGTCACTGCATCCTCATGCATATGATCAACCCATCGAGAGTGACACCTAGTTCACTCTCCCTTGCATAAAACCTACCTAAACCCTAAGGGTTCACATGTAACCCTAAGGAATCATTGCATGCATTTTAAGTCATCTCATAAGAGGGGCCCCAATCCCTCTATGCTCACGGAGATAGGATTGTCAAGAAGACAAGGGGCAATCGATCAACAAGGTCTCTCAGCGACCTCCTCGACATCAAATCCAATGAAGGCGAATCTGAAGACTCAAGAGTAGTTTAGGGTTTCCTTTGTAGAATTAGATAGGTGGAACCCACAAAGGAACATGTTCCCTCTCCACCTCTTTAAATGAATTTCAATTCTTTTGTATATTAAACCTGAGGTTAAATGTATTTCTTTATTTTTTGCGAATGAGTGAGTGAATAAATGCCTGAACGAAGGAAAGGTTCCTAGCTGACGGTAAGGTATCTGCATATAAGGGCAAACCCCTTATCTCCAAAAGTGAGCAAACCCATCATGTTTAGTTTCTCTCTCAAGTAGGGGCACTGTTAGGACATGCATTGCATAAAAGTTTTCAAATCAAGGCACTAACTTCTCTTTTGTTTCTTGTCTTCTGTACTCCCCCTCCTCATCTCCAAATACCAAGAGAATCGAAGGTAGAAGCAAGACAAGAAGGGGGTTTTTCTAAACCATTCATTTATCGTTATCATACTGCTGTCATGTTCACTTTTATTATGTTCATGCATCTATATCCATCCAGAGACAAGAGTTCCAAGAAACTCAAGTCATTTCATTCTTATGCATCTAATCAATCGTAGAGAGAAAGGAGCAATCCAATCTCATGTTAATCAAACCTACCAAAACTCCTACGGGTTCTTAAACCTTAAGGATTCATCGTATGCATAAAACCATATCTCGAGAGAGGCCCAAATCTCTTTCAATCCATGGAGGCGGGATTACCCAAATAAGGAAACATCAACCGGCCCACGTCGAAGAGGTATTACATTGCATAATAGGGGCAAAACCCCACCTCCGAAATAGACTTATCATCATGCCTAGATTCCCTCAAAGAAGGGACCTTCATAGGATATGCATTGCATAGAACCTCCAACTCCACATACTGACTGCATTCTGTTTTTCTTTTCCTTTTTGTAGGTCAGAGAGCACAACTGGATTCATGGAATCCCTTTAGTACCCCACCAAATTCAAACTCATGGAAGGATGAGTCTAGTTGTTGGAAGAGACCGAACCTACATCAGGGAGCAAGAAAAACTAACCATCCATCTGCAAGACGTTACCTCCCCGCCATACTGCGACAATCACCGTCCATGCAGAAAAAGGCTTCATCGTTTACAAAGTTCTATCAGATATGTACATTACTACAAAAGAATCTCCTAACTTTTGAATGCATGCCAAACACAACAAGAGATCTGTCAATCTGCCCTCAGTCATTTGGTGATACACCCGAAGAATGAAATGCCAAAGAAGCTGACAGTTTCAAAACCCTATCAGGGGTTCTCATCAGGAGATCCACAAGAAAAGGGAGATTTTCACAAAATTCATCTATTTTCTTTTTGTCTTTCTATTTCTGGCATATCTTCTTTAAATAAACATTGCATGCCATGTAATCATGTTTTTAAATGAAAATAGGTAGTTCCCAGTTTATCCCCTTTGTTTCATACTCTTGTGGACGATTGTCAGATTTAGGGATTCTTCCCCATTTGGTCAATGACTCGACTTGAAGGATGGGATAGCATAGGCCACCCATTTAAAAGGGGTTAAAACCTTTGAGAGACAAAGAGAGAGTGAAAGATAAGAAGGAGATAGTCTCATCAAAAAGGTGTGGAGTTCATTGGAAATGCAACACTTGCATGATATCCTGGCTAAGCAATGGGCAGCCAAGTACTCAAAATGATGAGGAGCCATTATTTTATTTATCCTAAATAAACACTATCCTTTGCTCAACCCACTAGAGCCGTACATAATTTCTTTTCAGATATCCCCAAACTAAGAATCCTCCCCTACATTGGGGTAAGCACAAAATAGTTGATTTGATAGAACATGTAGGGGTTCACTGATAGGAACACATCGTTCCTAGGGATATTGTCTAAATTTTGTACTAAGGCTTTATGGACTAAGCAATTTAATTTGAAATGATTAGAGGCCCTCAATTCCGCTACCATACACAAAAATATTCCCTTTGCTTAACCCACTAGTGCCTCATAGAAAGCAAAAGATTTTTTGTCAACCCTGATCCAAAACCATCCCCCCTACACTGGGGCAGACAGGCAGCCGAAGATCAGGCAGAGAATGTCATCGACCATCAAGCTGAAGTAACGTGAAGGCTCTATGGATCAAGCAATCTTGTTCAAAATGAAGAGAGGCCCTCATTTCATTTCCTATATAGTTAAAAGCAACCCTTGTTAAACCTATTGAGCCAGTTACCTTTTTCTGTAGAAAGAAACCCCAACCTAGGGTTCGCCGCCCATAATGGATTAAATTGAAATGCTAAGGAAGGGATCTGAGAGAAAGAAGTTGTGAAAATGTTCGTCTCGCAGAAAGCAAAAAGAAATGGAAGAAACAGAAAAACAAAGAGGAAAAGCTACCATGGGGCAAGTAAAAAAAAAATAAAAAAAATGGTGAAAGGGCAACTCCGTTTGAAGGTCAAGGATCAAACTACAAGAAAGGTGAAGAATATATAGTTATTCAAAAGTGATCCTAGGTAACAAAGAAGCTCAGTAGAAGCAATAGATTCGAGTTTTTACCCTTTCTTGTATAAACCAAAAACCGTGGCCTACATTACGTTCCTGTTAAAGTCCTTTTTAATTGGAAAAAAGATTGTTTGATCTAAATGAGCCAGAGGTGTTGCAGAAGCTAGAGGAGGATATCAGGGGACAAAACCCCGCTGGAAGACCAACCAAGGATGGCGTGGATATAAACCCTACTGGAAACAACATCAAATTTGAGCCTGCGTATCCTTTTCATTCATAAACCCCTTAACTTAGCCTACGTTACGGTTCAAGTTAAAGTCCTCTCTGATCAAAGAAAGTTGCTTAGTCCAAACAAGCCTACCAATAACTAGACAGGTAGGATAAGAAAGGAGAACTGACGAGGAATGCATGGGTAATCTCATGCTCCAAAGTGTGCTCAGATGGTTTTGGTTCAAACAACCCACTAAAAGAAAATCTTTGAGCCTAAATATCCCTTTGTTTCTTACAACCCCTAAACCTGGCTTGCATTACGATCCTAAAGAAGTCTTATCGGATTGAGGGCTTAGTTGTTTATCACTCTGTAAAGGGCATGCGAGTTGTCGTTCTAGCCACGGTGGCATTTTGGAAATTTGAGAAAAAAAAAACCAAGTGAGGTTAGGAAAACCCCAAACAGCAACTCTGTAGAAAGTAAGGATGGGATAGCAAACCGAAAGGTCAAGACTCCTGAAGAATGGTGCAAATGCTATCACACCTTAATAAGAATGAGACAAAACTGAATAGGGCAGAATCTTAGAAGGGAAACAGAATACTGAGAGTATGGGCCCAGGGGCAATCCCAGGACATTTCTTTGTAAATAGCTTATATACATGTAATACTAATGCATCCATGACGTGTATAACCTGTACATCCATTTAAATTCCTGTGTAGTTTATATATATTCATGCATGCATCAAAAGCATGACCTTCCATTCCTGTATGTACATTCATCCAAAAAGTATAACATGCATTAAACTCCATTTTTGTATAAACCTGTGCATTCATAATATATATATCAAAAAAAGTAGGACATGCAAAATAAGTTATACATCTAATTCCATGAGCATTCATAAAAATAAAAAAGGGGTATAACATGCATTCACCCCTTTACCTGTGCATCTTTAGAACTAGCATAAGTAAACTATTTTTGTACAAAAACTAACTTTATGTCTTTCCCCCTCTCTCAAATAAGAAACAGAGAACAAGTTAAAACACCAAAAGGAGATAAGGCCACCCCTCAGACATCTCCAGCACTGGCATACACTTCAGAAAGCCCAAATTTTCACGGCCGATAAGAAACAGAGAATAGGGCAAGGACCCACCCTCGACCTCCCTAATCAAGTGACTCCTAACCCAAGATACCATGTATGTTGAGAAAGAGGAGCAATGAATAATTGTCCGATCGCCCAGAGCTAGAATATTGGAGCATGTCCCCGGAAATGACCATCGACCCCCTGCCAGAGTCTAGTAAGGCTCACGAAGGTCTATCCCACAACCATAGGAGCATATGAGCATCCTTCATGAATCTTGGCGAGCAGCGCACGCAATTGACGGTCAATCGAGTCATCCCCTCGCGAAAGCATCATCAAGTTCAAGAGAAACAGAGCTAGGGCTATCATGGAGAAATGAACCAATCTTGAGAAGTATGTCAATCCCCTGAATGAGCTTTCCTATGCATCGCAAACTCAGAATGAGAGAACAAGAGCTTCACTGGGACATAAGAAAACTAGGGGCAGGAGATCAGAAGAAAAGACTGCGCACAGAATCCAAGCTAAGACAAGACAACTATAATGCAGCCATAAGGAAAAATGGGTCCTATAATGTCATCCAAATCTTCTCGAAGACCTAGGAGGAAACCATACTCGTGATTAGAGGGAGTAAGCTCACGGAAAAAAGACAAGTCAGGCTGCCAGAAGGGAACCACTGCCGAAAAGAAGCTGCACCAATAGGAGAGAAGCTATACAACCAAAGGACCAACGAAAAATGTCTTGCTCATCTGGAGGATACCCGTCATACCAAATCTACAGTCGACTCAAAATAGCATTGGCCATCCTAAAGGTCAAAAGGTGGGAAACTTCAACATCCATTTTCTCTTCAAAGGCTAGCTTGACTAAAAGGAAGGGGTCGACTGGAGATCTACTCCCCCTCCCACTCTGGCTAGAAGATGCTCGATTGGCAAAGTGCTGACTACCCCTAGAGTGACTGGAGCTACCGACAAAATTTGTCTGGGCCACCTTCCCGAAGCAGTTTCTCCCCTCGGAACCGTCATCGCTCGCGTATGCAGTCCTGAAAGGTGAGTCAAGGTAAGAGGTATTAATACATGGTATACGCAATTCAAAAGATAAGAAATAAAAGCAAGAAAAAATTAATAATGATAATAACCAAAGATAAAATATAAATGAAAATGAATGACACAACTTTCATATAAATTCTACTCAAACCAACTTAAAGGGTTTCTTAAACTTTTCATTCAAAGGTTCTTTTCTAAAATCAACTCTCGAAGGTTTCTTAAAAAGTTATTTTTCCAAAAACAATTCTCGAAAAGTTTCTTAACTTCTTCCCTTCAAAAGTTTTTTTTTTCAAAATCATTTCTCAGGGGTTTCCTATTATTTTCCTCCAAAAGTTTTCAAAAAAATCTTTCTTCTAAAAGTTCCTTTCCAAAATCGATTTTCAAAAGGTTTTCTAATTCTCTCTTCCAAAAGTTCATCTTCAAAATCACCTCTTAAAATCAAATTTTAAGGTTGCTAAATGTTTCTTTCCCAAATCTACTTCGAAAATCAATGTCAAAAATCATTTTCAAAATCAAATCTCAATTTTTTCAATCCATCTCTAAGCTTTTCTAATTCAATTTTTTAAGAAAATTTCTTTTCTAATCAGGTTTAAGATTCTCCCAAACTCTTCAAATTCCACAGCAGTGTCGAACCAGCAGTTTTCTGGTTTTAATCCCAAGCCTGGCGCCAAACAAAACTTGCCAAATGTGCCACTCCTAGGGGCACCAATTTCCAAATTCTGGGCAGTTTTGCCCTTTTTCCCGCCAAAACTCGTTTTTGAAGGCCTTTTGAGCCCAATATCCATTTTCGAACCCCCGTTATCGAAAAATTTCCAAAGTTCGTCCCTCCGACAGCCTCACGGTCAACATGGGACTCTTAGTTTATCATTTTTTTGTCTTCGACAAGCAAAGACAAAAAAAGAGGGGCAGCTGTAAGCACCCCATTTTTGACCGCTCGGTAGTCTACAGTTCGTCCAAACTTGTATTCAAGTCAATGTTGACATATTCTGAGTCAAATCAACTTTCCATTTCCAAATCAGGCACGTCCTTCCAAAGACGGTAAGTCCCCTTTCAAATTCCAAATCAGGCGCGTCTTTCCGAAGATAGTAAGTCCCCTTTTGCAATTCCAAATTAGGCGCGTCGTTCTGAGGACGGTAAGTCCCCTTTAAACCTGTCAACCGGACGAGACCCCAAGTCCCCTAGATGGTAGAACGGTCCACCTTTGGCGCCAGCTAGCCCGCTAATGCAGAAATATCCATTTCGGCATGCCTTCCGAGAAAGTATACTTCTCAGGCGCTAAGTTCTTTTAGCAGCTTCCCGAGATCAGGTAGTCTCGGGAATGATCGCGAACCATCAAAGTAGCGGAAGTACTCGTAAACATCGTAACCGTCAGAGTAGCGAAAATACTCACAAACAGGTCAATATAGGGAATTGCCAACAAACCCCTGTATCACGAGACCACTGTCAGAGTGGCGGAAACACTTCAAACCCAGGTCAACACCGGTGCCTGCTAGGCCACTTCGGTGAAAAATGACCAAACTGCCTCGAGGGCCATTTTTTGGCACGTGTCTCGAGAACACACCTGAGTCCTCAGAATGGTAAGTCCACCCCTTCTAAGATTGTCTTAAAAAGCAATTCGGCATGATTAGGTGCCTTCTAGTCAGTTTCAGGCCAATTCCGAGACTTTCTAGTTAAGATGACCATTTTGTCCCTAGGCATTTGAACGTCCCGGGGACCACACCGGCTTTGGGTATCAAACCGATAATCTCTCAAGAATTCTTTTATAGTATTCCCAACCTTCTTTTATCTTTTCGGATCATTTTGAGTCAGTTCCGGCAAACCTGGTGCAAAATGACCGTGTTGCCCCTGGTGGGCCGGTTGCTTTTTCCGACCACACCGGCTCTCAGTATCAAACCGATAGCCTTTGGGAACATTCTAAATAATGTTTCCAAATCTCGAGTCTTCTTCCGGGACGTTCTGAGTTCGTCCCGACAGCTTTTCGGCTCGATTGACCGTTTTGCTCCTAATGGCCCGGTTAACCCTTCCAACACATTTTGTCATCCTTTTTCAAGTCAAATACCTCCAGGACCCTATTCTAACAGTTCCTGCCCTTTTTCGGCCTTTTGGGCCATTCCCGATCCCTTAAATGCTTTTCGGACCTTTCGGAGTCACTCTTAGTGAAGCAAAGCTAAAAATTGCATGGTAGTCACTAGTATAGGCGCCCAAATCTTCTCAAGATACGTTGCTTGCCGACTTAATGAACTTTCCTAAGTTGCTGGCACCACTAGTAGTGGCGCCAAGCCAAAAACTGGCCTGGTGTCACTCCTAGTGGTGCTAAGAGGAAATTTGCCCTCGCGCCAGGTCATTCCCTTTTCCATAAATACAAAGCCTCCTCCAGCATGAAAGAGGTCGGCCAACTTAGTGTAAAAACCCTATTATTTAATATACAGAGCTCGTGGCCTCACTAAACCCTAGTGTCCTTAGGTTTTCCAAACCCTAGCCTCCATACACAAACCCTAACCTCCTATACACTCACATACACTTCTATACACTCATACACTAGCCTCCAAAGCCTCCTTTGAAGACTTGAAGTGCTGCAATCTGAAGCTTTGAAGATTAAATGAAGACCGGAGCAAGACAAGCAAAGCAAAGCGCGCAAAGTTAAGCAAAATAAAGAAAACATAAGGTAGGCTTCTTATTTATGTTTACGGATCTTCACCTCTCTTCTCTCTCCTAGCCCACTTGGGTTTTCTTCTATTTTAATCCCCCATTTCTTCCCTCCCCCCCTTTCTTGCATGCTTGAAATAAGGGAATTCCCGGTCCATGTGTAGGATTAGGCTATTGGAGAGTCACTGTGTTGGGGGCTTTCTTTTAGTCTAACCAGAGACCATGTGGGTTCGGCCCCCTTGATTATGTGGTGAAGCCTTTAACCTTATATGTTCACGACCCATTTTGCATTGTGCATATCATGATCTTGCATTCTTCCAAAATTCGTTTTCAAACTCGCTTTCAAAGCTTGCATTAACATCATTTTCAAAATTGCATCAAAATTTTCTTTTTCAAACTTGTTTTCAAAACCACAATCCTAAGGTGATTCTAGTCTTTTCATGGCTAGGTTTGCTTTAAGAAAGTGTAACATTTAAGGTGACTAATATGGTCCATATTTTCAAAACATAGTTGTTTTCAAAACCACTATCTTAAAGTGATTCTAACCTTCTTATGGTTAGAATCGTTTTAGTAAAGTGAGGTATTTTATATACTTTCTAAAAAAATTCTTCTCAAAAATCTCATCCTAAAAATCTATTTTCCAACATGCTTTCCATAAACTCTCTCCAATCTTCTTTCCAAAATTGTTTTCAAAAACTCCCTCCAAAAATTATTTTCAAAAACTCCTCTTCCAACTCATTTCCAAAACACTCTCTTCAAAATTTCTTTTCTAAAAACACTCCCTAGGTTTCCTTATGAAAAAACACTCTCCAATCTCCTTTCCAAAATTGTTTTTCAAAAACTCCTTTCTAACAATCTCTTTCCGAAAACATCTTTCCTAAAAGCTCCTTTCCAAAAATGCTTTCCTCAAAGTTCACTCTCCAAAACGCTCCTTAAGTTTCCTTCCTAAATAGTTCTTTCCAAAAATCTCTCTCAAAAAACTCTCTCGAAGTGTCGCTTTCTAAAAAATCTTTTCAAAACCTCTCTATTCAAAACACACTTTCTAAAAAATCCTCTCTAGGATTTCCTTCAAAAAAATCTCCCTTTCTAAAAGCTCACTTTCCAAAATCTCTTTTATTAGAGTCCAAGTCAAACCCTAGAACCCACAATTAGGAAACCCTAATTTTCCTTTCCAAAAGCATGATTTTCAATTCATTACTTTGGCCTCAAATTCTGGGTTTTCAAAATCCCTTGTTTTCTACATAAAAATTATATATATATATATATATATATTTTTAAAACCTATTTTCTACGTCAAAACTATAGTCTTCCAAATTTAGGGTTTCTAAAACTTCCCTTCACAAATCTATGTCAAATCTAATCTTCCCTTTAGGAAGCCAAATCCAATCTTCCCTTTAGAAAACAAAATCCAATCCCTTGTTTTAGGAAATAAGAATCTCAATCATTCCAAATCCAAATCTTTCCTAATTCAACTCCTTCTTAATCTACTACTTTCCTAAATCTTAAGTTTCCTAAATTTAAACTTTTGAATCTTTACTTGAACTTTAAGCTTTCAAACCTTTCTTAATTCTATCCATTTTCAAATCTTAACTTTCCAAATCTAAGTTTTCAAGCCCTTCTTAAACTCAAAACCTTTCCTAATTTAAAGAATTTCTAAAACTCAAATTTTGAATCTTTCTAAAATTTTAAACTTTCCTAAACTTCAAATCTTTCCAAATCTAAAACTTTCTAAATTTGGAACTTTCTAAGTTCTAAACTTTGTAACTTTCAAAACTTCCTTATTCCAAAACATTTCAAATTCAAAACTTTCCAATTTCCATAGTTTCTTAAGATGAAACCTTTCCTAATTTCAAAACTTTCCTAAAATAACACTTTCCTAAATTGAAAGTTTCCTAAAATGAAACTTTCCTAAAATAACACTTTCCTAAATTGAAATTTTCCTAAAATGAAACTTTTCAAAAATAACACTTTCCTATTTTGAAACTTTCCTAAATCGGACCTTTCCTAATTCAAACCCTTCCTAAATCCAATCTTTCTTCGATCTTCCAAGTCTAACATTCGAGTCAAGTCTTTCTGAATCTCGAGTTCTTTCTAAATTCAAATCAAATCCAAATTCTAATCTTCTATTCTAAATTCAAATCAAATCCAAATTCAAATTCAATTTCCTTTTCCAATCAAACCTTCTATTTTCTATCGGACTCTTGTCCGAAATACGACAGACCTGATTCCTCAAAAAGGATACGTAGGCAACCCTTGTGGGTGCGGTCATAATCTTTTTCAAGTCTTCAATTTTCTAATCTCTTTCGAGTTTCTAATTCCAAATTTCTATTTCCAAATCTCTATTTCTAATTTCTAAAACTTTCTAATCTATCTTTTCTAATCTCTATTTACATATCATGCATCGTTCTTTTCTAAATTATTTTCCTAAAGTGGATAGGATTGAACATTTGTTAGTTGAAGATTCTCATTGGTTAATTTAGGGTAAATAGACATGTAGGTATCGCAAGGGCGGGGTAGGGTGATGGCTTAGTGCATCTTCCCTACACGTAACCAACCTCTGAACCTAGGATCACTAATTTCGAAAGACCAAAATGGAGTTTATTTTCAAAAAGGGCTTGATTATTTTCTAAAGGTTGTCAAACAACCTATTTTCTTAAAAACCCTCTTTAGAGGTAGTATTTTCAAAAATCATTTTCAAAAACCCTAAGTGTAGTTTTCGGATTGTGCTTAGTTTTTAGGTGACCAAACTCACCTTAATCAAGTTATGTGGCAACTCCAAATGTTTTCCAAAAGCTCTTTATTCAAATCTGTTTTCAATTCAAACCTAGTCGCATTCATTCTTCTAGGAGAGTGAGTTCTAACGACAGAGTACAGTATTTTTCTCGCTTATATGTGTATTCCTCGAGTGCGAAAAATCTGGGTGCGACAAAGAGTCGGCATCATCCAATTGGGCTTCGTTTAAAGTACCAATTTCCTTGATCATAATCCCTGACACGAAAGAATAGCCGGGCTCTAGCCCCTAGTCATCTTCATGGTCGGTTTTGCCAATTTCATCATCATCATCATCTTCTTCTAATGCTGCCTCTACTTTGAATTCCACTCTAGAGGTTGTTCTAGATCGCTGACCTACTCATTGAAACTGGCAACAAGTCTCTTTAAGTTATGAAATAGAGGATGAGCTAGGCATCATGCAGACATGAAGTTTGGCAACTGAAATGCTAAGAGGAAAGTCGGAGGTGCTCAGGCCCCCAAGCCCATGATCAACAAAACTTAGCTACATAAACCTTTGCCAATGGCCACCACTAGAGCTAGAGTGAGTGTGCCATCAATGGATAAGTCGGCATCTAAAAGGTCGGCAGAAGGAAATACACCAGGGATGCCCAGAACTTGGCGAGCTAGGTCGAGGTCGGTTAAGCTAGATGCTAGGTCGGTGGCTAAGATCGTTATCCAGCCAGTAGATGGCACACATCCTATAACCACCCTTAACTCTGGTTTTGTTGACCCTTCTATCGCGGTGTGACTGGTCAAAGGAGCTATCTTACCTCGGGACCAAGAAATGTTGAGGCAGGTAGCAAGCACCAAGGTCTTCATGGGAGTAGTCCATTATAGTCTGTCGGTGAGCGTGCCTACCAATTTCTTTAGCTCTTTCCCCCTTTTGGTCTTCCCTATTTGACTCTGGCCATATTTCTATATTTCCTGGCTGCTTTCCAGGCTTACAATGCTATGTCCCAGTTTGCAACTTTGGATAAGGAGATGAAGGAACTGAAGCAACAACACGATGATTTGAAGCTGAAGGCCCATGCTAACAAACAAGTTGTAACTGATGCAAAAGCCAAGCTCAAAAAGGCCAAGGAAGCCATGGCCTCTACCTTGGCCAAGCAAACGCAGAGAAACTAGGAGCTTAATAAGGCTAAGAAGGAGATCAAAAGGATGAAGGTTGAGCTCCCATCTGAGAAGGAGGCTAGTTTTGAAGAAGGCTTCAAGAAAGCTGGGGAAGTCTATACCCAGTAGATCCTTGGGATGACAAAGTCGATTTTCAATAAAGGTTGGGTGGCTGACCTCACCACCTTGTGTAAGCTCCCTATTTTTGCCTGTTCAGCAATCTCCAGTCCGATCGGACTCACATTCAAATCGGCATAGACGCATTCAAGTCTAAACTAGCTTTTCAGACTCAATTCAATCAAATTGATTCGTGGGCTCAACAGGCCTAATAGAGGCAAAATAACCAAAATGCCATTGGGGCATTGCTCCGTCCAATTCTAGTCCAAACTAATTAAACTCAAGCTGGCATGTCTTTCGAGAAAGTTGATCCCTCATATGGTAAGTCCATTCAGGCTGGCATATTTATCGAAAAGACTTCTCAAAATAGTAAGTCCTTTCAAACCTTTCGACCGGGACGGAACCCAAGTCCCTGAGATGGTAGAACAGTTTACTTTTGGGAGCCTGCTAGCCCACCAATGTAGAATGTCCGTTATTTGGCATATCTTTTGAGAAAGTTGATCCCTCAAATGATAAGTCCATCTAGTAGCCTCTCGAGATCAGGCAGTCTTTAGAATGAATGCACACCATTAGAGTGACGGAAACACTCGTAACCGTTAGAGTTGCGGAAACACTCGCAAACAGGTCAATATTGGGAATTGCAAACAAAACCCCAATGTCATGGGACCGAACTCGCCTCTTGGCCATTTCACGTTTGCCAAAGGATGAGTTACCTTTGGAAACCAACTCATCACTCACTGTTAGAGTGATAGAAACACTCAAAACCTGGGTCAATACCAGTGCTTGCTAGCCCACTCCGGTAAAAAAATGACTAAACTACCCCTTGGGCCTTTTTCTACACGTTTCTCGAGAAATTACCTAAGTCCTCAAAGCTGTAAGTCTAGCCTTCCAAAATTGACCCAAAGACAATCTGGCATGTTTAAGTACCTTCTAGTCAGCTCCAGACCAATTCCGAGACCATCCCGACAAGCCCAATGCAAAATGACCATCTTGCCCCTAGTGGGCCAGTCGCCTTTTCTAACCATACTGACTCTGGGTGTCAAATCGGTAACTCTCCGGAACAGTCTTAATAGTGTTTCCAACCTTCAAGCCTTTTCATGGGTCACTCTGAGTCCATTTCGGTGTTTTTTTATTCAATTAACGTTTTGCCCCTGGCGTGTCGGTCAACCTTTCCAAACATTCCAGCATTGCTTCTTAAGCTAGTTACCTCTGAGAAATCCTCTTGAGGTTTCCCATCCATTCTTGGCCGATTCTGGTTACTCATAACCTTCTGGATCATTCTCGAACTTTCTAAAGTCACTCCTAGTAGAGCCAAGCCAAAAATTGCATGGTAGTCACTAGGACAGGCGCCCAAATCTTTTACTTTGCTTACCAAGGGTCAAAAGATACGTTTTTTGCCACCCTAAAAACTTTTCTAAGTAGTTGGTGCCAATAGTAGTGGTGCCAAGCCAATAAATGGCCTGACGCCAATGGAAATTTTGCCTTGACACCACTACAACAAGCGCTAAGTCATTTAGTTGTCTATAAATACAGACCATTCCCCTACATGAAAAAGGTCCATAAAATTAGTTCAAAAACTTTGTCTCTTGAAATTCAGAGCTCGAAGTCTCTCCAAACCCTAGTCCTCTCTAGCCTCTTCAAGCCTTAGCTTCCATACACTCAAACACAAGCCTCCAAAGCATCCATTGAAGACTCAATGTGCTACAACATCAAGGTTCTTAAAGTCCAAGTAAAGCAAAGCAAACAAAGCAAGCAAAGCAAGAAGAAGACAAAGTAGGCTCTCGATTTACTTTTATATAATCCCCCATCGCTCTTCTTCCTCCTAACCCACTTTGGTTTTCTTCTATTTTAATCCCCATTTTCTATCTCCCTTTCTTGCATGCTTGAAACAAGAGATTTCCCAGTTCATGCCTAGGAAGAATTGTTGAAGGTCACTGTACTGGGGACTTTCTTCAAATTCAACCCTTGATGGTGTGGCTTTGGCCCCCTTGATTATGTGGTGAAGCCTAGTGTTGTATGTTCACAACCCTATTGCATTATGCATATCATACTCATACATCTATTCAAATTCATTTTCGAAATTGTTTTCAAACTTGCATCAAAACTCTCTTTCAAAACTTGTATTCAAAATTCATTTTTTCAAACTTGTTTTCAAAATCACAATCCTAGAGTGATTCTAGCCGTTTCATGGTTAGGGTTATTTTAGAAAAGTGTTACATTCAATGTGACTATTAAGGTTCAAATTTTGGGTGCAAGCCCTAAATTATTTTCATCAAAACCATAATATTAAGATAATTCTAGCCATTTCATGGTTAGGGTTGTTTGAGGAAAGTGTAATATTCAAAGTGATCATTATGGTCTATATTTCAAATTCATGTTGTTTTCAAAATCACTAACTTAGAATGATTCTAATCTTTTCATGGTTAGAATCGTTTTAGGAAAGTGAGACATTCAAAAGATTTCAAAAGTCCATATTCAAGCCCTGTTTCAAATTGCTTTTCAAACTTCTATCTAAAAACTCTCTTAAAAAATCTACTTTCTAAAAACTTTTAACTCCTTCCAAAAACTCTATTAAAAAATATACTTTCTAAAAACTCCTTTTAAAAATCTCTTTCCTAAAAACTCTTTTCAAAGATTTCTTTTTCAAAAACTCGTTTTCTTGGAGTTCAAGTCAAGCCCTAGATTTCATGATTAGGAAAACCTAGTTTTTTTTCCTAAAATTATGACTTCTTATTTTGCCTCAAATCAAAGGTTTCCAAAAACTATCTTCTACATCAGATCTTAGATTTTCAAAATCTCTTTTTCTACACAAAATAATAAATTTCCAAATCCTAGATTTCCAAAGCTCAACATTTCCAATTCTATGCCAAATCAAATCATTCAATTTAGAAAACTAAAACAAATCCTCCAATTTTGGAAGTAAAATAAAATCATCAATTTTTGAAATAAAATCTAATCTTCAACTTTAGGAAATAGGAATCAAATCTTTCTTAATTCTATCCTTTCCTAATTCCAATCTTCCCTAATTTCAAACCTTTCTAAATCTCAACTTATCAAATCTTTCCAAATTTAAAACTTTTCAAAACTCAAAACTTTCTAAATTCAAAGCTTTTCTAAAAAGAAAACTTTTCAAATTCAAAACTTTCCTAAAATGAAACTTTCCTAATTTGGCATTTTCCTAAAATGAAACTTTCCTATTTTGAAACTTTCCTAAATTCAAAGATTTCTAAAATTCAATCTTTCATAAACTTTAACTTTCTAAACTCTTTCAAGTCAAATATTTTCCAAGTCAAGTGTTTCTAAATCAAATTAAATCATTTTCAAATCTTTCTTAAATCTCATCTTTCCTAACTCTAAGCTTTTCTTAATCCAACTTTTCAAGTCTAAATCAAACATTTCCAATTCAATTACATTGTCCAATCTTAGGTTATCTAACCCTTAGGATACCTAAACCTTAGTTCAACCCTAATCCTAAGTTAAGAAGCTTCAACTCTTTCCAAAAAATTTTCTAAAGATCTTTTCCAAACCAAGATGGTTTTTCAAACTTCAAGATGTTTTTCAAATCTCAATTTTTTCAAGTCAATTCCAAGTTCAATTTCAAATCTTCTATTCAAAGTTCAAATCAAACTCTTTTCTAATCAAATCTTTTCAAAGACCTAAAAGTGTCTATTTTCAATAAAACTTTTGTCCAAACTACGATTGACCTGATTCCCAATAAAGGGATACGTAGGCAACCCTCATAGGTGCGGTCACAACCTTTTTCAAATTTCATAATTTTTTTCAAATTTCATATCTACCTTTCAAATCTATTTTCAAGGTCAAATCTTTCGTTTCAAATCTATTTTCAAAATCAAATCTTTTTCTTACACTTGCATGTCATGCATTATATCAAATCTTTTTCTAAAACCATTTTCAAAGTGGATAGTATTGGACATTGAATAATCAAAGATTATAAATGGATGAACCTAGGGTGAATAGACATGTATGTATTGTAAGGGCAGGGTAGGGTGATGATCTTAGGATATCTTCTCTATATGTAACCAACCTCCAACCTAGAATCACTATTTTCAAAGACCAAAACAGAGTTATTTTCAAAAAGGGCTTAAAAATTTTCAAAGGTTGCCAAACAATCTATTTTTTTAAAAAACCCTCTCTTGAAGAAGTTTTTCAAAACTTTTTAAAAAATTCTAAGTTCAATCTTTGGATTGCACTTAGTTTTAGGTGACCTAACTCACCTTAATCAAGTTAGATGGCGACTCCAAAACTTTTTCCAAAAGCCCTTATTCAAAATAAATTTTTAATTCAAGCCTAGTTGCACTCGTCCTTCTAGGAGGATGAGTTCTAATGAGAGAGTATCGTATTTTTCCACTTGCGCGTATTTTTCTCAAGTGCGAAAAATAGGGCGCGACACCTTGGAAAAACATCCCTTGGCAGCTCCCTAATCAAACCGTTTCTGAAGATACCGAGGAGGCTCCCCCTCAGACTGGGCTTGCCGACGTCACTGAAGGTGTCGACACCATTATTGTCCCCCCAGTTCCCGAGGTTGTTGAGATTGTTGATGCTTTGACTGAAGTGGTCCCCACCTCCTCCAATCTCCTTGCTAATCCTGCCACTCAAACTTAGGGCACTTGTTTTCCTATTTTTAACTTTTTTGTAACTTATGGGTAGTTTGGATGTAAAATAGCTTCCTTGAATTTGAATGAACTTCTTTCCTTGTTCCATTGTTGCTTGATTTATTGTAACCGCATGATATCTGCTAGTTTGTACTTAAGTCTTTTTTGCATATGCTTAATTAACGTAGGCAATATTTTTGCTTTAATTGCTCTGTATTCCAAGTGAGACTCTATTTTTTATTTTTTATTTTTATCAATTTGGTTATTCTTGGGCCAACTTGCTAAACTTAGACAAGGCTAACTGTAAAAAAACAATTCGTTTTTTTTTTTTAATAATTTGGCTGTTCTTGGGCCAGCCTGACAAACTTAGGCAGAACTAAGTGTAGAACACTTAGTTTTTTTTTATATAGGTTAGCCGTTCTTAGGCCGACCTGCCAAACTTAGGCAGGACTAAGTGTAAAAACACTTATTTTTGTTTTTTTTTTTTTTTATTAACTTGGCCATTCTTGGGCCGACCTACCAAACTTAGGCAGGACTAAGTGTAGAACACTTAGTTTTTTTTATAAAAGGTTGGCCGTTTTTGGGCCGGCCTTCCAAACTTAGGCAGGATTAAGTGTTAAAAACATTTAGTTTTTTTTTTTTTTTTTTATCAATTTGGTCGTTCTTGGGCCGACCTGCCAAACTTAGGCAAGACTAACTTAGTTTTTTTTTAATTTTATAATGCTTGGCCGTTCTTGGGCCGACTTGTCAAACTTAGGTAGAACCAATGATCTTCACTTGGTTTTTCATTAGACTAGCCATTCTTGGGCTGACCTATCAGACTTAAGATAGGACCAAGGATCTTCACTTAGTTTTTTATATAGGTTGGCTGTTCTTGGGCCGATCTGCCAAACTTAGGCAGGACTAAGTATAAAAACACTTAGTTTTTTTTTATTTTATTTATCAATTTGGCTGTTCTTGGGCTGATCTAAGTTTGTTGACCTGCCAAACCTTAGGCAGGACTAAGTGCAAAAACACTTAGTATTTTATCAATTTGGCCATTATTAGGCCGACTTGCCAAACTTAGGCAGGACCAATGATCTATACTTGATTTTTCATTAGA
Organism: Euryodendron excelsum; assembly: GCA_033060915.1. Taxonomy (NCBI): domain Eukaryota; kingdom Viridiplantae; phylum Streptophyta; class Magnoliopsida; order Ericales; family Pentaphylacaceae; genus Euryodendron; species Euryodendron excelsum. Next base: position 3,727,611 of record CM065385.1, on the reverse strand, counting down.
TTAGTCATTCTTGGGTCGACTTGCCAGACTTAGGTAAGACCAAGGATCTTCACTTGATTTTTTATATAAGTTGGCCGTTATTGGGCCAACCTGCCGAATTTAGGTAGGACTAAGTGTAGAACACTTAGTTTTTATTTTTATTTTTATTTTTATAAAGGTTGGTCATTCTTGGGCTTGCCTACCAAACTTAGGTAGGACTAAGTGTAAAAACACTTAGTTTTTTTATTTTATTTTTATCAATTTGGCAGTTCTTGGCCCAACCTGCCAAACTTAGACAGGGCTAAGGATTTTCACTTGGTTTTTCATTAAATTAGCTGTTCTTGGGCTGACCTGACAAACTTAGGCAAGACCAAGGATCTTCACTTGGTTTTTCATTAGACCATCATTTGTTTACACATCATATATATTCGAAACTCAATCTTTATTTCTAAAAAAAGTAACTGGAAAGACACGTAATCCGCAATTATAAGCACCCCATTTTTGACCGCTTGGCGGTCTATAGTCCGTCCAGACTTGTATTCAAGTCAATGCAGACATATTTTGAGTCAAATTAACTTTTCAAGGCTAATCCTGTCTATTCATCGCTTCGCAGGCCCACCAGGCCCAGATAGAGGCAAAATGACCAAAATGCCCTTGTGAGTGTTGTTCGGTCCGATCCTGCAGGCACGTCTTTCCGAAGATGGTAAGTCCCCTTTCTAATTCCAATTGGCACGTCTTTTCGAAGAGAGTAAGTCCTCTTTTCCAATTCCAATTCTAATCCCACTCTCGAGAAAGCTAATTTCTCAAGACGGTAAGTCTATCCTATCTGGCACATTTTTCGAAGAAAGTTTTTTCGGAACAGTAAGTCCCTTCACACCCGTCGACCGGGATGAGACTCCAAGTCCCCTACATAGTAGAATGGTCCACCTTTGGCACCTGTTAGCTCGCTAATGCAGAAATGTCCATTTTGGCACGCCTTCCAATAAAGTTGATTCCTCAGGTGCTAAGTCCCTTTAGCAGCTTCTCGAGATTAGGCAGTCTTGGGAATGATTGCGAACCATCAGAGTAGCGGAAGTACTTGCAAACATCACAACCGTTAGAGTAGCAGAAATACTCGTAAACAAGGCGATATAGGGAATTGCCAACAAAGCCCTCTATCACGGGACCATTGTCAGAGTGGCGGAAACACTCAAAACCCAGGTCAACACTAGTGCTTGCTAGTCCATTTCGGTGAAAAATGACCAAACTGCCCTTAGGGCCATTTTTGACACGTTTCTCGAGAACACACCTAAGTCCTCAAAATGGTAAGTCCACCCTTCCAAGATTGTCTTAAAAGCAATCCGGCATGATTAGGTTCTTTCTAGTCAATTTCGAGCTAATTCTGAGACTTTCTAGTCAAGATGACCATTTTGCCTTTAGGCATCCGAACGTGTTGGGGACCACACCGGCTTTGGGTATCAAACCGGTAACTTCTCGAGAATGCTTTTTATAGTATTCCCGACCTTCCTTTATCTTTCTGGATCATTCCGAGTCAGTTCCGGTAAACCCGGTGCAGAATGACCGTTTTGCCCCTGGTAGGTCGGTTGCCTTTTTCTAGCCACACCGGCTCTAGATATTAAACCGGTAAACTCCTAGGACATTCTAAATAATGTTTCCAAACCTCGAGTCTTCTTTCGGGACATTCTGAGTCGGTCCCAGCAACTGTTCGGCCTGATTGATCGTTTTGCCCCTAATAGCCCGGTTAACCCTTCCAACACATCTTGTCATCATTTTTTAAGTCCATTACCTCCGAAACTCTATTCTAAGGGTTCCTGCCCTTTTGTGGCCTACCGGGCCATTCCCGGTCCCTTAAATGCTTCTCGGACCTTCCGGAGTCACTCCTAGTGAAGCCTGGCTAAAAATTGCATGGTAGTCACTAGTTCAGGCGCCCAAATCTTCTTAAGATACGTTGCTTGCCAACCTTAAAACTTTCCTAACTGGCTGGCGCCACTAGTAGTGGTACCAAGCCAATATTTGGCCTGGCACCACTACAAGAGACGCCGGGTCATTCCCTTGTCTATAAATATAGAGCCTCCTCCAGCGTGAAAGAGGTCCAAAAACTTAATCTAAAAACCCTACTTTTCTATATACAAAGCTCGTAGCCTCCTAAGCCTTAGTCTGCTTTAGGTTTTCCAAACCCTAGCCTCCATACACAACCCCTAGCCTCCTATACACTCATACACTTATATACTCATACACTAGCCTCCAAAGCCTCCATTGATGACTTGAAGTACTGCAATCTGAAGCTCTTGAAGATCGAAGCAAACACTTGAAAATCAAGACGAAGATCAAGACAAAGACTGAACTGAAGACCAAAGCAAGACAAGCAAAGCAAAGCAAAGCTAAGCAAAATAAAGAAGACACAAGGTAGGCTTCTTATTTACGTTTACGCATCTTCCCCCTCTCTTCTCTCTCCTAACCCACTTGGGTCTTCTTCTATTTTAATCCCCCATCTTCTTCCCCCCCTTTCTTTGCATGCTTGAAACAAGGGACTTCCCGATCCATGTGTAGGATTAGGCTATTGGAGAGTCACCGTGTCGAGGGCTTTCTTTTAGTCCAACCAAAGACCACGTGGGTTCGGCCTCCTTGATTTTGTGGTGAAGCCTTAACCTTGTATGTTCACGACCTGAATTTGCATTGTGCATATCATTATCTTGCATTCCTTCAAAATTCGTTTTCAAACTTGTTCTCAAAACTTGCATTAACATTGTTTTCAAACTTGCATCAAAACCTTCTTTTTCAAAACTTGTTTTCAAAATCATAATTCTAAGGTGATTTTAGCATTTCCATGGTTAGGGTTGCTTTAGGAAAGTGTTACATTTAAAGTGGCCAATATGGTCTATATTTTCAAAACATTGTTGTTTTCAAAATCACTATCTTAAAGTGGTTCTAATATTCTTATGGTTAGAATCGCTCTAGGAAAGTGAGGTATTTTATATATACTTTCTAAAAATTTTCTTTTCAAATCCCTTCTTCTAAAAACCTCTTTTTCAACATACTTTCCAAAAACTCTCTCCAATCTCCTTCTTCAAATTCCTTTTTAAAATTGTTTTCTAAAAACTTCCTCCAAAAATTTATTTTTCAAAACTTCTTTCCAAAACACTCTCCTCAAAATTCACTTTCTAAAAACGCTCCCTAAATCTCTTTCCTAACGACTCTTTCCTAAAACCTTCTTCCAAAATCCTCTTTCCTAAAAAACTTCCTTTTCAAGTTTACTTTTCAAAAACTCCTCTCTAGGATTTCCTTCCTAAAATCTCCCTTTCTAAAAAACTTACTTTCCAAAAATCCCTTTTCTTGGTGTCCATATTAAACCTTAGAGCCAACGATTAGGAAACCCTAATTTTCCTTCCTAAAAACATGATTTCCAATCCCTTATTTTGGCCTTAAAACATAGCTTTCCAAAACCTCTTGTTTTTTACATCAAAACCATATATATATATATTTTCAAAACCTATTTTCTACATCAAAACTATAGTCTTCCCAAAACTAGAATTTCCAAAACTCCATCTTTCCCAAATTCATCCAATCTTCCCTTTAGGAAACCAAACCCAATCTTCCCATTTAGGAAACTAGATCCTATCCTCCGTTTTTGGAAACAAAATCAAAACATCTCTTTTTAGAAACAAAATCCAATCCCTTGTTTTATGAAATACGAATCTCAATCCTTCCAAACCCAAATCTTTCCTAATTCAACTCCTTCCTAATCTAGTACTTTCCTAAACCTTAAGTTTCCTAGACTTAAAACTTTTAAATCTTTCCTTAAACTTTAAGCTTTCTAACCTTTCTTAATTCCACCGCTTTCCAAATCTTAACTTTCCAAATCTAAGTTTTCAAACCCTTCTTAAACTCAAAACCTTTCCTAATTTCAAGAACTTCTAAAACTCAAACTTTGAATTTTTCTAAAATTTTAAATTTCCCTAACTTTCAAATCTTTCCAAATCTAAAACTTTCTAAATTCTAAACTTTCCGACTTTCAAAACTTCCCTATTTCAAAACATTTCAAATTCAAAACTTTCCAATTTCAAAACTTTCTTAAAACAAAATCTTTCTAATTTCAAAACTTTCTTAAAATGAAATGTTTCTTATTTCAAAACTTTCTTAATCCAACACTTTCCTAAATTGAAACTTTCCTAAAACAAAACTTTTCAAAAATGACACTTTCCTATTTTGAAACTTTCCCAAATCGGTCCTTTTCTAATTCGAACCCTTCCTAAATTCAATTTTTCCTAATCTTCCAAGTCCAACATTCGAGTCAAATCTTTCTTAATCTCGAGTCCTTTCTAAATCCTATCTTCCTAGGTCTAGGGTCTCTATTCTTCCATTTCAAATTCCAATCTTCTATTCTAAATTCAAATCAAATCCAAATTCCAATTCAATTTCTTTTTCCAATCAAACCTTCTATTTTCTATTGGACTTTTGTCCGAACTACGACTGACCTGATTCCTCAAAAAGGATACGTAGGCAACCCTCATGGATACGGTCATAACCTTTTTCAAATCTCCAATTCCACAATCTATTTTTCTAATTCCAAGTTATTATTTCCAAATCTCTATTTCCAATTTCAATTCTATCTTTTCAAGTATCTTTTTATTTCCAAATCAATTTCTTTTCAAATCTTTTTCTTGCACTTGCATCTTATGTATCATATTTTTAAACATTCTTTTTCTAAAGTAAATAGGATTGGACATTTGTTAGTTGAAGACTCTCATAGGTGAATATAGGGTGAATAGATATGTAGGTACCGCAAGGGTAGGGTAGGGTGATGGCTTAGTGCGTCTTCCCTACACGTAACCAACCTCCGAACCTAGGATCATTGTTTTCGAGAGAGCAAATGAAGTTATTTTCAAAAAAGGGCTTCAATATTTTTCAAAGGTTGCCAAACAACCTGTTTTCTTAAAAACCCTCTTTTGAGGAAGTATTTTCAAAATCGATTTTCAAAAACCCTAAGTGTAGTATTCGGATTCTGCTTAGTTTTTAGGTGACCTAACTCACTTTAATCAAGTTAGGTCGCGACTTCAAATGTTTTCCAAAGGCCCTTTATTCAAATTAATTTTCAATTCAAACCTAGTCGCACTCATTATTCTAGGAGGATGAGTTCTAACGAGAGAATACAGTATTTTTCTCGCTTATGTGTGTATTTCTCGAGTGCGAAAAATCTAGACGCGACAGTAATCTACTACACCCTAATTCTAAAAATATTGATTTCAAGCCAAGTCATCACTGATAGAATTTCTTTAAGTTCTATGCATTCCAAGGTCAGGGTAGTTGGCATTCTTTTTCTATGATTTCTAGCTACTATGCCCCCGCACCAACTTGGGATGCAACTCTGTAAGGGTTTTCCTAGTTAGGGTTGAGCTTTCCATCAGCGTGTTCTTGGCTGCCCCCAGTACTTTTCTTAGTACTAGTTATCTGGGCATGAAAGTTCTTTGCTGTGCTCCCTTATTGTAAGATCGGCTTAGTTGCTGATGATAGGTAGTAAGTTTAAACAAGACAACTTCCCTCTTTTCTTCTATGAGGTTGAGGTCCTTGGCCAGTATCAAAAGTAGCCAATCTGATTATTGGTAGCCCTATTTCCATGGGTATCACTGCCTAAACCCCGTAGGCCATAAAGTAAAGGGTTTCCCCTGTTGACCTCCTCGGGGTGGTTCTGTACGACCAAAGGACATTGGGTAGCTCCTCCACCCACCTTCCTTTTGCCTTCTCTAACCTCTTCTTTATCCCATTCAGCACTATTGTGTGGGAAATCTCTGCTTGTCCATTGCACTGTGGGTGTTGGGGTTGAGTAGTAGTTTCTGATTTGTAGCTTAGAATAGAATCCCTTAAACATGTTTCCATTTAATTGAGCGTATTGTTTGAGATTAGTGCCCGAGAGTATCCAAACCTTGTAATGATGTTTCTCCAGCCAAACCTTTTTGCATTTACTTCATGAATTGTTGCTCTATCCATTTGTTAAAGTAGTCTGTTGTAACGGTAAAGAACCTCTTATTCGCTGGAGCTCAGGGGAGCAAGCCGACTATGTCCAGTTCCCATTGTGCAAATGGCCAAAGGCTAGTGATCGTACTAAGGTCCTTGGCAGGCTAATGGATTAATGGTGAGAAATTCTGGTACTTCTCGCACTTCAACACATACTGGGCTACATCCTTCTACATATAAACTCTTATGAAATAGCTCGATAGGCAATCAATCTTCTGCCGATGTGACTCCCATAAATCTCCTCATAGATTTCATAAAGTATTCTCAGCACCTTCTCTAAATGGACGTAGTGGAGGTAGGGACAGTTCTTCCTTTGGGCTGTAAAACTCTTCTCTCTAACTAGTCATTAAGCTATAGATTTAGGTCGTCCTAACCTGGGTTCGGGTCAGCTCGACCTCTCCTTATCAATTGACCAACCTCTCTGTATCGGCTGATCCTCACAACGAGTCCTCCTATGATGGCTAGTACTAGAGGCATGGCTATGTGGCTTCTTGATAAAGGGGACGTTGGTGCTTCGTGAACTAGACCTTCTTTTTTTATGTAGCCGCTTCCTTGTTTATGGCTCTGAGTTGCGCTTTCAAGTTAACAATTTTCTAGTCACAGTACTTTAATTCCTTCTCTGGGACCCTAGGTTTTGAGTGCCTTTGAGGGGGATCATTAGAGCATGAAGGGTTTAGTAGAGAGGATTGATGCCCATAGTTCGAGGTCCTCTATGTTGTTTGTCTTCCTTAGTGCCTGGGAGATCGAAAGCTGGGTAATGAATCTCTGACTGTAGGTGTTGATCTGTCCAACCTCAGTAATATGTTGTTTCATCCTGGTATTCCGATAGGATTTTCCTTTCTAAAGAAGGATAGCTTCAAACATCACGGCTGTTAGGAATCTCTTAACTAGTAAATACTACCCCTGCTCTGAGGTTGCTTCCGCTCATCTTTCTAGCTTGGCCATCCCACATACGACGCCAATTGTAGGTAAAATTTTTAGGAAGGTTTGATCCACTCCACGAATCAAGTTGATAAGCTCCAAGCAATCTACAAAAGAGGCAGACAGTGAGAATGCGTCAACCCTCTTTGGGCCAATGACACTCTGATAATTAAGTTAGACAAACTTAACCTCAATGAACTAAACAAAAGTACTCTGCTAGCTCCAGTGAATGTACCTTACTTCTCAATTGCATGGGGTATTTATAGGTTTTGGAGGCCCCATTTTATTTAGGAATGGCATTCATTCTCCTTCTAGGAGTCAATCACTTTGGGGTCGGTTTAAGATGGATTTGGACTAATCTTCAAGTGTCGTAGTCCAGATCAGCTTGGGACTCCTGCCCGTTGGACCTGTCTGTTGAAAGCTTTAAGATCAATTCACCTTGTTGAGTCTATTCTCTTTAGATCGGGCTTGGCACATTTGTTCTCTAGGCTTTCTAATTCACTTGGCCCACAGAAACCATATAATAAAATACAAAAATATTTAATTATGCAAATTCTAGAATATTAAAATAAAAAAGATAATGTAATATAAACACTCTCGAGGCACTCTTGACCTTATAAATTTTAAAAACTTAATTCTCTCATGCTCTCGCCCCCGCATCTGCTCTATAGGGCTCAGGTACTGCTTATATCTAAGCTACATGCACTTCATTCCAAGTAGTGCTTGATTGATGGAGTTTTAGCACTGCAATTTTAATAGAGTCTTAATGAAACGACTAGTCATTATCATGACATATTTAGGAGCTACCCTCGAGTAGTTAGTTTAATAGGTTATTTAGTTGGGCTAAACATACTTTTCAACGCCCATAGCCACGTGGGTTCGAGTCTCCATAGCCACTTGGTGAGACGAAACATACTCTTCAACACCCAGAGCATGTGATGAAACAAAATTCAGCCCTGACGTAGGTTTAGTGGGATCTCTCGTAGATGGGTCTGGAATCGAATGCTCCCTGACGAATATATGGAGTAGCCTATCTATATATCCATTTTGAAGAATAAAAAAAATTGAGGCATTTGGGAACTCATAACTCCTAATTAAGTGAAAAGGCTAGTTTCAGTATTGTATTAGTAATCAACACATTAATGTTCACAATGGAAAGGCTAGCTATAGTCGTATGTGACCATCAGTCACCAACTGAGGGCTGCTAACTTAGCTAGGGCCCACGTGCTCTAATGGTTTCTAATCTTGCAACTTGAGCAAAAGTTTCATAGAAATCAATACTTGGTTGTTGTGAATATCCTTTTGCCACAAGTCTCACCTTGTGCTTCTGCACCTTTCCATTACTTTGTCTTGTAAATCCACTTTACTCCAATAACATCTCTATCCATTGGGCACTCCACCAACTCCCAAGTTTGGTTTTTCTCAATCATCTTCATTTCTTCTTGCATCACCTTGACCCATACTTCTTGCTATTTTGCTTCTTCAAAATTTTTCTGACTTAATGGTTCCAAAATTACATGTCTCATAGATCTCTCTCAGGCTTCTTGTCTTCCCTGGAGGAAACTCTGGAGAGAATGACTGTGATGTAATAATTCTTGGCCTCTTTGGTGATTGTTGGGGAGATATTTGTATAGCTGCTCCTTCTGGAATTTCTTCAACTACTTCTGAAGAAGGATTTTGATGTTCATCTTCCAAAATAAGTGGCAACTCTTGCACTTTCTTTTCTTCCCAAAATAGGAAGCTTTTTCATTGAAAAAAACATCTCTACTAATGATTAATTTTTTATTTTCAAGATTATATAATCTATAAGCTTTTGACACATCATAATAGCCCATAAATATACACTTTTCACTTTTCTTTTCAAGTTTATACCTCTTTTCATCAGGAATGTGAGCATAACTTATGCAGCCAAAAATTCTAAAATGACTTATCAAGGGCTTAATCCTGCTACAAGCTTCAATTGGAGTCTTGTTCTGGACTACTTTCGTCGGACATTTGCTAAGAATATAGATAGTAGTATTAACTACTTCAGCCCAAAATCTATTTGGCACGTCTTTTTCAAGAAGCATAAATCTTGCCATTTCCACAATGGTCCTGTTCTTTCTTTCTACAACCCCATTTTGTTGAGAGTTATAATCAGTAATTAATTGCTTCCAAATACCTTCATCTTTGCAAAATTCTTCGAACTCATTTGATGAGTATTCTCCTCCTCCGTCACTTCTGATGACTTTGACATTGCAGCCACTTTGCTTTTCAACAAGGGCCTTGAATCTTTTGAAGACTGAAAAAATCTTTGATTTTTTCTTCAAAAATAGACCCATGTCTTCCTAGAATAATCATCAACAAAGATGAGAAAATACTTGTTTTGATTGAGTGAGGGAGTCCTTATACGGCCACATAATTCAGTGTGCACCAATTCTAAAGGAGCTTTTGCTCTCCATGAGCTTCTTTGTGAAAATGGCATTTTGTGCTACTTTCCTGTGATACATCCTTCGCATATATCAGCTTCACCTTTAATTTCTGGCAGCCCTTTTACCATATTTTTTCTTTGTAATAACTTGAACCCATTAACGTTAAGATGACAAAATCTTTTATGCCATAGCCACATATTTTCATCAACTTCACTTTTTAGGGTCATATTTACTGCATATTTAAATTCCATTGAAAACCTCCTATTTCTTTCCATTTTTATTTTTGCTATCAATTGACTCCCATTAGTTTCGTCAAATATTTTACAATAGTCATCTTCAAAGTGAACAAAATATCCATTTTTTGCAAGTTGCCCAACACTTAATAAATTTTGTTCCAACTCAGGGACCAACAAAACATCGTGTATAAATTTTGTCCATATATTAGTTTGAACAGCAATAGTACCCTTACCGTTTGCTTGCAGTAAGGCTCGATTTCCTATCATCACGTGTGATTTGATGGAAGTGTCCTTATCAACAAAAGCATTTTCATCTCCTATCATGTGGTTACTGCAGCCACTACCAAGGTACCAAATATTATGTTTTTCATGTATAGCTATTTGGCATGCATAAAACATATTTTCTTCTTCTTTCTTTTCTTCTGAAAAATTAGCTTGACCATTTTTTTGAAATTTGGAAATTTTCGCAGTATGGCCAAATTTCTTGCAGTTGTGACATTGTGGTTTCCCATAGAACTAACAATCAAATGTGGCATGATTTGATTTTTTACAAATTTTGCATGAAGCCATAGAGTTTTCAGAACTCGTACCTTTTTCAAATTTTTTCTCACCTCCTTTTGAATAGTGGCTCCAGCCTCTTCCACTTCTTGCACCTACTTTATTTTGATGGAAGCTTGAATTTTCTCTTTTGGGCTTTCTCTGCGAACTCACCGTTAGCTTTGACTAAAAAGCACTTTCATTAGGTTTATCAGCATGCCTTAATTTTCTCTGTTCATGTGCAAGTAAAGAACCCATTAATTCTTTTGCACTAACAAAGTAGTCTTTAGATTTTTCAATTGCAACAACAACATAATCATATTTTTCAGGCAAGCTAATAAGAGTTTTTTCAATAATTCTTTGATCGGTAATTTTTTCTCCATATGCTTTCATGTGATTAATCATCTCCATGATTCTAGAAAAATAATTTTTCATACCTTCTGTCTCCTTCATTTTGAGATTTTCTAATTTCCTTCTCAAAGATTGAAGTCTAATACTGGTTACGTTGTTTTCACCTTGAAATTCTTTTTGCAGAATTTCCCATGCTTCCTTGGCTTTGGTTGCATTCTTTGCTTCGTCTTCAAAACCATCCTACACAATACTCCACAAACTTTGTGAAAGCAACAAAGTTTTCATTTTAATTTTCCAAATATCATAGTTCTCCCTATTAAAAACCGGAATCATAAGTTGAGAAAAGGCTGCGGCCATTTAAGGTATGGAAGAGTCACGCCTAGATATGGTCGTAACTTGGCTTTGATAACACAATATGTTGGGTTTGGTTGGTTTACTGGTAAAATGAGAAAAAAATGCAAGTGAATGAGATAAGAAGAATTTAGTTGCTACAGTCTTTTACATAAAAGTGCACTAGGTGGGTAAATTGCTTACATATGATTGGTGGACAACTTTGTTGGTGGCTTTTTCTAACAAACCCAAAATAAAAGACTATATATAGAGTCTTCCACTGACTTACTCTTACAAAATATCATGAGATATTTGTGACCAATGACTTCTGGCCTAACAATATCTCTAACGATGTGGTGAATCATTACATAGACTTTAGGCTACTATGCATAGGCATCATCGTTACAAGAAAGTAATTGTCATGTGGACATCCTTATTTCAAGGATTTAGGAATTCAACTACACCCCACATCACATGATAATATCTTGGATTTTTGTTGAATTTTCTAGACAAATGCATTAATTTGTTAACAATCAAATCAGTCGTAGTTCGTGCAAGAGCACAATTTTAAACAGTTGATAGGTGTTTTAAAATCAACTCAAAAGAGTTTTGAAAGGTTTTTGAAAATGAACTAAAGAGAATTTGAAAAAGTTTTTGAAGTTGAACTCAAGATAGTTTTGAAAGCATGTTGAAAATAACTCAAGAGAGTTTTGAAATTGTTTTTGAAATTAACTCAAAAGAGTTTTAAAATTATTTTGAAATGAATTCAAGAGAGTTTTTGAAATATGTTTTTTAATGAACTCAAGAGAGTCTAGAAATATTTTTGAAATTAACTCAAGAGAGTTTGGAAGTGTTTTCAAAAGTAAACTTAAGAGAGTTTTAAAATGATTTTTTAAATGAACTCAAGAGAGTTTTGAAATATTTTTTAAATGAACTTAAGTGAGTTTTGAAATGATTTGGAATGTTGATTCGAGATTCTAGATTTTTGAAATGAACTCTTAAAGTCTTGTTCTCGAAAGTTTTGAAAATCATTTTCTATGCCTTGTGGAAGGCTTGTTTGAATATCACCCTAAAAAAATTACACATAGAATAGACTAGCCTCTCCTAGGGTTATGATTTTTAGAAAATAATTTTACAAGAAGGGCTAAAAACTTCCTTTTGTATTTTTGAAAACATTAGGGTTAAGAAATTCTAGTTTAGACTATGGTGGTCATTATCATTATCTCACTTTTCTTTGAAAATCCTAATCACAGAAAGATCAAGATTGTCCTAAGAATGTGAATTTTGAAAATCATTTTTAGAAAACGTTTAGAAACTATTTAGAATATGGAACCCAAATATGAAACCATGAATGTTTCATTTGATATTTTACTTGCTTAGGAAACCCTAATCTTAAAAAAAATTAGGACCATCCTTAGAGTGTGAGTTTGAAAAACAAGTGTGACAGTAACTTTTGAAAATATAGAGTTTCTAACCATTTTATTGAGATAAGTTTAAGAAAACTTTTAAAAAATAACTTGAAACACAATCGAAGAAGATGGTTAAAAGGAGTTGAGGAAAGGGGTAGTAGCAAATTTTTATAAAAATAATTTTGAAATGGAATACTCAAAAGAGAGAGATTTGTTTTTTAAAAAAAAAGTTTGAAAATGATTTGGATTTGAAAACAAGTTCTTGGGAGCATAGGATTAGTGACCTAGGGTTTACTAACTAGGGTGAGGTAACCTAGGGTTTGATTAACTAAGGTTTACTAACAAAGGGTTAGGTTGACTAGGGTTTCCTAACAAGGCTTGGGTCAACTAGGGCTTCCTAACTAGGGTTTACTAACTAAGGTTAGAGTAATTAACTGGGGTTTCTTAACTAGAGTTAGATTTGCTTATGGTCTATTAACTAAGGTTAGGTTAACCTAGGGTTTACTAACTAGGGTTAGGTTAACCTATGGTTTTGGGTTAAGGTTTTGAAACCAAGTGGTTTGGGAACTAGGGTTTGGAACCTAGTGGTTCTCAAAAATAGTTTTTCAACTAGGGTTTTGGAACATAGTTTTGAAAAAAAACTCAAGAGAGTTTAGGGTTTTAAAAATTATTTTTAAAAATCACTCAAGAGAGTGTGGACTAGGATTTTGAGGAAAACCATTTTTGAAAAATCAACTCTAGAGACTTTAGGGTTTAAAACTGTGTAAGCACCCCATTTTTGCTCGCTCGGCAATCTCCAGCCCAACCAAACCCACATTCAAACCTACACAGATACATTTAAGTGTAAACTAGCATTCCAAACTCAATCCAGTCAATCAATTGCTTCACGGGCCCGTCGGGCTTAATAGAGGTAAAATGACCAAAATGCCCTTGCGACATTGCTCGGTCCAATTCTAGTTGGCACGTCTTCCTAAAGATGATAAATCCTTATTTCAACCTCAATTCTAATTTCAATTCTAGTCCAAGTTAATCAAACTCAATCCAGCCCGTCTTTTAAGAAAGTTGATCCTTCAAATGGTAAGTCCATCCAATCCAGCATGTTTACCGAGAAAACTCCTAGGAATGATAAGTCCCTTCAAACTTGTTGACTAGGATGGAACCCAAGTCCCTGAGATGGTAGAGCAGTTTACTTCTGGCACTTGCTAGCCCGCTAATGTAGAATGTCTGTTATCTGGCACGTCTTTCAAAAAAGTTAATCCCTTAGACGATAAGACCATCTAGTAGTTTCCTGAGATCAGGCAATCTTTGGAATGAACACACATCGTCAGATTAAAGGAAACACTCACACATATCGCAACTGTCAGAGTGATGGAAACACCGGTAAATAAGTCGACTTTGGGAATTTCTAACAAACCCTATAAGTCACGGGATCGAACTCGCCTCTTGGCCATGGCACGTTTACCAAAGGATGAGATACCTTTGGAAACCAACTCATCACATACCATCAGAGTGATGGAAGCACTCAAAACCTGGGTCAACAATAGTGCCTACTAGCCCACTCCCGTAAAAAATGACCAAACTGCCCCCTTGGGCCCTTCTAGCATGCTTCTCAAGAAAGTACTTAAGTCCTCAGAGCAGTAAGTCCACCTTTCCAAGATTTTCCCAAAGACAATACGGTATGTTCAAGTACCTTCCAGTCGGTTCTGGATCAATTCCGAGACCAACCGGTCAAAATGATAATTTAGCCCCTAGGCATCTGATCGCCTCTAGGAATCACATCGGCTTAGGGTATCAAACCGATTACCATCCAAGGATACTTTTTATAGTATTCCCAACCTTCCAGCAACCTTTCCAGATCATTCCAAGTCTATTCCAGTAAGCTCAATGTAAAATAACTATTTTGCCCCTAGTACGCCAGTCGCTTTTTCCAACCACACCAGCTCTAGGTATCAAACCGGTAACCCCTCGAAAAAATTTCGATAGTGTTTCCAACCTTCAAGCCTTCTCATGGGTCACTTCAAGTCCATTCTGGTGTTTTTTCGATCCAATTGACTGTTTTGCCCTTGGTTGGCCAGTCAACCTTTTCCAATATTCTGGCATTATTTTTTAAGTTCGTTACCTCTGGGACACTCTTTCAAGGGTTCTTATCTATCCCTGGCCTTCTGGATCATTCTCAGACCTTTCGAACTCACTCCTAGTCGAGCCAAGCCAAAAATTGCAAGCTAGTCACGAGGACAGCAGCCCAAATCTTTTGCCTTGCATCTTAAAGGTCAGAAGATATGTTTCTTGCTGCCTTAAAACTTTCCTAAGTGGCCGGTGCCACTGCTAGTGTCACAAAGGTTAAATTTGCATTGGGGCCACTACAACAGGCGCCAGTTCCTATTTCAATTGCCTATAAATATAGACCCTATTCCTGCGTAAAAAAGGTTTGCAAACTCAGTCTAGAAACTCTGTCTCTTCAAAAATAGAGCTAGAAGTCCTCCAAAACCCTAATTCTCTCAAACCTCTTCAAGCCCTAGCCTCCATACACTCAAACCCTAGCCTCTATACACCTTATATACTCAAACATATGCCTCCAAGCATCCATTGAAGATTAAGTGCTATATTTTTAAAGCTCTCAAAGTTTAGGCCAAGTCAAGCAAACTAAGCAATCAAAGCAAGAAGAAGACACTGTTGGTTTTCTATTTACTTTTATGTAATCCCCTTCTCTCTTCTCGCTCCTAACCCACTTGGGTTTTCTTCTATTTTAATCCTCATCTTCTACCCCCTCTTATTGCAATCTTGAAACATGGGACTCCCCGATTTATGCCTAGGAAGAACAGTTGAAGGTCACTGTGCTGGAAGCTTTCTTTAAATTTGACCTAAGATGGTGTGGGTTTGGTCCCCTTGATTATGTGGTGAAGCCTAACCTTATATGTTCATGATCCTATTGCATTGTGGTTATCATGTTCATACATTGCATTCAAAATTGCATTTAAAGTTATTTTCAAACTTGCATCAAAGTTCTCTTTCAAAACTTGCATTCAAAATCTCCTTCTTTCAAACTTGTTTTCAAAATCACACTCCTAGGATGATTCTAACCATTCCATGGTTAGAGTTGCTTTAGAAAAGTGTAATATTCAATGTGACCATCAAGGCCCAAATTTTGAGTTCAAACCATAAATTGATTTTATCAAAACCATAATCTTAAGATGATTCTATCCATTCCATGGTTAGGGTTGTTTTAGAAAAGTGTTATATTCAATGTGATCATTATGGTCCATATTTCGAATCATAGTTGTTGTCAAAATCATAGCCCTAGAATGGTTATAATATTTTCATGGTTAGAATCGTTGTAGGAAAATGAGACATTTCAAGATACTTGCAAAAGTCCATATTCAAACCTCTTTCCAAATAGTTTTGTAAATCTACTTCCTGAAAATTCTTTTCAGATATCTACTTTCCAAAAACTTTTTGTCTTGAAGTCCAAGTCAAGCCCTAGAATCCATGGTTAGGAAACCTTGAGTCCTTTCTTGAAATTATGATTTTCTATTTTCTATATCAAATCATAGGTTTTCAAAACCTCTTTTCCTATCAAATCATACATTTCCAAATCCAAGATTTTCAAAACTCAATATTTTCAATTCTATGTCAAATCAACCCTTTCAAATTAGGAAATCAAATCAAATCTTCTAGTTTTGAAAACAAAATCCAATCTTCTATTTTAAGAAATATAAGTAAAATCTTCTAATTTCAAACCTTTCTAAACCCCGACTTATAAATTTTAAACTATCAAATCTTTCTTAATTCTAATCTTTCCTAATTTCAATCTTTCTTAAATTCAAACTTTCAAACTTTTCTTAATTTCAAACTTCCAAATCTTTCTAAATTTCAAATATTTCTAAGTTCTAATCTTTCTAAATTAAAACTTTTCCAAATTCAAATCTTTCTAAAATCAACTGTTTCTTAAAAAGGAAACTTTCCTAATTCAACTCCTTCCTAAAATGGAACCTTCCTAATTCAAAGCTTTCCTAAGTTCAAGTTTTCGAAATTCTAGCTTTTCAAATTCTTCCAAATCAAGCATTTCTAAATCAAGTCAAATCTTTATAAGTCTTTTCAAGTCAAGTGTTTCTACATGAAATCAACTATTTTCCTAACCTTTCCTAATTCGAAACTTTCTAAAATCAAACTTTTCAAAACTAAGATAGTTTTTAAACTTCAATCTAAGTTAAGGCGATTTCAAAGTTCAACTCAATCTTTCCAAATGAAGTTCAAGTTCTATTTCAAATCATCTAGTTCGATTTCAAATCAAAGTTAATTCCAAGTCTGATTTCAAATTGAAGTCAATTTCAAATCAAAGCTCAATTTTCAATCTTTTAATCAAAGTTCAAATCAAACCCTTTTCAAATCAAACTTTTCAAATACCTCAAAGTGTTAGTTTTCAATCGGACCTCGTGTCCAAATTACGACTGACCTTATTTCTAACAAAGGAATATGTAGGCAACCTTTATGGGTGCAGTCAGAACCTTTTTTAAATTTTAAATTCTGCAACCTTTTTTAAATATCTAATTCCACAATCTTTTTTAAGTTTTCAATTCCCACAACCTTTTTTAAACTTTAAATCCTTTCCTCAAATCTATTTTCAAAATCAAAATTCTTTTCAAAGTGGATACTATTAGACAATGGAAAATCAAAGATTTTAAATGAGTGAACCTAGGGTGAGTAGACATGTAGGTACTGCAAAGGGGGGATAGGGTGATAGCCTAGTACATATTCCTTATACGTAACCAACCTCCCAACCTAGAATCACTGTTTTTGAAAGACCAAAAATGGAATTATTTTAAAAAATGGCTTAAATCTTTCCAAAGGTTGCCAAACAACTTGTTTTCTCTAGAAACCCTCTCTTGAGGAAGTTTTCCAAAACTTTTTCAAAAGCCCTAAGTTTAATATTCGGATTGCACTTAGTTTTAGGTGACCTAACTCACCTTAACAAAATTAGGTGGTGACTCCAAATATTTTCCAATAGCCCTTGTTCAAATCAATTTTTAATTCAAACCTAGTCGCACTTGTCCTTCTAGGAGGATGAGTTCTAACGAGAGAGTACCGTGTTTTTCTCACTTGTGTTTTTCTCAAGTGCGAAAAATCGGAGCGCAACAGCTGGCAACTCCACTACGGACGCTTAGAGGGTTAGGCCGTTATCATGTGTAATACCTGCAATTTCCTTTTACACTACATTACATCCCTTGCGAGACTGAGTAAACCCAGCCATAGGAATCATAAGCCGAAAGCAAGGACCTTTCGAGCCCAACCCTAATCGTATGTCAAAAACTGGCTTCTTAGGAGCTCGATCCTCGAAAAAGGGCTTCGAAGCACATTACCCAACAAAATTTGTACCAGAAATTACCCTAATTTTATACAGGGTTTTCTCTCCCGTTTCTCGACAGATTTTGACGAATAAAATATCTAAAATTATCTACTTTGTAAGCCCAAACCCTTCGTAATCTCAGAACTCAATTCTGTAGTGTTTCAGTCTCCCAAAAAGCCCTCAAAAAACGTTGCACCTGGAAATTCGCACCCAATTTTACCGAAACTTTGATTTGAGCTTTCTCTCTCACCCAGTATCGAAGTCGTACAAAATTTGAGTCTAAACTGATTAATTTTTCGAGAGCTTTCTATCTACACCTTCGGATTAAGCGTTCGATAAATATTGATGTCCCAAACTCAGCCATTTCGGACCAAGGCTCTTTTTTAATTTATGTCAAACCATTGCCGCACCCACCACCTTTGCATGGCTAACTAGCCCATATACCTATTGCATGTAATACACTTTCCCTAGGTTGCGTAAGACCTTATTATATGGCATGAGTGATACATATATGCCTCATGTATCACATTAAAATTTTTAAGCCAACACACACTAAACACAATGCATAAAATAAACACGCACACGCCAATCACAACACTTGGTCAAAGTTTCTAACACTTATCACAATGTAAGAAGTTAAGTTAACCCATCTTGACTCCCCACCTGCCCGACAAGGATTGCCGTTGCAACCAATGGAAACCATTATAGAGAGAGAGAACTATAGAGAGAGAGAAGAAATTTGAGAAGACCCAAGGAGAATGTTGGCAACCTTCTCATTCCCACATGCTGGAAATATCAATACAAAACCATCTTTGACTGGCCAATTAAAATGAGGGATAGAGAGAGATATAGTGAGAGAAAGAGAGAAGAGAGAAGAGAGTCGGGGAGAGAGAGGAGAGAACTCGTGGGAGTTGAACCCCCTCCATGAACCAGCCAAACAACCCACTAGCCAATGACCCAACCTCTATATAAACCCCTTAACTGCACACACACTAGCACTGGAGATTGAAGAAAAAGAGATTTTGTAGAGAGAGAGAAAGAGAAAAATTGAGAGGAAGTATGGAGGGGAGTCGGGAAGAGAGGGCAGCAGTAAGGGCCATTCTAAGTGAGGTTTAGTACCTCCATTCCCCTTCCCTCAAACTACCCAGACCTAGCAAAACCAGCCCCCAGCCAGCTGTAAACCAGAGAGAAAAACAGTGAGGAGAAATCAAGCATTTCATCGGTTGTTTGGTCGAAGCAAGCCAAGGCAAGGCCTGAGGCCTGTCACAGTGGTGCGAGGCTTCTCCAAGACCTTTGTGCATGAGCCGTAATGGCCCTGGATGGCCAAACTCACCGAAAAACGGTCTTCAGACTGTAACTTCAGCCACCGGCCACCAAATCTGATGAGGCCAATTGGGTCCTCTTTGTCTTGACGTTTCGAACAACTTTTGTGAAGGAAACTTTTCCAAAAAAAAAAAGGGGAAGAGACCCAAAAGCTCAGTTGCAGGTCTGGAACCCTAGGGTTCTACCATGCAGCTGAGCTTTTTCGGCTAAAATGGCCACCTCTGGCCACCGTAGGTTGAGCACTGACCATGAGTGTGTAGCCCAAGTCCATAGCATTCTCTGGGCCACACATGCATGGCCAGGAAGACCACGGATCAATGACAATTGACGAGGGAAGACCCCAGCCGCGTGAGGAAGAAGATGAAGGCACTGTCTTCCTTCCCCCACGTGCAGGTGGTGGCGCGTGTGGGCGCGTCCCACACTCTCTTGGTCTGAAATTTTTATGGGACAATTATTACACCCAAGGAGGCCTTCCTCTATTTTCTTGGATTTTTTAGAGATTTATATGATTTTCTGTTGAATTATATCTATGTTCTGACGAAGAAAATCATATAAATTGCAATATTAAAGGGAATAATCTAAAATTTTGCTGAGATACCTCAAATAATATGGGGAACCTAGAAATGGGAGAGTTTGCGTCACTGGACCTCCTGGTAAAAATTTCAGATAATCCCTTTTGGTCTCGACTCCGGGCAATTCCGTTCCTAAAGAGAGAAAAAAAGGATTCCAAGACCTAAATCCACCAAGATACTCATTGAGTCTTATTACTTAACACTGATAAACCGATTGTAAGAACTGCAACCCTTGAACATCGAGAATTTGAGCAAGCATGGAAAATTACTGATAACTGGAAAAGAGGACCAACTACCGGCTCTGTGTCCGACAGACAATACGTGACTCAAGGACCATTTTGACCTAGACATACAATCAGGGTAGAAACTTATGCATTCTTTAAAATACATGCTTATTTTCTTCTTATCATATGACTTGCAATTACTGTGTTAACTTTATGCCTTCCTATTGATTGTGTTGTTGATTATATTGTTTCCTACAATTATACATTCATTGCATGCGTGCATCACTGGGGAAAAATAAGGATAGAATAACCGGAAAGGAAAAGACCCCAGGTTTATATCATGGGTGTACCTGACTGGCTTGATATTCGGGGCTCTCATGGGTCGGTACTATTGGCTTGATATCGGGCTAGATGATCATGGATGGGCCCTACTGGACTTGATGATGGAGGATGAATCAGGGGCGGGCCTCATTGGCTTGAATTGGCCTGGGCTGGACATACCTGCAAGGATCCTGGTATTGATGAAAAAGAAAAGAATTCCAAGGGACATATGTGTGCCATGCTATATTTTTACTGCATTGCATGTAAACATGTGCTTTATAGAATTCATGAGATTCCTACTAGGCTTCACAATTCATTCCTATTTTATGAGACTTTTTTAGGTGTTGAAGCATCAATCGGTTTTCCAAGAAAATGATAGTGGGAATGAGTTTTCCCCCTGCTAGCCTGTCACTTTAAAACTTTTGACTTAATTAGATCTCTTTTGGGCTATATTTGTAAAGAGACATTTCGCTAATGCTAGTCTTTCTACTTTGATGTAATATTAACTGAACCGTTCGATTTATGATGAGATTTATGATTATCATGACTTATTAAACTTTATAATTCCAACACCCCCACTGTCGTGACCTAGTGAGAGCAAAGTCGGGTTAGGACAGAAGTTGGTATCAGGACGAGAGCATATGAGTGCTGGTTGAGTATCACTTTAAGGCTTTGTTGTGGAAACATTATTTTGGGCGTTAAAATATCCTGGAGCCTAGGAAGAATTATTATTATTGTTGTGAGTTATTTGAACTTGTAATCTTATCTCAAGAATTAAATTCAGGAGTCACATATAATGGTACATTTGGGGTTGTAGCATGATTAAATCTTATTGGGAGTATTTGTAGTTGAGGGAATGTTGTATTTGAATTTTAGAGTTGTAATTGTTATCTCGGAGTTCCTAGACATGAAAAAGAAATAATCCTTTTTGAGGCACGATTATGCTTTATCTACTATGTGGAGAGTTCATTATGGGATTTGAGGTTGTTCATTTTAATTTTTAATGGTCCAGTTAGTAGGGTCATTACATCATGTCTTTTCACCTTTCACTCTTCTAGAATCTTCGATTAATGTGTTCAAGTCTGTCCACTTTAAATTCATCAAAATCAAACTTTTCAAAGCTGTTTTCAAGAACATGCCATCACTTACGTTCAATTCATATTCAATCATTCAATCTTGCATTAAGTTTGTCATCAAGGTACTGACTTTGTGCATTTTATTTTGTAGGTGGACTCTTGTTCACATTTTATTTTGTGTCATAGTAACTGCCATGTATGTCATGAATGAATAGGATAGAATGGACAGGATGGATGTGAGTTGTTGGCCCTTTCCTCTATTTTTCAAACTTTCACACACACACACACACACACACACACACACACACACACTACGTGTGCATTCGCATTTGCATATTTGCATTATTACCTAGTTATGACCATTCTAGTTAGAAGGGGGAACGGTATATTGGTTGTGGGCAGATACTGTGTGAATTTCTTAGCCTACGGCCTCTTGGTGGTTCCCCCGCTCAGATCACCAACCGATAATGGCACTCTACCTAGGGAGTGGGTCTAGATTTGAAGATTTGGGAACCGAGCCTTCTTAGGAAGCATTAGTAAACCTTTAACCTCATACTCATATAGAAACTATACATAGCCGAACCTCTGCCGGATTTAAGACGCGCACATCAATTTCAAAACTATGGAGGAAAGGGCGACAACTTTAATTTCCTTTATTCTTGTCTATTCCTGCTGTTATAATGCTTGTATAAATGCTCATGCATACATATCTATTTCACTATTGCATTCTCTCTCTCTATACTCTTGGTATACACATACACGCATTTAATACTCCATTTCAAGACAAAAGTTCTAAAGTGACTCAAGTCATTACATTCTCATGCCTATGATCAACCCATAGAGAGTGGCACCAAGCTCACTCTTCTTTGCATAAAATCTACCAAAATCCCAAGGGTTCCCACGTAACCCTAAGGGCTTATGGCATACATTTCAAGTCATTCCATAAAGAGGGGCCCCAATCCCTCTATGCTCACGGAGATAAGGTTGCCAAGAAGACAAAAAGCAATCAAATAGTAAGGTCTCTCAATGACCTCCTCAACATCAAACTTAAAGAAAGCGAATCCGAAGACTCAAGAGTAGTTTAGGATCTCAAATTTAAAAGTAGATAGGTGGAGATCCCAAGGAAAATGTTCTCCTTTCCCCTATTAAAATGAACTTCGATTCTCTTGTATTTTAAACTCAAAATTCAATGTACTCCTCTACTTTTTCAAGTGAATGAATCAATGAATGCGTGTTCTCAATCGACGGTAAGATATCTGCATACAAGGGTAGACCCCCTATCTCCAAAAAGTGAGCCAAGTGCATCACGTTTAGTCTCCCTCGCAAGAAGGGACACCTCTAAGACATGCATTGCATAAAGCTTTTTAAATATCAAACACTGACTTGCGACTTGTATTCCTGTTTGCATTGCATCTCTCTAGGTAAGGAAAATGAATGCTGGTTCAATCTCTTCCATCTTAGTAAAAGCCATGATTCACAAATTGCAAGAGAATATACCATTGGAAAGTAAGAACTCTAGTAGAGGCACTCCACATCACCCATCAGTTATAATTCCAAAAGGGATGGCTTATGTCCTAAAGGGGCCAAAATACCAGGACCACACTTTCCTAACCATACAACCTCACCAATCCAACATGAACCTGACCGTTGAAACCCTACTCAATCCTCCTCATTACCGCCTTATTCTTACTCCTCTATCTGAACCTAAACCCATGGTCGCCATGGTTGGACCCGAATCACAAACCAACACTCGGGGAGCCATGTGACCTCTATTACCTTTGGTTCTACCAAAGAAACCAACTGTACCCACTCCTAACCCATCCTCACAAATCCTCCACCTGTGGTAGTCTCTTTACCCATACACCCAAAGGTAACTCTTCCCATCATGACCCAATTGCCAATATACAATCTTCATAATGTCCCATGAAATTACCCCCTTGAGAAGGCCCAAAGCACTGAAGAGCCCACAGTGCAAATAGGAGGGATGACCCGATCAGGGCAACTTTACACCTCTGTCGAAGTAAAAAGAAGGAAGAAAGGGAAAGATAAAGAAGGGGAAAGCTCTAACCTACCAACAGATCAAGAGTTATTAGAATTTGCCAAAGCTTTGGGAAAAGTTGATTATGACATCATGGAACAACTCAGAAAAGGCCCAGCCGATATCTGAATGTTAGGCTAGCTACTCACCTCTGAGGAGTACCAGGATGCTTTGCTGAGGATCCTTAAAGATGCCCATGTGCTTGAGAACTTTACATCGGATAACTTGCATAACATGGTGAGCCTTATTATGGCCCCAAATATCATTACCTTCTCCAATGACGAGATTCCTACTGAGGAAACGGGGCACACCCATGCCTTACATGTGGTTGTAAAAACAAAGGGAAAATGGTGGCCAAAGTATTAATAGACAATGGATCAGCTCTGAATGTTTGCCTGTATTCCACTCTAGAAAGGCTTGGGATGGACAAAACCTATTTGAACAATAGCAACACAGTCATCCATGCCTTTGATGACTCTCGGAGAGAAACCATGGAAGAAATTGAAATGCCAGTTGAGATAAGACTTGTAACCTTCACAATCAAATATCAAGTTCTACACATTCTGGCTGTTTACAACTTGTTGTTAGGACGACCCTATTTTCACTCGACGGGCGCAGTCACATCTAGTCTTCATCAAATAGTCAAGTTCATCATAGGCACCAAGTTGATCTCTATTTTTGTTGAAAAGGAGTTTGTCGTATACAAAGCTGACACCGTCTCACCTAACATAGAGGCGGCCTCGTCCTACATCCAGTCGTTCGAATATGCCACTGTTATATAAAGGGAGGATCAAGTGGAGGCAAAATATTCCTAGAATTCCCAGATGATAGTACATTACTTCAAAACGAATGGTTTCCATCCCGGTAAAGGTTTAGGGAAAACTTACAATGAAGGCTCGAGATTGTAGAAATACCATCAGCCGAACCCACCTTCAAATTGGGGTACGAGCCTACGAGAAAACAGAAGAGATAGGCAGCATAGAAGAATAAGGCTGACAGGAAAGTAACCATGGAGCTCCTTGATCAATTTAAATAATTAGACTTAGAAAAGGTAGTATCTGCATCAGGTAAAGGTTTGAAGAAAATGAAAGTTCAAGAAGAAGCACATGTCATGATGGCCGACACCAAAATAACTCAAGATGGGTCCATTGGAGCAATGCTTCCAAGCAAGAAATTTCATAACTGAGCCGGCAAGGACATCATTCGCACTCGCAAGTTTCAGTACAAAGCTCGCTAGAACAAGTCCTAAAGCACCAAACTCGTTACAAGCCAATCCTTTCTTCATAAACTACTTGTTTTAGCTTTCAAATTCAGTTAATTCTATCAGATATATCAAATCAATGGAAAAGTATTCTTTTTATTTGATTTTTTTGTGTATTATTTTCTTGTTAGGGACCCTCAAATCCAACACCTTGCTCAGCTAACCCAAAGAATGCCAATCATGACAAACAATGACTTTGACACTGAATTTGACCATCAGCATTTGGGAATTGAGCTAGACGTGAACTATATGGATGAAATACCCGAATAAATTCGAGAACAAGTAGAAAGACATGAAAACCGCAATACCCCAAATATTGAGTAAACAAAGATAATTAACTTAGGGAATGAGGAGGACCCTAAGGAGCTCAAAGTCGGTACAGGGTTAGATCAATGGTAGCACAAAGAACTATTAGAACTGTTATTTGCATACCTTGACATTTTTGCTTGGTCTTACAAAGATATGCCATGACTAGATGAATTAATTTTTGAGCACCGATTTGTCTTAAACCCGCAAGTAAGGCCTTACAAGTAGAAGTTGAGGAGACTTAATCCAGAATGGAGTCTGAAAGTCAAAGAAGAAGTGATCAAACATTCCAAGTGAGATTTTTGTAAGTAGTGGAGTATTTGCAATGGCTAACCAACAATGTCCCCGTTCCTAAGAAAAATGGCAAAGTACAAATGTGTATCGACTTTCGGGACCTCAACAGGGTTAGTCCAAAGGATGATATTCTTCCGCCATAGATAGACTTGTTGATAACACAATGGGTCATGAGATGTTGTCCTTCATGGACGGCTTCTCGGGATACAATCAAATCAAGCTTGCTGAAGAGGATCGAGAGAAGGCCGCTTTTATCAATCCTTAGGGAGTATATTGTTACAAAGTTATTCCATTTGGGCTGCATAATGCAAGGGCAACTTACCAAAAGACCATGGTAACTTTGTTCCATGACATGATGCATCAGGAAGTGAAAGTGTATGTAGATGACATGATTGTTAAATGCAAACAACGGAAAGACCACCTGTTCAACTTGTGGAAGGTGTTTGACTAACTCCACAAATACCAACTCAAGCTGAATCCTGCCAAATGTACGTTCGGGGTATCTTCGGGGAAATTGTTGGGATTCATAGTCAATGAAAAAAGGATAGAGATTGATCCCACCAAAGTCAGGTCCATTATTGAAATGACAACTTCCAGAGGGGAAAAAGAGATTTGATTCTTCCTATGAAAATTAAACTTCATCAGTAAGTTCATCGCTTAAATGACTCACCTCTGCGAGCCTATTTTCAAACTCCTCAAGAAAGATGTTTTGAAAGAATGGGATGATAAGTGTCAGATAGTTTTTGAAAGAATCAAAGAATACCTCTAAAATCGTCCCATCTTAGTGGCACCTACCGTGGGGCACCTACTGTTAATGTACATGTCAATTCTAAATACTTCCACGGGTTGTGTTTTGGGGCAGCATGATGAAACTGGGAGAAAGGAGCAAACCATTTATTATCTTAGCGAGAAGTTCCTACCATACGAAGTAAAGTATTCTAATCTGGAGAAAACCTGTTGCGCACTAGCCTGGGCAGCCCATAGGTTTCGGCATTACATGCTCTATCATGCCACCTTCCTCGTCTCCCAGATAAACCCAATGAAGTACATTTTTGAGAAACCAACCCTGTCTAGCAGAGTCGCAAATTGACACGTGATCTTATCGGAATTTGGCATCATATTTACCACCCGTAAAGCAGTCAAGGGCACGTCATAGCTGATTACCTGGCCGAGAACCCTATTAATGATTATCAATCCATGGAGTCTCGATTCCCAAATGAGGATATTCTATGCACCGAAGATGTAACCGAAGGGCCGATTGAATCCAGATGGAGGATGTACTTTGACTGAGCTTTTAATAAAATGGGAGCCAAAATCGGAGCAATAGTAGTATCAGAAACAACCAGTCATTACCCCATCGTGGTTAAATTATAACTAAAACCTTGCACCAATAATATTGTTGAGTACGAGCTTTGCATCCTTGGATTAAGGCTAGCACTAGAGATGAAGATTGGTGAACTGGCTATCTTCGGGGATTCTGATCTCCTCATTCAACAATCCAAAGAGTTATACCAAACTCAAGATGCCAAACTCTTTCCGTATCACCAACAAATCAAAGATTTGTGTCAACTATTCAAAAGCATAATCTTCCATCACATACCCTGAACAAAGAATAACTTTGCCAATGCACTAGCCACTCTAGCCACAATAATTAAGTTTAACAAAGGCACCAAAATACCTCCTCTCCAGATTTTTACCAGAGATACTCCCTCCTATTGCCTTCACACAATAACCGAGCCTGATGGGCAACCATGGTTCTATGATATCCAAAGGTAAGTCTAGGAAAGAACATTCCCCGATTCAGCCTCTCATCAAGACAAAAAGACCATTTGTTGCTTGGCAGGACATTATTTTATGGCTGGGAATGAGCTTTTCAAAAGATCCTTGTTTGGACCACTGAAATGCATCAATGTTGCTAAAGCCAAAGCCATCATGGAAGAAGTACATGAAGAGGTTTGCGGTCCCATATGAATGGCCATACTCTTGCCAAGAAGATCCTCCAAATGGGGTATTACTGGACAACTATAGAATTAGATTACATTAGATATATTCTTCAATGTCACAAGTGCCAGATACATGGAGACAAAATTAAAGCACCACCCTCAAAACTCCACTCTATGTCAACTCCTTGGCTTTTCTCAATGTGGGGGATAGATATGATTGGCCCAATCACTCCTAAAGCCTCCAATGGCCATCGTTTTATCTTGGTTGCCATCGATTACTTCACTAAATGGGTGGAAGCAACCTCCTATATTCATGTTACCAAAAAGGTCATGGAAAACTTCATAACAAATCACATCATTTGCCAGTACGGGATTTCTGAGTCTCTCATCACTGACAATGCTTCCAACCTAAACAATGAGCTGATGACTAGACTATGGCAAAGGTTTTGCATTACCCACCGAAACTTAGTCACTTACCGCCCTTAGATGAATGGTGCAGTGGAAGCAGCCAACAAAAACATCAAGAGAATCTTCCACAAAATGATTGACAACTATAGAGACTGGCATGAGAAGCTCCCTTTTACACTAACGGCCTTCTGAACCACTATGAGAGTTCCTACTAAAGTCACCCCCTATGAGTTGGTCTATGGCACAGAGGCAGTCCTCCCTATTGAAATCGAGATTCTTTCCTTGAAAATTTTGATCGAGACCAAACTAGATGAAGCTGAATGGATCAATAATCAAGACACTCAACTATGTTTACTGGATGAAAAGCTATTAGCCACAGTTCACCACGCTCAGTGCTACAATAGGCGAGTGGCTAGAGCCTTTAACAAGAAAGTGTGACCACGACCTTTCCTACTCGGAGATTTAGTTCTAAAGAAGATATTCCCCCACCAAGTGGAAGCCCAAGGGAAGTTCGCCCCAAACTATGAAGGGCCATTTCTAATTAAGAAAGTCCTATTCAGAGGAGCTCTCATTTTTGAAGAAGTGGATGGCTGTGAATTTCCTAAGCCACTAAACTCTGATGCTGTTAAGTGATAGTTTGTGTGATCTAAAAGCCGAATCCCCGTCTTCTGTTGGGAAGCAATAAAAATCACTCTTTTCAATCTCTTTTAATCTTTAAAACACGATTGTAAATTCATTGGCAGAGCTCTATGGACTAAGCAATTTAAAATTGAAATGAAGAGAGGTCTTCATTCCCACTACCATATATTCTAAAATAACCTTTGATAAACCAACTTGAGCTGGTTACTTTTCTTCCTAAAAGAAACCCCCCAACCTAGTGATCACCACCCGTAATGGGTCAGAATAAATCACGAAGAGAAAATTTTGCCACACAAGAAAGATTGAAGAATATATATAGCAAAAAAAATGTTGCAATAATGAGACACAAAACAGAAACATAAGGCTGAAAAGCGATAACAAGTGCTAGTAGATTGAAACTGTCAAAGGTGATCACAAGAATTAAACCCCAGTAGAATGATAGGTTTGAGCCTCCATCATTTCTTCCAAAAAAGTAACCCACATCATGAATCTTGATAAAAAGTCCTCTCGGAGTTAAATTGCTTAGTCCAAATGAGCTTGTTAAAACACAACCTTGCTGAAGAGAGCTAAGAGATGCGTCAAGCATTATTCAAGAACTTTTTACTTTGCAAAAAAAAAAAAAAAAAAAGAAAGAAAAGAAAGCACATTCCTGAGGATGTGGTGAAAACCCGAAAGGGTGCTGTAGGTAA
Organism: Euryodendron excelsum; assembly: GCA_033060915.1. Taxonomy (NCBI): domain Eukaryota; kingdom Viridiplantae; phylum Streptophyta; class Magnoliopsida; order Ericales; family Pentaphylacaceae; genus Euryodendron; species Euryodendron excelsum. Next base: position 3,698,987 of record CM065385.1, on the reverse strand, counting down.
AAAAGTAGGGTTATGGCAAGATACAAAACTATCGACCTTGGTGAAAACTTGCAAAGGCGCCTTGGTGCCAAAATGATAGAGTTAGGACTGGTGAAAACCCCATGGACACCAGTAGTAAGAATAGCAACAAAAAAACCACAGGTAGACAAAAATATAAAACATTTCTAGAAGTCACAGGTGGATAAAAACAGTTGATAGGTCAAAGGGCGTCCTGAAAAGTGTTCACCGGGTTAGCCAAGCTTAAGGTCAAGGAAACAAAGGGTTCTCTCACAAGACAATAATACGATCAAAACATCAAACAACAGGGAGTAATTTCCATTTATATTTCCCACAATCTTGAGAAGTATGCCAATCGCCCGAATGAGCTTTCATACCCTCACAAACTCAAAATGAGAAAATAAGAACTCCACTAGAACATAAGAAAACTGGGGCAGGAGGTCAGAAGAAAGGACTGTAAGTTGGAGCCCAAGCTAAGCCGAGACAATCGTGATACAACCATCAGGAAAGATAGGGGCCACAATGTCAGCTGAAGCATCTCGAAGACCAAGGAGAAAATTGTACTCGTGAGGAATGGGAGTAAGTTCACATGCCCCAAAATGAAAAAGAGACAAGTCAGGCTAGCAGAAGGAACCACTGCCTCTATGAATCCCGGAATAAGCTGCATTTATAGGAGTGAAGCCACACGACCAAAGTCAAATAAACTGCATTAAGGACTGGCAGAAGACGTCTTGCTCATCCGGAGGATACCCATCATACCAAGCCCTCAATTGGCTCAAAATAGAATCAAACATCCTGAAAGTCAAATCAAGGTAAAAGATATCAATATATGATATATGCAGTTCAAAAGACAAAGATGTATAGAAAAAAATAAAAAAGAGAAACACAAAGAAAATAATGAATGTCATAAGTCCTAACAGAGTCTACTCAAATCAATTCCAAAGGTTTCCTAAACTTTTTTCTTCAAAAGTTTATTTTCAAAATCAATCCTCAAAAGGTTTCCTAAACTTTTTCCTTCAAAAAATTTATTTTCAAAATCAATTCTTAAAAGTTTCTTAAACTTTTTTCTTCAAAAGTTTATTTTCAAGATCAATCCTCAGTTTTTAAAACTTTTCATTCAAAAGTTTTCTTCAAAGTCCATTTTCAAAGGTTTTTCTAAGGTTTTCTTTCAAAAACTTTTATTCTAAGACCCCCAAGTTTCTCAGGGTCTTCTCTATCAAAAAGGCCATACTTTAAAAGGTTTTATATCTTTTTCCCTTCAAAAAGATTTTATTTCAAAAAATTTCTAACATTTTTCTTAATTCTAAAAAATTTCGGCAAAGTCTAATTTATAAATGGTTCCTACAATGCTTAAGATGTGACAACAGAACACAAGCCGTGCGCCCCACAACATCACAATTACACAGCACTAACACACGTAAAACAATATGTGAACATTCTTAGAATTTTTGAATTACCAAACACATGTTCTATTTTTCAAAATTTTAATAGTTTTTAAAATTAGAACAAAATCTCTCAAAACTACTTCAAATATTTTCTAAAATGTTCTCATATTTTTCTAAATATCAAACTCAAACAATTTCATTAATTTCTCAATTTTTCTTATTTTTTAAGCATTTTCCTATTTTTTGAAAAAACAAAAATTCAAAAAGTTTTCAGAAAATCATGGAACTTCATACGGTTGCTGAACATATTTTTTTAAGGTACATGGTGTAAAAATCTAGCCAAGAAACCTAATACCCAAAATTATAGGAGCAATTTTTCAATTCTTGCAGAAACTTCTTTTTACATAAACATATAAAACTATTCAAACTCAATCAAATGACCATCAAAACACAGAAACAACATCACTAGAGTGTTCAAAGCACATCAAAATATCAATTTTAACTATTTCCACAACTCAAACAGAGTTCTACACATCAAAATTAACACAAAACAAAAAAACTCACCTCTTGGAATTCTCCAACAAAATCTTCCTTTCCGGCAACAACTCTAGCCATGGTGACTACTTTTGGCAACTCTCTGAGGTCCCCTAAACTCAATCCTTCAATGCCCAAGGATTCCTCCTTAAAAAGCTCTCAAACTCCCAAAAGTTCGAATAAAACCGCAAGCCTTGAACCAAAAGGTTCTCTGGTTTTAATTCTTAGGCTTGGCTAGTGGTGTCAAGGCATTTTTATGCCTGACTCCACTCCTAGTGGCGCCACAATTAAATTCTAGGCAAATTTTCCTTTTTGCTTGTCAAAATCTAATTTCAAATGCCCCCTTGGGCCAATCTGCCATTTTCAAGAGCCAGTCTTCAAAAATTTTTAAATTCCATCATTCCAATCCCCTCGTGGTCAACATGGGACCCTTACTTTATCATTTTTTTTTCTTCGACAAACAAAGACAGAAAAAAAGGGGTAGCTATAAGCACCCCAAATTTGCCCACTCGGCAATCTCCCGCCTAACCTAACTCACATTCAAACCAACACAGACACATTCAAGTCTAAATCAGTGCTACAGACTCAATCCAATCAAACAATCACTTTGTGAGCCCATAGGGCCTAATAGAGGCAAAATAACCAAAATGTCCTTGTGGCATTGCTCGGCCCAATTCCAATTGGCACGTCTTCCTAAAAACGATAAGTCCCTATTTCAACCTCAATTCCAATTCCAATTCTAGTCCAGGTTAATCAAACTCAATCCGTCCCATCTTTCGAGAAAGTTGATCCCTCAGACGGTAAGTCCATCTAGTCCAACACGTTTATTGAGAAAACTCCTTGGAACGATAAGTCTCTTCAAACCCATCGACCGAGACGGAACCTAGGTCCACAAGGTGGTAGAGCGATTCACTTATAGCGCCTCCTAGCTCGCCAATCTAGAATGTCCATTATTCAGCATGTCTTTTGAGAAAGTTAATCTCTCAGATGATAAAACCATCTAGTAGCTTCCTGAGATCAAGCAATCTTTGGAATGAACGCACACCATCAAAGTGACGAAAACACTCACAAATATTACAACTGTCAGAGTGACGGAAACACTTGCAAGCAGGTTGACATTGGGAATTGCCAAAAAACTCCCTATGTCACGGGAATGAACTTGCCTCTTGGTAGTGGCACATTTACCAAAGGATGGGATACATTTGTGAACCAGCTCGTCACACATCGTCAGAGTGATGGAAGCACTCAAAACTCAGGTCAACAACTTTGCTAGCCCACTTCGGTAAAAAATAATCAAACTACCCCTTGGGCCCTTCTAGCACTCTTCTCGAGAAAGTACTTAAGTCTTCAGATCATAAATTTCTCCTTTCCAAGATTATCCTAAAGACAATCTGACATGTTCAAGTGCCTTTCAGTTGGTTCCGGATCAATTCCAAGACCATTTGGTTAAAATGATCATTTTGTCTCGAGGCATCCAATCGCCTCTTAGAACCATACCAGCTCTGGGTATCAAATCAGTTACCCTCCAAGGATACTTTTAATAGTATTCCCAACCTTCCAACACCTTTTCTGATCATTCCAAATCTATTCTGGTAAGCTCAGTGCAAAATAACTATTTTACCCCTAGTGGGCCGGTCACTTTTTCCAACCACACTGACTTTGGGTATCAAATCGAAAACCCCTCAGAACACTCTCGATAGTGTTTCCAACTTTCAAGCCTGCTCACAGGTCACTCAAAGTCTATTCTGGTGTTTTTTCGATCCAATTAACCGTTTTGCCCCTGGTTGGTCGGTCGACCTTTTCAAATATTCGAGCATTGTTTCTTAAGTCTGTTACCTCTGGGACATTCTTTCAAGGTTCATGTCCATCCTCGGCCTTTCGAATCATTCTCAAACCTTCCAGAGTCACTCCTAGTGGAGCCAAGCCAAAATTGCATGGTAGTCTTTAGGACATCTGCCCAAATCTTTTGCCTTGCATCCCAAGGGTCAAAAGATACGTTTCTTGCCAACTTAAAACTTTCCTAAATGGCCGGCGCCACTAGTAATGACGCCAAGCCAATAAATGTCCTAGTGCCACTCCTAGTGGCACCAAGGTTAAATTTGCACTAGTGCCACTGCAACAGCTGCCATTTCCTGTTTCAATCACCTATAAATACAGTCCATATTCCTACGTAAAAAAGGTCCATAAACTCAGTTCATAAACTCTCTCTCTGAAAACAGAGCTCGAAGTCTCCCAAAACCCTAATTCTCTCAAACCTCTTTAAGCCCTAGCCTCCATATACTCAAACCCTAGCCTCTATACACCTTATACACTCAAACACAAGCATACAAGCATCCATTGAAGATCATGTGATGCATCTTTAAAGGCCTCAAAGTTCAAGCCAAGTCAAGCAAACCAAGCAATCAAAGCACAAAGAAGCAAGGTTGGTTTTCTATTTACTTTTGTGTAATCCCCCTATCTCTTCTCTCTCCTAACCTACTTAGGTTTTCTTCTATTTTAATCCCAATTTTCTACCCCTATTCAAGCATGGTTGAAATAAGGGACTCCCCGATTCATGCCTAAGAAGAACTGTTAAAGGTCACCGTGCTGGAGGCTTTTATCAAGTTCGATCTAAGACAGTGTGGGTTTGGCTCCCTTGATTATGTGGTGAAGCCTAATCTTGTATGTTCACGAACCTATTGCATTGTAGTTATCATGTTCATACATTGCATTCAAAATTGCATTCAAAGTTGTTTTCAAACTTGCATCAAAGTTCTTTTTTAAAACTTAGCATTCAAAATCTCCTTCTTTCAAACTTGTTTTCAAAATACACTCCTAAGATAATTCTAATCATTTCATGGTTAGGGTTGTTTTAGGAAAGTGTTATATTCAACGTGACCATCAAGGTTCAAATTTTGGGTTCAAATCTTATATTGTTTTTATCAAAACCACAATCTTAAGATGATTTTAGCCATTCTATGGTTAGGGTTGTTTTAGGAAAGTGTTATATTCAATGTGATCATTATGGTTCATATTTGAAATCCTAGTTGTTGTCAAAATCACAACCTTAGAATGGTTCTAATATTTTCATGGTTACAATCGTATTAGAAAAGTGAGACATTTCAAGAGATTTGCAAAAGTCCATATTCAAATTTCTTTCCAAATAGTTTTGCAAATCTACTTCCTAAATATTCTTTTCAAAGATCTACTTTCTAAAAACTCTTTTGCTTGAAGTTCACGTCAAGCCCTAGAATCTATGGTTAGGAAATCCTAATTCCTTTCTTCAAATCATGACTTTCTATTTTCTACATCAAATCATAAGTTTTCAAAATTTCTTTTCCTACAAAATCATAGATCTCCAAATCCAAGATTTTCAAAATTCAACCTTTCCAATTCCATGTCAAATCAAATATTCCAAATTAGGAAATCAAATCAAAACCTCTATTTTTTGAAATAAAATCAAATCTTCTATTTTAGGAAATATAAGTCAAATATTTTCTAGTTTCAAAAAATTCTAAATCTCGACTTTCTAAATTTCAAACTATCAAATATTTCTTAATTCTAATCTTTCCTAATTTCAATCTTTCTTAAATTCAAACTTTCAAACCTTTCGTAATTTCAAACTTTCAAATCTTTCTAAGTTCAAATCTTTTTAAATTCAAACCTTTCTAAAATCAAATTCTTCTTAAAAAGGAAACTTTCTTAATTCAAAACTTTCCTAATTCAATTCTTCCGAAAATGGAACCTTCCTAATTCAAAGCTTTCCTAAGTTTAAGTTTTTCAAATTCTAACTTTTCAAATTTTTCCAAATCAAACATTTCTAAATCAAGTCAAATCTTTATAAGTCTTTTCAAGTTAAATGTTTCTAAATCAAATCAACTCCTTTTCTAACCTTTCCTAATTCAAAACTTTCCTAAATCAAAACTTTCAAAAATCAAACTTTTCAAGTTCAAGTCAAATCTTTCCAATTCAATTACATGCTTTAAATCCTAGGTTACCTAAGTCCTAGGAGACAAAACCCTAATTTAACCCTAACCCTAAAGTTAGGAAGCTTCAACTCTTTTTTAAAACTCTTTTCTAAACTAAGATGGTTTTTAAACTTCAATCTAAGTAAAGGTGATTTCAAAGTTCAACTTAATCTTTCCAAATCAAGTCCAAGTTCAATTTCAAATCAAAGTTAGTTTCAAATCCGATTTCAAATCAAACTCAATTTCAAATCAAAGTTCAATTTTCAATCTTTCAATCAAAGTTCAAATCAAACCATTTTCAAATCAAACTTTCAAAAACCTCAAAGTGATTATTTTCAATCGGACCACGTGTTCGAACTATGACTGACCTGATTACTAACAAAGGGATACATAGGCAACCCTCATAGGTGCAGTCATAACATTTTTCAAATTTTAAATTTCACAACCTTTTTCAAATATCCAATTCCACAATCTTTTTCAAGTTTTCAATTCCCACAACCTCTTTCAAACTTCAAATATTTTCCTCAAATCTATTTTTAAAATCAAAATCCTTTTCTTGTACTTGCATGTCATGTATTATATCAAACTTTTTTTCCAAAATTCTTTTCAATGTGGATAGTATTGGACAATGGATAATCGAAGATTCTAAATGAGTGAACCTATAGTGAGTAGACATGTAGGTACCACAAGGGCGGGATATGGTAATAGCCTAGTGCATCTTCCCTATATGTAACCAACCTCCGAACCTAGAATCATTATTTTCGAAAGACAAAAAACAGAGTTACTTTTAAAAAGGGCTTAAATCTTTTCAAAGGTTGCCAAACAACCTATTTTCTCCAGAAATTCTCCCTTGAGAAAGTTTTTCAAAACCTTTTCAAAAGTCCTAATTTTAATTTTTGGATTGCACTTAGTTTTAGGTGACTTAACTCACTTGAACAAAGTTAGGTTATGACTCTAAATCTTTTTCAAAAGTCATTGTTCAAATCAATTTCCAGTACAAACTTAGTTGCACTCGTCTTTCTAGGAAGATGAGTTCTAACGAGAGAGTACCTTGTTTTTCTCGCTTGTGTTTTTCTTGAGTGTGAAAAATTAGGGCACAACAAATCCATTTTTGAAAAACAATTCAAAAGAGTTAGGATTGTACAAAAATATTTTTTGGAAAACAACTCAAGAAAGTTTAGAGTCCATTTGAAAGTGTTATCAGTTTTTGTTTTTTGTTGTGTGTTATAGGTATGTATTTTTGTTTTTTATTTTTTATGGTTTGATGATGGCAATTATAGATTGTTGTTCAACTAACAGTACCAAATTTATGTTTTGGAATCAGAAAACACACCTATTTTAGTGTTTTTTTTTATGTTTTTTATTTTTGAAAAAACAGAAACCAAACGACCCCTTAGGATTTTGAAAATCATTTTTTAAAATAACTCAAGAGAGTGTGGAATATGATTTTAAGGAAAACCATTTTTGGAAAATCAACTCTAGAGACTTTAGGGTTTTAAAACCCATTTTTTAAAAAGAACTCAAGAGAGTTAGGATCTAGAAAACTATTTTTTGGAAAACAACTGAAGAGAGTTGAGAATGTTTTGATAACACTTTTGAAAGCATTTTTTCTTAAAGAAACTCAAGAGAGTTTTGAGATGTTTTGAAAGTATTTTTTTAAGGAAAACTTAAGAAAGTTTAAGGTTTGTTTGGAAGTGTTTTTTGTTTTTGTTTTTTATTTTTTTAAAAATGAAAACATAAAGAAAATACTAAAATAGATGTATTTTCTGATTCTATAACATTGATATAGTACTTTTAACAGAACGGTAACCTATAAATTCCATCATTAGATCATAAAAAACAAAAAAAAAAAACAAAAAACAAAAACATACAACAAAAAACAAAAACTGACAGCATTTCCAAGTAGACCCTAATGAATACTTTGAAAACACTTTTGAAAACATTTTCGCTTGAAGAAACTTTTTTAGATGTTTTGAAATCAATTTTATTCAAAGAAACTCAACAGAATTAAATAAGATTTGAAAACAGTTTTTAGAGTATTTTTGCTTGAAGAAACTCAAAAGAGTTTTGAGATGTTCTGAAATCATTTTTTGTTTCAAGGAAACTCGAGAGAATTAAAAGAGCATTGCAAAAACATTTTTGAAGCATGAAATGAGCATGATGATGAGGATACTATGAATGCATGAACATCACATATGTAAAGGGCATGAACATACAAAGCTAGGCTTCACTATATTGCAAGAGAGCCTCAAGGTCATACCATGATAAGCTTCGCTTGCAAGACTTTCCCGGGTACCTTGGGTCTTGTAAGCTTGCGACTAGGCATAGTCAAGAGGCATACTTGTTTCAAGCATGTAAGAAGAGGGGGTTTGAAGATGGGGATAAGAGTATAGAAAAGCTCAAGTGAGCTTCAAGAGAGGAGAGAGAGTGGGGGAAGCTTGAAATCATAAAAGGGTTTTTACCTTTGTTTTCAACCTTAGCTCCCATAGCTTCTCTTATTCTCCTTCATGGTTGATGAAGTCACTTCAAGACTTGAAGAAATGGTTGGAGGCTAGGATTTGGGTTGGAGAAATAACTAAGTAAACTTTTTAGAGTACTTTTGGCATAGTTTCCTTATATATAAAAAATGCTCCCTAGAATGGAGAGCAGAGGTCTTAACTTATAGGAAAATATGGTGCCAAGATATGTGACAAGTGTCACAAAAAAGATAAGAAAATGCCTAGATATGGACAAATGTCCCAAAAGATATCTTGGCCTCAAAGATAATTTTAGATATATGGCAAGTGGCTTAAATTGGATAAGAAAAAGTCTAGATATGGACAAGTGTCCCAAAAGACAACTTGTCTCTAAATATAAGAAATGCCTAGATATGTGCCTAGTGTCTTATATTGAATAAAAAAATTCCTAGATATGAGACAAGTGTCCCAAAACATAAGAAAATGCCTAGACATGTGATAACTGTCTTAAATTGGATAAGAATATTCTACTTAGGAATAAGAATATGCCTACGTATGAGACAAGTAGTATAAGTGTAATGTATTGGATAAGAATATTTCTAGATGTGGGACAAGTGTCTAAGAAAGGACAAAAAGATACCTAAATATATGACAAGTGTCTCTAATTAAATAAGAAAATCTATATAACAAAAAATTTTAAAAAAATGTCCTATGTGGAATTTAAATCCAGTGGTTTAAATCCATATTTCCTTCTTTGAATGGCTCCAATCATTTTTTTCAACTCATCATAACTTCAAAATCCTACTCAAACCCGTCTAGTGAGATACATTTAGTTTGAATGGATAGGATTCAATTTGTACAAAATTCAATGCATGAGATCAGATCTCAAACATTTATTTTTGAAGACTTATCAATGAGATATAATGTCATTAACAATTAGACTCATTTCTCTTCTTCAGTGTACATTTAAGATCGATTTTAAGCTCAGTTTTTATTTTTGGTTTCCCGCCCACATGGGTCAATCAAAGTGGGTCCCATGTAATTAATACAGACTCTTCTTCGTCTTTATTCATTTTTTCCTGCAACTTCTGTTGCACAGGTCGCAAGTGAAATGTCAAATCATTTTCAAAATACAAACGTTAGCAAGGAGATGTCTCCTCTAGCATTGGGTGTGTTGTACATCTATGTCTTATGACCTTTAAATGGGTGTTGTACGTTCAACACTCACATTGTACTCATCTTTACTTTGCACATCCACATTTTCCTCTTACTTTTTTCTCTGTTGACAACCCACTCCCTCTTATCTCTCTAAAAGACGCAGCAACTACCATCAAGGAAGACTCATTTTGCATAAACAAGACAGATAGAGGAAAGATGTGTGTGTATGTGTGTGTGTGTGTGTGTGAGAGAGAGAGAGAGAGAGAGAGAGAGAGAGAAGATCAGTGGGCAAGACGTGGCCGAACCCACACCTTTTGGCCACCCCAGTCTCTTTCTGATCCTTTCTTTTTCTTTTGTTATTTTTTTTTCTTTTTTCCTCTTTCCTCACCTCTCATCTCCACGGCCAGCTTCTTCCCTCCCTCTGTTTTTTCTTTTTTCTTTCATCTCCTCTCTTTCATCTTCATGGACTATAATGGTGTTAAGAGAAAGAAGAAAACAAAGGAAGTTGGTCCTTTTATCTATTTGTATTCATAAAGTTTAGGGTGTTTTTCCCATTTTTACTATGTTTGGTTCAGATTTTCTCCTTTTATGGAATTTATCTGATTTATTTTGTTGTTTCCTTGATATTGTCTTGAAATTTTTTGAGGTTTCAAAAAATTTATTAGAAGAGTTAATATGGTGGAGAAGAAGAAGAGGATAAGAAAAAGCTAGGAAGAAAGGTGGGTGATACTATTGTATATAACCATGGTGGTTGTTAGTGACTATGTGAGGAGGTCGTTCGGTGGTTCGGAGTGGAAGGAAGGATGAGATAGGAAGGTTAGTGGCCACCCCCTATTAGCAAGCTCATCCTTTTCATCACACCTTTTCTCAAGCATCTCCCATTCAAAGAGGTTTGCTCTTTTTAGTATCATTTTTTAATCGAGTTTTCTCATTTCTCAAGCATCTATTCTATTGTTTTGTTTTAATAGTGGTTCAAAATTTTTGTAGTTGTTTTTCGCCATGGGTTAAAGAAGAGGACAAAAAGGTAAGAAGAAAGAGGGGTATGGCCATGGTGGGTAATGAATATTGATGTGCTTCAGTAGTGGAAGAGAAGGTGGTGGTTGTGTTCTTCGAGTGATATTTCTTCACCTATGACACTTCTAGAATTGGGGGGAGTGAACCATGGTTGCAGCACTGTCAAAGAGATCATAATCCTTCATGTTTAGTTAACTAGATGCAGTCTATGCAACAAGTGCTACAATAGATGAGTTATTATACCCAGTCAAGGATTTGTTCCATTTGCATTCTTGAATTAGGCAGCCTACCTTAAACACGAGGTCTAGCTTACCGTACCTAAGTTATTTTGAGTAATAGGGTTAATTACATCAAGACTCCCTCAACTATGTCTGGTTTTCATTTTACCCCCTTTATCTACAAAATGCTACACCCACACCCCTTAATTTTGTGTTTAATAACAATTTTATCCTTGCATCTACATTCTGTTACAAAAAAATGGACGAAATCAACCAATTTAGTTATAAGAATTACTATGTATATATATTATATAAAGTTTAGATATACCAGTTATAGAAAGTGGGAAACACCAAAAAAAAGTTGGACAAATTCAATCTGATCAACATTATTTTACAGTGTTCTTTCTAATCTAATCAATTGTTGATAAAAAAAAATCAGCCTAATAGAATTGCAAACCTAGTTTTATTTTTCTTTGGTTGGTTGCTGAAAATACTATTTGGTTTGCAAGAAAATGAAGAAAATAAAATAAGTTCAAGTACGGATTTGTCGTGTTTTTCGAGCAGTAAACCAAATAGTAAGAACTTGAGAAAATGCAGTAACAAATAATGAGATTTTTTTTCTGATCTCAATTTATACCTTTTTGTTATTGCATTTTCTCATGTTCTTACTATTTGGTTTGCTGCTCGAAAAACACGACAAATATGTTCTTGAACTTATTTTCTTTTCTTCATTTTCTTGCAAACCAAGTAGTATTTTCAGCAACCAACCAAATAAAAATAAAACTAGGTTTGTAATTCTATTGGGCTATTTTTTTTCTGTTGATCAGATTGGAAAGAATAGTGTAAAATAATGTTGATCAAATTGAATTTGTCCAATTTTTTTTTTTTTTTTGGTGTTTCCCACTTTCTATAACTGGTATATCTAAACTCTATATAATATATATGTCGCGCCTCGGTTTTTGGGTCTAAGGTCCTTTCAGCTCGGAGACAAAAGCACGAAACTCTGTCACTAGAACTCGTCCTCCTAGAAGGGCAAACGCCACTAGGTTTGAATTGAAAATTGGTTTGATTAATGGCTTTTTAGAAAAATAGGAGACGCCACCTAACTTGATTAAAGTTAGTTAGGACACCTAAAACTAAGTGTTAATCCAAAGATTAAACTTAGGGATTTTGGAAAAGATTTTGAAAACTCCCTCAAGAGAGGGTTTTTAAGAAAATAGGTGGTTGGCAACCGTTAGAAAGATTTAAGCCCTTTCGGAAAGTAACTCCATTTTGGTCTTTCGAAAACAGAAATCTATGGTCCGGGAGTTGGTTACGTGTAGGGAAGATATCCTAAGATCATCACCCTACCCCGCCCTTTCAGTACCTATATGTCTAATCACCCTTTTGTTCACTCACTAGAATAACCGGTTACCATTGTTCACTTAATATCCACTTTAGAATTTTGAAAAAGGGGTTTAGTCATCACTTTTCGGATGAATGATGCCTGCTACGAGTTTTGGAAGAAGTTTGAAAATATGGGAGATTTAAAGGGGTTTGAGATAGAAACTTTGAATTGACTGAAATTTTTTAAAAGGGGATTGGTGTTGAAATGGAAGTTATGACCGAATCATTTTAGGTTACCTACGTATCTCATTTGGCTAAAATCAGGTCATTCGTAGTTCGGGCAAGAGCCCGATGGAAAATTGGTGCAGTAGGGCCTTTGGAATGTTTGAAGACACTTTGAGGTCTTTGAAAAAATCTTGAAGACGCTTTGTGAGCTTTGGAAAAAGGGAACTTGAGAGTTTTGATTTGAAATCGAATGTTGGAGTGTTTTTGAAATAAACTTCGAAGATTTTTTAAAGTGCTCTTAAAATGGAACTTTGAAAACACTTAGGGTTTTGGGATCCTAATATGGACAACCTTAGAGGTTGTTTTTGATATATCACTTCCCTTTGGGATCCCTAGCCATAGAAGGGGTAGGGACACCTTAGGGTTGTGAGTTCTTGAAGACATTTTTGGAAATACTTTGAAGATGGAGCATGGGGATATTTGAAAAGGTTATGGAGTCAGCTTTTGAAATCTCAAGAGAGTAGGAGGTTTTTGAAAAATGGGGTATAGGAATAGTTTTGAATAGAAAGATGATTTAGAAAGGGGTCCATGATTTGGAACCTTGAAGCATACTAACCTAGATTAAGTTGGCCTAAGGTTAGGAGTGACCTAAGGTTAACTAACTTGGGTTAGGTTATCGTAGGGTTGGACAACTAGGGTCAAGTTAACCTAGGGTTAGGTAACTAGGGTCAAGTTAACCAAGGGTTGGGCAACTAGGGTCAAGTTAACCTAGGGTGGGACAACTAGGGTTAAGTTAACCTAGGGTTAAGTAACTAAGGTCAAGTTAACCTAGGTTTGGTCAACTGAGGTCAAGTTAACCTAGGGTTGGACAACTAGGATCAAGTTAACCTAGGGTTGGTCAACGAGAGTCAAGTTAACCTAGGGTTAGACAATTAGGGTCAAGTTAACCTAAGGTTGGATTGGAGAATGGTTTTGAAAGGTGGTTTAATGCACTTTTGGAAAGAGCTTTAAAAAACAATTTATGTTATGCAAAGGACTTTGGTAATCAACCTTTTTGAAGATCATTTCCATGAAAATTTGATTCTAGCCAAGAGTATGGTTTATATGGTTGATGTTTAGAGACCATTCTAAAGAAGGTTTCCTTATGACCATTATAACCATTATCTTGACAAGAGCATCGAGTCCAAGAATCAACATGATGATGACAATTTTTAAAATATTATTTTTAATACAAAGATGGAGAGAATAAGTTTTTAAAAATCATTTTTGAGAAAAGATCTTGAGAACCATTTTTAAAGGAGACCATTCCAACAAGATAGGGTTCCTATGACCAAATAAAAGGGAGACCACTCACAAGAAGGTTTCATGGGGCCATTCCAACCACCAAATTTGAGAGAATAGAATCCTTGGGGATTAGAGAGCTTGAAAAACTATTTTTATGTAAGTTGGAATGCAAAGATGCCAAGGTGTGAGTTAAGGGGTTAATGGGAGACTTTCTAAGGCATGATTTCTAAGTTCTCACCCTTAACTTTAAGGAGCCAACTCTTGAAACTATTTTGAGAAGAATATTGAACTTAACAATATCATGGAAATAAGAGTAATGCAAGCTTTGTAGCACATGGTTAGAAACATGAAAATGATGCCAAGCACATAAGACATGATCAAGTTAGCAAAATGTAAGGGGGTCATGAATACATACAAGGCTTTTAGGCTACACCACATAATCAAGGGGCTCCTAGGCCATACCATCTTAAAGTGGGCTAGTGAGAGATCCCCCTACACGGTAGCTCCCACTAGCTTTCCTCTAGGCATGAACTAAGAGCCCTCTTGGCTCAAGCATGCAAGAAAGGGGGGTTGAAGATGGGGATTAAAATAGAAAATTGCCTAAGTAGGCTAGGAGGGAGAAGATAAGAGTGGGGGAAGACAAAAATGTAAAAGAAATATCATCTTTTGCCTTCAATATACTTGTAGACTTCTATGGATGCCCTGACTTGAACTTGCATGGCTTCAAGTAGGCTTGAGGGGTTGGAAGGTGATGTTTAATGGTGTATAGGGCTATGTAAGTGAAGTGTATGGGTTAGAGGGAGGTGGTAACTAGCCTAAGTGTTGGAGGAGTGGAATGTATGTAGAGATTCGAGATTCTGGAGTAGTTTCAGCAAAGCTTCGCATCAATTTTTGGTTCTTGAATATGCAAAGATGAAGGCCTCTATTTATAGGCAACCTAGAACAGGCCTGGCGGCCAAAATTTGCCATGGCGCATGTAGCACATGCGCCAGTACTATTCCATTGCCAGAATGCCATGTGGCACCCCTCGTATTGCCAAAATTTTCAATAGCTTCCCGAGATCAGGCAGTCTCGGGAATGATCACGAACCATCAGAGTAGCGAAAGTACTCGTAAACATCAAAACCGTTAGAGTAGCGGAAGTACTTGCAAACAGGTCGATAAATGGAATTGCCAACAAACCACTGTATCACAGGACCGCCGTCAGAGTGGCGAAAATACTCAAAACCCAGGTCAATACCAATGCCTGCTAGCCCACTTCGGTGAAAAATGACCAAACTACCTCTAGGGTCATTTCTGGCACATTTCTCGAGAAAGTACTTAAGTCCTCAGAATGATAAGTCCACCTTTCCAAGATTGTCTTAAAGGTAATCCGGCATGATTAGATGCCTTCTAGTTAGTTTCGAGCCAATTCCAAGACTTTCCGGTCAAGAAGACCATTTTGCCCCTAGACATCCGAATGCCCCGGGGACCATACTGGCTCTGGGTATCAAATTGGTAACCTCCAGAGATTGCTTCTTATAGTATTCCCAGCGTTTCACTATCTTTTCAGATCATCCCGAGTCAGTTCCGACAAACCTGGTACGAAATGACTGTTTTGCCCATCTAGGTATCAAACCGGTAACCTCCTGGGACATTCTAAATAATGTTTCCAA
This sequence comes from Euryodendron excelsum, assembly GCA_033060915.1. Lineage (NCBI taxonomy): Eukaryota > Viridiplantae > Streptophyta > Magnoliopsida > Ericales > Pentaphylacaceae > Euryodendron > Euryodendron excelsum. The sequence continues at coordinate 3,683,789 of CM065385.1, read as the reverse complement.
ATCTCGAGTCTTTTTCTGGGACATTCTAAGTCTGTCCCGACAACTTTTCGGCCCAGTTGACCGTTTTGCCCCTAATGGCCCAGTCAACCCTTCCAACACATCTTGTCATCATTTTTCAAGTTTACTACCTCCGGGACACTATTCTAAGGGTTCCTGTTCCTTTCCGGCCTTCCGGGCCATTCCCGGCCCTTTCAAATCATTCCTAGACTTTCCAGAGTCACTCCTTGTGAAGCCAGGCTAAAAATTGTATGGTAATCACTATTACAGGCACCCAAATCTTCTGAAGATACAGTGTTTGCCGACCTTAAAACTTTCCTAAGTGGCTGGCACCACTAGTAGTGATGCCAAGCCAAATATTGGCCTGGCACCATTCTTAGTGGCGCCAAAAGGTTTTTTGGCCTAGCACCACTGCAATAGGCGTTAAGTCATTCTTCTCTTTATAAATACAGAGCCTCCTCCAGTGTGAAAGGGGTCTGCAAACTCAGTCTGAAAACCCTATTATTCGATATACAAAGCTCGTACCCTCTCCAAACCCTAGTCTCCTTTAGGTTTTCTAAACCCTGGCCACCATATACCAAACCCTAGCTCTTATACACTCCCATACACTCATATACACTTATACACTAGCCTCCAAAGCCTCCATTGAAGACTTGAAGAGTTGCCACCTAAAGCTCTCTAAGATCAAGACAAGCCCTTGAAGACTGAAGCGAAGACAAAGGCGAAGCAAGAAAAGCAAAGCGCACAAAGCGAAGCAAAATAAACAAGACACAAGGTAGGCTCTCTATTTAAGTTTATGCATCTTCCCCCTCTCTCTTCTCTCTCTGAACCCACTTGAGTTTTCTTCTATTTTAATCCCCCATCTTCTTGGCCCCCCCTCCCCTTTTCTTATATGCTTGAAACAAGGGACTTCCCTGTCCATATGTAGGATTAGGCTATTGGAAGGTCACCGTATCGGGAGTTTTCTTTTAGTCTAACCGAAGACCACGTGGGTTCGGCCCCCTTGATTATGTGGTGAAGGCTTTAACCTTGTATGTTCACAATCCTAACTTGCATTGTGCATATCATGATCTTACATTATTTCAAAATTCGTTTTCAAACCCGTTTTCAAAAGCTTGCATCAAAATTGTTTTCAAAACTTGCATCAAAATTTTCTTTTTCAAAACTTGTTTTCAAAATCACAATCCTAGGGTGATTCTAGCATTTTCATGGTTAGGGTTGCTTTAGGAAAATGTTACATTTAAAATGACCAATACGGTCCATATTTTAAAATCCTTGTTGTTTTTAAAACCACTATCTTAAAGTGGTTCTAATCTTCTTATGGTTAGAATCGCTTTAGGAAAGTGAGATATTTTATATACTTTCTAAAAACTTTCCTTTTAAATCTCTCATTCTAAAAATCTCTTTTCCGGCATACTTTCAAAAACTCTCTTCAATCTCCTTTTCAAAATTCTTTTCCAAAGTTGTTTTCTAAAACTTCCCTTCACAAAACTCACTTTCCTAAAAACTCGTTTCCAAAAAACACTCTCTTCGAAATTCACTTTCTAAAAATGCTCCCTAAATCGCTTTCCTAAAAACTCTTTTCTAAAAGCTTCTTCCAAAATCTTTTTTCTAAAAGTTCTCTCAAATTCATTTTCCAAAAACTCATTTTTAAGATCTCCTTCCAAAATCTCTATTTCCAAAATTCTACTTTCCAAAAATCTATTTTCTTGGTGCCCAAGTCAAGCCCTAGAGCCAACGATTAGCAAACTCTAGTTTTATTTCGTAAAACACGATTTTCAATCTTGCCTCCAACCGTAGGTTTCCAAAATTGCCCTTTTACATCAAGATCATAAATCTTCAAAAACCTATTTTTTATGGGAAAACTGTAGTCTTCCAAATCTAGGATTTCTAAAACTTCACCTTCCAAATCCATGTCAAATCCAATATTCCCTTTAGGAAACCAAATCCAATCTCCCATTTAGGAAACCAAATCTAATCTCCCATTTAGGAAACTAGATCCTATCCTCCATTTTTGGAAACAAAATCACAACACCTCTTTTTAGAAACAAAGTCCAATCCCTTGTTTTAGGAAATACAAATCTCAATCCTTCCCACTCCAAATCTTTCCTAATTCACTCCTTCCTAATCTCATACTTTCCTAAGCCTTAGGTTTCCAAAACTTAAACATTTAAATATTTCCTTAAACTTTAAACTTCCAAATCCTTCCTAGTCTAAACCTTTCCTAATTCCATAGCTTTCCAAATTTTGACTTTCCAAATCTTAGTTTTTAAATCTTTCTAAACTTCCAAACTTTTCAAATTCGAAACTTTCTTAAGTTGAAACTTTCTAAATCCTAAACTTTCTAAAATTCTAAATCTTTCTCAAATCAAACTTTTCCAAAATAAACTCTTTCCTAAATTTTAAACTTTCCGATTTCAAAAACATTCCAATTCTGAAACATTCCCATTTCAAACCTTTCCTATTTCGAAAACTCTCTTAATTTCAAAACTTTCTTAATTCGAAAACTTTCCTAAATTGAAATTTTCCTAATTCGAAACTTTCCTAAAACGGAACGTTTCGTAATCTGAATCTTTCCTAAATCCAATCTTTCAAGTCAAACATTCGAATCAAATCTTTCTTAAATCTCAAGTCTTTCCTAAATCTCGTCTTTCCTAAGTCTAGGTTTCCCAAAATTCTATCTTTCCAAATCTAGTCCAAGTTCTCTTCCAAGGGTCAAATCCTTTTTCAAGTTCAATTCTAGGTCTAAGTTCAATCCTGATTTCCTAATCTTCCAATTCAAATCTAAATCAAAATTCCTTTCTTCCAATCAAAATGTTCTATTTTCTATCAGACTCTTGTTCGAACTACGACTGACCTGATTCTTCAAAAAGTATACGTAGGCAACCCTTATGGGTGCAGGCACAACCTTTTTCAAGCTTCTATTTCCATAACTTTTTCCAATTTCTAATTCCATAAATCTATTTTCAAATCTCTATTCCCACTTTCTAAAACTTTGTTTCAAAATCGAATCTATCTTTTCAAATCAAATCAAGTTCTTTTCAAATCTATTTTCAAACTCTCTTATCTTTTTCTTGCATTTATACATCATGCATCATTCTTTCAAAAATTCTTTTCTAAACTGGATAGGATTGGAAATTTGTTAGTTGAAGGCTCTCACAGGTGAATGTAGGGTGAATAGACATGTAGGTACCGCAAGAGCGGGTTAGGGTGATGGCTTAGTGCGTCTTTCCTACACGTAACCAACCTCCGAACTTAGATCACTGTTTTCAAAGACCAAAATAGAGTTATTTTCAAAAAAGGGCTTAACAGTTTTCCAAAGGTTGCCAAACAACCTGTTTTCTTAAAAACCTTCTCTTGAGGAAGTATTTTCAAAATCGTTTTCAAAAACCCTAATTGTAGTCTTCTGATTGTGCTTAGTTTTTAGGTGACCAAACTCACCTTAATCAAGTTAGGTGGCGACTCCAAATGTTTTCCAAAAGTCCTTTATTGAAATCAATTTTCAATTCAAACCTAGTCGCACTCATTGTTCTAGGAGGATGAGTTCTAATGAGAAAGTACAACATCTTTCCTGCTTGTGTGTGTATTCCTCAAGTGAGAAAAATCTGGGCGCGACAACTAGCGACTTTGTTGGGGACACTTAGAGGGTTAGACCATAGTCATGTCTCTTTACCTTTCACCCATGTAGGGTCTTCAATTAACTTGTACAATCCTATTCACTTTAAATTTTCAAAATTGTTTTTTAAAAAAAAACATGCATTTATTCATATTATCTTGTATTAAGTTTGTCATCCACATACTAACTCTTGCATCTTTATTTTATAAGTGCGCTTTTTGTTTAAATTTTATTAATTGCCATGCATGAATGTGATGAACAGGATGAATGGGAGTTGTTGAGCTTTTTCTTTCGCTTTCAAAAATCACACTCACTGCATGTGCACTTACATTCTGCATACTTGCATTTTTACCCTGATATGACCCTTCTAGTTAGAAAAGGGGAACTGTATATTGGTTGTGGGCAAAATGCTGTGTCAGTTTCTTCACCTACGGCCTCTTGATGGTTCCCCTGCTCGGATCACCAACCGATCATGGCACCACCTCGGGGAGTGATCCTAGGTTTGAAGATCCGAGGACTGAGCCTTTTTAGGACACATTAGTCAACCGTCAATCTCATGCTCATTACATCTTGCATAGTTGAACCTCTACCGGATTTAAGACACGTGCACCGTTTTCAAAACCATGGAGGAAAGAGTGACTGCTCTTACTTTTATTTATACCTATTTATTCATGTTGTTATAATGACTGTATTCTTACTGTTATAATACTTGTCTAACTGCTCATGCATGCACATTTACTTTACCATTGCATTCTCTTTCCTTATACTCTTTGCATCCATACCCATGCATTTCATATTCCATGTTAAGACAAGAGTTCCAAGTAACTCAAGTCACTGCATTCTCATGCATATGATCAACCTAAAGACCGTGAAACCTAGTTCACTCTATTGTGCATTAAACCTACCTAAACCTTAATGGTTCCTATATACCCTAAGGACTCATGGCATGCACCTCAATTCATTCCATAAGAGGGGCCCCAATCCCTCTATGCTCATGGAGATAGGGTTGCCAAGAAGATAAGGGGCAATCGATCAACAAGGTCTCTCAGCAACCTCCTCTACATTGAATCCAAGGAAGGCAAATCCGAAGACTTAAGAGTAGTTTAGAACTTCTTATGTAAAACTAGATAGGTGGAACCCCCAACGGAAATGTTGCCCCTCCCCTTATTAAAATTTATTTCAATTCTTTTATATCTCAAACCCCAAAGTTAAATGTATTTCCTTATTTTCCTTAAGCAAATGGATGGATGAATATGTGAATGGGTGAAGTTCCCCATCTAACGGTAAGGTATCTGCATATAGGGGCAAATCCCCTATCTCCGAAAAGTGAGCCAATTCACCATGTTTAGCTTCCCTCCTAAAAAAGGGGCACCCTAGGGCATGCATGGCATAAAGGCTTGTCAAAATAAAACACTAACTTCTTCCTTTGTTGGTTTCTAGGTACCTCTCCTTATTCATAAGCCAAAAGCTAAGAAACGCCCATGGAATCACTCACTCTTGATACCTTAACTCTACTACTAGTGGAGGCTAGAGGAGTCAGACATAGGTTGACCAAAATGGAAGGCATACTCTCTTTACTCTTATCCCATGCAACCCATGAGAAAGCAGAGTCCTCGCAAGCCTAAACCCATGATGGATGAAAAAGGATGAAGAAGGAAGACCAAGACTATACCCCGACCATTGCTTATCAACGACCTCCCTAGGTCGAGGGCCCTGCTCCGATGCCTTCCAAACCAACCTCTAACCAAACCCATGGATTATATAATCTCTCCTACGGATACCAACCTAACCCATTTGGCCTTGTCACCGAAAATCATCCATTTTGAAACATAAAACCCGAAGTCCTTTCAATTCCCGAACCATCAGCTCGGTTGTGACCTCACCAAAACTCGGTTCCCAATCTTCAAAAACGTCTGCAACACCTCCTCGGCCTAGGCGAACAAGTGGGAAAAAATGGACATTTACTAAACTCGCATGTTCACAAACCACGGCCTATTTTGGTCTCTCAGCGGCCAGATATCTGAAGCCTATATCTGCTCGACCCCGGCCTAATCCTTTGCCTTATTACTTTGAACCTGCAGCAAGCTATAAGTACCATTCAGGCGGCCAAGGACATGACACTGAACATTGTTTGACCCTCAAGCATAAGATCTAAGACCTGATAAATAACAAGATCATAGGCCTACGACCAGCAAATCCTCCTTCGGATGCTACTACGGACCCTCCGCTAGACCACACCGTCAACGTCATTACAAAATTTGGTAACAACAAGGTTTGTTTCGCTACATGCCAAGAGATATACTACAAGGATGGGGAAGAAATGGAATGCGGAGATGAAGAACATTGTCAGCCCTAGTCATAGTGCAACCTTTATAAAGTGTCGGTCCCCAAAGATGAACTCATAGACGAATTTGCTAAAAAGATTGACCAGGAGCCATTCAAGCTCAATAATAAGAACCTACCATTATGCACGCCTGAGGAACATTGGGGCACGGTCGGAACCAGAGCAAAAAACCTCGAGCTCAGGTTAAGTCTATTAAGTTGGAAGAAGAAAAGCTAGCCAATCAGTTTACTAGAGAAACTAAGGAACTAGCAAAGAAAGGCAAGACGGTCAAGGAGGCCGACAATTGCATCATCACTGCCAAGTCACTTGGAACTCTGGGAGAAACCTCTAGTTATCCTGCCTCGACCAAAGATCCGAACTGTGGATGGAATGAAGATGTGGGCATTGTCCCGAGGCCTTATTAAGGCGGAATCCCTGCAAAAGCGTACAAGAGAAGGGTCTTTTCACCCACTTTCTTTCTATCCCTTTACATTTTGTCCTTAAATTAATATTTGCATTTTTTTTTCTTTAAAACAGAACTATATGCTTTTCATTGATAAGATAAAATGATTAAGTCTTTTTATTCATTGTTGTTGCCTTCTTTTCTCTTGTGAATGGTAATTACTTTTTATGTAAGGGGCATAGTTTATCTTATGGAATGATTCGACTTGAAGGGATGATAGCATGAGTTAAGCACTCACTAAATGATCAGCTTTCCAAAGAGCGAGAGGACAATGATGAGTCAGGAAACTACCCGAAGGCAACACTTGCAAGACACTGAAGCTAAGCAATGTGTGGCCGGATTATCAAAATGAAGAGGAGCTATCTTTCATGTTCCCATAGAAATTCCTTTTGCTTAACCCCTAGTACCTCGCAGAAAGCAAAAATTTTCCTTGTCAACCTTGATCCAGGACTGTCCTCCCTATATTGGGGCAGACAATATTTGAGAACTCTAAGAATGGTATCCACCCCCACTGTGCTAAGGTAGCAATGAAAACTCTATAGATCAAGTAATCTAGTTCAAAGTGAAGAGAGACCCTTATTTCATTTCCCATACAGTCAGAAGCAACCCCTTGCCAAACCCGTTGAGCCATTTATCTTTTTCGAGAAAACCCTAATCCAGGTATCACGGCCCACATTGGGTTAGATCGAACGGCTAAGGAAAAAGTGTAAGGAAAAAAAGGTTGTAGAATGGTTTGAGATAAAAGGAAAAAAGCGAAGGAAAAGAGTTGCCAAGGGGCAAGAGGCCAAAAAAAAAAAAAAATTATGAGGAAAGGCTTGAAGAAAACCATGATTGTGTCATCTTTAAAAGCATAATAAGATGACCAAAAGAGAAGTGGGTCATGTCAAAAACCATACAGAAAGGTAGAAAGAAAAGAGTCATTTTTGCCCTGAGAAGTATATAGTAAAAGCAAGAAGAAAATTTAAAGGTGATCACAGGTTATAAAGAAACCCAGTAGAGACAATAGGTTCAAGCATTTACCCTTTCTTGCAAAACCCAGAAACCATAGCCTACATTACAACCTTACTAAAATCCACTCTACTTGAAAATAGATTGCTTGATCTAAATGAGCTAGATACGCTGCCGAAGCTAAAGAAGGATGCTAACCCTACTGAGAAAGAGAGTCAAGGATAGTACGGATCTAAACCATTGAATTTTAGTTTACACATCCTATTGCTTCGAAAACCCCATAACCTAGCCTACATTATGGTCCTAAAGAAAAATCTTCTCGGGATTGAAAGATTGGCCACTTATCGCTCTGCCAAAGGTAAGGTAAGCTATTGCTAAAATCCCGAGAGTTGAGAGTTTCAGCCCACGAACCCTATACACTAACCCCAAGGCGAAGAGCCAGAGGCAATCAAAAGGTTGAGAAAGGTACAAAATGCTATCATACTGTCAAGGTAAGGTCGAGTCAAAGGAGCGGCCAAGCCCCTCGAAAAGGAAGAAGTTACCATTTCGAAGATTACAAGTTCAACAACACCCTTTGTCATTCTGTTAGCTAATATATTCCTAATATGTGCATATATTCTAAAAAAAAAATCGCACGAGCTTCGCATACATAGGACATAACTCCCTGTAAAAACAGAAGTCACCAACATCAACTCATGCAATAGATACACAACATCATCATCCAATACATACATCTGATCATATGCCTAGCTGTAAAGATCATAAATGTCTCTATCTATCCATGCATCTAAATATCATAAATATCCATCAAAATAAAACTGTCTAACATAAATACATCTCAGGGATAAGGGGCAAAAGAAGATCAGAGTCTCCACAAGGGGCATCTGTCAAAGGTCAAAGTCAATGTCATCTGGATCGAAATCCCTGAAACCCGGCATCGAAGGAGGCAGATAGCTACTCGAAGCACCAGCATCCTGTAAATAAGGTAGAACCAAAATTAGCCCTATGAAAGAAGAACTAAACAACAACAGGGCAAGAAGAAGGAGAGAAAAGACGACATACCCCGCCACCTCCTATTTGAGCTATCCGAGCCATCAAGGAAGCCACCTCTGCCTGATACTGATCTCGCTCTATCTAGTATCGATCCCTCTGATCCCTCACAGCAGCAAACTCAGCCTAGGGCACGTATCCCCCGGCACGACACCACAGGACAACCACCTCCTAGCCCACAGCATATCCACCGAATACTACCTCAAACTGGGTGAAGGCACCGACATAGTGAGCCCTGAAGTGTGCAGCGTAGTCTGTATTCGGAGGAAGAAAGAACTCGGCACCTAGCTGCCACTCCTGATAGGGGATAGGCACTCCCGCCACTAAGGCTCCAAACATATACTCTGGTGGAGCTCCTGCTAATCGGAACTCCTTATGAAACTGCTGCCAGTGTCACTCTCCGAGATAGGACTCCCAAGTACCATCACTAAGAAAAGCAGCCCTCGATAGGGACAACGGAACCAAGTACCGCACTGTCTCATAATGAACTAATCCAATGAAGGGCCGCCAAGTCACGTCCCTCGCCTCAATCAACTCTAGGGCAACGAACAGGTAGGTACTTATAGCTCCACCAAACAAGAAAGGGGCAGAAACTAGTCATGCTACCCTAACGGGAAGAAGTCCGGACCCGCATCGATCGAAGGAAGTAGCCAAAGGAGAAGGACCCCCAATTTAGCTCAGATAAAGCCCCAAGATTAGCTACTATGCTCACTAACCGAAAAGGGACAAGCGACTTGTTGTTGTTGCAAAAGTAACTAAAGATGATATACAGAACAAGTTGCCACCTCATGATGTTGCGCTGAGCAGGGAAGGGCTCAACAACAAAGGTACGGTCATCCCGACTAAGCCAAGAAACTGGGAAAGAAGAACGCTCGGGAGGGGACAAGTCCAATAGAATGCATGCATCATCCCTGCTGATCGGCTGCAAGGTGATCCGTCGACCAACGAAGGAAAGCCCCGTGATGATCACCCAATTCAAGGGGGTGGGACCCAACTCAAAGCCAACAAAATGGAAGGTCCCCATCTCTCCAAACCACCACTCAATCAGTGCCAGCACGAGATGTCTGTTTAGGTAGTTAGCCTGTAATCGCATGAAAGCTCTGAATCCAATCTCAGCCAAGAAGGCACGATATGATGGAGCAGCCCACTGCATGGTCCTGAAGACCTGATGAACAGCCCCTCTAAAAGCTGTGTGTACTCGCGGAGGAGGCAAGTGCTGTCTAGAATATACACTGGGATGATAAGCAAGATCCCTGAGCGGTGGAATGTTCGGTACCTCTAGGTAACCTAAATCAGCATCCGTCTGGCTATGTCTAGAGGAGGCTTTCCCATAACCAGTCACCTGGTCACCAAGACCCAGTACCTCCTCCTTAACACCAATCTCCTCCGCGAAGTCCTGCTCAACTGGAGGAAAGGGGTCAACAGGTTGTCTACTCCCCTGTCCGCTCTGACTGTAAGAGGCCCGTCCAGTGGATCGATGACTACCCCTAGAACGGCTGGAGCCGCTAACAAAATCTGTCCTGGCCGCCTTCCCGGAGCGACATCTCCTCTCAGAACCATCGTCGCCTACATCTGCCATCCTGGAAAGGTAAGCAAGGTAAGAAGTGTTAATATGTGGTACATGCAGTTAAAAATAATAATAAAATAAAATAAAATAAATAAACAATAAAAAAAAGATTTCAAGTGATAAGTCAAAGTGAGTTTCCTATACATTTTGATTTTTAAAATTCAATTCTAAGTCAAAATGAATTTGTTACACATTTTGATTTCAAAATTCCAAGTCAAAATAAATTTCCTACACATTTTAATTTTAAATCCAATTCGAAGTCAAAATGAATTTCCTACACATTTTGATTTTAAAATTCCAATTCCAAGTCAAAATGAATTTCCTACACATTTTGATTTTAATTCCACTTTTAAGTCAAAATGAATTTCCTATACATTTTGATTCTAAATCCAATTCTAAGTCAAAATGAATTTCCTACACATTTTGATTTTAATTCCACTTCTAAGTCAAAATGAATTTCTTATACATTTTGATTCTAAATCCAATTCTAAGTCAGAATGAATTTCCTACACATTTTGATTTCAAAATTCCATGTCAAAATAAATTTTCTACACATTTTGATTTAAAAGGTCAAGTTTCAAGTCAAAATGAATTTCCTACACATTTTGATTTGTCAACTTCGAGTCAAAACAAGTTTTCTAAAATTTCTAGAGTTTTTTGTCTTTTTCTTTCAAAAAGATTTTATTCAAAACCTTTTTAAACTCTTTTCCAAATTCTAAAAATTTCGGCAGAGTTTCGTTTATAAATGGTCCCTACAACACCCACCACATCAACACAAAACACAAGCCATGAACTCTACAAACACCACAATCACATACCACCAACACGCGCACACACTTTAAAATTTTTAAACTTTTCAAAAGACTCGTTTCATTTTTCAATAAATCAATGCTGCTTAAAGATATCCTAAAATTTTTTAAAATCATTTCAAATGTTTTCTAAAGTATTCAAGCATTTTTTCAAATTTTAAACTCCCTTAATTTCATTACTTTCTCAATTTTCTCAAATTTTCCTATTTTCTAAGTCTTTTTTCTATTTTAAGGAAAAATTCAAAAATTCATGAAATTTCATACGGTTGTTAAACACATTTTTCTAAGGCACACAGTATAAAAATCTAGTCAAAAAACTCAATACCTAAGCTCGCAGGGACAAACCCCCAATTCCTGCAGAAACTCCCTTCACATAATCACGCAAAATTATTCAACTTCAATCAAACAAGCATCAAAATGCAAAAATAACTTCACCACTGTGTTCAAAACATATCAAAACATCAATTTTCACTGTTCATACAACTCAAACGGAATTCTACACATTAAATCAATATAAACTCAAAAACTCACCTTTTGGAGTTCTCCGGCAAAATCTTCTCTTTTGGCGACTTTTCCGGCAACAGTGTCTACTTTCGGCAATCCCCGTGGTCTCTAAGAGATGCTCCTTCAATGTCTAGGTCAGTTTCTTCACAATGCCTCTCGATTTTTCACAAACCCTTCAAATCCCGCAAGTGCTCGAACCAGAAAAATTTCAAGTTTTGATCCCAGGCTTGGCGCCACTAGCAGTGGCGCCAAGCCATTTCTTCCAAAGGCGCCACTGCTAGTGGCACCAGTTGCCAATTCCGGGCAGCTTTGCCCTTTTTCCTGCCAAAACTCAATTTCAAATGTCTTTTGGGCCCTATATTCGTTTCTACAATCCCGTCTTCCAAAATTTCCAAAGTCCGTCCCTTCGACCGCCTAACGGTCAACATGGGACTCTTACTCTATCGTTTTTTGTTTTCGACAAGCAAAGACAGAAAAAGAGGGGCAGCTGTAAGCACCCCATTTTTGACCGCTCGGCAGTCTCCAGTCTATCTAGACTTGTATTCAAGTCAATATGAACGTATTTCAATCTAAATCAACTTTCCAAGTTTAATCATGTCAATCAAATGGCTTCGCGGGCTCGCCGGGCCCAAATAGAGACAAAATAACCAAAATGCCCATGGGGGTAGTGTTCGGTCCAATTCCAACAGGCATGTCTTTCCAAAGACGGTAACTCCCCTTTCCAATTCCATTTCTAATTCCAATTCCAATTAAATCAGGCACAACTTTCAAGAAAGTTGATTCCTCAAGGTGGTAAGACCCTCCAATCCGACACGTTTCTGAGTGAACTCTTCAGAACGGTAAGTCCCTTTAAACCCATCAACTGGGACGAGACCCAAAGTCCTCGAGATGGTAGAATGGTCCACCTTTGGAGCCTGTTAGTCCGCCAATGCAGAAATGTCCGTTTTGGCACGTCTTTTGAGAAAGTTGATTCCCCAGGTGCTAAGTCCATTTAGCGGCTTCCTGAGATCAAGCAGCCTCGGGAATGATCACGAACCGTCAGAGTAGCCGAAATACTCGTAAACATCGCAACCGTCAGAGTAGCGGAAGTACTCATAAATAGGTCGACATAAGGAATTGCCAATAAACCCCTGTATCACGGGACCATCGTCAGAGTAGCAAAAATACTCAAAACCCAGGTCAACACCAGTGCCTGCTAGCCCACTTCGGTGCAAAATAACCAAACTGCTCCTAGGGCCATTTTTGGCACGTTTGTTTGAGAAAGTACCTAAGTCCTCAGAAGGATAAGTCTACCTTTCTTAGATTGTCTTAAAGGTAATCCGGCATGATTAGGTGCCTTCTAGTTAGTTTTGGGCCAATTCCAAGACTTTTCGATCAAGATGACCAATTTGTCCCTCGGCATCCGAACGCCCCGGGGACCATACTGGCTCTGGGTATCAAACCGGTAACCTCCTGAGATTGTTTTTGATAGTATTTTTGGCCTTTCACTATCTTTCAGGATCATCTTGAGTCAATTCCGGCAAACCCAGTGTGAAATGACCGTTTTGCCTCTGGTGGGCTGGTCGCCTTTTCCAACCACACCGGCTCTGGGTATCAAACCGGTAACCTCGCAGGACATTCTAAATAATGTTCCCAAACCTCAAATCTTCTTTTGGGACATTCTGAGTTTGTCCCGGCAGCTTTCCGGCCCGGTTGACCGTTTTGCCCCTTATAGCCCGATCAACCCTTCCAACACATCTTGTCATCATTTTTCAAGTCTACTACCTTCGGGATACTGTTCTAAGGGTTCATGTTCCTTTCTGGCCTTTTGGGACATTCTCGGACCTTTCAAATCATTCCCAGACTTTCCAGAGTCACTCCTAGTGAAGCCAGGCTAAAAATTGCATGGTAGTCACTAGTACAAGCACCTAAATTTTCTGAAGATACGTTGTTTGCTGAACTTAAAACTTTCCTAAGTGGCCGACGCCACTAGTAGTGGCGTTAAGCCAAATATTGGCCTGGTGCCACTCCAAGTGGCGCTAGAAAGTTTTTTGGCCTGGCGTCACTGCAATAGGCGTCAGGTCATTCTTCTCTCTATAAATATAGAGCCTCCTCCAGCATGAAAGGGGTCCCCAAACTCAGTCTGAAAACTCTATTATTCAATATACAGAGCTCGTACCCTCTCTAAACCCTAGTCTCCTTTAGGTTTTCCAAACCCTAGCCACCATACACGAAACCCTAGCTCTCATACACTTCTATACACTCATATACACTAATAAACTAGCCTCCAAAGCCTCCATTGAAGACTTGAAGTGCTGCCACCCGGAGCTCTCGAAGATCAAGACAAGCCCTTGAAGATTGAAGTGAGGACTGAAGCAAAGCAAGAAAAGCAAAGCGCGCAAAGCAAAGCAAAATAAATAAGACACAAGGTAGGCTCTCTATTTAAGTGTACGCATCTTCCCCCTCTCTCTTCTCTCTCTGAACCCACTTGGGTTTTCTTCTATTTTAATCCCCCACCTTCTTCCCCCCCTTTCTTGCATGCTTGAAACAAGAGACTTCCCGGTCCATGTGTAGGATTAGGCTATTGGAAGGTCACCGTGTCAGGGGCTTTCTTTTAGTCTAATCGGAAACCACGGGGGTTCGACCCCTTGATTATGTGGTGAAACCTTTAACCTTGTATGTTCACAACCCCAACTTGCATTGTGCATATCATGATCTTGCATTCTTTCAAAATTCATTTTCAAACTCGTTTTCAAAAGCTATCATCAAAATTGTTTTCAAAACTTGCATCAAAATTTTCTTTTTCAAAACTTGTTTTCAAAATCACAATCCTAGAGTGATTTTAGCCTTTTCATGGTTAGGTTTGCTTTAGGAAAAAGTGACCAATACGGTCTATATTTTCAAATCCTCGTTGTTTTCAAAACCAATATCTTAAAGTGGTTCTAATCTTCTTATGGTTAGAATCGTTTTAGAAAAGTGAGATATTTTATATACTTTCTAAAAACCCTCTTTTAAAATCTCTCCTTCTAAAAATCTCTTTTCCAACATACTTTCAAATACTTTCTTCAATCTCCTTTTTAAAATTCCTTTCCAAAGTTGTTTTCTAAAACTTCCCTTCGCAAAACTCACTTTTCTAAAAATTCCTTTCCAAAAAACGCTCTCTTCGAAATTCACTTTCTAAAAACGCTCCCTAAATCTCTTTCCCAAAAACTCTTTCCTAAAAGCTTCTTCCAAAATCTTCTTTCTAAAACTCCTCTCAAAATTGTTTTCCAAAAACTCCTTTTCAAGATCTCCTTCCAAAATCCCTCTTTCCAAAAATTCTGCTTTCAAAAATCTGTTTTCTTGGTGCCCAAGTCAAGCCCTAGAGCCAACGATTTGGAAACCCTAGTTTTCTTTCGTAAAACACAATTTTCAATCTTGCTTCCAACCCTAGGTTTCCAAAATTGCCCTTTTACATCAAGATCATAAATCTCCAAAAACCTCTTTTCTATGGGAAAACTATAGTCTTCCAAATCTAGGATTTCTAAAACTTCACCTTCCAAATCCATGTCAAATCCAATTATTCCTTTAGGAAACCAAATCCAATCTCCCATTTAGAAAACCAAATCCAATCTTCCCTTTAGGAAACTAGATCCTATCCTCCGTTTTTTGAAACAAAATCAAAACACCACTTTTTAGAAATAAAGTCCAATCCCTTATTTTAGGAAATACGAATCTCAATCCTTCCCACTCCAAATCTTTCCTAATTCACTCCTTCCTAATCTCATACTTTCCTAAGCCTTAGGTTTCTAAAACTTAAACATTTAAATCTTTCCTTAAACTTTAAACTTCCAAATCCTTCCTAGTCTAAACCTTTCCTAATTCCATAGCTTTCCAAATTTCGACTTTCCAAATCTAAGTTTTCAAATCTTTCTAAACTTCCAAACTTTCCAAATTCGAAACTTTCTAAATCCTAAACTTTCTAAAATTCTAAATCTTTCTTAAATCAAGCTTTTCTTAATTCGAACTTTTCCAAAATAAACTCTTTCCTAAATTTTAAACTTTTCAATTTCAAACACATTTCAATTCCGAAACATCCCCATTTCAAACCTTTCCTATTTCGAAAACTCTCTTAATTTCAAAACTTTCCTAAAATGAAAACTTTCTTAATTTGAAACTTTCCTAAAACGAAACCTTTCCTAATCTGAGTCTTTGTAAATCCAATCTTCCAAGTCAAACATTCGAATCAAATATTTCTTAAACCTCAAGTCTTTCCTAAATCTCGTCTTTCGTAAGTCTAGGTTTTCCAAAATTCTATCTTTCCAAATCTAGTCCAAGTTCTCTTCCAAGGGTCAAATCTTCTTTTAAGTTCAATTCTAGGTCTAAGTTCAATCCTGATTTTATAATCTTCCAATTAGAATTTCAAATCAAAATTTCTTTCTTCCAATCAAAATCTTCTATTTTCTATCAGACTCTTATCCGAACTACGACTGACTTGATTCCTCAAAAAGAATACGTAGGCAACCCTCATGGGTTTTTCAAGCTTTTATTTCCAATTCTTTTTCCAATTTCCAATTCCATAAATCTGTTTTCAAATCTTTATTCCCACTTTCTAAAACTTTGTTTCAAAATCGAATCTATCTTTTTAAATCAAATCAAGTTCTTTTCAAATCTATTTTCAAACTCTCTTCTCTTTTTCTTACATTTATACATCATGCATCATTCTTTTAAAAATTCT
Source organism: Euryodendron excelsum (assembly GCA_033060915.1). Classification (NCBI taxonomy): domain Eukaryota; kingdom Viridiplantae; phylum Streptophyta; class Magnoliopsida; order Ericales; family Pentaphylacaceae; genus Euryodendron; species Euryodendron excelsum. The sequence continues at coordinate 3,667,816 of CM065385.1, read as the reverse complement.
TTTTCTAAAGTGGATAGGATTGGACATTTGTTAGTTAAAGACTCTCATAGGTGAATCTAGGGTGCATAGACATGTAGGTACCGCAAGGGCGAGATAGGGTGTGGCTTAGTGCGTCCTCCCTACACGTAACCAACCTCCGAACTTAGATCACAGTTTGCAAAGACCAAAATGGAGTTATTTTCAAAAAGGGCTTAACAATTTTTCAAAGATTGCCAAACAACCTATTTTCTTAAAAACCCTCTCTTGAGGAAGTATTTTCAAATTCATTTTCAAAAACCCTAAGTGTAGTCTTCGGATTATGCTTAGTTTTTAGGTGACCTAACTCACCTTAATCAAGTTAGGTGGTGACTCCAAATGTTTTCCAAAAGCCCTTTATTCAAATCAATTTTCAATTCAAACCTAGTCGCACTCATTCTTCTAGGAGGATGAGTTCTAACGAGAGAGTACAACATTTTTCCCGCTTGTGTGTGTATTCCTCGGGTGTGAAAAATCTAGGCGTGACACTGAGCAAGGGAATTGCTTTGCTATTCCAAGGAATTTGAAATGATGGCTTCTTTTCCTTTCGAGGGTCTAATTGTCGACTACTTTGCCATGGCATTCTCTGAGGGCCACCTTTTTGTGATCCACTCTCTCTCTTTCCCCTCACTATCTTCTCTTCGGATCAGAAATGGTCCCATAGATGAGGGTGCACATACTATCCCCCCTTTTTAAGTTAAGGCACAACAATAAGTAGAGAAATTTATAAGAAAGAGTAAGTGCCGAAGATGATAAATGCAAACTTCAACTTCTTTCATTTCAATGGTTTTGTGTATATGACGAGCTCTTGATTAACAAAAAGTAGAGTTGACAAAACAAAGTTGACAAGAAAAGAAGAGGTAAAGTTCAGTAGAAGAACATCCCTTTGATATTCACTTCCTCGGGTGGGCTTTGGGACCACGCCTGCCTCCTCCATGCTTCATCCGCCGACTTCTTCACTCAGTTGTGCTGGACGAATTGATGCATTGGCTGTGGAGTGGCAGAGATGGGCGGTCATAGTGCAATCCAGAACTCCTCCCTTTCCTTCCCTTTCTCCAGTGGGGTCATTGAGTTTGTGCATTCCATCTTGAGACCCTTGATGGTTTTCCTTTGGTTGGATAGTTTTCTCTTGCTTAGCTTCTTGGGGTTTCGCAACCAAACTTTCTTCCAGGACTTGAGATGGCTTTTCCCTGGCTTTTTCTTTTTTAGCTTCTTCTTTTTCAATTTCAGTAAACAGGCTATCCAAATCACTTTTGTTGAACTCGAACGGTGGGTTTGGTAATTTTGGCTCATAGATGCCCCAGCCCATATCCTCATAATCGAAGAGTTCCTCTTTCAGGTGGGCCTCAGCTTCAGCATATCTAGGGTGCAGGAATTCTTCTCCCCAACCATTTGCAGGTGCAGTATCAATGGGGATGTTTGTAATGGGTTCATCCACGGGCTAGTCAAAAGGATCTTGCTCTCCGCTTGCATTGTAAAGATAGATAGGGCATGGCGGTAGTTCTTCCTCCCAGTCACTTTCTAGTGTCTAACTCGCCCTCGAAGTACTCTACGGTTATGATGCCATCCGGATCTGCCTCAACTTCAGTGATGATGTTGGCAGCATGGTCCGGCAAGGGATTCACCGTGACATTAGGAGTGGGGGCCAGTTTTGCTTCTTGGGTGTTGATGACCTTATTATCAATGAGGCCTTGGATTTTATGATTCAAAGAGAAGTAGGACTCTGTGCCATGCCCCTGTCCCCTAGAATGGTACTTGCAGGTAAGGGTAGGGTTGAAAGTTGGCAACAACGGGCTTGGCAACGACCATGGGGGAATAGGGTTTATGTGCTTGGCCTTGAGGAGCTCATGGTAGGCCTTTGTCTGGGTGCATGCCAATCATATGAACTCTTGGTTTTGCTGGTTATTTTTGTTAGGGTTGAGGTATGGTCGGGTTGCAATAGGTCCAGTTGTGGGTGCTTGGGTATTAGCAATGGGGATGTTGATGATGGGGGCAGGCGATGGTGGTCGAGCTAGATATTGGGGGTAGTATGGCTGCTGTTGTGTAGGCAGGATGGCAGATACCTCTCCTTCTTTTTTGCCGGTACCCCGAGTAGTTGCTACTTTCTTGGCCGCATTTGAGAATCCCTCACTTGTCTTAGCATAGGGGTCTGTGATTCTACCCGTTTTCAATCCATTCTCGATCATTTCTCCTCGCATTATTAGCTCAGATAAACTCTTTCCGATGCTTAGGCCCAGGCTCTCATAATACAGACCTTGGAAGGTTTTTACAAACAGCTACACATACTCTTTTTCTAGCAGTAGGGGGTTGACTTGAGCAGTTGCTTCCCTCCATCTCAGAGCGTAAATTTTAAAGCTTTCTTTCTCGCCTCGAGTCATTATCATCAAGGCACACCTATCTATGGTTAGGTCAATGTTATGTTGGTATTAGGACCGGAAGGCCGTGACCAATTCATTCCATGTCGTTATCTTCCTCAAATCTAAACAGGCGAATCATTGCAGTGCGAGCCCAGTCAAGCTATGTTGAAACAGTTGCATCAGGAATTTGGGGTTATTCCCATGGCTACTTAATGCCCCGACGTATAGCCTCAAGTGAGCCACGGGATCCCCACTTCCATCGTACTTTTGGAAATTGGGCATCTTGAATTTGGGTGGCCTTGGGTGGTTGGGAAAGAAGCATAGCTCATCGTAAGATATCCCGCCGAAAGTGTCATGACCTTATAAGCTGCGCAGGGATTCTTCTAAGCCTTGTATCTTGAGATCGAGAGGGTTTGAGCCTTCCTTCTTTGATGTGGCAGTTAGCAAGATGGTTTCAAGGTTGTCTTTTTCTCCTCCCTCAATGTGCACCGCTTTGGGGAGTTCTTTGTTCTTCCCTACATTGTCAGTTCGCAGGACGACCCTTGGCGGGATAATTTCAGTTTCTTTGGGGTGGGACGTCGAGGCTGACGGATTCATAGGAGGTCCTTTAAAGGCCATTAGTTGTATGAGCTTGAACATCTCGTCTATCTTTGCCTTCATTTCATTCACTTCTTTGCGTGTCACTGAATTGTTCTGTTAATCGGGAGTGTTGCTTTCACTTGATATTTGTGTTGCTCGCTGTCGGGTAAGGATTGGTGCTCAGAGTATAAGGGACACTCGTGTTCCTCTCTTTCCTTTTTTTGGAGCAATAGTGACCTAAAATGCCAGCAATCTCACCAAAACTATTGCTAGTCTTTTGATGAGATGAGGGGGGGCAGTAGAACAAAAATAAAAAACAAAACAAAAGGATCATATATTAGGTTCTGGATTAGGAAAGGTTTTATTCAATGCATGGCCTAAGGATGCCCTTGCCTTTTGAGGGGAACTTAGCATGATGCTTTGGCTCACATTTGGAGATAGAGGGTTACCCCTGCATGCAATACTACACTTGTGCCTGTTCATTCATCCATTCATACATTCATTTAACAGTGATAATAACTTTATTGAAATGAATTCCTTTTGTACATAGAATTTTTCAAGAATACATTGGAAAGGGGAGGGGGAAACATTTTCCTTGGGATTTTTTCCTATTCTATATTTACATCATGGGATCCTAAACTGCTCTTGAGTCTTTGGATTCGCCTTCTTGAATGGGAGTTGGTAGGAGACCTTGGTTTAAATTGCCTATTCATCTTTTTGGCAGCCCTATCTCCATGAGTAGCGACAGATTAGGGCCCCTCTTTATAAGATGACTTTGATGCATACCATGAACCCTTAGGGTCTCGTGGTATTCTTAGAAGTTTTGGGTTGGCTTGATTTGAGTGAGAAGGTCATTGGGCTTTCTCTAGGGGTTAATTAGATGCATGAAGATGCAATGTCTTGAGTTACTTTGGGAACTCTTGTCTTGAAATGAATTTCGATGCATGAGTAGTTATGATGCATATACAAAATAAAATGGAATGAATTAAATAGTATAACAGCAAGAATTGAACAGAATATATAAGGGAAAATAAAGCGATCGCCCTTTCCTCCTTGGTTTTGAAATTGACACGTGTGTCCTAATCCAGCAGAGGTTCAGCTATGCATGGGGTGCTACATGAACATGAGGTTGGGGGTTTACTAATGCTTCCTAAAAAGCTGAGTTCCTGAACCTTCAAACCTCCGGCGTCCACCCCCGAAAGGGTGAACTCCATCTTTAGTTGGTGGTTTGAGTAGGGGAACTATCAAGAGACCGTGGGCTAAGAAACTGACACAGTATCTGCCCACAGTCAATATACTGTCCCCCCCCTTCTATCTAGAAGAATAGTAACCAAGTGATACATGCAATATGCAAATACAGGTGAGCACACCAAGTGTGTGTGGAGTTTTCAAAAATGGAGGAAAGGACCCAACAACACACATCACATCCTATCCACTCATCACATACATGACAATAAATAAGATAATGAAATAAAATGTGAACAAAGGTTCACCTACAAAAGAAAAATGCAAAGAGTTAGTAACTTTTCGAAAAACTCAACGAAAGGTAAAATGGATGATTAATGTAAGAGCATGAATGTAAGCAATGAATGCAAGTGATGACACTTTTTTGAAAAATAAGATTTGCTTTGGAAACTTGAAAAAATTTGAAGAGTGGATAAAACTGGACAAAGTAACTGGAGATTTTGGGTGAGTGAAGGGTGAAGAGACATGTTAATGGCCTAACTCTCTAAGTGTCCCCAGTGGAGTCGCCAGCTGTCGCATCTGTAAGCACCCCATTTTTGACCACTAGGCAGTCTACACTCCGTCCAGACTTGTTTTCAAGTCATTGTGGACATATTCCAATCGAAACCATTCCTCTAGGTCCAAATTCCGTCTTTCCATCGCTTCGCGGGCCTGTCAGGCCCAAACAGAGGCAAAATGACCAAATTGCCCTTGGGGCCATTGTCTTTTCTTATTCCAATTCCAATCCCACTCTCGAGACAGTTTATTCCTCGAGACGATCTGAGTAGCAAAACTACTCACAAAACCGTTAGAGTGGCGGAAACACTCACAAAACCGTTAGAGTGGCGGAAACACTCACAAAACCGTTAGAGTAGCAGAAATACTCACAAAACCGTTAGAGTGGCGGAAACACTCACAATCCAGGCACGTCTCTTTGGAGACAGTAAGACCCCTTTCCAATCCCACTCTCGAGACAGTTTATTCCTCGAGACGGCTCCAATCCAGGCACGTCTCTTCGGAGATGGTAAGACCCCTTCCAGTCCTACTCTCGAGACAGTTTATTTCTCGAGACGGTTCGAGTGGCAAAACTACTCACAGAACCGTTAGAGCAGCGGAAATACTCACAAAACCGTTAGAGTAGCGGAAATACTCAACCCCGTCCGAGTAGCGGAAATACTCACAAATAATCAACCCCGTCCGAGTAGCAGAAATACTCAACTCCATTCGAGTAGCGGAAATACTCCTAAATCATCAACCCCGTTCAAGTAGCGGAAATACTCAACCCCGTCCGAGTAGCGGAAATACTCATAAATCATCAACCCCGTCCGAGTAGTGGAAATACTCACAAATCATCAACCCCGTCCGAGTAGCGGAAGTACTCACACCGTGAGAGTGGCGGAAACACTCAAAAGCCAGGTCAACACCAGTGTCTGTTAGCTCACTTCGGTGAAAAATGACCAGACTACCCTTAGGACCTTTTCCGAGACTTTTCGGTCAAAATGACCATTTTGCCCCTAAGCATCCGAATGCCCCGGGAACCACACCGGCTCTGGGTATCAAACTGGTAACCTCCTGAGAATACTTTTGATAGTATTCTCAACCTTCCTTTACCTTTCCGGACCATTCCAAGTCAATTCAGGCCAACCCGGTACAAAATGACCGTTTTGCCACTAGAGGGCCGGTCTCCTTCTTCGACCATACCGGCTTTGAGTATCAAACCGGTAATGTCCCGAGAATACTTTTTATAGTATTCTCAACCTTCCTTTACCTTTCCAGACCATTCCGAGTCAGTTCCGGCCAACCCGGTACAAAATGGCCGTTTTGCCCCTAAAGGGCCGGTTTCCTTCTTTGACCACACCGGCTCTGGGTATCAAACCGGTAATGTCCCGAGAATACTTTTTATAGTGTTCTCAACCTTCCTTTACCTTTCCGGATCATTCCGAGTCAGTTCTGGCAAACCCGGTACAAAATAACCGTTTTGCCCCTGGTGGGTCGGTCTCCATTTCCGACCACGCCGGCCTTGGGAATCAAACCGGCAACCTCTGGGAACATTCTAAATAATGTTTCCAGATCCCAAGTCTTTTTTCGGGACAATCCGAGTTCGCCCAAGCAGTTTTCCGGTCCGATTGACCGTTTTGCCCCTAAAGGCCCAGTCAACCTTTCCAACCCACCTTATCTTCATTTTTCAAGTCAAATACCTCTAGGACACTATTTTAAGTGTTCCTGCTTCTTTTCGGCCTTCCGGGTCACTCCCGGCTCCTTCAAATCATTCCCGAACTTTCCGGAGTCACTCCTAGTGAAGCCAGGCTAAAGATTGCATGGTAGTCACTAGTACAGGTGCCCAAATCTAGTCAAAGATACATTGCTTGCCGACCTTAATTGTTTCCTAAATGGCTGGCGCCACTAGTAGTGATTGCAAGCCAAAAAATGGCCTGGCACCACTAGGAGTGGCGCCAGCATATAATTTGGCCTAGCGCCACTGCAACAGGCGCGAGGTTTGTCTTCCCTCTATAAATACAGAGCCTCGTTCAACGTGAAAAGGGTCTGTAAACTTAACCTAAAAATCCTATATTTCGAAATACAGAGCTCGAGCACCTCCAAAACCCTAGCCTCCCTAGGGTTTCCCAAACCCTAGCCACTATACACAAACCCTAGCCTCCTATACACTCATACACTCCCCCATACACTCATACACTAGCCTTCAACCACTCTTTGAAGACTTGAAGAGCTGCCATCCAAAGTTTGAAGACAATTCTTGAAGATTGAAGGTGAAGATCAAGACAAAGACCGAAGACTGAAGACCGAAGACTGCACGGCGCGCAAAATAAACAAGAAACAAGGTAGGCTTTCTCTTTAATTTTCTGGACTTCCCCCCTCTCTCTTCTCTCTCCAACCCACTTGGGTTTTCTCTATTTTAATCCCCCATCTCTTTCCCCCCCTTTCTTTGCATGCTTGAAACAAGGGGACTCCCGGTCCATGTGTAGGATTAGACTATTGGAGAGTCACCGTGTCGGGGGCTTTCTTCTAGTCTAACCAAAGACCACGTGAGTTCGGCCCCCTTGATTATGTGGTGAAGCCTTAACCTTGTATGTTCACGACCCCAAATTGCATTGTGCAAATCATAGTCTTGCATCTTCCGAAATTCGTTTTCAAACTCGTTTTCAAAATCGTCTTCAAACTTGTTTTCAAAATTGCATCAAAATCTCTTTTTCAAAAACTTGTTTTCAAAACCATGATTCTAGGGTGATTCTAGCCTTTCCATGGCTAGGGTTGCTTTAGGAAAGTGTTACATTAAAAGTGACCCTTTTGGTCTATACTTTCAAACCTTATTGTTTTCCAAAACCACTTTCTTAAAGTGGTTCTAGCCCTCTTTTGGTTAGAATCGCTTTAGGAAAGTGAGATGTTTTCATGCTTTCCAAAAAACTCTCTTTTTAAAAATCTCTTCCTAAAAATCTCTTTTTCAACATACTTTCCTAAAACTCTCCTCTCCAAAATTGTTTTCAAAAACTTCCCTCCAAAATCTATTTTTTCAAAACCCTTTTTTTTTTCAACTCCTTTCCAAAACTCTCTATCTTAAAAATTCACTTTCCAAAAACGCTCCCTAAAAATCTTTCCAAAAACTCTCTTTTTCAAAATCTTCCTTCTAGAAATTTCCTCTATAGGATTTCCTTCCAAAATCTATGTTTCCAAAAACACACTTTCCAAAAACTCCTCCCTAGGATTCCCTTCTAGAAAACCTTTGTTTTCAAAAACGCGTTTTCCAAAAACTCTTTCCTTAGAGCCCAAGTCAAGCCCTAGAGCTCACAATTAGGAAACCCTAATTTCTTTCCAAAAACGTGGTTTTCCAAACTTTGCCCCAAACCTAGGTTTCCAAAACCTTTTGTTTTCACATCCAAACTCTACACGTTTTCAAAACCTATTTTCTACGTCAAAACTATAATTTTCCAAATCTAGGGTTTCTAGAATCTCCTGTTCCCAAATCTTTGCCAAATCCTATCTTCCCCTTAGGAAACCGAATCAAATCTCCCCGTTTAAGAAACTAGATTCTGTCCTCCGTTTTTGGAAACAAAATCAAATCTTTTCTTTTAGAAACAAAATCCAATCCCTTCCCAATCCAACTCTTTCCTAATTCAAATCCTTTCTAATCCTCCACTTTCCTAAATCTTAAGTTTCCAAAATTTGAACATAAAATCTTTCCTAAGTTTTAAAACTCAACTTTCAAATCTTTCCTAATTCAACCATTTCCTAATCTCAAGATTTTCTAAAACTCTAAGACTTTCTAAATCTTAAACTTTCTAAATTTCAAATCTTTCTAAATTCTTAAACTTTCTTAAACTTCAAATCTTTCCAAATCTAAGACTTTTCTAAATTCAAAACTTTCTTAATTCAAACATTTCTTAAACTGAAGACTTTCTTTTTTCAAACCTTTCCTAAAACAAAACTTTCTTATTTTCAAAACTTCCTTGTTTTCAAAACTTTCCAAAATTGAAACTTCCCTTTTTCAAAACTTTCTTAATTTCGAAACTCTCCTAATTTGAAAACTTTCCTAATTCAAAACTTTCCTAATTCACAACTCGGAACTTTCCAAAAATGAAACTTTCCAAATTCGAAGCTTTCCTAACTTGAACCTTTCCTAATTCAAGCATTTCCTAAAATCCAATCCTTCCAAATCTTCCAAGCCAAGTCAAATCTTTCCTAAGTCTCTTCTCTTTCCTAAGTCTAGGTTTTCTTAAACCTTCTCTTTTCCAAAACAAGTCCAAATCTATCTTTTTAAATCCAAGTCCAATCTTTTCCAAAATTTCAATTTCCAATCTCCTCTTCTAATCCCAAATCAAATCCAGTTTTCAATTCAATCTCTTTCTTCTAATTCAATTTCTCTCTTCAAATCAATCTCTTTTCAATCGGACTCCGGTCCGAACTACGACTGACCTGATTCCTCCAAAGGGATACGTAGGCAACCTTCATAGGTGCGGTCACAATACTTTTCAAACTTTCAATTCCACCCTCATGGGTGTGGTTTTTAAAATCTTTTCAAATCTCTAATTTCAATTTCAAAATTTCTATTTTCAAATTTCTAGTTTCAATTTTCAAACTTTTCAATTTCAATCCCATCTTTTCAAATCTATTTTCAAATCAAATCAATCGCTTTCCAAATCTATTTTTCAATTCTCTTAAGTTACACTTGCATATCATGCATCATGTTAGTTTTTAAACATTTGTTTTTCAAAGTAAATAGGATTGAACTATAGTTGGTTGAAGACTCTCATAGGCGAATCTAGGGTAGATTGACATGTAGGTACCGAAAGGGCGGGGTAAGGTGATAGCTTAGTGCGTCTTCCCTACACGTAACCAACCTCCGAACTTAGATCACTGATTTCAAAGACCAAAAGGAGTTATTTTTCAAAAAGGGCTAAATGTTTTCCAAAGGTTGCCAAACAACTTGTTTTTCTTAAAAACCCTCTCTCAAGGAGATATTTTCAAAAATCGTTTTCCAAAACTCTAAGTGTAGTCTTCGGATTATTCTTAGTTTTTAGGTGACCTAACTCACCTTAATCAAGTTAGGTGGCGACTCCAAATGTTTTTCAAAAGCGCTTTATTCAAACCAGTTTTTCAATTCAAACTTAGTCGCACTCATTCTTCTAGGAGGGTGAGTTCTAACAAGAGAGTACAACATTTTTCCAGCTTGGGTGAGTATTCCTCGAGTGCGAAAAATCTGGGCACGACATCTGGCGACTCCGCTGGGGAGACTTAGAGGGTTATGCCGTTAGTCATGTCTCTTTACCCTTTACCTATGTAGAGTCTTCAATTAACTTGGTTCAATCCTATTCACTTTAAATTTTCAAAACCAATTTTTCAAAATTATTTTCAAAAAAAAAGCATGCATTTATTCATATTATCTTGTATTATGTTTGTCATCCACATACTGACACTTGCATCTTTGTTTTGTAGGCGCGCTTTATGTTTAAATTTTATTAACTGCTTTGCATGAATGTGATGTATAGGATGAATGGGAGTTGTTGGGCCCTTTCCTCCACTTTTAAAAATCACACACACACTGCATGTGCACTTACATTCTGTATACTTGCATACCCTGATATGTCCTTTCTAGTTAGAAAGGGGGAACGGTATATTGGTTGTGGGCAAGATGCTGTGTCAGTTTCTTCGCCTACGGCCACTTGATGGTTCCCCCGCTCGGATCACCAACCGATCATGGCACCACCTCGGGGAGTGGGCCTAGGTTTGAAGATCTGGGGACCGAGCCTTTTTAGGACGCATTTGTCAACCCTCAACCTCATACTCATATAGACACCATGCATAGCTGAACCTCTGCCGGATATAGGACACGAACACCATTTTCAAAATAGCAGAGGAAAGGGCGACTGCTCTTACTTTCATTTATACCTGCTGTTATACTGACTGTATTTATACTGTTATAATGCCTGTCTAATTGTTCATGCATGCATGTTTATTTCAATTGTACCTTTTTTCTTTATACCTTTTGCATATTCACGTTCATGCATTCAATATCCCATATCCAGACAAGAGTTCCAAGTAACTCAAGTCACTGCATTCTCATGCATATGATCAACCCATTGAGAGTGACACCAACGTCACTCTCCCTTGCATTAAACCTACCCAAACCCTGAGGGTTCCCGCTAACCCTAAGGGACTCATTGCATGCATCTCAATCCATTCCAAAAGAGGGGCCCCAATCCCTCTATGCTCACCAAGATAGGGTTGCCAAGAAGACAAGGGGCAATCAATCAACAAGGTCTCTCAGCGACCTCCTCGACATCAAATCCCAGGAAGGCGAATCTGAAGACTCAAGAGTAGTTTAGGATCTCTCTTTGTAAAAGTAGATAGGTGGAAGTCCAAAGGAAAATGTTCCCCTTCCCCCTATTAAAATGTATTTCAATTCTTTTGTATCTTAAACCCAAAATTCAATGTATTTCTTTACTTTTATGAATGAATGCATGAATGGATGAAGGTTCCCAACTGATGGTAAGGCATCTGCATATAGGGGCAAATCCCCTATCTCCAAAAGTGAGCCAATGCATCATGTATAGTCTCACCTCTAAGTAGGGGCACCTCTAGGACATGCATTGCATAAAAATTTTCAAATCAAGGCACTAACTTCTTTTTTGTTTTTGTCTTCTATCCTCCCCCTCCTCATTTTCGAACATCAAGAGAACCGAAGGCAGAAGCAAGACAAGAAGGGGGTTTTTCTAAACCATTTATTCATTGTTATCATATTGCTCGCACATTCACTTCTTTTATGCTCATGCACCCATATCCATTGCAAGACAAGAGTTCCAAGAAACTCGAGTCATTTCATTCTCATACATCTAATCAACCGTAGAGAGAAAGGAGCAATCTGATCTCATGTTAATCAAACCTACCAAGCTTCCTACGGGTTCTTAAACCCTAAGGATTCATCGCATACATAGAACCACATCTCGAGAGAGGCCCAAATCTCTCTCAGTCCATGGAGGCGGGATTGCCCACATAGGGAATCATTAACCAGCCCACGCCGAAGAGGTATTGTATTACATAATAGGGGCAAAAACCCACCTCCAAAACGGACTTGTCGTCATTCCTAGACTCCTTCAAAGAAGGGACCTCCATAGGACATGCATTGCATAGAACCCACAACTCCACATGCTAACTACATTTTGTTTTTCTTTTCTTTTTCAGGTCAAAGGGCACAACTGAACTCATGAAAACCCCTCTAGTATCATGCCCAATTCAAACTCATGCAAGGATAAGCCCGGCTATTAAAGGAGGCCGAACCTACATGAAGGAATAATTAACCATCCATCCGTAAGACATTAGCTCTATGCAACTACGCTTGCGCCATGCCAAGACAATCACTATCCATGCAGAAGAGGACCTCACCATTTGCGAAGTCTTGTTAGACCTGCAACAACGCATCCTCTAACTTCCAAATGCATGACAAATATCGTGAACTCGCCCTCCATTGATACACCTGATGAATGAAGCACCAAGAGGTTGATGTAGTCCCAGAACCTTATTAAGGGTTAAGGGTTCTCACCAAAAGGTCCACTAGAAAAGGGAGGTTTTCATGAAATTCGTCTATTTTCTTTTTCCTTTTTAGTTCTCATATATTTTCTTTAAATAAATATTGCATGCCATGTAATTATGTTTAAAAAAAAAAAAGAAGAAAAAAATGAAAATGGATAGTTTCTAGTTTATCCCCTTTGTCTCATACTTTTGTGGATGAATATTACTTTTAAGGATTCTTTCCCATTCAGTACTGACTCGACTTAAAGGATGGGATAGCATAGGCAACCCATTCAAAAGGGGGTCAAAACCTTTGAGAGACAAAGAGAGAGTGAGAGATAGGAAGGAGATAGTCTCATAAAAAAGGTATAGAGTTCATTGAAAAGGCGACTCTTGCGTGATATCCTAGCTAAGTGATGGGCAGCCAAGTCCTCGAAATGATGAGAAACCATTGTTCTATTTATCCTAAATAAACACTACCCCTTGCTCAGCCCACTAGAGCCGTAACTGATTTTTATTCAGATGTCCCCCAAACCAATAACCATCCCCCACACCGGGGTAAGTACAGAGTAGTTGATTCGATAGAATATTTAGGGATTCACTGGCCGAAACACATCATCCCTAGAAATATTGTCTAAATTTTATACAAAGGCTTTATGGACTAAGCAATTCAATTTGAAATGATTAGAGGCCCTCAATTCTATTACCATACACAAAAATATTCCCTTTGCTTAAACCACTAGTGCCTCGCAGGAAGCGGAAGTTTTCTTTTTGTCAACCCTGATCCGAAACCATCCCCCCACACTGGGGCAGTCAGGCAACAGAAGATCTGGCAGAGAACGTCATCGACCATCAAGCTGAAGTAACGTAAAGGCTCTATGGATCAATCAATCTTATTCAAAATGAAGAGAGGCCATCATTTCATTTCCCATACAATCAAAAGAAACCCCTTGCCAAACCCGTTGAGCCACTTATCCTTTCTTAACAAAACCCCAACCTAGGGATCACCGCCCACACTAGGTATATTGAACTACCAAGGAAAAGGTTTAAGGGGAAAGGGTTAAAGAATTGTTCGTTTCATAAAAGAAAAGAAAAGAAATAGAAAGGAAAAACAAAAGAAAGGAGTTGCCAAGGGGCAAGAGGCCATAAAAAAAAAAAAAAAAAAAAAAGAAAAAGACACCATGATTCTAAAGAAAGGCCTGAAGAAAATCGTGATTGAATTAACTTCAAAGGCACAGAAAAGAAAATCATGTTTATCTCAAGAAGTACATGGAAAGGGTGAAAGAACGAGGTTATTTTCACCCTGAGAAATATATGGCCAAAAGCGAGAAGGAAATTTAAAGGTGATCCTAGGTTACAAGGAAACCCAGTAGGTACAATAGGTTTGAACCTTTACCTTTTCTTGCAAAACTCCGAAACCATGGCCTACATTACAACCCTATTAAAGTCCCCTCTGATTGAAAAAAAGATTGCTTGATCTAAATGAGTTAGATATGCTGCCAAAGCTTAAAAAAAAAAAAAAATGGATGCTAATCCTACTGAAAAACGGTTAAGGACAGTTTGGATCTAAACCCTGCTGAAAACAACATTGAATTTGAGCCTACATATCCCGTTGTTTCTAAAACCCCATAACCTAGCCTACATTACGGTTCTAAACAAAGCCTTCTCGGAATGAAATGATTGGTCACTTATCGCTCTGCCAAAGGTCAAGTAAGTTGTTGCTAAAACCCCGAGAGTCGAGAGTCTCAGCCCAATAACCCTATACACTAACCCTAGAATAGAAAGTTGGGAGGCAGTCAAGAGGTTGAGAAAGGTGCGAAGTGCTATCATCCAATCGAGGTAGGATTGAGCCAGAAGAGAGGCTAAACCCCCGAAGAGGAGGGAGTTACCATTCCCAAGGCTACAAGTCTAACAGCAGCCAGTGTCATTCTACTAACATATTTCTAACTTGTGCATATGTTAAAAAAAAAAAAAAAATCAGCATGAGCTTTGCATATATAGGACATAACTCCCTGTAGAAATAGAAGTCACCAATATCAACTCATGTAATAAATATCTAACATCATCATACATCATATGCCTCTGATCATATGTATATGTATATCTGTGCATCTAAGTACCATAAACATCCATCCTTATACAAAACTATGCAAAATAAAACTGTCTAACATCAATACATCTCAGGGACCAGGGGCAAAGGAGGATCAGAGTCTCCACAAGGGGCACCAATCACAGGTCGAAGTTAATATCATCTGGATCAAAATCCCCAAAACCCGGCATCGGAGGAGGGGGGTAACTACTCGAAGCACCGCCATCCTGCAGGGGAGATAAAATCAAAATCAGCTGCAAGCAAAAGGAGCTAAGCAACGGCAGAGCAATAAGGAGCAAGGAGAGAATAACTTACCCCCCACCACCCATCTGAGATAACCGAGCCGTCAGGGAAGCTACCTCGGCCTGGAACTGGTCCCGCTCCATCTGGTACCGGTCTCTCTGATCTCTCACAGCAGTAAACTCGGCCTGGGGCACATATCCTCCAACACGGCACCATAGGTCAACCACTTCCTAGCCAACAGCGTACCCGCCGACTACTACCTCAAACCGGGTGAAGGCACCAACCGAATGGGCACCGAAGTGCGCGGCATAATCCGTATCCGAAGGAAGCAAGAACTCAGCACCTGGCTAGCGCTCCTGGTAGGGGATGGGCACTCCAGCCACCAGGGCTCCAAACATATACTTTGGCGGAGCCCCTGCTGATCGAAACTCCTCGTGAAACTGCCGCCAATGCTGCTCTCCAAGATAGGACTCCCAGGTGTCATCGCTGAGAAAAGCAGCTCTCGACAAGGACAACGAGACCAGGTACCGGATTGTCTCGTAATGGACTGATCCAATGAAGGGCCGCCAGGTCACATCCTTCGCCTCAATCAGCTCCAGGTTAGCCCGGAGCGTCACGAAGTCAGTAATCTCCGATCGCTGGGCTACCCGGTCACGAGCCCACCTCAAAGCACGAGGATAGAGATCATCCTCAACGACGGCAGGGCGACGCACCGGCAGGTACTCATAACTCCACTAGACAAGGAAGGGCCAAAAGCTAGTCATGCTGCCCCAACGAGAAGAAGTCCGAACCCGCATCGATCGAAGAAAGCAGCCAAAAGAAAAGGACCCCCAGTCCAACTCGGACAAAGCTCCCAGATCGGCTATTATACTCACCAGACGGCACGGCACGAGTGACTTGTTGTTGTTGCAGAAGCAGCTAAAGATGATGTACAACACAAGTCGCCGTCTCATGATGTCCCGCCGGGCAGACGATGGCTCGGTAGCAAAAGTACGCTCACCCTGACTAATACAAGAGACTGGGAAGGCAGAACGCTCAGGCTGAGGCAAGTCCAATAGCAAGCAGGCCTCGTCCCTACTGACCAGGTGCAGGGTGATCCGCCGGCCGACAAAGGAGAGTCTTGTAATAATCGCCCAATCTAAAGGAGTGGGGCTTAATGGTGTATAGGGCTATGTAAGTGCAGTGTATGGGTTATAGGGAGGTGGTATCTAGCCTAAGTGTTGGAGGAGTGGAATGTATGTAGAGATTCGAGGTTCTGGAGCAGTTTCAGTGGAGCTTTGCATCAATTTTTGGTTCTTGAATATGCAAAGGGGGAGGCCTCCATTTATAGGCAACCTGGAACAGGCCTAGCGCATGTGCTACATGCGCCTGGCCAAAATTTGCCTTGGCGCATATAGCACATGCCCTAGTACTGTTCCATTGCCAGGATGCCACGTGGCACCCCTTGTACTGGCTAAATTGTGACAGTTGATCGAACTTTGGTCAATTTGATCAAAATCTGGGCGCATGTAGCATACGCTCCATCACTAGGAGTATTCGTTTAAACTTTGCCTTGATAATTGAGCCAACTAGGAAGGTTTTGGTAGAATCGATTGCACCCACGATGTTCTCCTAGGGTTTCTCGTGAATTTTCATGTTTTCAAAAAGTTTGAATGGTGTTTAGAAGTGTGAGATATCATCTTAGAAAATGTGTTGTATCTTTGTAGAGCGTTTGTGA
This sequence comes from Euryodendron excelsum, assembly GCA_033060915.1. Classification (NCBI taxonomy): domain Eukaryota; kingdom Viridiplantae; phylum Streptophyta; class Magnoliopsida; order Ericales; family Pentaphylacaceae; genus Euryodendron; species Euryodendron excelsum. The sequence goes on along the minus strand of CM065385.1, from coordinate 3,651,570 downwards.
TATACTCCGTGGGGATTCGAAAGTAGCTATTTTTGTGTCATATGATCAGGGCCTTCGGGAAGCGATCTCTTCGATCGGACCGTACTGATGGAAAGCACTCTGAAAATACTCTCAGGAATTCCCTAATTTATGCATTTCTCAAGTCGTTTGACAGTGCGTTATAATCAGGGAATTGGAAAAAAAGTTAACCTTAGCGGAGTGTCTGCAAGGCGCTCCAAGGGTTGCTGGGAGTTGCAGTTTTTGAGCCATACGATGAAGGGTTTCAAGAAGCGATCTATCTGATCGAGCCGTATCGATGGAAAGGCCTATGAACGAGCTTTCGGGAATTCCCTGGTTTACACATTTCTCAAGTCATTTGACGGTGCATTATAACCAAGGAATCAGGAGAAGTGGGAATTTAGGCGGAGCGTCTGTGCGACACTCCAGGGAACTTTTTTCAGGTCGTGGGTGTTTAGAGTCGTGAGGTCTTCTTTAGGTTAAATAGGGGTGTACGACAAGGTCTACCGTTTAGTAACCTAACACCGGTGTTGTTTTGGGGCGCGTTTGAGTTATGAGGGGCAAAATGGTCATTTTGGCTGGTTTTGGTTGAAAACGGTCAGGAATGGATCGGAGTGTCATGTTTAGCATGCCAGGTCATTTAGAGATGTTTTCAGGAGGGTCTTTTACCATTCGGTGGGGTTTGTGCAGTGCTGGGGTGTTCAGAGGTAAAACGGTCATTTTGACCAGAATAAGCAGAATGAGACTGGAATTGGATCGAATGGCGTGCGGAGTATGCCTAAATGTTTAGTAACATTTTGGAAGGGTGGACTTACCATTTTGAGGGATTTTGAACTTTTCTAAATCGTGTTTGGAGGCCCAAGAGGCAGGTTTGGTCATTTTTCACCTAGTCGGGCTAGTAGGCGCTGGTGTTAACCTAGGTGTTGGTTCCCAAGACCGCCCGGTCCCGAAAAACTACCTATGCTATGTTGGTCCCTGAGAATGCCCGGTCTCAAAGAGCTACCTATAGGGTGGTCTTGGTTTCTAAGAATGTCCGATCTCAAAAAGCTACCTGTGAGTGTGATGTTGGTCTTCGAGAATGCCTGGTCTCAGAGAAATACCTAATGACGGACATTCTACATTAGCGGGCTAGTAGGCTCCAAAAGTGAACCGTTTGAAATTTGATAAGGTGTTTATCCCCGAGATCGCCCGATCTCGGGAAGCTACCTGGATGGCATTGGTTTCTAAGACCACCCGGTCTGGAATGCTGTTGGAATGATGGTGCTTATGGCTCCGATGGGTCCTTGTGGGCTCAAGAAGCGACCAGTTGACTAGATTGGAGTTTGAAAGGCTCGTCCTGAGCTTGCATGTGATGTGATGCTTGAAAACTGAGTCCGGTCAGGCCAAAGATTGCCTAGCAGGCAAAAATTGAGTGCTTACAATATATATAGTAATTCTTATAACTAATTTTGTTTATTTATAATGAAAGGATATTTTGGACATAAATTAAGCGAGGTTACTCATGTGCAAGTCACATTATTATATTTTATCCATTTTTTGTAACAGAATATAGATGGAAGGCTAAAATTGGCATTAAACATAAAATTAAGGGGTGTGGGTGTAGCATTTTGTAGATAAAGGGGGTAAAATGAAAATTAGACATAGTTAAGGGAGTCTTGATGTAATTAACCTTTTTTAGTATCTCAAGTGGGCGTATAGCCTTTGAAAGTATATTATTATTAATAAAATTTTGAGTATGTAGCGTTTGTTTCTTTTGATAGTGAATCTTTGGTTGAATTCACTTAGTTTGATTCATAAAATAGGTTTAATATGGGAATGCTATGAAATGTTGGAATAATTTCCTCCATTGCCTTTAATATAATTTGCTTGGTTTGCTTTGAGGTTGGAGTGACATGAAATCTAGGAATAAACCTCTGTAGTTTTGTATATAATTTGCTAAATATAGATCTTAGTTCATCATTTGTTAGTTGCAAACTCAAATAAGATTCACTATAGTTTGAGTAGTATTGTAGGCACAAGTTATATCTAGTACTTAGATATAGGACAAGTGTCTTAAAAGATAATCAAATGTCTATATATGTGACGAGTGTCCTGAAAATGACAGAAAAATACCTAGATATGTGACAAGTGTCCCAAATAGGATGAGGAAATACTAGATAAAGGACAAGTTTCCTAAATTGAGATTTTTGTGACATTTTTTGCCTTGGGGAGTGAATTGTTATATTGAAGACGGGCAAGAATGCCAAAGGGTAAAATGGTCATTTTCATTGAAACTTGCTAGAATGAGACAAGAATCAACCCGAATAGAATTTTGAACAAGTCAGATTGTATAAAGGAATTTAGGAGTGGTTTTTCACATTGAAGGGCCAATAGGCTTCGAGACTCGTAATATAAGCAAAATGGTTATTTTGACCAAAAGTTACCGGAATGGGATCAGAATCGACTTGAATGTTATTTTGAACATGCCAGACTACTTAGAGATAATTACGGGTGGTTTTCATCTTGAAGGGCCACTAGGCCTCGAGACCCGTGTCAATGGTAAAATGATCATTTTGATCAAAAGTCGCTGGAATGAAACCAGAATCGACTTGAATGTTATTTTGAACATGTTGGACTGTCTAAAGGCAGTTAGGGGAGGTTTTCCACCTTGAAGGGCCACCAGGCTTAGGGACTTGTGCTAAGAGTAAAATGGCCATTTTAATCAAAAGTCACTAGAAATGACTTAAATGTTATTTTGAACATGTCGAACTGCCTAGAGGCAATTAGTGGTAGTTTTTCACCTTAAAGGGCCATTAGGCCTCGAGACACGTGTTAGGGATAAAATCGTTATTTTGACCGAAATTTTTCAAAATGGGACTGGAGTTGGTTTGAATGGCATTTTGAATGTGCCTGACTATCTAGAAACATTGTTGAGGTGGACTTACTGTTTTGAGGGATTTGTACTTTTTAGAAAAACGTACCGGGATGCCCCAAGGGTAAAAGAGTCATTTTGATCGGAAGTGGCTGGAATGGGACTAGAGTCAACTCAAATGGCATCTTGAACATGTCGGGTTACCTAGATGCAGTTTGGGATGGTCTTACTTCTTCAAGGACATATACTTCTTTGAGAAGCGTGTTGGCTTATCTAGAGATAGTTTTAGAGTGGTCTTATTGTCTTGAGGGAGTTATGCTTTCTCGATATATGTGTCGGACTGCCTAGAGGCAAAATGGTCATTTTTATTGGGTATCACTAGAATGAGACCGGAGTTGGTTTGACTAGTATCTTAAACGTGCCAGACTATCTAAAGACAGTGTTAAGGGTGGTCTTACAGTCTTAAAGAATTTGTACTTTTCGAAAGATGTGTTAGACTGCCTAGGGGCAGAATAATTATTTTCATTGGTCGAACTAACAGGCGTTGGTGTTGACCAGGGTTTACGAGCATTTTCGTCACTCTAGCAGTTGTAACGAGTTAGTTTCCAAAGGCATCTTGTCCTTGGTAAACTTGTTACAGCCAAGAGGCATTTTTAGTCTTTTGACACTAGGTTGCTTACAGTGTATGCGTGTTAATCTGTTTGTGAGTGCTTCTGCTACTCTAACGGCTTGATAATTTGTGAGTACTTTCGCCACTCCAACAATTTTGGTGATTGGTTCCTGAGGTCACCTGATCTTAGAAAGATGCTTGACACCAAGAGATGTAACAGACATTCTACGTCGGTGGGCTAGCAGGCACCAGAAGTAAACTATTTAATATTTATGAGTGTTTTCATCACTCTGACAATATCGGCAGTTAGTTTCGAAGACTACCCGGTCTCGAGAAGCTCGCCAGTAATGCCTAGAGGCGTAATGAAATGCCAAGAGGCATTTTGGTTATCTTTTACTAGAAACTGACATCAATTAATGTTTAAGAAGTTACTATAGTAATGGTTCCCTCACTCACAAAAACATATCAAAAACCAGTTTGGGAGAGCAGAAAGAAGATAAGAAAACTCGAAAACATTCTTTCTTTTCCAATTGGATAATGCTCCAAAAAAATTATACAAAATAATGTGATTAAATGAAAATCTTTCATTTAAAATGGAACACCTATTATAATGGCTCTTAGTTACAAAAACAGCATTGTCACATCTTTCTAGTATGATTTTTTGTATAAATTTTCTGAAAAAATGGCATTTTTCTTTCCAACCTATTGCTTTTTAAAGACTGCCCTCTCTTGGCTAGATGTTGGTCCAGCCTACCATGAGGAACCCTTATCCAGCAACCACACCTATGCAAAGGGTATCAAGTATCAACACCCGTTCGATGGTCGTACGACCAAGACATGAAGTAGGAAAGAGAAAACACATGAAAGGTATGGACTACCCTAAATTATGACCCCGAAATTATGTAATCTAAGTTTGTTGTAAGTTGGGAATTAATTGCATGATATAGACATATAGTCTGCTTTAATTATGTTCACACTAACTCTCTATCATCCTTACCAGCTAGCTATAATAAAAGATCTAAACTACCAAATCATATTAAGATGTTATGAAGTTAATATAAGGGTAAACAACCATTTTGTCATTCCAATTTTGCTTTAGATTTTAATATTATCCCTAAACTTTTTATTTCTTCTTTTTTGGTCATCTAACTTTTAAAAGGAAGTCAATGTGGTCTCTCATTTTAAAATAATTTAAAATAATTAAAAATTAATTATACTTTGACCCTCTTAACTTTGATTTAGTTTAAATTTACTCGCTAAACTAAAAGTCATTAAATTTTATCCCTAAATTATGAGAATTAAAGTTCATATTAATGCTATTGACAAAAAAAATTTAAATAAATTTAGCATTTCTAATGGGGTATAGTATAAAAAAAAAATTTGTAGCTGGTTAAAAAATACGCAGTTTCAAAAATCTCCTTGATATTGTCAAGGCTAATAATTGATGGTCCACAAAATCAAGATTTTATTTTGGTCATTTTTTAAGTATTTTGAGATGATTTATAACACTTCATAACCATGAAATTATTTTCATCTCTTTGTTTTAGAGATTAATATAAAACTTTGAACAAACAAATTTCAAATTTTAAATTTTTATGATAGTGGAAATGTAACTATTTTTAGTTGAATGTGGGTAAAGTAATATTAAGTTATAGTTTATAAGACCAAATATAATTAATATTTAATTTCTTTACTTATTTTGAAAAGTTAGACCGCGTTGATTTCTTTTTAAAAGTTAGAGGCTTAAATAGAAGAAATCAAAATTCAGGAATGACATTGAAAAGTGAGGCAAAGTTGGAGAGACTAAATGATTGTTTATAACACAATCCCACAAGTTAACGGTTTCAAAATATCAAATCTCAAGGCAACCAGGTGAGTATGTTTTTGTAGGAATTTAGAAATATATATAATAATTTTTTATTTTCGGTTATCAAACCATGCACATTTTTTATTCTTTAAATGACACAACCATGCTCAACTTAAATTCATTTGAATTTTTTTTTTTTTTGGTCTTTTTCATTATTTTCTTCTATACTATTTGTTAAACTTAATTCTCAACACAAGCAAAATCTTGACTATATACCAACTAATATTTATTGTAGCTTCTTACATGATGGGACACTATGAAGACTGGGTATTGGTGATTGGGTTATAATGGGAAGAGTTATCTTTGGGTTTATGGGTAAAGGGATTACCATAGGTGATAGGTTGGTGAGGACGGGCAAGGTGGTGGGGCACAATTGGTTTGTTTGGTTTGACTAAGGGTAATATGGGTCGTGTGGCTCCTTGGGTGTTGACTTGAGGTTCAGGCCCAGCCATGGCGACCATGGGTTCAGGTTCAGACAAAAGAGTAAGGATGTGGCGGTAATAAAGGGGACTAAGTAAGGTTTCAATGATTAGGTTCATGTTGGGTTGATGAGATTGTATGGTTGGGATTGAATGGTCTTGATATTCAAATTCTTTTAGGATATAAATCGTCCCTCTTGGAATTGCAACATATGGGTCATGTGGGGTGTCTTTGCTAAGATTCTTGCTTTCCAGTGGTATACTCTCTTGAAGCTTGTGAATCATGGCCTTCACTAATACGGAGGATGTTGAATTAGTGTCCATTTTCCTTTCCTACAAAGATGGAATGAAAACAAGGATACAAGTTGTAAGGTAGTGTCTGATTTTAAAAGAGTCATATGCAATGCATGCCCTAAGGTGTCCCTATCTGAGAGGGAAACTAATCATAATGTATTGGCTGACTTTTGGAAATAGGGGGTTTGCCCCTGTATGCAAGCACCTTACCATTGATTAAGCATCTATACTCATCCTTACATTCATTCATTCATGAAAAAGAGTGCATTGAACTTATAGGTTTAAAATATAAAACAAGCAAAGTACACTTTAATAGGGGGAGGGAGAGCATTTTTCTTTGGACTTCCACCTATCTAATTTTACTCACGAAATCCTAAACTACTCTTGAGTCTTCGAATTCGCCTTCTTTGGATTCGGTGTCGAGGAGGTTGCTGAGAGACCTTGTTAATTGATTACTTCTAGTCTTCTTGGCAATCCCATCTCCGTGAGCATGAAGGGATTGAGGCCCCTCTTATGGAATGATTTGAAATGCATGCAATGAGTCTTTAGGGTTACGTAGGAACCCGTAGGGTTTTGGTAGGTTTAATGCAAGGGAGAATGACCTTGGTGTCACTCTCGATGGGTTGATCATATGCATAGAGATGCAGCGACTCGAGTTACTTTGGAACTCTTGTCTTGACCTGGAATATGGAATGCATGAACATGGATACATAGAGTAAAGAGAGAGAGAATGCAATTGAAGTAAATATGCATGCATGAGCAGTTAGATAGGCATTCTAACACCAAGAATACAAGCATTATAACAAGAGGAATAGATAAATTTATGCATGGTGTCTATATGAACATGAGGTTGAGGGTTTACTAATGCATCCTAAAAAGGCTTGGTTCTCAGATATTCAAACCTAGGCCCACTCCCCGAGGTGGTGTCATGATCGGTTGGGGATCCGAAAGGGGGAACCATCAAGAGGCCGTAGGCGATGAAACTAACATAACATCTTGCCCACAACCAATATACCATTTCCCCGTCTAACTAGAAGGGACATATCAGGGTAAAGAATGCAAGTATGCAGAATTCAAGTGCACGTGTAGTGCTTGTGTGATTTTTGAAAATTAGAGGAAAGAGTCCAACAACTCCTATCCATCCTATTTATCACATTCATTCATAGTATGTAGAGTAGTTAATAAAATAATATTGTAAACAAAAAAAGCCCACCTACAAAATAAAGATGCAAGAGTCAGTATGTGGATGACATTTGTAATGCAAGATAATATGAATGAAAATGAAATAAGTGCATGTTTTTGAAAATCTGATTTTGAAAATTTGAAGTGGATAGAATTGGACAAATTAATCAAAGACTCTAAATGGTTGAGGGTGAAGAGACATGATATTGGCTTAACCCTCTAAGTTTCCCTAGCGGAATCGCCAACTGTTGTGCCAAGATTTTTTGCACTTGAGGAATACACACATAAGCGAGAAAAATACTATGCTCTCTCATTATAACTCATCCTCCTAGAAGAATGAGTGCAACTAGATTTGAATTTAAAATTGATTTGAATACAGAGATTTTGGAAAACAATTTGGAGTTGCCACCTAACTTGATTAAGGTAAGTTAGGTCACCTAAAAACTAAGCACAATTCGAAGATTACACTTAGGATTTTTGAAAAACAATTTTGAAAACTTCCTCAAGAGAGGGTTTTTAAGAAAACAGGTTGTTTGGCAACCTTTGAAAAAAATATTTAAGCCCTTTTTTGTAAATAACTCCATTTTGATCTTTGAAAACAGTGATCTAGGTTCGGAGGTTGGTTACGTGTAGGGAAGACGCACTAAGCCATTACCCTACCCTGCCCTTGTAGTTCCTACATGTCTATTCACCATAGATTCACTCATTAGAGTCTTCGATTAATAATTGTCTAAAACTATCCACTTTAGAAAAGAATTATGTGATGCTTGATATGTAAGTGCAAGAGAAAGATTTGATTTGGTGATAGATTTGAAAAGAACTTGATTTGATGTTAAAAAAGAGATTTGAAAAGATAGATTTGATTTTGAAAGAAAAATTTTAGAAATTGGAAATAAAGATTGGAAAAAAGTTATGACTGCACCCGTGAGGGTTGTCTACGTATCCCTTTTGAGGAATCAGGTCAGCCGTAGTTAGGACTAGAGTCCAATTGAAAATAGAAGATTTTGATTGGAAAAAGAAATTGAGTTGGAATTTAGATTGAAAGATTTGAAAAGATTGGTTTTTGAAAGCTTGGTTTTAAGAAACCTAGACTTAGGAAAGACTTGAGGTTTAAGAAAAATTAGAATTGACTTGGAAGGGTTTTAGAAAAGATTCGACTTGAATGTTAGACTTGGAAGACTAGGGAAAAATTGGATTTAGGAAAGGTTCGAATTATAAAAGTTTTAAAATAGGAAAGTTCTGTTTTAGGAAAGTTTCATTCTAGGAAAGATTTAGAATTAGGAAAGAAAGGTTTTAAAATAGGAAAAGTTTCGTTTTAGGGAAGTTTCGAATTAGAAAAGTGGTGAATTAGGAAGTTTTGAGATTGGAATGTTTTGAATTAAGAAAATTTTAACTTAAGAAAGTTTCGAATTCAGAAAGTTTTGACTTAAGAAAGAGTTGAGTTTTGGAAAGATTTGACTTAAGAAAGTTTTGGGTTTGGAAATATTTGAAATTTAGAAAGTTTAGAATTTTAGAAAAGATTTGAAATTGAGTTTTAGAAATACTTGAAATTAGGAAAGGTTTGAATTTAAGAAAGATTGAAAAATTTAGATTCGGAAAGTTGAAATTTGAAAAGGTATGGAATTAGGAAAATTAAGAAACTTAAAGTTTAAGGAAAGATTTGAAAGTTTAAGTTTTGAAAACTTAAGGTTTAGGAATGTATGAGATTAGGAAGGATTGGGATTAGGAAAGATTTGGTTTTATTGCCAAAACAAAAGATTGGATTTTGTTTCTAAAAAGAAATGATTTGATTTTGTTTCCAAAAACGGAGGATTTTATCTAGTTTTCTAAATTGGGAGATTAGATTTGGATTCCTTAAACGGAGGATTTAATTCGATATGGAATTGGAAATGTGAAGTTTTGGAAGTCCTAGATTTTGGGGTAGAAAATAGAATTTGAAAAAATAAAGTTTGAGGCCAAAATAGGAAGTTAGAAATTATGTTTTTCGAAAGAAAATTAAGGTTTTCTAACCATGGCTCTAGGATTTAACTTGGACTCCAAGAAAAAGGGATTTTGGAAAGTGAATTTTTGGAAAGGAAAATTTTTTGAAGGAGATCTAAAAAAATAAAAGGAATTTTTAGAAAGTACGCTTGAAAGAGAGTTTTTGGAAAGGCATTTTTGGAAATAGTTTTTTTAGGAAAGAGATTTTTGGAAAGAGTTGTTAGGAAGGAAACTTAGAGAGTGTTTTTGGAAAGTGAATTTTGAAAAGAGCTTTTTGGAAAGGAGTTTGAAAAGAGTTTTTAGGAAAGTAAGTTTTTGAAGGGAATATTTAGAAAACAATTTTTAGGAAGCAATTTTGGAAAGGAGATTAGAGAGAATTTTTCAAAAGTATGTTGGAGAAAAGATTTTAGAGAATAGACGTGAAAAGAGAATTTGGAGAGGATTTTAAAAAAAGGGTTTTGGAAAGTAAGTTTGAGAAGCAATTTTAGAAAGGGATGGACTTTTGCAAGGCTCTAAAAATATCTCACTTTCCTAAAACGATTTTAACCATAAAAAGGTTAGAACCATTCTAAGATTGTGGTTTTGAAAATAACAAGGACTTGAAAATATGGACCATATTGGTCACTTTAAATGTAACACTTTCTTAAATCAACCCTAACCATGAAAAGGCTATAATCAACTTAGGATTGTGATTTTGAAAATAAGTTTTTGAAGAAGAAAACTTTAATGCAAGTTTTGAAAACGGTTTTTTATGTAAGTTTTGAAAACAAGTTTGAAAACAAATTTTGGAGAGATGCATGATCATGATATGCACAATGCAAATTAGGGTCGTGAACATACAAGGTTAAAGGCTTCACCACATAATCAAGGGGGCCAAACCCACGTGGTCTTTGGTTAGACTAAGAGAAAGCCCCCGACACGGTGACTTTCAATAGCCTAATCCTACACATGAACCAGGAAATCCCTTGTTTCAAGCATGTGAGAGGGGGGGGGGGGGGGAGAAGATGGGGGATTAAAATAAAAGAAGACCCAAGTGGGCTAGGAGAGAGAAAAGAAAGGGAGGAATTGCGTAAACGTAAATAGGAAACCTACCTAGTGTCTTCTTTTATTTGCTTTGTTTTGCTCGCTTTTTTTACTTCGATCTTTGCTTGGCTTTGCATCGGTCTTCGAGAGCTTGCTTTGATCTTCAGGAGCTTCAGAGTTGCAGCACTTCAAGTCTCTAAGGGAGGCTTTGGAGGCTTAATATATGAGTGTATATGAGTGTATAGGGGCTAGGGTTTGGTGCATAGAGGCTAGGGTTTGGAAAATCTAAAGAGAACTAGGGGTTGGAGAGACTTCAAGCTCTGTGTATCGAAGAGGAGAGTTTTTAGACTGAGTTTACGGACCCTTTTCATGCTTAAGGAGGCTCTGTATTTATAGACAGCGGATTGACCTGGCGCCTATTGCAGTGGCACCAGGCAAAATTTCCTTTTGGCGCCACTAGGAGTGGCGCTAGGCTAAATTTTGGCTTAGCGCCACTGCTAGTGGCACCAGCCACTTGTGAAAGTTTTAAGGTCGGCAAGTAATGTATCTTCAGAAGATTTGGGCGCCTGTACTAAAGACTACCAGGCAATTTTTAGCCTGGCTTCACTAGGAGTGACTCTGAAAGGTCTGAGAATGATTTAAGGGGTTGGGAATGGCCTGGTGGGCCGAAAAGGGATAGGAACCCTTAGAATAGTGTCTCGGGGGTACTAGACTCGAAGAATGATGATATGATGTGTTGGAATGGTTGACCGGGCTATTAAGGGCAAAACAGTCAATCAGACCGAAAAGCTGACGAGATGGACTAGGAATATCCCAGAAGAAGACTCGAGACTTGCAAACATTACCCAGAATGTTTCAGGAGGTTACCAGTTTGATACCCAGCGCAGGTGTGGTTGGAAGAGGCGACTGACCCACTAGGGGTAAAACGATCATTTTGCATCAGGTTTGTCAGAACTGACTCAGAATGATATGGAAGAGTAATGGAAGGCTGAGGATACTATTAGAAACATCCCCAGAAGGTTACCGGTTTGATACCCAGAGCCGATGTGGTTCTCGAGGCGCTCGGATGCCTAGGGGCAAAATAGTCATTTTGACCGAAGAGCTTCGGAATATACCCAAAACCGACTAAAAGGCACTTAAACATGCCGGATCGTCCTTGGAATAATCTTGGAAGGGTGGACTTACCGTTCTGAGGACTTAGGTACTTTCTTAAAAAACGTGCCGAAAATGGCCATAAGGGCAGTTTGGTCATTTTTTACCAGAGTGGGCTAGCAGGCACAGGTGTTGACCTAGGTTTTGAGTGTTGTTGTCACTCTGACGTCAGTCTCGTGACAAAGGGGTTAGTTGGTAATTCCCTATATCGACCAATTTGCAAGTGTTTCCGCCACTCTAACGGTTGCGATATTTACGAGTATTTCCGTTACTTTAATGGGTCGCGATCATTCCAAAGACTGCCTGATCTTAGGAAGTTGCTAGGTGGACTTATCATCTCAGGAATCAACTTTCTCAGAAGACGTGTCAAAATGGGCATTTCTTTATTGGCGAGCTAGCAGGCGGCAAAGGTGAACTGTTCTACCATCTCAGGGACTTGGGGTCTCGTCCCGGTCGATGGCATTGAAGGGACTTACCGCTCCGAAGAGTTCTAAAAAAACGTGTTGAATAGGATGAACTTACCGCCTTAAGGAATCAACTATCTCGAAAGGCATGCCAAATTTAATTAGAATTGGAAGTGGACTTGAAATTGGATTTGAGATTAAAACAGGGACTTACTGTCTTCGAAAAGACATGCCCACTGGAATTGGACCAAACAATGCCCCAAGGGCACTTTGGTCATTTTGCATCTATTTGGGCCTAATGGGCCCGCAAAGCGATCGATTGACTGGATGATGTTTGGAAAACTGATTTAAATTGGAATATGTCCATATTAACTTGAATATAAGTTTGGAGGGATTGGAGACTGCCGAGCCGGCAAAAATAGGGTGCTTACAACAAGAAAGCTTATGCACAACAGGCTATTGATGAGAAATGGAGAAGAATGGCATCTATTCAAATATCAATCCAATGAATTGATTTAAAAGAGATTGAAGGTTCTTAAAGAAGAAATCATCAAGCTTTTGGAAGTTACATTTGAGATTCAAGAAGATGGTCTTGAAGGCATCAATGGTTATTCAAGTTTGATCAACAAGGAAAAATTCTATCCAAAATTGAATTTGAGTTCCTTCAAGTAACTACACTTCATTGAAGATCATTCAAGAGTTTCTTGATACCCCAAAGTAAAGACCCCTTGAAAAACTTGAATTATCTAAAAAAAATTGGCTAAGAAAAGCTTAGAAGACAATATCTGAGTTCAAAGAGTCGACACATGAAACTAGAAGGCAAGACTTGAAGAATGCACTGTAGGTGTTGACACATGGGTTCAAGGTGTCGACACATGAAAACAGAGGGCAAGACTTAAGGGGATAATTGTAGGTGTCGACACATGGTCTTGAAGTGTCGACATATAGAAGGCAGTGACCAAGGATAAGCACGATGTGTCGATACATGGTCTTGAGGTGTCGACACATGCAAGCCAGTGACCAACTAACAGGATGATATGTCGACATATGGGGTATAGTTGTCAACACCTGGGTCTAATGGTTATATTTTTAAACGTTATATTGGTCTGATCTAGCATTAAATGAAACCCCAACCACCTCTAACAACTCAAATTGATGAAGGGGTTTATATAGAAGACTCTAAACAAATTAATTGATAAGAGATATAATATTCTTCCAATATTTGATGATCTTGAGCTGAACATTCCTTACTCATCAGAATATTCCCTTTTTCCTCAAGGGTTAGCATTTAGTAAGCTATTCAATTCTCATCTACTCTTCATAGAGAGTGTGTACTTCAATTGTATATTTCCTATACACTTGTGAGTTAGAGTTTGAGCGTTCTCTAGTTTAAGAAAAACACTTGTGTAATTTTGAGAAATCTTGAAAAATATTATTTAGACATTGAAGCTTGGGTGTAAGCTTCAAGGAGAGTGAGCTAGGCACTTCAACTAGCCTTCACCTTGTAATTGAATATTACATAGTGGAAGAAGACTTCAAGGGGATCTTGGTGTGAAGACGTAGACCACAAGTTGTGGTTGAACCTTGGTAATTCTTGGTGTGCCATTTTATGCTTTGCTTTCATTTCTTGTTTGATTATATTGCATTGCATAGACATTAAATTATTTTTACAATGCTTAGATTAATATTTATTAGCCTTAATTGCAATTAGTTTTGAAAAACCCAATTCACCCCCCTCTTGGTTTGCTTTTTAGGCCAATATCTTGAATATCTCACTTTCCTAAAACAATTCTAATCATGAGAAGACTAAAACTATTCGAGGGTTGCGATTTTGAAAACAACTAGGGTTGGAAACCTGAATATAGACTTTGATGGTCACTTTGAATGTAACACTTTTCTAAAATAACTCTAGCGATGGACTAGCTATAATCATCTTAGAATTGTGATTTCTTGAAAAATAATTTAGGACTTGAACTCAAATTTAAATCTTGATGGTTATATTGAATATAACACTTTTCTAAAATAACTCTAACCATGCAATGGTTAGAATCAGCTTATGGTTGTAATTTTGAAAACAACCATGAAGGAAAAGGTTTTGAATGCAAGTTTTGAAAATAACTTCAATGCAAGTTTGAAAACACCTTTGAATGCATGATTATAATAGCAACAATATAATAGAGACATGAACATACAAGGTTAGGCTTCACCACATAACCAAAGGGGCTGGATCCACACCATCTTAGATGGAACTCAAAAAAAATCCCCGACACAGTAATTCTCTCCAAGGCCTTTCTACGCATGAACCAAAAAGTCCCTTGTTTCAAGCATGCAAGAAAAAGGGAGTAGAAGATGGGGATTAAAATAAAATAAAAAAAAATCCAAGTGCGTTAAGAGAGAGAAAAGAGAGAGGGGGATTGCATAATTTAAATAGAAACCTACCTTGTCTTCTCTTTGCTTTGATGCTTTGATGGTGGACTTTGCTTGGACTTTGAGAGCTTTGAATGTGCAACACTTAATCTTCAATGGATGCTTGGAAGCAAGGATTCGAGTGTATAGATTATGTGGAGGCTAGGGTATGAGGGGGCTTGAGAGAATTAGGATTTTGATGGAATTCGAACTCTGTTTTTAGAGAGGCAGATTTTCTAGAGTGATTTTGTAGACCTAGAATATGTAGGGGGTGGTCTATATTTATAGGCTAGCAAAAATACTCTTGGCGCCTGTTGTAGTGGAGACATGCATTTTTTTGGCTTGGCACCAATCTTTTTGGGAAATTTTTTTTTGAGAAATTTTTGAGGCAGCAAGAAACAAATCTTTGACTCTTGGGATGCAAGGCAAAAGATTTGGGCATCTGTCCTACTGATTACCATGCAATTTTTGAACTGACTTTACTATGAGTGACTTTAGAAAGTCTGAAAATGATTTAAAGGTTCTAAGTAACCAGACTTAGTCGTGAATAGGCAGGAACCCCTGAAAGAGTGTCCCGAAAGTAGATTGCTTAAGAGCCAAAGCCGGAATAGTTAAAAAAAGTGACCAACCCACTAGGGGCAAAACGGTCATTTGAACTAAGGAAATATTGGATCGACCCAGAGTGATCCGTGAGAAGACTTGAAGGTTGAAAACACTATTGAGAATGTTGTAAGGGATTTTTGGTTTGATACCCAGAGACAGTGTGGTTAGTAAAGGCGACTGACCCACCAAGGGTAAAACGATCATTTTACACTGAGTTTACTGGAATGGACTTAGAATGGTCAAAAAAGGTATCAAATGATTGAGAATTTTATTAGAAGCATCCTTGAAAGGTAATCGGTTTGATAACCAGAGTCGGTGTGGTTCCCAGAAGCAATCGGATGCTTAGGGGCAAAATGGTCATTTTGACTAGATGCTCTCCGAATTGATCCAGAAGTGACTGGAAGGCACTAGAACATGTTATATTATCCTTAGGAAAGTCTTGGAAGGCTGGAGTTACCACTTTAAGGTCTTAGGTACTTTTTTGAAAAGCGTGCCAGTGGGGCCCAAGGGGTAGTTTGGTCATTTTTTACTAGAATGGGCTAGCAGGCACTGGTGTTGACCCAGGTTTTGAGTGTTTTCATCATTCTGACGGTGTGTGACGAGTTTGTTTCTAAAGGTATCCTGTCTTCTGGTAAACGTGCCACGGCTAAGAGGCATGTTTGGTCCCGTGACATAGGGGGTTTGTTGGCATTCTCGATGTTGATCTATTTGCGAGTGTTTCGTCACTTTGATGGTTGTGATGTGCGTTTATTTCAGAGATTGTCTAATCTCGAGAAGTTGCTGGATGGCCTTACCTCTCGAGGGATCAACTTTCTTGAAAAGACATGTCAGATAGCGGACATTCTATATTGGCAGGCTATTAGGTGCCAGAAGTGAACCGCTCTACCATCTCGGGGACGTGGGTTTCATTCCAGTCGACGAGTATAAAGGGACTTATCGTTCCGAGAGATTTTATGCTTTCTCAGTAAATGTGTTGTACTGGATGGACTTACCGTATGAGGGATCAACTTTCTCAAAAAACGTGCTGAATTGAGTTTGATTGGTTTGGAATTAAGGTTGAAATACGGACTTATCATCTTGAGGAAGACGTGCCAACTAGAGTTGGACTGAGCAATGCCCTAAGGGCATTTTGGTCATTTTGCCTCTATTGGGCCTAGCAGGTCCATGAAGCGGTTGACTAACTAGATTGAGTCTGAAAGGTCGATTTGGACTTGAATGTGTATGTGCTGGTTTGAATGTGAGTCTGGTCAGGCCGGAGATTGCCGAGTGGGCAAAAATGGGGTGCTTACAATTGGCCTAAAAACATTCTACTCACCCCCAAAAGAAATGCCCATAATCATTGCCCAGTCCACTAGAGTGGGTCCAAGCTCAAAGCTCACTAATTTTAAGGTCCGTGTCTCCCTAAACCACCGCTCCTATAGTCTGGTTGCCATCCTATGATCTAGACGATCGGTCTGAAGGGTCGTAAAGGCTTCAAAGCCAATATGAAGAAGCAAATCCTGATAAGACTAGGCCGATGTCTACATGACCCTCAAAGCAGAAATAATGGCCTCATGAAAAGAATTATGAGTAACAGGTGGCAATTGGCTGTAATGTGAATATATGCTCAGGTGATAGGCCAAATCCTGTCAAGGAGGGACATCAAGAATCAGCAGCTAAACTGCTGAAGAAAAAAGGGTATGGGCACCTTTTGATATAGGCCACCCCATATCCTATCGCAGGGTTTACTGAGACGGCAACCTCCTCCTCGTCCTTACCTCCCAATGCGACTGAGGGCTCCTCCTCCATGTAACTACCATAAGTAGCTGTCTGACTAGAAGAGCGACACGAATGGCCACCCCTACTATGCGCTGAATCACTCCTGTTAGTGGCCCCCTCCTCCAAGTCCACTGTAAGCGCTTTCCCATGGTGACGCCTCCTCTTAAAATCATCATTCGCCCCCCCCCCCCCCCCCCCCCCCCCCCCCCCCCCCCCAAAATCAGCCATCCTAAAAGCAACAGTAGAGAAAAATGCAAGAACCTG
Organism: Euryodendron excelsum; assembly: GCA_033060915.1. NCBI lineage: Eukaryota > Viridiplantae > Streptophyta > Magnoliopsida > Ericales > Pentaphylacaceae > Euryodendron > Euryodendron excelsum. The sequence goes on along the minus strand of CM065385.1, from coordinate 3,634,760 downwards.
TTAGTCAGAGTGAATATATGTGCAAAAAAAAAAAAAAAAAAAATAAGCAAAACTTGAATTGTTTCAATACATTCCAAAGATCTCTCAAGTTCTACGTCCAAAGACATTTTCAAACCCTCAAGTTTTATTTTTAGGTCAAAACTTGAATCCAAAGTTTCAAAACCTTCCAAGACTCCCATGAGTCTATATTCAATCGGGGCCTAGCCCGAATTATGAATGACCTGATTTTCGCTAAATAAGACACATAAGCAACCTTCAATTAGATGCGGTCATAACCTTATTTTCAAGTCAAATACCCTTTTCAAAATTTTTAGCTCTTTCAAAAGTGTAGTTTCAAACTCTTTTCCAATCTTCCAAAAACATGTATCATACATCATTCATTCAAAAAGTGATGGTCAAACCCCGTTTTCAAAATTCTAAAGTGGATACAAGTGGACTATTAGTAACTGGTGATTCAAGTGAGTAAACTAAGGGTAAATAGACATGTAGGTACTAAAATGGTGAGGCAGAGTGATGATCTTTAGATGTCTTCCACGCACGTAACCAACCCCCGAGCCATACATTTCTATTTCGAAGACCAAAATTGGAGTCACGTTTTCAAAAGAGCTTTAAAACATCTTCAAAAGGTTGCTAAAAACCTATTTTCTTAAACCCTCTTAAGAGGACATTTTTTAAAATAATTTTCAAAAACCTAAGTCTAATCTTTGGATTATACTTAGTTTTAGGTGACCTAACACATTTTTAACTATGTTAGGTGGCAACTCCAAACTTTTTCAAAAAGCCCTTATTCAAAATCAATTTCATGTACAAACCCCCGTTGCACTTGTTCTTTTAGAAGTGCTAGTTCTAATAGAGAGAGTACCGTGCTTTTCCCGAGCCAAGAGAGCTTAGGTAAAAACCGGGGCACGACAGTATTGTTAATAAAACCTTTTCAAATGCTTTTTGTAACCTTCTTCCAATTATTTTCAAAAGTTCTCTTGAACTTGTCTTAACAAAAAAATGGCTAGACACTTATCCTTTTCAAAAATTACTTTCTAAAATATTTTCTCAAAATTCACAACCCTAAGGATGGTCCTAAACCTCTCAATGTTAGGGTCTCCAAAGGAATGTGATGTAATGATTGAAACCCTCATGGTTCATATTAGGGTTTCATACTCTAAATGTTTTCAAAACCTCTTTCATAGAAGACTTTCAAAAATTACATTATTAGGTTAATTTTAGTTATTCAATGATTATGATTTTCTAGAGAAAGTGAGATATCAAGTAGGGTTCAATTACCCTAAAACATAAAAGGAAGTCTTTAGCCCTTTTCTAAAAAGCTTTTTCCAAAGATCGTATGCCCAAGAGAGTTTAGTTTGATCAATAACTAACCTCTTAAAGGTGATAAAATATTCAAACAGGCCTTTCATAAGGCATATAAAATGGTTTCAAAAATCTCTCCAAGATAAATTTTCAAGAAGCACTATTTTCATCTCATTCCAAATTCCATCTCCAAAATCTTCAAATAAATACTTCAAAACATTTTCAAAATTTCTTTGAGTTGATTTCAAAACATTTCAAAACTACCTTGAATTGATTTCAAAGCATTTCAAAATGCCCTCGAGTTGTTTGAAAAACTTCCTAAAACTCTCTTAAGTTATATTTCAAAAGTATTTCAAAACTTCCATAGTTCACTTTCAAGTCAAAAATCTCTTGAGTTCAAAGTTTCAAGACCCTCTTAGGCTCTCTTGAGTCCATTTTCTAAAATGTACTCTAACCCAAACTACCAATGACTCGATTATCACAAAGTAAGATACATAGTCAACCTAAATATGTGCGGTTATAAATCTTATTTCCACTTAAATGCCCATTTAAAGCTTTCTTTCTATTCAAAACTACTTTTCAAAAGTGTAATTTCAAAAACTTTCTATTCTTTCAAAAGTCTTTCCAAAAATGGGCTGTCGCGCCCAGATTTTTCGCACTCGACGAATACTCACCCAAGCGGGAAAAATGCTGTACTCTCTCGTTAGAACTCACCCTCCTAGAAGAATGAGTGCGACTAGGTTTGAATTGAAAATAGACTTGAATAAAGGGCTTTTGGAAAAAGATTTGGAGTTGCCACCTAACTTGATTAAGGTGAGTTAGATCACCTAAAAACTAAGAATAATCCGAAGACTACACTTAGGGTTTAAGAAAAACGATTTTGAAAATATCTCCTCAAGAGAGGGTTTTTCAGGAAAACAGGTTGTTTGTCAACCTTTGGAAAACGTTTAGCCCTTTTTTGAAAAATAACTCCTTTTTGGTCTTTGAAATTAGTGATTCTAGGTTCGGAGGTTGGTTACGTGTAGGGAAGACGCACTAAGCTATCACCCTACCCCGCCCTTTCGGTACCTACATGTCAATCTACCCTAGGTTCACCTATGAGAGTCTTCAACTAACTATTGGCCAATCCTATCCACTTTGAAAAACAATGCTTGAAAAAGAAACTAACATGATGCATGACATGCACGTATAAGAAAAGAGAATTGAAAAATAGATTTGGAAAGAGATTGATTTGAAAATAGATTTGAAGAGATGGAATTGAAATTGGAAAGTTTGAAAATTTGGAAATAGAAATTTTGAAATTAGAATTTTGAAAGTAGATTGAAATTTGGGATTTGAAAATATAGAGACCGCACCCATGAGGGTGAAATTGAAAGTTTGAAAAGTATTGTGACTGCACCTATGAAGGTTGCCTACATATCCCTTTAGGGGAATCAGGTCAATCGTAGTTCGGACAAGAGTCCGATTGAAAAGAAATTGATTTGAAGAGAGAGATTGAATTAAAAATTGGATTTGATTTGAGATTAGAAGAGGAGATTGGAAATTGAAATTGAGAAGATTGGACTTGCTTTGGAAAGATTGATTTTGGAAAGACTTGGTTTTGGAAAGATAGAGGTTTAAGAAACCTAGACTTAGGAAAGGTAGAAGACCTAGGAAAGACTTGAGATTAAGAAATATTGGATTGGAATGTTGGACTTGGAAGATTTGGAAAGATTGGATTTTAGGAAATGTTCGAATTAGGAAAGGCCCGTTTTAGGAAAGCGTTATTTTTGGAAAGTTTTGAAATTAGGAAAGTTTTCATTTTAGGAAAGTTTTGAAATTGGAAAGCTTCGAGTTTAGAAAGTTTTTGAAAAAGGAAAGGTTTTAAGATTAGGAAAGTTCCCAAATTAGGAAAGTTTTGAAAATCGAAAAGTTTTGTTTCAAGAAAGGTTTTGAAATTGGAAAGTGTTGAATTTAGAAATGTTTTAAATTAGGAAAAGTTTAGTTTAAGAAAGGCTTAGAATTTAGAAAGTTTCAAGTTTAAGAAAGTTTTGAATTTTGGAATGTTCTGAAAAAGGGAAGTTTTGGAAGTGGAAAAGTTTAGAAAACAAGGATGTTTTGAGTTTAGAAAATTTAGATTTGGAAAGATTTGAAGTTTAGGAAAGTTTAAGAATTTAGAAAGTTTTTAGATTGTGAAAGTCTTGACTTATGAAAGTTTTGAACTGGGAAAGCTTTGAATTTGGAAAGATTTGAAATTTGGAGAGTTTAAGATTTAGAAAGTTTAGAGTTTGAATTTTAGAAAATCTTGAAATTAGGAAAGGTTTGAATTTAGGAAAGGTTTGAAAAGTTAAGATTTGAAAAGAGGATAGAATTAGGAAAGGGTTGAATTTTAGAATTTTAGGAAAGATTTTTATGTTCAAGTTTTGAAAACTTAAGATTTAGGAAAGTGAAAGATTAGGAAGGAGTTGAATTAGGAAAGAGTTGGATTTTGAAATTTAAGGAAAGATTTAAAGTTTAAGTTTAGGAAACTTATGGTTTAGGAAGGAATTGAATTAAGAAAGGTTTGGATTAGGAAGGGATTAGATTTGGTTTCTAAAAGCAAAGGTTGGATTTTGTTTCTAAAAACGGAGGATTGGATTTGGTTTCCTAAAGGGAAGATAGGATTTGGCAAGGATTTGGAAAGGGAGATTCTAGAAACCCTAGTTTTGAAAGTGCGAAATTTTAACGTAGAAAAGAGGTTTTGGAAACATGTATCATTTGGATGTGAAAACAAGAGGTTTTGGAAACCTAGGTTTGGGGCAAAGTTTGAAAATCATGTTTTTGGGAAGAAAATTAAGGTTTCCTAATTGTGGGTTCTAGGGCTTGACTTGGGCTCTAAGGAAAGAGTCTTTGTGAAGTGCGTTTTTGGAAACGAGTTTTTTTTTTTTTTGAAGGAAAAAGTCCTAGAGGGGAATTTCTAGAAGGGGGATTTTGGAAAAGGGAGTTTTTGGAAAGATTTTTGGAGAGAGTTTTTCTAGGAAGGTTTTTGGATGAAGATTGTTGAAGAGAGTTTTTGGAAAGATTTTTGGGGAACGTTTTTAGAAAGTGGATTTTGGGGAGAGAATTTTGAAAAGGAGTTGAAAAAGGGAGTTTTGAAAAATAAATTTTGGAAGGGAGTTTTTGAAAACAATTTTGGAGAGGAGAGTTTTAGGAAAGTATGTTGAAAAAGAGATTTTTAGGAAGAAAAACTTTTGAAAAGAGAGCTTTTTTAGAAAGTGTGAAAACGTATCACTTTCCTAAAGCGATTCTAACCATAAGAGGGCTAGAACCACTTTAGGAAAGCGGTTTTGAAAATAACAAGATTTGAAAATATGGACCATATTGGTGACTTTAAATGTAACACTTTCCTAAAGCAATCCTAGCCATGGAAAGACTAGAATCATCCTAGGATTGTGATTTTGAAAACATGTTTTGAAAAAGAGATTTTAATGCAACTTTGAAAACAAGTTTGAAAACGATTTTAAAAACGAGTTGGAAAACGAATTTTGGAAGATGCAAGATCATGATATGCACAATGCAGTTTTGGGGTCGTGAACATACAAGGCTAAGGCTTCACCACATAACCAAGGGGGCCGGACCCACATGGTCTCTGGTTAGACTAGAAGAAAGCCCCCGACACGGTGACTCTCCAATAGTCTAATCCTACACATGGACTGGGAGTCCCCTTGTTTCAAGCATGCAAAGAAAGGGGGGGGAAAGAGATGGGGGATTAAAATAGAGAAAACCCAAGTGGGTTAGGAGAGAGAAAAGGGAGGGGGGGAATTGCGGAAATTTAAATAGGGAGCCTACCATATGTCTTGTTATTTTGCGTGCCTTGCTTTCTTCGGTCTTCGGTCTTCGTCTTGATCTTCACCTTCAGCCTTCAAGAGTTGTCTTCAAGCTTTGGATTGCAGCTCTTCAAGTTTTCAAAGGATGGTTGAAGACTAGTGTATGAGTGTATGGGGGTGTGTATGAGTGTATAGGGGGCTAGGGTTTGTGTAGGGTGGCTAGGGTTTGGAAAACCTAAGGAAGCTAGGGTTTAGGGAGTGCACGAGCTCTCTATATTGAATTATATGATTTTTAGGTTGAATTTGCAGATTGTCTTCACGTTGAATGAGGCTCTGTATTTATAGAGGTTGGACAACACTGGCGCCTGTTGTAGTGGCGCTAGGCCAAAGTTTACACTGGCGCCACTAGGAGTGGGGCCAGGCCATTTTTTGGCTTGGCGCCACTACTAATGGCGCCACTACTAGTGGCGCCAGCCATTTAGAAAATGTTTAAGGTCGGCAAGCAACGTATCTTTGACTAGATTTGGGCACCTGTACTACTGACTACCACGCAATTTTTAATAGACACTGGTGTTGACCTGGATTTTGAGTGTTTCCGCCACTCCAACGGCGGTCGTCGTGACACAAGGGTTTGTTGCCAATTCCCTATATCGACCTATTTGTGAGTATTTCCGCTACTCTAACGGTTTTGTGAGTAGTTTCGCTACTCGGACTGTCTCGAAGAATAAACTGTCTCGAGAGAGGGATTGGAAAGGGGACTTTTCGTCTTCGAAGAGACGTGCCTAAATTGGAACCGTCTCGAGGAATAAACTGTCTCGAGAGTGGGATTGGAAAGGGGACTTATCGTCTCCGAAGAGACGCGCCTGGATTAGAACCGTCTCAAGGAATAAACTGTCTCGAGAGAGGGATTGGAAAGGGGTCTTACCGTCTTCGAGAAGATGTGCCTGAATTGGAACCGTCTCGAGGAATAAACTGTCTTGAGAGTGGGATTGGAAAGGGGACTTATCATCTCCGAAGAGACGCGCCTGGAGTGGAACCGTCTCGAGGAATAAACTGTCTCGAGAGTGGGATTGGAAACGGAAAGGAAAGGACAATGCCCCTAAGGGCATTTTGGTCATTTTGCGTCTATTTGAGCCTGACAGGCCCGCAAAGCGATGGAAAGACGGAATTTGGACCTAGAGAATTGGTTTCGATTGGAATATGCCCATAATGACTTGAAAACAAGTCTGGACGAAGTGTAGACTTCCGAGCGGTAAAAAATGGGCTGCTTACAACTACCCCTCTTTTTCTGTCTTTGCTTCTCAAAGACAGAAAACGATAAGGGTAAGAGTCCTATGTTGACCGCGAGGCGGTCGGAGGGACGGACACTGGAAGTCTTCCGACAACGAGGGTCGAAAACGGATAACGGGCCAAAAAGGCCCTCGAAAATGAGTTTTGGCGGGAAAAAGGGCAAAACTACCCAGAATTTATAACTGGCGCCACTAGCAGTGGCGCCTTTGGCAGAAAATGCCTGGCGCCTCTACTAGTGGCGCTAGGTGTGAAGTTAAAACCAGAAAATTCTGGTTCGACGCTTACGGGATTTTGGAGAGTTTTCACAAATTTGTGAGGCATTGCGAGGAATTTGTCTTGGACATTGAAGGAGCACTCCTTGGAGACCACGGGTGATTGCCAGAAGGCGTCCACGTCGCCGGAAAAGTTGCCGGAAGAGAAGATTGCGCTAGAGAACTTCTAACATGTGAGCCTTCAAATTTTGTTGATTTTGATGTGTAGAACTTCGTTTGAATCATGTGAATAGTGGAAATTGATGTTTTGATATGTTTTGTACACTTTGGTGATGTTGTTTTTGCGTTTTGATGGTTGTTTGATTGAATTTGAATGATTATATGCGAATATGTGAAGGGGGTTTTCTGCAGGAACAGGGGATTTGTTCCTACAGGCATGGGTATTGGGTTTTCTGGCTATGTTTTTGTGCAATGTGCCTTAGAAAAATGTGTTTAACAAACGTATGAAGTTTAGTGATTTTTTAAAAACTCGGTGAATTTTTGATTTTTTGAAAACTAGAAAAGTATTTAGAAAATTAGAAAAAATTAGAAAATTCAAAAAAAAAATGATGAAATTTTTAAAGTTTGAAATTTGGAAAAATGTAGGAATATTTTAGAAAACATTTGAGGTGATTTTGAAAAATTTTGGAAGCCTTTTGAAAACCATTGATTTATTTGAAAAATGAAACATGCGTCTTGAAAATCTTGAAAAATTGAAAAATGTGCACGGATGCCATTGTCATGTGATTGTTGGAAAGTGCACATTTCGTATTTTGTGTTGATGTCATGGGTGTTGTAGGGACCATTTTTAAATGGGACTCTGCCGAAATTTTTTAGAAATTATGGAAAAAGTTGATTAAAGTTTAAAAATAAAATGTTTTTGAAGGAAAAAGACAGAGCACCCTTGAAAGTTGGTTCAAAGTTAGAAAATCAAGATGTGCATGTAGGAAATTTGTTTTGACTTATCGTTCGAAGTCTTTTATTTGTTTTGTTTGTGTTGGTTGTTTATTTTATTTTACTATTATTTAAACTACATGGATGGTATATTAACATCACTTACCTTGGCTTACCTTTCAGGATGGCAAATGCAGGTGATGACGGTTTTGAGAGGAGACGCCGCTTGGGGAAGGCGGCTTGGACCGATTCTGCTGGCGGCTCTAGTTGATCTAGAGGTAGTCGACGATCCACCGGACGATCCTATCCAGTCAGAGTGGGCAGGGGAGTAGGCTACCTGTCGACCCTTTTCCTCCGGTTGAGCAGGCTTTTGCCGAGGAGATTGATGCCGAGGAGGAGGTACTGGGCCTTGGGGATCAGGTGACTGGCTATGGGAGAGCTTCTTCCAGGCAGAGGCAGCCGGATGCCGACTTGGGAGATCTGCAAATACCGGATGTCCCACCACTCGGGGATCTTGCCTATCACCCCAGCGTGTATTCTAGATAGCACTTGCCACCTCCGCGGGTACATACAGCTTTCAGAGGGGCTGTTCATCAGGTGTTTGTGACCATGCATCGGGCTGCCCCATCATATCGTGCCTTCTTGGCAGAGATCAGATTCGGCGCTTTTATGGGATTATAGGCTAACCGCCTGAACAGGCATTTGGTATTGGCACTTGTTGAGAGGTGGTTCGAGGAGACTAGGACCTTTCATTTTGTCGGCTTCGAGTTAGGTCCTACTCCTTTAGATTGGGCGATTATTACAGGGCTCTCCTTTGTCGGTCGGCGGATCACCCTGCACCTAGTCAGCAAGGACGAGGCCTGTTTGCTATTGGACTTGCCTCATCCTGAGCGTTCCACTTTCTCGGTCTCTTGGATTAGTCAGGATGAGCGTACTTTTGCTACTGAGCCATGGCCTGCCAGGCGGGACATCATAAGACGGCGACTTGTGTTGTATATCATCTTTAGCTGCTTCTGCAACAACAATAAGTCACTCGTGCTGTGCAGTTTGGTGAGTATAGTAACCGATCTGGGAGCTTTGTCTGAGCTGGAATGGGGGTCCTTTTCTTTTGGCTGCTTTCTTCGATCTATGCGGGTTCGGACTTCTTCTCATTGGGATAGCATGACTAGCTTCTGACCTTTCCTTGTCTGGTGGAGTTACGAGTACCTGCCGGTGCGTCGCCCTGCAGTTGTTAAGGATGGTCTCTATCCTCGTGCTTTGAGGTGGGCTCGTGACCGGGTAGCCCAGCGATCGGAGATTACTAACTTCGTGACGCTCCGGGCTAACTTGGAGCTTATTGAGGCGAGGGATGTGACCTGGCGACCCTTCATTAGATTAGTCCATTACGAGACAGTCCGGTACTTGGTCCCATTGTCCTTGTTGAGAGCTGCTTTTCTCAGTGATGACACCTGGGAGTCCTATCTTAGAGAGTGACACTGGCGGCAGTTTCATGAGGAGTTTCGATCAGCAGGAGCTCCACCAGAGTATATGTTTGGAGCCCTGGTGGCAGGAGTGCCTATCCCCTACCAGGAGCGCCAGCTAGGTGCCGAGTTCTTGCTTCCTCTAGATATGGATTATGCGGTGCACTTCGGGGCTCATTCGGTTGGTGCCTTCACCTGGTTTGAGGTAGTAGTCGGCGGGTACGCTGTTGGCCAGGAGGTGGTTAACTTGTGGCGCCGTGCTAGAGGATATGTGCCCCAGGCCGAGTTTACTACTGTGAGAGACCAGAGAGACCAATACCAGATGGAGCGAGACCAGTACCAGGCTGAGGTAGCTTCCCTGACAACTCGGTTATCTCAGATGGGTGGTGGGGGGGTATGTTATTCTTTCTTTGCTCCTTCTTACTCTGCTATTGCTTAGTTTCTTTTGTATGCAGCTAATTTCGGTTCTATCTTCCCTGTAGGATGGTGGTGCTTTGAGTAGTTATCCACCTCCTCCGATGCCGGGCTTCGGGGATTTTGATCCAGACGACATCGACTTCGACCTTTGATAGATGCCCCTTGTGGAGACTCTGATCCTCTTTTGCCCCTGGTCCCTGAGTTGTGTTTATGTTAGACAGTTTTATTATGATATTTGGTACAAAAATGAATATTTACGGTACTTAGATGCATGGATAGATAGATACATTTATGATCTTTACAGCTAGGCATATGATCAGATGCATGTGATGTATGATGATGTTAGATATTTATTACATGAGTTGATGCTGATGACTTCTATTTCTACAGGGAGTTATATCCTATGTGTGCAAAGGCCATGCTGAATTTTTTTTTTTTTTTAAACATATGTACAGGTTAGAAGTATGTTAATAAAATAACGTAAGGTGCTGTTAGACTTGTAGTCCTGGGAATGGTAACTCCCTCCTCCTCGGGGATTTAGCCTCTCTTCTGGCCTAACCCTACTTTGATTGAATGATAGCACTTCGCACCTTTCTCAACCTCTTGATCGCCTCCAACTTTCTATCTTAAGGTTAGTGTATAGGGTTATTAGGCTGAGACTCTCGACTCTCGGGGTTTTAGCAACAACTTACCTGACCTTTGGCAGAGCGATAAGTGGCCAGTCATTTCAATCCGAGAAGACTTTGTTTAGGACCATAATGCAGGCTAGGTTATGGGGTTTTAGAAGCAACGGGATATACAGGCTCAAATTTGATGCTGTTTTCGATAAGGTTCAGATCCATACCATCCTTGACTACTTTTTAGTAGGATTGGCATCCTTTTTTTTTTTTTTAGTTTTGGCAGCGTATCTAGCTCATTTAAATCAAGCAATCTGTTTTCAATCAGAGGGGACTTTACTTGGGTTGTAATGTAGGCCATGGCTTCGAGGTTTTGCAAGAAAGGGTAAAGGCTCAAACCTATTATTTTTATTGGGTTTCCTTGTAACCTAGGATCACCTTTAAATTTCCTTCTTGCTTTTGACCATATACTTCTCAAGGTGACAATGACCTCGTTCTTTCACCCTTTCCATGTACTTCTTGAGATAAACATGACTTTCTTTTCTATGCCTTTGAAGTTAACTCAATCACGATTTTCTTCAGGCCTTTCCTTAGAATCATGGGTTTTTTTTTTCTCTCTTTTTTTTTTTTTTTTGGCCTCTTGCCCCTTGGCAACTCCTTTCTTTTGCTTTTCCTTTCTATTTCTTTTCTTTTCTTTTATGAAACGAAACAATTCTTTAACCCTTTTCCTTAAACCTTTTCCCTTGGTAGCTCAATATACCCAGTATGGGCGGTGATCCCTAGGTTGGGGTTTTGTTAAGAAAGGATGAGTGGCTCAACGGGTTTGGCAAGGGGTTACTTTTGACTGTATGAGAAATGAAATGAGGGCCTCTCCTCACTTTGAATTAGATTGCTTGATCCATAGAGTTTTCAACACTATCCTAGCATGATAGAGGTGGACACCACTCCTAGAGTTCTCAATTATCGTTTGCCCCAGTGTGGGGAGGACTGTCTTGGATCAGGGTTGACAAAGAAAATTTTTGCTTTCCGCGAGGCACTAGGGGTTAAGCAAAGGGAAGATGAGCACATTTAGTCATTTATTCAGTTATTTATTCTTTATATGTGGGGGAATAAAAGATGGCTCTTCTTCATTTTGATAAACTGGCCACACATCGCTTAGCTTCGGAGTCCTGTAAGTGCTACTTTTGGGGTAGTATCCTCACTCATCCTTATCCTCTTTCTTTGGAAAGCTGATCATTTGGTGAGTGGTTAACTCATGCTATCATCCCTTCAAGTTGGATCATTCCATAGGATAAACCATGCCCCTTGCGTTGAAAGTAGTCACTATTTCCCAAGGAAGACAAGACAACAACAATGGAATAAAAGACTGTCATTTGATTATTATTGTTATTTTTACGAAAAGCATAAGGTTCTTCAGCAATAAGAAAATGTAAGCATTAACAGAAAGTAAAAGGGATAGAAAGAAAGTGGATGAGAACACCCCTCTCTTGTACGCTTGTGTAAGGAACCCATTTTTAGTACGGCTTTGGGACAATTCCCACATTTTTTATGCTCCATTCGCGACCCGGATCCTCAGCTAAAGGGAGACAAGCAAAGGCTTCTCCTAGAGTTCCACGGGCGTTGACACTGTTGATGCGGTTATCAGCCTCCTTCTTGTTTTGTGCAGCGGGTTCTTCTGTAAACAGGGTGACCAGCTCACCCCCTTCCAATTCGAATGGCTCTGCTTGTGCTCTTGGCTTCTCTGTCCTCCAACTCATTTCTTCATAGTTGTACTCATTTGTGGGCCAATGATTCTCTAGCAAATGACGTTCGGCCGCGGCATATTTTGGATGCAGAAACTCAGCACCCCATCCATCAGCAACCATGTTTTCAGTAGTCTTGTCTCCCAGGAACATTGGCTCCTCAATGGGCCAATCAGAAGCATCAGGCACTTCATTAGGGTTATGGAGATAGATTGGGCATAATAGGAGATCTTCCTTCCAGTCACTTTCTTCATCGGCCTCCCAATCGCTCTCATAACTTTCGGCCTCGAACTCGTCGATTGCCCCCCCCCCTCGCCTCCCATCTCTACTAGTATCATATTGACGGTGTGATCCGGCAGAGGGTTAACAGTCACATTGGGAGTGGGAGCAGGTTTTACCGGCTGCAGATCAATGGTCTTATTGTCGATCAGGTCTTGGATCTTATGCTTGAGAGCAAAGCAGCTTTCGGTGTCATGCCCCTGGCCACCTGAATGATATTCACATATAAGAGTGGCATTAAAGGTTGGGGGCAGAGGGCTTGGCAACGGGTGAGCAGGGACGGGTTTCAAGATGTTGTTCTTTAGAAGGCTAGGGTAGGCCTCGGTTTGGGTGCAGGCTAAGGCGTCGAAGTTACAGATGCGTCTAGCGGGTCTATTGAAGTTGGGTCGTGCCCCAACGAGACCATAGTTTGGGGTTGGAGCAGGCATGGTCAAGGTGGGCAAGGGCAGGACTGGGGGTGATTGTAGCGAGGGTCGGTATTGGGGTGGTTGGCTAGGCAGAATAGCAAACACTTCACTTTCCTTCCTAATCGTGCCCCTTGTAGTAGCCACCTTCTTGGCTATGTTGGTGGTATTTTCTCCAGTCTTGGCATAGGGATCTGTGATTCTTCTTATCTTGAGGCTGTTTTCTATCATTTCCCCTTGCATGATGAGTTCAGAGAAGCTTTTTCCCATGCTTGTGTAGAGCTTCTCATAGAATATACCTTGAAAAGTATGTACGGACAGTTGTACTTACTCCTTCTCCTCTAATGGGGGATTAACCTGTGCAACGGCCTCCCTCCATCTTAGGGCGTATGCTTTAAAGCTCTCCTTCTCACCTTTGTTTATCGTCATCAAGGACCATTGATCAAAAGTGAGGTCGATGTTATGACGGTATTGGGCTTTAAACGCATTGACTAGCTCCATCCAGGTTGTGATCTTCCTTAAGTCCAAACGAGTGAACCATTGCAGAGCCGACCCGGTGAGGCTGTGTTGGAATAACTGCATAAGGAGCTTCGGGTCGTTGCCATGTTCACTAAGCGCTCCAGCATATAGACGTAGATGAGAGACGGGGTTACCGGTACCGTCGTACTTCTGGAAGTCCGGCATTTTAAACTTAGCAGGCCTCGGGTGGTCAGGGAAGAAATAGAGCTCATCATAGGAAGTGAACCCATAAGTATCGTGGCCATGGAGACTTCGCAACGAATCTTCTAATCCTTGGATTTTTAGACTAAGAGGGTCTAAAGAGGCCTTCTTTATAGCAGGTGGAAGTAATATGGTCTCTTCTCCTTCAGTGTTGACCCCTTTGGCGTCTTCCTTAGTCCTCCCAGCAATGTCGGACTGAAGCGTGATCCTTGGGTTAGAAGGTTCAAGGTCTTTAGATGAAGTCATTGATGATGATGGGACCGCAGTAGAATCCTTCATGGCTAGAGTTTGGATGAGTTTGAGCATCTCATCCATCTTAGCCCTCATTTCATTAACTTTCTCTTGAGAGACTAGAGAGGATTCTTCAGGGTTAGCAGCCATCAGTGATGCTTTGCGCTGAGTGATAATAGGATCCCTAGGTGGATGTTACCCCTTTTTGGGAGCAATGTTCACTTAGTGCGAAATGACTTTTGTAAAAAGGAAAAAGAAGAAAAAGACAAAAACACAAGTCACAAGTTAGTTTTTGGTTTTTAGTGAACTTTATGCAATGCATGTCCTAGAGTGTCCCTCTTAAAGAGGGAAAACTAGCCATGATGTGTTGGCTCACTTTTGGAGATAGGGGATTTCCCCCTGTATGCAGATACCTTACCGTCAGGTAGGAACCTTCAATCATCCATGCATTCATTCATAAAAATAAAGAAGTACATTAAATTTTGTATTTAAGATACAAAAGAGTTGAAATACATTTTAATAGGGGGAGGGGGAACATTTTCCTTTGGACTTCCACCTATCTACTTTTACAAAGGGAAACCCTAAACTACTCTTGAGTCTTCGGATTCGCCTTCCTTGGATTTGATGTCGAGGAGGTCGTTGAGAGACCTTGTTGATTGATTGCCCCTTGTCTTCTTGGCAACCCTATCTCCGTGAGCATAGAGGGATTGGGGCCCCTCTTATGGAATGAATTGAGATGCATGCAATGAGTCCTTAGGGTTACGTGGGAACCCTTAGGGTTTAGGTAGGTTTAATGCAAAGGAGAGTGACTTTGGTGTCACTCTCAATGGGTTGATCATATGTATGAGAATGCAGTGACTTGAGTTACTTGGAACTCTTGTCTTGACATGGAATACTGAATGCATGAACATGGATATGCAAAGAGTATAAGGAGAGAAAGTAAGCTGAAGTAAACATGTATGCATAAACAGTTAGACAAGCATTATAACAGCAGGTATAAACGAAAGTAAGAGCAGTCGCCCTTTCCTTTGTGATTTTGAAAACGGTGCTCGTGTCTTAAATTCGATAGAGGTTTGGCTATGCATGGTGTCTAAATTCGACAAGATAACGTGAATGAATGCATGTTTTTTTTTTTTTGAAAACTTAGTTGTCGCGCCCAGATTTTTCGCACTCGAGGAATACTCACCCAAGCGGGAAAAATGCTGTACTCTCTCGTTAGAACTCACCCTCCTAAAAGAATGAGTGCGACTAGGTTTGAATTGAAAACAGGTTTGAATAAGGGCTTTTGAAAAACATTTGGAGTCGCCTCCTAACTTGATTAAGGTGAGTTAGGTCACCTAAAAACTAAGCATAGTCCGAAAACTATACTTAGGGTTTTTGAAAAAATGATTTTGGAAAACATCCTCAAGAGAGGGTTTTTAAGAAAACAGGTTGTTTGGCAACCTTTGGAAAACATTCAGCCCTTTTTAGAAAAATAACTCCTTTTGGTCTTTGAAATCAGTGATCTAAGTTCGGAGGTTGGTTACGTGTAGGGAAGATGCACTAAGCTATCACCCTACCCCACCCTTTCGATACCTACATGTCAATCTACCCTAGATTCACCTATGAGAGTCTTCGACTAACTATAGTTCAACCCTATTCACTTTAGAAAAACAATGTTTGAAAACTAATTTAGCATGATGCATGATATGCAAGCAATAGAAAAGAATTGAAAAATAGATTGCTTTGATTTGAAAATAGATTTAAAAAGATGGAATTGAAATTGGAAAGTTTGAAAATTTGGAAATAGAAATTTGAAAGTAGAAATTTTGAAATTGGGATTTTGAAAATAGATTGAAATTTGAGATTTGAAAATATGGAGACCGCACCCATGAGGGTGGAATTGAAAGTTTGAAAAGTGTTGTGACCACACCTATGAAGGTTGCCTACGTATCCCTTTGGGGGAATTAGGTCAGTCGTAGTTCCGACCGGAGTCCGATTGAAAATAGAAGAGTGGATTTGAAGAAGGAGATTGAATTGGAAATTGAATTTGATTTGGAATTGGAAGAGGAGATTGAAAAAAATTGAAATTGAGAAGATTGGACTTTGATTTGGAAAGATTGATTTTGGAAAGACTTGGTTTTGGACCGCACCTATGAATTTGATTTGGATTGGACTTTGAATTGGGGGAATTAGGTCAGTCGTAGTTCCGACCGGAGTCCGATTGAAAATAGAAGAGTGGATTTGAAGAAGGAGATTGAATTGGAAATTGAATTTGATTTGGAATTGGAAGAGGAGATTGAAAAAAATTGAAATTGAGAAGATTGGACTTTGATTTGGAAAGATTGATTTTGGAAAGACTTGGTTTTGGAAAGATGGAGGTTTAGGAAACCTAGACTTAAGAAAGATGAGACCTAGGAAAGACTTGAGATTAAGAAAGATTGGATTGGAATGTTGGATTTAGAAAGATCTTGAAAGATTGGGAAACTTGGAATTTAGGAAAAATTTAGATTAGGAAAGTTTCGAATTAAGAAAGTGTCATTTTTGGAAAGTTTGAAATTAGGAAAGTTTTATTTTTGGAAAGTTTTGGAATTAGGAAAGGTTAGAATTAGGAAAGTTTTGAATTAAGAAAGTTTTGAATTTTGGAATGTTTGAAAAAGGGAAGTTTTGAGTTTGGAAAGTTTCATTTTTGGAGAGTTCCGAGTTGTGAATTAGGAAAGTTTTGGTTTAGGAAAGTTTCAACTTAGGAAAGTTTTGAATTAGGAAAGTTTTCAAATTAGGAGAGTTTCGAAATTAAGAAAGTTTTGAAAAAGGGAAGTTTCAATTTTGGAAAGTTTTGAAAACAAGGAAGTTTTGAAAATAAGAAAGTATTGTTTTAGGAAAGGTTTGAAAAAGGAAAGTCTTCAGTTTAAGAAATGTTTGAATTAAGAAAGTTTTGAATTTAGAAAAGTCTTAGATTTGGAAAGATTTGAAGTTTAAGAAAGTTTAGAATTTAGAAAGTTTTGAAATTTAGAAAGTTTAAGATTTAGAAAGTTTTGAAGTTTAAAAAGTTTAAGATTTAGAAAGTTTTAGGGTTTCAGGAAATTTTGAGATTAGGAAAGGTTTAAGCTTAGGAAGAGTTTGAAAACTTGAATTTGGAAAGTTAAGATTTGGAAAGGGGTAGAATTAGGAAAGGGTTGAATTGGGAAAGATTTGAAAGCTGAGTTCTAAAACTTAGGAAAGATTTTATGTTCAAGTTTTGGAAACTTAAGATTCAAGAAAGTGGAGGATTATGAAGGATTTGAATTAGGAAAGAGTTGGATTGGGAAGGGATTGGATTTTGTTTCTAAAAGAAAAGATTTGATTTTGTTTCCAAAAACGGAGGACGGAATCTAGTTTCTTAAACGGGGAGATTTGATTCGGTTTCCTAAAGGGAAGATAGGATTTGGCAAAGATTTGGGAAAAGGAGATTCTAGAAACCCTAGATTTGGAAAATTATAGTTTTAACGTAGAAAATAAGTTTTGAAAACGTGTAGTGTTTGGATGTGAAAACAAAAGGTTTTGGAAACCTAGGTTTGGGCAAAGTTTGGAAAACCACATTTTTGGAAAGAAAATTAAGGTTTCCTAATTGTGGGTTCTAGGGCTTGACTTGGGCTCTAAGGAAAGAGTTTTTGGAAAACGCGTTTTTGGAAACGAAGATTTTTCTAGAAGGGAATCCTAGGGAGGAGTTTTTGGAAAGTGTGTTTTTGGAAACATAGATTTTGGAAGGAAATCCTATAGAGGAAATTTCTAGAAGGAAGATTTTGAAAAAGAGAGTTTTTGGAAAGATTTTTAGGGAGCGTTTTTGGAAAGTGAATTTTTAAGAGAGAGAGTTTTGGAAAGGAGTTGAAAAAAAAGGGTTTTGAAAAATAGATTTTGGAGGGGAGTTTTTGAAAACAATTTTGGAGAGGAGAGTTTTAGGAAAGTATGTTGAAAAAGAGATTTTTAGGAAGAGATTTTTAAAGAGAGAGTTTTTTGGAAAGCATGAAAGCGTCTCACTTTTCTAAAGCGATTCTAACCAAAAGAGGGCTAGAACCACTTTAAGAAAGTGGTTTTGGAAAACAATAGGTTTGAAAATATAGACCAAAAGGGTCACTTTTAATGTAACACTTTCCTAAAGCAACCCTAGCCATGGAAAGGCTAGAATCACCCTAGAATCATGGTTTTGAAAACAAGTTTTTGAAAAAGAGATTTTGATGCAATTTTGAAAACAAGTTTGAAAACGATTTTGAAAACGAGTTTGAAAACGAATTTCGGAAGATGCAAGACTATGATATGCACAATGCAATTTGGGGTCGTGAACATACAAGGTTAAGGCTTCACCACATAATCAAGGGGGCCGGACCCACGTGGTCTTTGGTTAGACTAGAAGAAAGCCCTCGACACGGTGACTCTCCAACAGTCTAATCCTACACATGGACCGGGAGTCCCCTTGTTTCAAGCATGCAAAGAAAGGGAGGGAAAGAGATGGGGGATTAAAATAGAGAAAACCCAAGTGGGTTGGAGAGAGAAGAGAGAGGGGGGAAGTGCAAAAAATTAAAGAGAAAGCCTACCTTGTTTTTTGTTTATTTTGCGCGTCGTGCAGTCTTCGGTCTTCGGTCTTCGGTCTTTGTCTTGATCTTCACCTTTAGTCCTCAACAATTGTCTTCAAGCTTTGGATGGCAGCTCTTCAAGTCTTCAAAGAGTGGTTGAAGGCTAGTGTATGAGTGTATGGGGGAGTGTATGAGTGTATAGGAGGCTAAGGTTTGTGTATAGTGGCTAGGGTTTGGGAAAACCTAGGGAGGCTAGGGTTTTGGAGGTGCTCGAGCTCTGTATATCGAATTGTGTGATTTCTAGGTTAAGTTTTCAGACCCTTTTCACGTTGAACGAGGCTCTGTATTTATAGAGGGAAGACAAACCTGGCGCCTGTTGCAGTGGCGCTAGGCCAAATTATACACTGGCACCACTAGTAGTGGCGCCAGGCCATTTTTTAGCTTGGCGCCACTACTAGTGGCGCCAGCCATTTAGGAAACAATTAAGGTCGGCAAGCAACGTATCTTTGACTAGATTTGGGCGCCTGTACTAGTGACTACCATGCAATCTTTAGCCTGGCTTCACTAGGAGTGACTCTGGAAAGTCCGGGAATGATTTGAAGTAGCCGGGAGTGACCCGGAAGGCCGGAAAGAAGCAGGAACACTTAAAATAGTGTCTTGGAGGTATTTGACTTGAAAAATGAAGATAAGGTGGGTCGGAAAGGTTGACCGGGCCTTTAGGGGCAAAACGGTCAATCGGACCGGAAAACTGCCGGGGCGAACTTGGATTGTCCCGGAAAAAGACTTGGGATCTGGAAACATTATTTAGAATGTTCCCAGAGGTTTCCGGTTTGATTCCCAGGGCCGGCGTGGTCGGAAATGGAGACCGGCCCACCAGGGGCAAAACGGTCATTTTGTACCGGGTTTGCCGGAACTGACTTGGAATGATCCGAAAAGGCAAAGGAAGGTTGAGAACACTATAAAAAGTATTCTCGGGACATTACTGGTTTGATACCCAGAGCCGGTGTGGTCGAAGAAGGAGACCGGCCCTCTAGGGGTAAAACGGTCATTTTGTACCGGGTTGGCCGGAACTGACTCGGAATGGTCCGAAAAGGTAAAGGAAGGTTGAGAATACTATAAAAAGTATTCTTGGGACATTACCGGTTTGATACTCAAAGCCGGTATGGTCGAAGAAGGAGACCGGCCCTCTAGGGGCAAAACGGTTATTTTGTACCGGGTTGGCCGGAACTGACTCGGAATGGTCCGGAAAGGTAAAGGAAGGTTGAGAATACTATAAAAAGTATTCTCAGGAGGTTACCGGTTTGGTACCCAGAGCCGGTGTGGTTCCCGGGGCATTCGGATGCTTAAGGGCAAAACGGTCATCTTTACTAAAAAGTCTCGGAAAAGGTCCTAAGGGTAGTCTGGTCATTTTTCACCGAAGTGAGCTAATAGACACTGGTGTTGACCTGGGTTTTGAGTGTTTATGCCATTCTCACGGTGTGAGTATTTCCGCTACTCTAACGGTTTTGTGAGTATTTCCGCTACTCTAACGGTTGAGTATTTCCGCTACTCGGACGGGGTTGAGTATTTCCGCTACTCGGACGGTTCTGTGAGTATTTCCACTACTCTAACGGTTTTATGAGTATTTTCTCTACTCTAACGGTTCTGTGAGTATTTTCGCTACTATAACGGTTCTGTGAGTAGTTTTGCTACTCGGACCGTCTCGAGCAATAAACTGTCTCGAGAGTGGGACTAGAAGGGGTCTTACCGTCTCCGAAGAGACATGCCTGGATTGGAGCCATCTCGAGGAATAACCTGTCTCGAGAGTGGGATTGGAAAGGGGTCTTACCGTCTCCAAAGAGACGTGCCTGGGTTGTGAGTGTTTCCGCCACTCTAACGGTTTTGTGAGTAGTTTTGCTACTCGGACCGTCTCGAGGAATAAACTGTCTCGAGAGAGGGATTGGAATTGGAATAAGAAAGGACAATGCCCCTAAGGGCATTTTGGTCATTTTGCCTCTATTTGGGCTTGATAGGCCCGCGAAGCGATGGAAAGACAGAATTTGGACCTAGAGGATTGGTTTCGATTGGAATATGTCCACAATGACTTGAAAACAAGTATGGACGGAGTGTAGACTGCCGAGCGGTCAAAAATAGGGTGCTTACATTAGTTTTGAAAATTTAAAGTAAATAGGATTGAACAAGTTAATTGAAGACTCTAAATGGGTGAAGGGTAAAGAGACATGACTACGGCCTAACCCTCTAAGTCTCCCCAGCGGAGTCGCCAGCTGTCGCGCTCAGATTTTTTGCACTCAATGAATACTCACCCAAGCGGGAAAAATGCTGTACTCTCTCATTAGAACTCACCCTCCTAGAAGAATGAGTGCGACTAGGTTTGAATTGAAAATAGACTTGAATAAAGGGCTTTTGGAAAAAGATTTGGAGTCGCCACCTAACTTGATTAAGGTGAGTTAGGTCACCTAAAAACTAAGAATAATCCGAAGACTACACTTAGGGTTTTTGAAAAACGATTTTGAAAATATCTCCTCAAGAGAGGGTTTTTTTAGGAAAACAGGTTGTTTGGCAACCTTTGGAAAACGTTTAGCCCTTTTTTGAAAAATAACTCCTTTTTGGTCTTTGAAATCAGTGATTCTAGGTTCGGAGGTTGGTTACGTGTAGGGAAGACGCATTAAGCTAACACCCTACCCCGCTCTTTCGGTACCTACATGTCAATCTACCCTAGGTTCACCTATGAGAGTCTTCAACTAACTATTAGCCAATCTTATCCACTTTGAAAAATAATACTTGAAAAAGAAACTAACATGATGTATGATATGCACGTGTAAGAAAAGAGAATTGAAAAATAGATTTGGAAAGAGATTGATTTGAAATTGATTTGATTTGAAAATAGATTTGAAGAGATGGAATTGAAATTGAAAAGTTTAAAAATTTGGAAATAGAAATTTGAAAATAGAAATTTTGAAATTAGAATTTTGAAAGTAGATTGGAATTTGGGATTTGAAAATATGGAGACCGCACCCATGAGGGTCGAATTGAAAGTTTGAAAAGTGTTGTGACCGCACCTATGAAGGTTGCCTACGTATCCCTTTGGGGGAATCAGGTCAGTCGTAGTTCGAACAAGAGTCCGATTGAAAAGAGATTGATTTGAAGAGAGAGATTGAATTGAAAATTGGATTTGATTTGAGATTAGAAGAGGAGATTGGACTTGCTTTGGAAAGATTGATTTTGGAAAGACTTGGTTTTGAAAAGATGGAGGTTTAAGAAACCTAGACTTAGGAAAGGTAGGAGACCAAGGAAAGACTTGAGATTAAGAAAGATTGGATTGGAATGTTGGACTTGGAAGATTTGGAAAGATTGGATTTTAGAAAATGTTCGAATTAGGAAAGGCCCATTTTAGGAAAGCCGTCATTTTTGGAAAGTTTTGAAATTAGGAAAGTTTTCATTTTAGGAAAGTTTTGAAATTGGAAAGCTTCGAGTTTAGAAAGTTTTCGAAAAAGGAAAGGTTTTAAGATTAGGAAAGTTCCCAAATTAGGAAAGTTTTGAAAATCGGAAAGTTTTGTTTCAAGAAAGGTTTTGAAATTGGAAAGTGTTGAATTTAGAAATGTTTTGAATTAGGAAAAAATTAGTTTAAGAAAGGCTTAGAATTTAGAAAGTTTCAAGTTTAAGAAAGTTTTGAATTTTGGAATGTTCTGAAAAAAGGAAGTTTTGGAAGTGGAAAAGTTTAGAAAACAAGGATATTTTGAGTTTAGAAAATTTTAGATTTGAAAAGATTTGAAGTTTAGGAAAGTTTAAGAATTTAGAATGTTTTTAGATTGTGAAAGTCTTAACTTAAGAAAGTTTTGAACTTGGAAAGCTTTGAATTTGGAAAGATTTGAAATTTGGAGAGTTTAAGATTTAGAAAGTTTTAAAGTTTGAATTTTAGAAAATCTTGAAATTAGGAAAGGTTTGAAAACTTAGGTTTGAAAAGTTAAGATTTGAAAAAAGGGTAGAATTAGGAAAGGGTTGAATTTTAGAATTTTAGGAAAGATTTTTATGTTCAAGTTTTGGAAACTTAAGATTTAGGAAAGTGAAAGATTAGGAAGGAGTTGAATTAGGAAAGAGTTGGATTTTGAAATTTAAGGAAAGATTTAAAGTTTAAGTTTAGAAAACGTATGGTATAGGAATGAATTGAATTAAGAAAGGTTTGGATTAGGAAGGGATTGGATTTGGTTTCTAAAAGCAAAGGTTTGATTTTGTTTCTAAAAACGGAGGATTGGATTTGGTTTCCTAAAGGGAAGATAGGATTTGGCAAGGATTTGGAAAGGGAGATTCTAGAAACCCTAGTTTTGAAAGTGTGGAATTTTAACGTAGAAAAGAAGTTTTGGAAACATGTATCGTTTGGATGTGAAAACAAGAGGTTTTGGAAACCTAAGTTTGGGGCAAAGTTTGAAAATCATGTTTTTGGGAAGAAAATTAGGGTTTCCTAATTGTGGGTTCTAGAGCTTGACTTGGGTTCTAAGGAAAGAGTCTTTGGAAAGTGCGTTTTTGGAAA
This sequence comes from Euryodendron excelsum, assembly GCA_033060915.1. Lineage (NCBI taxonomy): Eukaryota > Viridiplantae > Streptophyta > Magnoliopsida > Ericales > Pentaphylacaceae > Euryodendron > Euryodendron excelsum. The sequence goes on along the minus strand of CM065385.1, from coordinate 3,612,311 downwards.
CGAGTTTTTTTTTTTTTTTTTTGAAGGAAAAAGTCCTAGAGGGGAATTTCTAGAAGGGGGATTTTGGAAAAGGGAGTTTTTGGAAAGATTTTTGGAGAGAGTTTTTCTAGGAAGGTTTTTGGTTGAAGATTGTTGAAGAGAGTTTTTGGAAAGATTTTTGGGGAACGTTTTTAGAAAGTGGATTTTGGGGAGAGGATTTTGAAAAGGAGTTGAAAAAGGGAGTTTTGAAAAATAGATTTTGGAAGGGAGTTTTTGAAAACAATTTTGGAGAGGAGAGTTTTAGGAAAGTATGTTGAAAAAGAGATTTTTAGGAAGAAAAACTTTTTGAAAAGAGAGCTTTTTTAGAAAGTGTGAAAACGTATCACTTTCCTAAAGCGATTCTAACCATAAGAGGGCTAGAACCACTTTAGGAAAGCGGTTTTGAAAATAACAAGATTTGAAAATATGGACCGTATTGGTCACTTTAAATGTAACGCTTTCCTAAAACAATCCTAGCCATGGAAAAACTAGAATCACCCTAGGATTGTGATTTTGAAAACATGCTTTGAAAAAGAGATTTTGATGCAATTTTGAAAACAAGTTTGAAAACGATTTTAAAAACGAGTTCGAAAACGAATTTTGGAAGATGCAAGATCATGATATGCATAATGCAGTTTTGGGGTCGTGAACATACAAGGCTAAGGCTTCACCACATAACCAAGTGGGCCAAACCCACATGGTCTCTGGTTAGACTAGAAGAAAGCCCCTGACACGGTGACTCTCCAATAGTCTAATCCTACACATGGACCGGGAGTCCCCTTATTTCAAGTATGCAAAGAAAGGGGGGGAAAGAGATGGGGGATTAAAATAGAGAAAACCCAAGTGGGTTAGGAGAGAGAAAAGAGAGGGGGGGAACTGCGGAAATTTAAATAGGGAGCCTACCGTATGTCTTGTTATTTTGCGCGCCTTGCTTTCTTCGGTCTTCGGTCTTCGTCTTGATCTTCACCTTCAGCCTTCAAGAGATGTCTTCAAGCTTTGGATTGCAGCTCTTCAAGTCTTCAAAGGATGGTTGAAGGCTAGTGTATGAGTGTATGGGGGTGTGTATGAGTGTATAGGAGGCTAGGGTTTGTGTAGGGTGGCTAGGGTTTGGAAAACCTAAGGAAGCTAGGGTTTATGGAGTGCACGAGCTCTGTATATCGAATTATTTGATTTTTAGGTTGAATTTGTGGATCCTCTTCACGTTGAATGAGGCTCTGTATTTATAGAGGTTGGACAACACTGGTGCCTGTTGCAGTGGCGCCAGGCCAAAGTTTGCACTAGTGCCACTAGGAGTGGCGCCAGGCCATTTTTTGTCTTGTAGTGGCGCCAGATATTTAGGAAATGTTTAAGGTCGGCAAGCAACGTATCTTTGACTAAATTTGGGCGCCTGTACTATGACTACCATGCAATTTTTAACAGACACTGGTGTTGACCTGGATTTTGAGTGTTTCTGCCACTCCAACGGCGGTCGTCGTGACACAAGGGTTTGTTGCCAATTCCCTATATCGACCTATTTGTGAGTATTTCCGCTACTCTAATAGTTTTGTGAGTAGTTTCGCTACTCGGACAGTCTCGAGGAATAAACTATCTCGAGAGAGGGATTGGAAAGGGGACTTATCGTCTCCGAAGAGACGTGCCTGAATTGGAACCGTCTCGAGGAATAAACTATCTCGAGAGTGGGATTGGAAAGGGGACTTATCGTATCCGAAGAGACGCGCCTGGAGTGGAACCGTCTCGAGGAATAAACTATCTCGAGAGTGGGATTGGAAAGGGGTCTTACCGTCTCCGAGGAGACGTGCCTGATTGGAACCGTCTCGAGGAATAAACTGTCTCGAGAGTGGGCTTGGAATCGGAAAGGAAAGGACAATGCCCCTAAGGGCATTTTGGTCATTTTGCCTCTATTTGGGCCTGACAGGCCCGCGAAGCGATGGAAAGACGGAATTTGGACCTAGAGAATTGGTTTCGATTGGAATATGCCCACAATGACTTGAAAACAAGTCTGGACGGAGTGTAGGTTGCCGAGCAGTCAAAAATGGGGTGCTTACATGGGCATCATGCATCATTCATCCAAAAAGTGACTACCAAACCCTGTTTTCAAAATTATATAAGTGGATATAAGCGGATATTAAGTAACCGGAGATTTTGTAAGTGAATTAAGGGTGAATAGACATGTAGGTACCAAAAGGGCGGGGTAGGATGATGATCTTACAATATCTTCCCTACATGTAATCAACCATTGGACAATAGATTTCTAGTTCGAAGACCAACTCGGAATCATATTTTCAAAAGAGTTTTAAAACATTTTCAAAAGGTTGCTAAAAACCTCACTTTCCAAAACCTTCTTAAGAAGGCATTTTCAAAATATTTTAGAAAAATCTAAGGTTAGTCTTCGGATTACACTTCATTTTAGATGACCTAGCACATCTTTAATTATATTAGGTGACAACTCCAAACTTTTCAAAAAGCCCTTATTCAAATAAAATTTTCAAGATTAAACCCCTTTCACACTTGGCTTTTTAAAAGAAGTTCTAATATAGAGAGTATCGATTCAACCTGGGTCAAGACTTAGACCCCAGTGGACAAACTAGGACATGACAACTAGGACTCCGCTGAGGAAACCTAGAGGGTTAGGCCATTACCATGTTTCTACACCCTTTACTCACCCAAAATCTCCAGTTACTTTGTCCAACTATGTCAACTTTTCAAAAATAAGTTTTCAAAATTCATAAGTTGCTAAAATTAAACTTTATTTTAAAAATTTCTCAAAAGTGTTCAAAGTTTTCAAAAGTGTCATCACTTTCATTTACCATCAACACTTATGCTCTTGCATTGATCATCCACTTATCTTACTTTGAATTTGTCGAAAAGTACTAAATTTTTGTTTATTTTTGTAGGTGAACCATTTTTCACATTTACTTTATCCAATTTGAATGCTTTACATGCCATGAATGAATGAGTGTGACAAAATGGATAAAATGTGTGGATGGGCTCTTTCCTCCATTTGTGAAAACTTCACACACACAAGGAGGCGAATCAAAAAGTATTTGCATACATTTTATATTAACCTGTTACTACCTTCTAGTTAGAAGGGGGAATAGTAAAGTGACTGTCAGCGGATGTAGGGTCTATTTCCTACTTGACGGTCTATCTATAATTCCCTCACTCGAATCACTAACCAAATAACGAGTTTACCCTCTTGGAGATAGATGCCAAAGGTTTGAAGATTCGGGAACCAGGCTTTTTAAGAAGCATTGGTCAACCACAACCTCATGCTACATGTAGCACTTCATGCATAGCTGAACCTCTAATAAAATCAAGGCACATGCATCATTTTCAAAACTGAGGAAAGAGCAACTGTCTTTTCATTTCTATATCACTGCCTCTAAAAATTGCTCATTTACTACTGTAATACTGCATATATATAAATATCCATCCTATGACATGAATCAACCTCCAAAATTTTCAATCAAGTTGCAAAATAGACATTTTGTCAGCTGCCATTTGTCTAGTTAATGAAAAATGTCTATAATGGATTAAAATGAGATTTTGTAAAGTATAAGGGTGCCAAGTGCAATAACCCTAGATTATCAATTACCTTTTTTCCTTTACAATAATTACAAGTAAAAAAATAAGGTTATCACACTTACCTCCCTTGTATTTTATAAAAATCTCGCTTTAGTTCCGTATGGACATTTTTTGTAAGATGGATAAACGACAACTACAAAAGATTCATATTGCAACTTGACCGCATGATATTAATTGCCATGATTGAAAAATTAGAGATCAAAGTAAGATTGAGTGTAAAAATGAAAAAAATGATAAAGTGTAATTTACCCTTATACTTTTTAAAACATTGTATATATTTTTTTTGTAACTGGTTAGACTCCATTTTAGTCCTTGTTATAAGGTTTAGATTCAAAGATTTCTATTATGTGTTCTGAAGCAGTAAACATCCAGCTCATCTAGAAATTGGCACCAAACCCCATTCTTGCAATCCTTAATTCAGGATTTCTTTCGTCATCATCGTATAGGCAGCATGTCAATTGTTTGCAGTTATACAGTATTAGCTTTTGCCAGGACAGTTTAGAATGTTTACATAGAGTGCTTGTGCGTAAATGCTGTGTATACATGTATCCAAGCAACATGAAAGTTTTTTGGAAAATGGGTTTGTTTTGACTAATGAAACATAGCTTATACTGGCTGGATTGCTTTTGATACTGAGTTTGATCTTGAAATGTTGATTTATGTGCTTTTTAGAAAAAAGGACTTTGCCAATTTGGATTGCTTTCTAGAAAAAAAAAAAAAAAAAGCTTTACTAGTTTGGGTTGCTCATAGAAAAAAGGCTTTTGCTTGGTTTGGTTTGTTTTGACAAGGATTTTGACTTGGTTTGAGAAGAGATCTCAAGCTGCCTATTTACATTGTTGGAATGAGAATCCGGTTAAATGTAGCTTGGCGTGGATTGATTGGAAAGACTATTTTTTAAAACAAGTCTAATTTTAAAATTGATCAGGCTTGAGAACAGAACTTAGATTCCTTATTTATCTCGTGGAAATTAGAATAAGGTTGAATGTAGTTCAGGCTAGTTGATGTTGGAAATAGGTTGCTACGACAGAGCTTTCCAATTTCGAGGAAGGTTGTAGGAACATCATGGTTGTTTGACCATGTCTTAGCTTGCCAAAAGTTTGCTTTTGAAAATTTGGCTTTTACCAATTAAATGCGATTTTTAGGTTGATTTTTACTAATTAAAAGGGCACTTGTCCATAGCTTGTATTACTAATAAGGAGGAGAGTCTGCATATTAACAACTACAGAGCAAATGTATGGAGGCTTAGGGTAGGGTCCTTACTTTTGAAAATTTTACTTTTTTAGTTCTAAAAATACATTATGACGGCGAATATCTAGTCAAAATGAAATTTGTATATGATGAGATAGGTTATATACTAGCATTGGATTAGTTAAAAGTTATAAAGCAGCTATGAAAAGATAAGGATTAACAGCAAAGATGCATGTTATGAAGTGCATTTGGAAAGGTAATTTTTATTTGGAGTGATTTTGGCAGAGTTCTGCCTTAGGCAAGGACTTGTCCGATATGGAAAATTGAGCAGACTAATGAGTAAATGGAAGACTATTTAGAGCAGCAAATCAAATAGGGGTTGAATATGCTACAGGGATCGTCGATGCAAGGATTCCTCCCAAGCTAGAACTTTCACAAAGGCAAAGCCAAGAAACATTAAGGCATTACACTAGCTTTATTCAAATGCCAAACTAACTGGTTAAACCGTGTCGAGGCATCATCTAGCTGTGGTAGAGATTTTAGTAACACTTTGGCTTATATCAAGAGCATTTCCTCTCTTTGAGTCGGGCATAGTTTTGGTTAGGTGAATACCCTTCTGGACTTGAAAGTTGGATAAAACTCCAACAACGCTGGGGTGATTTTGAACCGACATCTCGAATAGGGTTCTGGTGAGGTGGCGACTGATCATAGTAGATCTGGGTGGTGTAAAGTCTTGGCTCAACTGTCTAAGGAGAGAAAGTGAGAGAGGAGAAAGTAAAATGGGAAAAATAAAAAGGGTAGTCCCTTTTTATAGACGTTTTGGTGCACGCATCTCGACACATGCAAGGCAATTTTTCTTGCTTGCATGAGCTCATATGTGCAATGCATTTCCCCTGCACACATTTTATGCGTGGACCTTGATTTCTCCTTATGTGCATCTGGTTATGCATGCACCAAAGGGGTTTGGACTACTGACATCACGAGGCTTGCATCGACAAAGCTGTGTGTCATATTTTGGGTGGTACACGCATCAATAAAGCTACATGTCATCTCGAGATACATGCTGGCTTGATTTAGTCTACTTGCATCTTGAGATGCCTATATGCTTAAGTTTTATTGCTTAGCAGCTCCTAGGATTATTATCACAAGTCCACTGAAATAGTTCGAAAATGAGCTCAAGAGGCTGCCGAATAGCCCAATTTAAGTTTAGTTTTTTCGAAGGTATTCTTGAAAATTCTAGCACATGGAAGGGTGTAGGAGCTTTTAGAATGACGGTGACTTTCTTGAAAAACTTTGTATATAAATATCTTAGATATTTCTATAGAACTCTCTAGAGAGTTATTCTCCACCAGCGAATTAAGTTAATCCTCACCATCCATTGAAGAGGTAGGCAACTATAAATAGGTGGAGGCATTCATTTGTAAGGCATCAAGTTGTGAATGCAAAGTAAAACATTTTTCAAGCTCTCTCTTGTTCTCTTTGTTGCTCACTATCTTAGCCTTTTTTTTCAGTTGTTCTTAGGCCTACTTAGCCACTTTGTGGGGCAAGTGTCTAAGGCCGCACGAGCTTAAAGGCGTTCAAGTTCTAAGTCTGTGACAAGCGATATCAAAGCCAAGGTTCGTGAAGGCTAAGCAATGGCAACCGGTTCCGACATCACAGAGCATGCCGGTATTCAAGAAAAGGATCCTCATCTTCTTCCTACTGGCAAAGGGTAGAAGGACAAGTCAAGGGATGCCTTGTCTTTATTGGAGGCAAGGGTCATAAGGGTGGAGTTTGCCATGGCCGACGGACGAGATAAGTTTGAGAAGTTAGACCAAAGCATCGAGGGACTCAACCAACGTGTCGAAGGGATTGACAATGGACGTGAGGAGTTCTAAGGGGAGGTGCAAGGCGGCTTCAACACCATGACAGAGCTTGTGAGGACCCAAATGGATGCCCTCAAAGAGATGGTTGATTGTGCATCAAAATTGTCATTAAGTCCCTAGTTTTTCATATGTATTTATTCATTTATTTTGTTTCACATAATAATTTGGTGTGCCTTTTGGTAATAAAGTTTAGTTTAATATTTTGATAGATTTCTAAAACTTAAATGAAGTATTTTGGAGATCTTTGAGGCAGGGATTTGGAGGAAAGAATTGCAGTGAAATTAAGTCAAAGATTGAAGCAAATATTGGTTCAAAGAAGTGCCCCAAATCAATCCAAGAAGAGGATAAAAGACGATCCACTTTAAGCCTAAGTTTGCTCCATGTTTTGTGCAAATTTCAAGCCCAAAGTTGCTCCATGTTTTATGCAAAATTCAGCCCAAACTTGCTCCATGTTTTGTGTTGACTTGTTCCATGTTTGGTACAAATTTCAGCCCAAATTTTAAAGGCCTATTTTAGCTCATTTGTAGGAAGTTTGTTGGGAAAAAGAGAGCTTGCACAAGGTTGGAGTACAATAATTCTTCATTATGGAAAAAAGAGAGCATGTACATGGTTGGAAAGAAGTGGAGGACAATCATTCTTCATTATGGGGTAAAAAAAGGAAAAAAAAAATAAACAAGCCAAAACATGGAATAAAAGGGTCCACCAGCTAGCTTAAAATTCTAGCCGAATCTGACTTTCTCTTCGTGTGCTGGACATACCTCTAGTGTTTGGGCCATAACTTTTGACTCAGGTGTCCAAATGAGCTGTTCTTTATGGAGTTGGAAAGTAGACGAAAAGATCTATAAGTATCTATCTAATAGCTGTCTCTCAAAATAGAAGGAAAGAGGGTAAAAACTTTGTCCAAAGTTAGAAGTCAAATTTGTGCAAAAATTTAAGCATCTTCTATTTTGCTTTCTTTTGCTGATTTTAGTTCTTTATTGCTAAAACTCTCTTATTTTATGTTGATACAAGTGTTCTTCTTCATAATGGTTATTAACTAATCTCTTTATTGGTTCAAAATCAAAGATGATGGTGGTTAAGGTGATCTTTTTGAGGTATTAATGCATCTCAATGCTTTATTTCTCACTTTGTACATGAATGATTGATTATTGTTAAGAATTTTCAGAAATCATTTAGGCAATGTTATAATCTTGAATTTCTATGTACAAATATCAGTTTTGGTCTAAAGATTTCTTGATTCAATATCTTGCCTAGTTTGAAACTATTTTTTTCATTTCTAAGCAAGAATCAATCATTCATTTCTTTGAACTTTGTTGTAATATTTTCCGACGTAGTATCACCATTGTTGATGTTGGGTTGAGTTATCTTAAATATCTTAAAGGAACTACCAATATACCACCATCGAAATTGATTTGGAGTCAAGACTTTTATTTCTCTTGTAATTTTAAGCATTGACATTTGAATTTCATTCACAACCATTCATCTTTTAAAGAAAATTTCACATTCATTGTGAACCAAATTCTTTCGGAATAAATTTCTCTTAAGTTTTTATCACCAAACTCAATTTCTAAATTTAGCTCCCTATGGATATGACCTCGGTCTCACCAATTTAATTGCTACATCGCACACTCACACACTTGCAAGTGAAAACAAGCTAATAAGAAAGAGTGGTCAAGCAATAGTCCAAGTCTAGATCGCCACTATAAGGGAGGAATTGAAGGAGATCAAGGGTGATTGGTCCTTGTACAAAATGGTAATTACATAACATATGGTTACTTCCTCTCCCTCTTCCAAGGTTGACATTTCGAGGCCCAAGAGCTATAGTGGGTCAAGGAATGCAAGGGAGTTGGATAATTTTCTATAGAGCTTGGAACAATACTTTAATGGCACAGGCATTAATGGGGAAGATAAGAAAATCAAGACGGGCCCCTCTCTTCCTCTCAAATGCGGCCATGCTATGGTGGAGGCGGTGACACGCTTACATAGAACGAGGGACATGCATCATAGCCATGTGGGCAGATTTCAAGAGTAAAATCAAGAGGCAATTCTACCCAAAAAATTGGAGCATGAAGCAAGGGCACAGCTAAGGCGACCCTCCTAAAAAGGCACGGTATGGGAATATGTGAAGGAGTTCTCTGAGCTTATGCTAGAGATTCCTGACATGTCCGAGAAGGAGTCTCTTTTCATCTTTTTTTATGGGCTACAATTTTGGGGCAAACTAAAAGTGCAATGACGAGGACCACACGATCTAGCAATGACTATCTCTATTGTGGATTCGTTGACAGATTTCAAGAAAGGTGAGTCCTCCTCTTCTAAGACCAAGTTTCAAAAGGCTAACCAAGGCAAAGGTGGGGGAGACAATGTAGGCCAATCAAAGGAGGGAGGACACAAGTCATCCTTTTCAAACCATGGCAGATTCAACAATGACAAGCGGAATGGTGATAAGCCCAAGCTCACATACTTCCTATGCGACGACAACCACTTTGCTAGGGACTGCTCAAAACAAGCGAAGCTATCGGCCCTCATCCAAGATGATGACGAGGAAGAGCCCCAACAAGACGAGACAAAGATGTGATCATTGCGGTTGCTTAATGTGTTCAAGGCTAAGGTGGACATAACGAAGGCAATAAAGAAGGGGTGCATGTACATTGAGGCAAAAGTATGCGTTTTCAACAATCGGTGTATTAGTTGATACTTATGCTTCTCACAATTTCATCGAAGTTAAGGAGGCCAAGAGGCTAGGTCTCCAATTCAAGGAGGATCAAGGGTAGCTCAAGGCCGTCAACACGGAGGCTCAGCCTATCTATGGAGTTGCTCGGGAGGTACAGCTACACATTAGGGATTGGTATAGCCAAGTGGACTTCTCAGTGATACTAATGGATGACTACCCCATTGTGCTTGGGATAGAGTTCTTGGATGGGGTACGGGCTTTCCCCATCCCCTTCGCCAAGGCCATGTGCATCGTGGGTGAAAGTAATGCATGCATGGTGCCGCTTGCGCGGGAGATAACTTTGAAGGCTAAGACCTTGTCTACCATGCAACTCTCTAAAGGTTTGAAGAAAAATGAGCTGGCATTCTTTGCTACCCTGAAGCTCAATAAAGATCCTTCTAGCACCATGGATGGTACACCAAGAGAAGTGGTGGACATGCTTGGAAAATACAAGGATGTTATGCCCTCGGAATTGCCAATGAGACTTCCACCGAAGAGGGAGGTGGATCATGTCATCAAGTTGGAGGCGGGTGCTAAGATTCCAACCATGGTCCCCTATTGGATGGCTCCCCCTGAGTTAGAGGAGCTAAGGAGCTAATTGAAGGACTTGTTGGATGTTGACTTCATCTAACCATTGAAGAGTCCTTATGGTGCACTGGTGTTGTTTCAATGGAAGCATGATGGGTCTCTCCCCCTTTGCATCGACTACTGGGCTCTCAATAAGGTAACCATAAAAAACAAGTACCCCATTCCCCTCATTGCCGACTTGTTCGATGGACTTGGTGGGGTGAGATGGTTCACCAAGGTTTTTTTTTTTTAGCCTCTTGCCCCTCGACAATTCTTTTCCTTCACTTTGTCCTTTCTTTTCTTTTATGAAATGAATTATTCTTCGACCCTTTTTCCTTAAACCTTTTCCTTGGCAGTTCAATCTACCCAGTGTGGACGGTGATCCTTAGATTGGAATTTTGTTAAGAAAAGATATACGGCTCAACGGGTTTGGCAAATGGTTGCTTTTGACTGTATGGGAAATGAAATGGGGGCCTCTCTTCACTTTGAACCAGATTGCTTAATCCACAAAGCCACCTGCACTGCCCTAACATGATAGAAGATGGAGACCATTCCTAGGGTTCTCAACTATTGTCTGTCCCAGTGTGGGGGGGAAAGTCTTGGATCGAGGTTGACAAGAAAGATTTTTGCTTTCCGCGAGGCACTAGGGGTTAAGCAAAGGGAATATAAGCACATTTGTTTATTTATTTAGCTATTTATTCTTTTATTTATATGTGGGAAAGTGAAAAATGACTCCTCTTCATTTTGATAAACTGACCACACATTGCTTAACTTCAGTATCTTGTAAGTGTTTCATTTGGGTAGTATCCTCACTCATCCTTATCCTCTCTCTCTGTAGAAAGTTGATCATTTGGTGAGTGGTTAACTCATGCTATCATCCCTTCAAGCCGGATCATTCCATAAGATACACCATGCCCCTTGCGGAGGAAGTAGTTACTATTCACAAGAGTCATATAAGATAGCATCAGTGAATAAAAGAACTATCATTCAATTATTATCATTATTTTTATGAAAAGCATAAAGTTTTTGAGTAGTTAAGAAAATGCAAACATCAATTTAGAGACAGGAAGTAAAAGGGATAGAAAGAAAGTGGGTGAAAACACCCCTCTCTTGTACGCTTTTTATGGGATTCCTATTTTAGTAAGGCTTTAGGATAATGCCCACATCTTTGATGCTCTATTTGCGACCTGGATCCTCGGCCAAGGCGAGATAGGCAAAGGCTTCTTCTAGAGCTCCGGGCATGTTGGCAGTGATAGTGCAGTTGGCAACTTCATTGATCCCTTTGATGTCCTTGGTGGTGGACTCTTCCGAAAATAGCGTGGCTAACTCGCCTTCTTCCATTTTGAATGGCTCTGTTGGTGTCTTTGGTTGTTTTTGCTCCCAGCCCAGATCTTCATAGTTGCATTCGATTACAGGCCACGGATTCTCTAGTAGATGACGCTCCGCCACAGCATACTTTGGGTGTAGAAACTCAACACCCCATCCATCAACAACCACATTTTCAACAAGCTCTTCTTCTAGAAACACTGGCTCTTCAATTGGCCAATCAAAAGCATCAAGCACTTCATTAGGGTTATAGAGATAGATCGGGCATAGTGGGAGATCCTCCTCCTAGTCATCCTCTTCATTAGTCTCCCAATCATCCTCACAACCTTCGGCTCTGAGCTCATCAAAATCTCCCTCGCCTTCCATTTCTATTAGTATCATGTTGACGGTATGATCCGGTAGAGGGTTAGTGGTCACATTGGGGGTCGAAGCAGGTTGTACCGGCTGCAGATCAATGGTCTTGTTGTCGATCAAGTATTGAATTTTGTGCTTGAGAGCGAAGCAGCTTTCGGTGTCATGCCCTTAGCCACCCGAATGGTATTCACATGTAAGGGCGACATTAAAGGTTGGGGGCAGAGGGCTTGTTAACAGGCGAGCAGGTATGGGCTTAAAGATACTGTTCTTCAGCAAGTTATGGTAGGCCTCAGTTTGGGTGCAGGCTTAGGTGTCGAAGGTACGGATGCGTCGAGCAGGTCTATTAAAATTGGGTCGTGCCCCAGCGGGGCCATAGTTAGAGGTTGGAATAAGCATTGTTAAGGTGGGTAAAGGCAGGACAGGGTGTGATTTTGTGATTGTAGTGGCGGACGATATTGAGGTGGTTGGTTGGGCGGGATGGCAGACACCTCACTTTCCTTCTTGATCTTGCCCCTTGTAGTAGCCACCTTCTTGGCTATGTTGGTGGTATACTCTCCAGTCTTAGTGTAGGGGTCCGTAATCCTCCCTGTCTTGAGACCGTTTTCTATCATCTCCCCTTGCATGATTAATTCAAAGAAGCTTTTTCCGACGCTTGTGCAGAGCTTCTCATAGAATATACCCTGGAAAGTATGTACAAACAGTTGTACGTACTCATTTTCTTCCAGTGGGGGATTGACTTGTGTAGCGGCCTCCCTCCATCTTAGGGCATATCCTTTAAAGCTTTCCTTCTCACCCTTGCTTATAGTCATCAGGGACCATCGATTAGAGATAAGATCAATATTGTGACGATATTGAGCTTTAAATGCATTGACCATCTCGATCCAGGTTGTGATCTTCCTTAAGTCCAGACGAGCAAACCATTGTAGAGCGGACCCCGTAAGACTGTGTTGGAATAGCTGCATGAGGAGTTTTGGATCGTTGCCATGACCACTTAGCGCTCTAGTATAGAGACGAAGATGAGCAACATGGTTACTAGTATCGTCGTACTTCTAGAAGTCGAGCATTTTAAACCTAGCAGGTCTTGGGTGGTCAGGGAAGAAATAGAGCTCATCATAGGAAGTGAACCCGTAAATGTCGTGGCCATGGAGACTTAGCAGGGAATCCTCTAACCCTTGGATTTTCAAACTGAGAGTGCCCAGGGGGACCTTCTTTACGATAGGTGAAAGCAATATGGTCTCTTCCTCTTCAGCATTGATCCCTTTGGCATCCTCCTTATTTCTCCCAACATTGTCAGACTGAAGCACAATCCTTGGATTAGAGGGTTCAGGGTCCTTGGATGAAGTCATAGATGATGATGGGACTGCAGCAGCATCCTTCATAGCCATAGTTTGAATACGCTTAAGCATCTCATCCATCTTGGTCGTCATTTCGTTGACTTCTTCCCGAGAAACTTAAGAGGATTCTTTAGGGTTAGCAACCATTAGTGATGCTCTTTGCCGGGTGATAATAGGATCCCTAGGTGGATGTTGCCCCTTCTTAGGAGCAATGATGACTTAGTGCAGGGTGACCTCTATAAAAAGGAAAAGACAAAAAGACAGAAACACAAATTGTAAGTCAGTTTCTGGTTTTTAGAGAGCTTTATACAATGCATGTCCTAGGGTGCTTCTTTTTTGGGAGGGAAGTTATGCATGATGTATTGGCTCAATTTTAGAGATAAGGGATTGCCCCTGTATGTAGATACCTTACCGTCAAGTGGGAACCTTCAGCCATCCATGCATTCATTCGCAAAAGTAAAAAAAAGTACATTGAATTTTGAGTTTAAGCTACAAAAGAATTGAAATACATTTCAACAGGGGGAAGGGGGCATTTTCCTTGGGACTTCCACCTATCTAGTTTTGCAAAGGAAAAACCTAAACTACTCTTGAGTCTTCGGATTTGCCTTCGTCGGATTTGATGTCGGGGAGGTTGCTGAGCGACCTTGTTGACCGATTGTCCCTTGTCTTCTTGGCAATATTATCTCCGTGAGCATAGACGGATTGGGGCCCCTCTTATGGAATGGATTGGTATGCATGCTATGAGTCCTTAAGGTTACGTGGGAACCCTTAGGGTTTAGGTAGGTTTAATGCGAGAGAGAGTGACCTTGGTGTCACTCTCTATAGGTTGATCCTATGCATGAGGATGCAGTGACTTGAGTTACTTAGAACTCTTTTCTTGACATGGAATATGGAATGCATGAACATGGATATGCAAAGAGTATAAAGAGAGAAAATGCAAGAGCAAGGTAAACGTGTATGCATGAATAGTTAGACAGTCATTATAACAGTAAGAAAACATATATTATAACAATAGGAATAAGCAGGTATAAATGAAAGTAAGAGCAGTCGCCCTTCCCTCCATGGCTTTGGAAAACAGTGCGCGTGTCTTAAATCTGGCAGAGGTTCGGCTATACAGAGTGTCTATATGAGTATGACGTTAAGGGTTGACTAATGTATCCTAAAAAGGCTCGATCCCTGGATCTTTAAACCTAGGCCCACTCCCCGAGGTGGTGCCATGATCGGTTGGTGATCCGAGTGGGGGAACCATCAAGAGGCCGTAGGCGAAGAAACTGACATAGCATCTTGCCCACAACCAATATACCGTTCCCCCTTTCTAACTAGAAAGGTCACATCAGGGTAATAATGCTAGTACGCAGAATGCAGGTGCACATGCAGTGTGTGTATGATTTTTAAAAGTGGAGGAACGAGCCCAACAACTCCCATTCATCCTATTCATCACATTCATGCAGGGCAGTTAATAAAATTTAAACAAAATGTGTACCTACAAAACAAAGATGCAAGAGTTAGTATGTGGATGGCAAACTTAATACAAGATAATATGAATAAATGCATGTTGTTTGAGAATAATTTTGAAAATTTGGTTTTGAAAATTTAAAGTGAATAGGATTGAACCAAGTTAATTAAAGACTCTACATGGGTGAAGGGTAAAGAGATATGACTACGGCCTAACCCTTTAAATATCCCCAGCGGAGTCTCCAGCTGTCGCGCCCAGATTTTGCGCACTCGAGGAATACACACACAAGCAGGAAAAATATTGTACTCTCTCATTAGAACTCACCCTCCTAGAAGAATGAGTGTGACTAGATTTGAATTGAAAATAGATTTGAATAAAGTGCTTTCGAAAAAAGTTTGGAGTCGCCACCTAACTTGATTAAAGTGAGTTAGGTCACCTAAAAACTAAGCATAATCCGAGGATCACACTTAGGGTTTTTTAAAAAACGATTTTGAAAATATCTCTTCAAGAGAGGGTTTTTAAGAAAACAGGTTATCCCTTTTTAAAAAAATAACTGTTTTTGGTCTTTCGAAAATAGTGATCTAGGTTCAGAGGTTAGTTACGTGTAGGGAAGACGCACTAAGCCATCACCCTACCCCGCCCTTACAGTACCTACATGTCTATTTACCCTAGATTAACCTATGAGAGTCTTCAACTAACTAATGTTCAATCGTACCCACTTTGAAAAAGAATGTTTGAAAATAAATTTAACATGATGCATGATATGTAAGTGTAAGAAAAGATAATTGAAAAATAGATTTGGAAAGAAATTAATTTTGATTTGAAAAGAAAGAGATAGAAGTTTGAATTTGGAAAGAAGGTTTTGAAAATTGAAAATAGAGATTTGGAAATAGAAATTTGGAATTGGAAGTTTGAAAATAGATTGGAGATTTGGAAAGATTTTGTAGAAATAAAAACTTGAAAAATGTTGTGACCGCGCCCATGAGGGTTGCCTATATATCTTTTTGGAGGAATCAGATTAGTTGTAGTTCAGACAAGAGTCCGATAGAAAATAGAAGGTTTTGATTTGAAAAAGGATTTGATTTGAACTTAGAATAGAATATTGGAATTTGGATTTGTAAAGATAGAACTCAGAAGAAAGATTTAGACTTGTTTTGGAAAGATGGAGCTTTAGGAAACCTAGACTTAGGAAAGATAGGATTTAGGAAAGACTTGAGGTTTAAGGAAGATTTGACTTGACTTGGAAGAGTTTTAGAAAAGATTTGACTCAAACATTGGACTTGGAAGATTTAGAAAAGACTTGAAATAGAAAGGGTTCGAATTAGGGAAGTTTCAAATTATGAAAGTGTCATTTTAGGGAAGTTTCGATTTAGGAAAGTTTCACTTTAGGAAAGTTTTGGAATTATGAAGGTTTCATCTTAGGAAGGTTTTGACTTAGGAAAGTTTTCGAAATAGGAAAGTTTTGAATTTGGAATGTTTTGAAATAGGGAAGTTTTGAAAGTAAGAAAGTTTTGAGTTTAGAAAGTTTTAGATTTGGAAAGATTTGAAGTTTAGGAATGTTTAGAATTGAGAAAGTTTTAACCTAAGAAAGTTTTGAATTTGGAAAACTTCAAATTTGGAAAGATTTGAAATTTAGAAAGTTTAGGATTTAGAAAGTTTTAGAGTTTTAGAAGATCTTGAGAATAGGAAAGGTTTGAGTTTAGGAAAGGTTTGAAAATGGATAGAATTAGGAAAGATGTGGAAGTTAAGTTTTAAAATTTAGGAAAGATTTTTATGTTCAAGTTTTGGAAACATAAGATTTAGGAAAGTAGAAGATTAGGAAGGAGATGAATTAGGAAATATTTAGACTAGGAAGAGTTAAGATTCCTATTTCCTAAAACAAGGGATTAGATTTTGTTTCTGAAAGAGAAGGTTTGATTTTGTTTCCAAAAACGGAGAATTGGATCTAGTTTCCTAAACGGGAGATTGGATTTGGTGACCTAAAGGGAAGATTGGATTTGGGCAAGGATTTGGAAAGGGAAATTTTAGAAACCCTAAATTTGGAAGACTATAGTTTTGACGTAGAAAATAGGTTTTGGAAATATGTATAGTTTTGATGTGAAAAGGGAGATTTTGGAAACCTAGGTTTTAAGGTAAGTTCGAAAATCATGTTTTTGGGAAGGAAAATTAGGGTTTCCTAATTGTTGGCTCTAGGGCTTGACTTGGACTCTAGGGAAAGAGTTTGAGTTTTTTTGGAAAGTGCTTTTTTGGAAATGAAGATTTTGAAGGAAGATTCTAAAGAGGGGTTTTTAGAAAGAGTATTTTGAAAAGAATTTTAGGAAGGAAGTTTTTAGAAAATAAAACTTTGAGAGAGTTTTTGAAACAAAATTTTGGAAGAAGCTTTTAGGAAAGAGTTTTTAAGAAAGCGAATTTGGAGGAGAGTGTTTTGGAAAGGAGTTTGAAAAGAGAAGTTTTGGAAAATAGATTTTTGGAGAGAGTCTTTAGAAAACAATTTTGGAAAGGAATTTAAAGAGAGTCTATGAAAAGCATGTTGGAAAAGAGATTTTTAAGAGGAGATTTTTGAGAAGAGATTTTGGAATATATATATAAATATCTCACTTTCCTAAAGCGATTCTAACCATAAGAGGGCTAGAACCACTTTGGGATAGTGGTTTTGAAAATAACAAGATTTAAAAATATGGACCATGAAAGTCACTTTAAATGTAGCACTTTCCTAAAGCAACCCTAGCCATGGAAAGGCTAGAATCACCCTAGGATTGTGATTTTGAAAACAAATTTTGGAAAAGAAGATTTTGATGCAATTTTGAAAGCAATGTTAATGCAAGTTTTGAAAATGAGTTTGAAAACGATTTTGGAGATATGCAAGATCATGATATGCACAATGCAAATTTGGGGTCTTGAACATACAAGGTTAAGGCTTCACCACATAATCAAGAGGGGCCAAACCCACGTGGTCTCCGGTTAAACTAAAAGAAAGCCCTCGACGCGGTGACTCTCCAATAGCCTAATCCTACTCATGGACCGGGAACTCCCTTGTTTCAAGCATGCAAGAAGGGGGGGGGGGGGGGGAAGAAAATAGGGGATTAAAATAGAAGAAAACCCAAGTAGGTTAGGAAGGAGAAGAGAGAGAAGGAAATGTAGAAATTTAAAGAGAAAACCTACCGTATGTCTTGTTTATTTCGCTTGGCCTTGCGCGCCTTGCTTTTCTTCGGTCTTCGCTTCACTTCAATCTTCAAGGGCTTATCTTTGATCTTCAAACCTTGTAGTTGCAGCAATCCAAGCCTTCGATGGAGGGTTGGAGACTAGCGTATAAGTGTATAGGAGTGTGTATGAGTGTATAGGAGGCTAGGGTTTAGAAAACCTAGAGAAGCTAGGGTTTAGGGAGGCTACGAGCTCTATATATCAAATATTAGGGTTTTTAGACTGAGTTTGCGGACCTCCTTCATGCTGAAAGAGGTTCTGTATTAATAGAGATGGGAAAGACCTGGCACTTGTTGCAGTGGCACCTGGCCAAATTTCCTCTTGGCGCCACTCCTAGTGGCGCCATGCCATTTCTTGGCTTGGTGCCACTACTAGTGGCGCCAGCCAGTTAGGAAAGTTTTGAGGTCGGCAAGCAATGTATCTTGGGAAGATTTGGGTGCCTGTACTAGTGACTACCATGCAATTTTTAGCTTGGCTTCACTAGGAGTGACTCTAGAAAGTCTAGAAATGATTTAAGAGACCGGGAATGGCCCAGAAGGCCAAAAAAAGGTCAGGAACACTTAGAACAGTGTCCTAGAGGTATTTGACTTGAAAAATGAGGATAGGATGTGTCGGAAGGGTTGACCAGGCCATTAGGGGCAAAACGGTCAACCGGGCTAGAAAGCTACCGAGATGGACTCGGAACGTCCCGAAAGAAGATTCAAGATTTGGAAACATTATTCAAAATATTGCCAAAGGTTGTCGGTTTGATACCCAGAGCCAGTATCGTTCCCGGGGCATTCGGATGCCGAGGGGCAAAATGGTCATCTTGATCGAAGAGTCTCAAAATTGACTCGAAATTCACTAGAGGGCGCCTAATCATACTGGATCATCTCTGGGATGATCTAGAAAGGGTGGACTTATCATTCTGAGGACTTAGGTGTGCTCTCGAGAAACATGCCGAAAAATGGCCCTAGGGGCAGTTTGGTCATTTTTCACTGGAGTGGGCTAGCAGGCATGGGTGTTGACCTGGGTTTTGAGTGTTTCCGGCACTTTGACGGTGGTCCCGTGATACAGGGGTTTGTTGGCAATTCCCTATATCGACCTGTCTATAAGTATTTTCGCTACTCTAACGGTTGCGATGTTTGTGATGTTTACGAGTATTTTCGCTACCCTGACGGTTCGCGATCATTCCCGAGACTGCTTAATCTCAGGAAGCTGTTAAAGGGACTTAGCGCCTGAGAATCAACTTTCTCAGAAGGCGTGCCTAAATAGACATTTCTGCATTAGCGGGCTAGCAGGCGCTAAAGGTGGACTGTTGTACCATCTAGGGGACTTGGGGTCTTGTCCTGGTCGACAGGTTTAAAGAGACTTACCGTTCCAAAGAGATTTTCTTCAGAAAACGTGCCACATTGGATGGAATTACCATCTTGAGGAATCAACTGTCTTGAGAGAGGGATTGGAATTGGAATTCTAAAGGGGACTTACTATCTTCAAAAAGACGTGCCTCTTTGAATTGGAAAGGGGACTTACCGTCTTTAGAAAGATGCACCTGATTTGGAATTGGAAAGGGGACTTACTGTCTTCGGAAAGACGTGCCTAATTTGGAATTAGAAAGGGGACTTACAGTCTTTGGAAAGACACACTTGATTTGGAATTAGAAGGGGGACTTACCATCTTCGGAAAGACGTACTTGATTTGGAATTGGACTAAGCAATGCCCCTAAGGGCATTTCGGTCATTTTGCCTCTATTTGGGCCTAGTGGGCCCGCAAAGTGATGAATAGATGGGATTAGACTTAGAGAGTTGATTTCGATTGGAATACGTCCATATTGACTTGATTACAAGCCTGGACGGACCATAGACTACCGAGCGGTCAAAAATGCGGTACTTACACCATCAAGCCAAAGAATTCAAGGGACTTACACAGAAGTACGAGGGACCATTCCTCGTCACCAAGAGAGTTGGCAAGGTATCCTACCAACTTGAGTTGCCTCCAAAAATAAAGATCCACCCAATCTTTCACGTAAGTCTTATCAAGTCTTATTATATGGATGTGGAGGATCCAAGCCATGGTGAATCAAGTAGAGCTCCCACATCCATCACGACATTATTTAACAAAGAAGTAGACGTTATCCTTGCCCACTGAGTGATACTGAGGAAGGGTAAAGCACTAAGGCACATGTAATACTTGGTGAGATGGAAAAGGCAACCGGATAGCGAGGCAAGATAGGAGCACAAGGAATCCTTATGGTAGTTTGTGGACAACATTCTGCTATTTCAAGAAGCTACAGTGCAGACGTCGCCAAATTAGGTGCGGAAGAATGTCACAAGCCCATTGAAATAGTCCAAAAATGAGCCTAAGGGTTGCCAAGTAGCCCAATCTAAGTCTAGATCCTTCAAGGGTATTCTTGGAAATTCTAGCAAATGGAAAGATGTAAAAGCTTTTAGAATAGCGATGGCTTCCTTGAGAAGCTTTATATATAAATATCTTAGATATTTTTGTAGAACACTCTAGAGAGTTATTCTCCACCATCGAATCAAGTTGATTCTCACCATCCATTGAGGAGGTGGGCAACTATAAATAGGTGGATGCATTCATTTGTAAGGCATCAAGTTGTGAAGACAAAGCAAAGCATTCTCCAAGCTCTCTCTTGTTCTCTTTATTACTCACTTGCTCTCTTAGCCTTTCTTTTGGTTGTTCTTAGGCTTACTTAGCCACTTTGTGGGGAAAGTGTTTAAGGCCACACGGGCTTGAAGGTGTTCAAGTTCTAAGTTCGTGACATAAGCGAAAGTGGTACATGCGAATCCTGATCTTGTGCAGATCAAAGGACATCAGTCTTAGGATAGGAGGTTTACGAATCCCGATTTGTATCATTATATTACGATTAGTGCCAGTTGCCAGTGTGACCTATAAAGTCTATCTATAATTCAAAGTGAAAGTGGTAATTGGGTTTATCTCTTGAAGCGTATTTGAAAGCAAGCTTGAAAGAGCCGATCTTGATCTGAAAAATTCTCCTTGTGTACATGCGTTCTCTTATAAATCTACCAATGGTGGAATGCAATCAAACCTTTCCAGAAAGGCAAAAGTATACACACTAATCACAACTCAAGAGCTTATGTTGATTGTGTGTTTTGGGAGATGTAAGCACCCATTTTTGCCCACTCAGCAGTCTTCAGTCCATCCAAACTTGAGTTCAAGTCAATATAGACATATTCCAATCTAAATCAGCTGTCCAAGTTTAATCCAGTCAATCAATCGCTTCGTGGGCCCATCGAGCCCAAATAGAGACAAAATGACCAAAATGCCCTTGGTGGCATTGCTTGGTCCAATTCCAGTGGGCACATCTCTTTGTAACGGTAAGTCCCCTTTTCGATCCAATTCATGTCCAATTCTAATTCCAGTTCCAATTAAATTTGGCACACCTTTCGAGAAAGTTGATTCCACGAGGTGGTAAGTCCATCATGCCCAGCACGTTTCCAAGTGAACTCTTCAGAACGGTAAGTCCCTTCAAACCCGTCGACCAGGACAAGACCCCAAGTCCCCGAGATGGTAGAACGGTCCATCTTTGGCGCTTGCTAGCCCGCCATTGCAAAAATGTCCATTTTGGCACACCTTTCGAGAAAGTTGATTCCTCAAGCGCTAAGTCCACCTAGCAGCTTCTCGAGATCAAGCAATCTCTAGAATGATCGCGACCTGTTAGAGTAACGAAAATACTCGTAAACATCGCAACCGTTAGAGTGGCGGAAACACTTGCAAATAGGTCAATATAGGGAATTGCCAATAAACCCCTATATCACAGGACTGCCGTCAGAGTGACGGAAACACTCAAAACCTAAGTCAACACCAGTGCCTGCTAGCCCACTCCGATGAAAAATGACCAAACTGCCCTTTGGGCCATTTTCTCAAAAAAATATCTAAGTCCTCATAACGGTAAGTCCACCCTTCCAAGATTATCTTAAAGACAATCCGGCATGATTAGGTGCCTTCCAGTCAGTTTCGGGTCAATTCTGAGACATTCCGGTCAAAATAACCATTTTGCCCCTAGGCATCCGAGTGCCCTGAGAACCATGCCGTCTCTGGGTATCAAACCAGTAGTCTCTCGAGAATGCTTCTTATAGTATTCTCGACCTTCCATTATCTTTCCGGATCATTTTGAGTTAGTTCCGGCAAACCTAGTGCAAAATGACCATTTTGTTCGTGGTAGGCCGGTCGCCTTTTTTGACTATATCGACTCTGGGTATCAAACCGTTAACCTCCTGGAACATTCTAGTTAATGTTGCTGAGTTTCCAGTCTTTTTACAGGATATTCCAAGTCCATCCCGTCATCTTTCCGTCCTGATTGACCGTTTTGCCCCTAATGGCCCGATCAACTCCTTCAACACGTCCTACCATTATTCTTCAAGTCTACTATCCCCGAGACACTGTTCTAAGGGTTCCTATCCCTTTTCAGCTTTTTGGGCCATTCTCGGCCCCTTAAAATCATTCCTGGACCTTTCGGAGTTACTCCTAGTGAAACCAAGCTAAAAATGCATGATAATCACTAGTACAGTTGCTCAAATCTTTTGGAGATACGTTGCTTGCCGACCTTAAAACTTTCCTAAGTAGCTGGCGCAACTAGTAGTGGTGCTAAGCCAAAATTTAGCCTGGCGCCACTAGGTTATAATCTTTTGCTTGGCACCACTACAACAGGCGCCAGGTCATTCCTTTCTCTATAAATACAAAGCCTCTTCCAGCGTAAAAAGGGTTTGCAAACTCTGTCTAAAAACTATCCTCTTCGATACACAGAGCTCGTAGCCTCCCTAAACCCTAGTCTTCTTTAGGTTTTCTAAAACCCTAGCCCTCATACACAAACCCTAGTATACATACACTCCCATACACTCACATGCACCCCTATACACTCCTATACTAGCCTCCAAAGCCTCCACTGAAAACTTGAAGTGCTATAACTCTGAAGCTCCTAAAGATCATAACAAACTATTGAAGATCAAGGCGAAGACTGAAGCAAAGCAAGAAGAACAAAGCGCATAATGCAAAGCAAATAAAGAAGATACAAGGTAAGTTCTCTATTTACATTTACGCAATTCCCCCTTCTCTCTTTTCTCTCTGAACCCACTTTAGTTTTCTTCTATTTTGATCCCCCATTTTCTTCCCCCCTTCCTTGCATGCTTGAAACAAGGGATTTCCCAGTCCATATGTAGGATTAGGCTATTGGAAGTCACCGTGTCGGGGGCTTTCTCTTAGTCTAATAGGAGACCACGTGGGTTCGGCCCCCTTGATTATGTGGTGAAGCCTTTAACCTTGTATGTTCACACCCCTAACTTGCATTGTGCATATCATGATCATACATCTCTCCAAAATTCGTTTTTAAACTTGTTTTCAAAACTTGCATCAAAATTGTTTTCAAAACTTGCATTAAAATTTTCTTCTTCAAAACTTATTTTCAAAATCACAATCTTAAGGTGATTCTAGCCTTCCCATGGTTAGGGTTGCTTTAGGAAAGTGTTACAATTAAAGTGACCAATATGGTCCATATTTTTTAATCCTTATTGTTTTCAAAACCACAATCCTAGAGGGTTCTAATATTCTTATGGTTAGAATAATTTTAGGAAAGTGTGATATTTTTAGAGGCTTGCAAAAGTCTATATTCAAATCTTTCTTTCCAAAACCATTTTTTTAAATCCTCTCCAAAATCTCTTTTTACATCTACTTTTTAAAAACTCTCTCCAATCTCCTTTCTTGCTTTCTAAAAATTCCCTTCACGAAACTTAGTTCCCTAAAAACTTCTTTTTTAAACTCTTTCCCAAAAAGCTCTCTTGAAAATTCACTTTCTAAAAATGCTCCTTAAGTTTCCTTCCCGAAAACTCTTCCCAAAATCACTTTCCAAAAACTCTCCTTGCCAAAATCTTTACTTTCCAAAATCTCTTTTCTTGAAATCCAAGTTAAACCCTAGAGCCAATGATTAGGAAACTCTAATTTTCTTTCCTAAAACATGATTTTTAATCTTGCCTCAAACTTTAGGTTTCCAAATCTTGTTTTCTAAATCTTATCCTCTGTTTTTTGAAACAAAACGAAATCATCTCTTTCTTAGAAACAAAATCCAAATCTTTCTTAATCACAATCCTTCCTAATTCAAATCCTTCCTAATCTCATACCTTTCTAAACCTTAAGTTTCCAAAACCTAAACTTTCAAATCTTTCCTTAAACTTTAAGCTTTTTAATCTTTCCTAATTCCATACCTTTCCAAATTTCAACTTTCCAAATCTAAATTTTTAAATCTTTTTTAAACTTAAACCTTTCTTAATTTCAAGTATTTCTTAAACTCAAACTTTTAATCTTTCTAAAATTCCAAACTTTCTAAATTCGAAACTTTCCTAAATTAAAACTTTCTAAAACTCTGAACTTTCCAATTTTGAAACCTTTCCTATTCTAAACTTTTCCTAATTCAAATTCTTTCCAGAAATCAACTTTTTCTTTAAAAGAAGACTTTTCAATTTTTAAACTTTCCTATTTCAAAACATTCTAATCTCAAAACTTTCCTAATTCAAAACTTTCCTAAATCGAAACTTGCCTAAAATGAAACTTTCCTAAAACAGAACTTTCCTATTTCGAACCTTTCCTAATTCGAACATTTCCTAAATCCAACTTCCCTAATCTTTCATGTCCAACGTTCGAGTCAAATCTTTCTAAAAGCTCAAGTCTTTCCTAAATCCCATATTTCCTAAGTCTAGGTTTTTCAAAAACTCTATCTTTCCAAATCTAGTCCAAGTTCTCTTCCAAGGGTCAAATCCCCTTTCAAGTTAAATTCTAGGTCTAAGTTCAATCTTGGCTTCAAATCTTCTATTCTGAGTTCCAAATCAAAATATCTTTTTTGAAATCAAAACCTTCTATTTTCAATTGGACTCTTGTCCGAACTACGACTGACAGGATTTCTCAAAAATGATACGTAAGCAACCTTCATGGGTGCGGTCATAACTTTTTTCAAATTTTCAATTCCAAAATCTATTTGTAAATCCTTACTTCTAATTTCTAGAACTCTCTTTCCAAAATCAAATCTATCTTTTCAAATCTATTTTTAAAATCAAATATTTTTATTGCACTTGCATATCATGTATCAGGTCTTTTCTAAAAATTATTTTCTAAAAGTGGATAGTTTTGGACATATATTAATTGAAGACTTTAATGGGTGAATCTAGGGTGAATAGACATGTAGGTACCGCAAGGGCGGGGTAGGGTGATGACTTAGTGCGTCTTCCCTACACGTAACCAACCTTCGAACTTAGATCACTGTTTTTGAGAGACCAAATGGAGTTATTTTAAAAAAATGGCTTAAATATTTTCTAAAGGTTGCCAAACAACCTGTTCTTTTAAAAGAAAAACCCTCTCTTGAGGAGGTATTTTTAAAATCATTTTCAAAAACCCTAAGTGTAGTCTTCGGATTGTGCATAGTTTTAGGTGATCTAACTCACTTTAATCAAGTTAGGTGGTGACTCCGAATATTTTCCAAAAGCCCTTTATTCAAATTAATTTTCAATTTAAACCTAGTCACACTCATTCTTCTAGGAGGATGAGTTCTAATGAGAGAGTACATTATTTTTCTCGCTTGCGTGTGTATTCCTTGAGTGTGAAAAATCTGGGCGCGACAGTTGGGGACTCTGCTAGGGACACTTAGAGGGTTCGGCCATAATCATGTCTCTTCACCCTTCACCCATGTAGAGTCTTCAATTAACTTGTCCAATTCTATCTGCTTTTAATTTTCAAAGTCAAATTTTCAAAGTTGTTTTCAAAAACATGCATTTAATTCCATTCATATTATCTTGCATTAAGTTTGCCATCTACATACTAACTCTTGCATCTTTGTTTTGTAGGTGGGCTTTTGTTTGCCTTATTGTTTTATACTAACTGCTATGCATGAATGAATGTGATAAACATGATGGATGGGAGTTGTTGTTCGTTTTCAAAAATCACGCACACACTGCACATGCACTTGCATTATGCATACATGCATTCTTTACCCTGATATGTCCCTTCTAGTTAGAAGGGGGAATGGTATATTGGTTATGGGCAACATGTTATGTCAGTTTCTTTACCTACGACCTCTTGATGGTTCTCCCACTCGGATCACCAACCGATCATGGTACCATCTTCAAGAAGTGGGCCTAGGTTGATTTAGGAATCGAGCCTTTTTAAGACATATTAGTAAACCCTCAACCTCATGTTCATATAGATACCATGCATAGTAGAACCTCAGCCAGATTTAAGACACGCACACTGTTTTCAAAACCATGAAGGAAAAGGTGACTGCTTTTACTTTCCTTTATACCTGTTTATTCCTATTTTTATAATGACTGTATTCTTACTATTATAATGCTTGTCTAACTACTCATGCATGCATGCTTACTTTGCCATTGCATTCTTTTTCCTTACACTCTTTGCATCCATATTCATGCATATAATATTCCATCCCAAGATAAGAGTTCTAAAGTAACTCAAGTCACTGCATTCTCATGCATATGATCAA
Organism: Euryodendron excelsum; assembly: GCA_033060915.1. Taxonomy (NCBI): domain Eukaryota; kingdom Viridiplantae; phylum Streptophyta; class Magnoliopsida; order Ericales; family Pentaphylacaceae; genus Euryodendron; species Euryodendron excelsum. The sequence goes on along the minus strand of CM065385.1, from coordinate 3,586,207 downwards.
CCCAAAGAGAGTGGGACCGAAGTCACTCTCCCATGCATTAAACCTACCCAAACCCTAAGGGTTCTCACGTAACTCTAAGGAATCATTGCATACATTTTAAGTCATCCCACAAGAGGGGCCCCAATCTCTCTATGCTCACAGAGATAGGGTTGCCAAGAAGACAAGGGGTAATCGATTAGCAAGGTCTCTTAACGACCTCCTCAACATCAAATCCAACAAAGGCGAATCAGAAGACTCAAGAGTAGTTTAGGATTTCATATGTAAAATTAGATAGGTGGAAGTCCAAGAAAAATGTTTCCCCTTCCCCCATTAAAATGTGCTTTGATTCTTTTATTCAACGAGTTTCCTTATTTTCCGCGAATAAATGATAAATTCATATTCTTGATCAATGGTAAAGTGCTTGCATACAGGGGTAGACCCTCCTATCTCTAAAAATGAGTCAATACATCATGATTAGTTACCCTCTCGAGTAGGGACATCCTTAAGGCATGAATTGCATAAAAATTTGTCAAAATAAGACACTGACTTTTTTTTTTCTTTTGCTGGTTCTAGGTTCCTCTCCTTGTCCCTATCATTTTAGACCGAAAGCTAAGGAACAACAATGGAGTCACTCACACTCGACACCTTAACTCTGGTACTAGCGGAAGCAAAAAGACTCAGACATAGGATGACTAAAATGGAAGGCATGTTCTCTTCACTCTTATCCCATGTAAGGACCACAACCCACGAGCAGGTAGAGTCCTTGCAAGCCCAAACCTATGAAGGATGAAAATGGATGAAGAAGGAATACCAAGATTATGCCCTGACCACTGCTTACCAACAACCTCCCCAGGCTAAGGGCCTTGCTCCGACACCTTTCAAGCCAACTTCCAACCACACCCCTAGATTATATAATCTCTCCCACGGATACTAGCCCAACCCATTTGGTCTTGACCCTGAAAATCCTCCCACTTTGAAACATAAAACCCGAAGTCCCTTCAATTCTCAACCCATCGACCCAATAGTCATTTCACCAGAACTTACTCCCCGAACTCCTAGGACATCTAGGACACCTAGGCGAGTAAGACCAAAAGATCAATTTTTCACTAAACTCACGTGCATGCAAACTGTTGCTTACTTCGATCTCTTAGCCTCAGGGTATTTGAAACCCATACCCCCTTGGCCTCGGCCTAATACTCTGCCACCTCTTTTTAACCCAAAAGCACACTGTGAATACCATTCAGGCGGCCAAGGACACAATACTGAAGACTGTTGGACCTGCAAGCATAAAATTCAAGACCTGATTGATAACAAGCTCATCAGTTTACGATTAGTGAATCCTCCTCCGAATGCCACTACGGACCCTCTACCAGACCACACCGTCAACGTCATCACAAAGTTTAGTAACGACAAGGTCTGGTTCGTCACATGCCAAGAGATACATTACGAGGATGGGGAAGAAACGGAATGGGGAGATAAGGAACCGTGTCATACCTGGTCCTGGTGTAACCTCGATAAAATGCCAGTCCCCAAAGATGAACTCGTATACGAATCTGCTGAGAGGGTTGACCAGGATACATTTAAACTCAGTGATAAGAACCCGTCGCTATGCACACCTGAGGGGTAGCAGAACACGGCCGAATGCAAAAGCGAGAAACCTAGGGCCCGGGTTAAGTTAGTTCAGCTGGAAGAAAGTAAATGGACCTATCCATTTAGGGCAAACAAAGAAGAGGAGGAAGCTAAACTTGAAGAAAGAGGAGCTAAGAATGGGAGGAAATCTTAGCGGACGCAAGACCGTGTCTGCCACAATAAAGGAGGAAGAAATCAACAATTGCACTAACCTCAACTATTCCCATGGAAATTTAGTCATTTGCCCGGAGACAAATAGCAAGAAGAGCTTTAAAGATGTGGGCATCATCCCAAAGCCATACTAAAGAAGAAGGACTCTCCCATCAAAAGCGTGCAAAAGAGGGGTGTTCTCACTCACTTTCTTTCTATCTCTTTTATTTTCTGTCCTTAAGTTAAATGTTTGCACTTTCATCCTAAAAGAACCCTATGCTTTTCATTTAATAGCAAAGTATCAATTTATGTTATTATCCTACATTGCTGTTACCTTATATTCCTCTTGTGAATGGTGAATTTTTCCTACATAAGGGGCATGGTTTATCTTATGGAAGATCTGACTTGAAGGGATGATAGCATAAGTTAACCACTCACCGAATGATCAGCTTTTTGAAGAAAAAGAGTATAAGGATGTGTGAGGAAACTACCCAAAGGCAACACTTGCAAGACACCGAAGCTAAGCGATATGTGCCTACACTATCAGGATGAAGATGAGCCATCTTTCATTTCCCTATAAAAGTGTTTATATTCCCTTTGCTTAACCCCTAGTGCCTCGCCACGAGTGAAATATTCCTTGTCAATCTCGATCCAAGACCGTCCCTCCACATTGGGGCAGACAATAATCGAGAACTCTAGGAATTGTATCCATCCTCTATCGTGCTAGGGCAGTGTTGAAGGTTCTATGGATCAAGCAATCTAATTCAAAGTGAAGAGAGACCCTCATTTCATTTCCCATACAGTCAAAAGTAACTCCTTGCCAAACTCGTTGAGCCATTTATCTTTTTCGAGAAAACCCCAACTTAGGGATCACCACCCACATCGGGTTAGACTGAACTACTAAGGAGAAGGTCTACAAAAAAAGGGTTGTAGAATTATTCATTTCATAAAGGAAAGAAAAGAGATAAAAAGAAAAAAGCGAAGGAAAGGAGTTGCGAAGGAGTAAGTGGCCGAAAAAAAAATTTATCTAAGGCCTGAAGAAAACCATGATTGAGCCATCTTGAAAAGCATAATAAGAAGGCCAATAGAGAAGAGAGTCATGTTTATCTCAAAAAGCATGCAGAAAGGTTGAAAGAAAAGAGACGTTTTCACCCTGAGAAGTATATAGTAAGAGAAAGGAGGAAATTTAAATGTGATCATAGGTCATAAAGAAGCCCAGTAGAAAAAATAGGTTCAAGCCTTTACCCTTTCTTGTAAAAACCTGAAACCATGGCCCACATTACAACCCTACTAGAGTCTACTTTTGATTAAAAATGGATTACTTAATCTAAATGAGCTAGACACGCTGCCAAAGCTAAAGAAGGATGCCAACCCTACTGAGAAAAATAGTTAAGGATGGTATGGATCTAAACCCTGCTGAAAGTGACATTGAATTTGAGCCTACATATCCTGTTGTTTCGAAAACCCCATAACCTAGCCTACATCATGGTTCTAAAGCAAAGTCTCCTCAAATTGAAAGATTGGCCATCTATCGCTCTGCTAAAGGTCAGGTAAGTTGTTGCCAAAGCCCTGAGAGTTGAGAGTTTCAGCCCAATAATCCTATACACTAACTTTGAAGTACAGAATCAAAGGCAGTCAAAAGATTGATAAGGGTGCCAAGTGATATCGTCCAGTCAAGGTAAGATTGAGCCAAAGGAGAGGCCAGGACCCCCAAAAAAGGAGGAGTTACTATTCCGAAGATAACAAGTTCAACAACACCCCTTGTCATTCTGTTAACTGATAAATTTCTAATATGTGCATACATTTTCAAAAAAAAAAAAAAACAAATGGGCATGAGCTTTGCGTACTTTAAGCACCCCATTTTTTACCGCTTGACAGTCTACACTTCGTCCAGACTTATACTAAAGTCAATATGGACGTATTCCAATCGAAACCAACTCTCTAAGTCTAAATCCTGTCAGTCCATCACTTCATGGGCCCACCAAGCCCAAATAGAGGCAAAATGACCGAAATGCCTTTAGGGGCATTGTCCTTTCCAATTCTAATCCCTCTCTCTCGACATTTTATTCCTCGAGACGGTAAATCTACTCCAATCAGGCACGTTTTTCTGAAGACGGTAAGACCCCTTTCCAATTTCTTTCCAATTCCAATTCTAATCTCTCTCTCGAGACAGTTTATTCCTCGAGACGGTAAATCTACTCCAATTAGGCATGTCTTTACGAAGACGATAAAATCCATTTCCAATTCCAATTCCTCTCTCGAGACAGTTGATTCCTCGAGATGGTAAATCTACTCCAGTTAGGCACGTCTTTCCGAAGACGATAAGACCCCTTTCCAATTCCAATCCCTCTCTCGAGATAGTTTATTCCTCGAGACAGTCCAGCGTGTTTTTTGAAGAAAATCTCTTCGAAACAGTAAGTCCCTTTAAACTTATCAACTGGGATGAGACCCCAAGTCCCCTAGATGGTAGAACGGTCCACCTTTGGCGCCTGCTAGCCCGCCAACACAGAAATATCCATTTAGGCACGCCTTTTGAGAAAGTTGATTCTCAGGCGCTAAGTCCCTTTAGCAACTTCCCGAGATCAAACAGTCTTGGGAATTATCGCGAACCGTCAGAGTAGTGAAAATACTCGCAAACATCACAACCGTTAGAGTAGCGGAAATACTCACAAACAGGTCGATATAGGGAATTGCCAACAAACCCCTATATCACACGAACGCCGTCAGAGTGGCGGAAACACTCAAAACCCAGGTCAACACCAATGCCTGCTAGCCCACTTCGGTGAAAAATGACCAAACTGCCCCTTGGGCCTTTTCTAGCACGTTTCTCGAGAACACATTTGAGTCTTTAGAACGGTAAGTCCAACCTTCCAAGATTGTCTTAAAATAGATCCGGCACGATTAGGTGCCTTCTAGTCAGTTGCGAGTCAATTCCGAGACTTTTTGGTCAAGATAACTATTTCGCCCCTAAGCATCCGAATGCCCTGAGGACCACATCGGCTCTGGGTATTAAACCGGTAACCTCCTGAGAATACTTCTTATAGTATTCCCGACCTTCCTCTATCTTTTCGGATCATTCCGAGTCAGTTCCGGCAAACCCAGTACAAAATGACCGTTTTGCCCTTGGTGGGCCGGTCTCCTTTTCCGAACACACCGGCTTTGGGTATCAAATCGGTAACTTCCCGAGAATGATTTTTATAGTATTCTCAATCTTTCTTTATCCTTTCGGATCATCCCGAGTCAGTTCCGGCAAACTCGGTGCGAAATGACCGTTTTGCCCCTAGTGGGCCGGTTATCTTTTCCGACCACACCGGCTCTGGGTATCAAACCGGCAACCTTTGGGAACATTTTGAATAATGTTTCCAAATCTCGAGTCTTCTTCTGGGACAGTCCGAGTCCGTCCTCGCAGCTTCCCGATCCAATTGACCGTTTTGCCCCTAAAGGCTCGGTCAATCCTTCCGACGCATACTATCATCATTTTTCAAGTCAAATACCTTCGGGACACTATTCTAAGTATTCCTGCTCTTTTCTGACCTTTCGGGTCATTCTCGGCCTCTTCAAATCATTCCCGGACTTTCCAAAGTCACTCCTAGTGAAGCCATGCTAAAAATTGCATGGTAGTCACTAGTACAAGCACCCAAATCTAGTCAAAGATACATTGCTTACCAACCTTAATAGTTTCCTAATTGGCTGGTGCCACTAGTAGTGGTGCCATTCCTAGTGGCGCCAAAAGCATTTTTGGCCTGGCGCTATTACAGTAGGCGCCAAGTCTATCCCACCTCTATAAATATAGAGCCTCTTCTAGCATGGAAGAGGTCCGCAAACTTAGTCTAAAAATCCTATATTTCGATATACAGAGCTCGTACACTCCCAAAACCCTAGTTTCTCTAGGTTTTCCAAACACTAGCCACGATACACTAAACCCTAGCCTCCTATACACTCATACACACCCCCATACACTTATACACTAGCCTCAAGCCTCCATTGAAGACTTAGACTGCTGCAACTGGAAGCCCTCAAAGATCGAAGAAGAGTCCTCGAAGATTAAGACGAAGATTGACGTGAAGCAAAGACCGAAGAAAAACAAGGCGCGCAAAATAAACAAGACATACGGTAGTCTTTCTCTTTAAATTTCTGCACTTCTCCCCTCTCTCTTCTCTCTCCTAACCTACTTGGGTTTTCTCAATTTTAATCCCTCATCTCTTTCCCCCCCCCTTTCTTTGCATGCTTGAAACAAGGGGACTCTCGGTCCATGTGTAGGATTAGACTATTGGAGGGTCACCGTGTCGGGGGCTTTCCTTTAGGCTAACCGGAGACCATGTGGGTTCGGCCCCCTTGATTATGTGGTGAAGCCTTAACCTTTGTCGCGCCCAGATTTTTTGCACTCGCGGAATACTCACACAAGCGGGAAAAATGTTGTACTCTCTCGTTAGAACTCACCCTCCTAGAAGAATGAGTGCGACTAGGTTTGAATTGAAGATTGAATTGAATAAAGGGCTTTTGAAAAAGATTCGGAGTCGCCACCTAACTTGATTAAGGTGAGTTAGGCCACCTAAAAACTAAGAATAATCCGAAGACTACACTTAGGGTTTTGGAAAACGGTTTAAAAATATCTCCTCAAGAGAGGGTTTTTAAGAAAAACAGGTTGTTTGGAAACCTTTGGAAAACATTTAGCCCTTTTTAGAAAAATAACTCCCTTCTGATCTTTGAAATCAGTGATCCTAGGTTCGGAGGTTGGTTACGTGTAGGGAAGACGCACTAAGCTATCACCCTACCCCGCCCTTTTGGTACCTACATGTCAATCTACCCTAGATTCACCTATGATAGTCTTTAACTAACTATAGTTCAATCCTATCCATTTTAGAAAAATAATGTTTAAAAAAGAAACTAACATGATGCATGATATGCAAGTGCAAAATAAGAGAGAATTGAAAAATAGATTTGGAAATGAATTTAAAAAGAATTTGATTTGAAAATAGATTTGAAGAGATGAAATTGAGATTGGAAAGTATGAAAATTTGGAAATAGAAATTTTGAAAATAGAAATTTGAAATTGGAATTGTGAAAATAGATTAGAGTTTGAGATTTGGAAAGATTTTGGAAACCGCACCCATGAGGGTGGAATTGAAAGTTTGAAAAGTATTGTGACCGCACCTATGAAGGTTGCCTACGTATCCCTTTGGGGGAATCAGGTCAGTCGTAGTTCGGACCGGAGTCCGATTGAAAATAGAAGAGTGGATTTGAAGAAGGAGATTGAATTGGAAATTGAATTTGATTTGAAATTGGAAAAGGAGACTGGAAATTGAAATTGAGAAGATTGGACTTTGATTTGAAGAGATAGATTTGGACTTGTTTTGGAAAGATAGATTTTGGAAAGACTTGGTTTTAGGAAACCTAGACTTAGGAAAGAGAAGAGACTTAGGAAAGATTTGACTTGACTTGGGAGGTTTAGGAGATTAGGAAAGGTTGGATTTAGGAAATGTTCAAATTAGGGAAGTTGCAAATTAGGAAAGTATCATTCTAGGAAAGTTTCGAATTAGGAAAGTTTTAGGTTTAGGAAAGTTTCGAATTAGGAAAGTTTTAGGTTTAGGAAAGTTTTGAAATAGGAAAGTATTGAATTTAGAAATGTTTTGAATTAGTAAAAGTTTAGTTTAAAAAAAGCTTAGAATTTAGAAAGTTTCAAGTTAAAAAAGTGTTGAATTTTGGAATGTTTTGAAAAAGGGAAGTTTTGAATTTGGAAAGTTTTGAAAACAAGGAAGTTTTGAAAATAAGAAAGTTTCGTTTTGGGAAAGGTTTGAAAAAGGAAAGTTCTCAGTTTAGGAAATGTTTGAATTAAGAAAGTTTTGAGTTTAGAAAAGTCTTAGATTTGGAAAAATTTGAAGTTTAAGAAAGTTTAGAATTTAAAAAGTTTTTAGATTTATAAAGTTTAAGATTTAGAAAATTTTAGAGTTTTAGGAAATCTTGAGATTAGAAAAGGTTTGAATTTAGGAAGGTTTTGAAAACTTAGGTTTGAAATGTTAAGATTTGAAAAGGGGGTAGAATTAGGGAAGGGTCGAATTAGGAAAGATTTTTATGTTCAAGTTTTTGGAAACTTAAGATTTAGGAAAGTGGGAGTTTAGGAAGGATTTGAATTAGGAAAGAGTTGGATTTTGAAATTTAAAGAAAGATTTAGAATTTAGGTTTAGGAAACTTATGGTTTGGGAAAGTAGAAATTAGGAAGGAGTTAAATTAAGAAAAGTTTGGATTAGGAATGGATTGGATTTAGTTTCTAAATGGGAAGGTTTGATTTTGTTTCCAAAAAACGAAGGACGGGATCTAGTTTCCTAAACGGGGAGATTTGATTCGGTTTCCTAAAGGGAAGATAGGATTTGGTAAGGATTTGGAAAGGAGATTCTAAAAACCCTAGATTTGGAAAATCATAGTTTCGACGTAGAAAAATAGGTTTTGGAGACGTGTATAATTTGGATGAGAAAACAAGAGGTTTTGGAAACCTAGGTTTGGGGCAAAGTTTAAAAACCATGTTTTTGGGAAGAAAATTTAAGGTTTCCTAATTGTAGGTTCTAGGGCTTGACTTGGGCTCTAAGGAAAGAGTTTTTCGGAAAGTGCGTTTTTGAAAACGAAGGTTTTTCTAGAAGGGAATCCTAGGGAGGAGTTTCTAGAGGAAAGATTTTAGAAAGAAAGTTTTTGGAAAGATTTTTGAAGAGAGTTTTTCTAGGAGGATTTTTGGTAGAAGATTGTTGAAGAGAGTTTTTGAAAAGATTTTTGGGGAACGTTTTTAGAAAGTGAATTTTAGGGAGAGGATTTTGGAAAGGAAATGAAAAAGGGAGTTTTGAAAAATAGATTTTGGAAGGGAGTTTTTGAAAATAATTTTGAAGAGGAGAGTTTTAGGAAAGTATGTTCAAAAAGAGATTTTTAGGAGGAAGGATTTGGAAAGAGAATTTTTAGAAGGTGTAAAAACATCTCACTTTGCTAAAGCAATTCTAGCCATAAGAAGGCTAGAACCACTTTAATAAAGTGGTTTTGGAAAACAATAAGGTTTGAAAATATAGACCAAAAAAGTCACTTTTAATGTAACACTTTCCTAAAGCAACCCTAGCCATGGAAAGGCTAGAATCACCCTAGAATTGTGGTTTTGAAAACAAGTTTTTGAAAAACAGATTTTGATGCAATTTTGAAAACAAGTTTGAAAAACAACTTTGAAAACGGTTTTTGGAAGATGCAAGACTATGATATGCACAATGCAATTTGGGGTCGTGAACATACAAGGTTAAGGCTTCACCACATAATCAAGGGGGCTGGACCCACGTGGTCTTTGGTTAGACTAGAAGAAAGCCCCCGACACGGTGACTCTCCAATAGCCCAATCCTACACATGGACCGGGAGTCCCCTTGTTTCAAGCATGCAAAGAAAGGGGGGGGGGGGGAAAGAGATGGGGATTAAAATAGAGAAAACCCAAGTGGGTTGGAGAGAGAAGAGAGGGGGGAAGTGCAGAAAATTAAAGAGAAAACCTACCTTATGTCTTCTTTATTTTGCGCGCCGCGCTGTCTTCGGTCTTCGATCTTTGTCTTGATCTTCACCTTCAGTCTTCAAGAGTTGTCTTTAAGCTTTGGATGGCAGCTCTTCAAGTCTTCAAAGGATGGTTGAAGGCTAGTGTATGAGTGTATGGGGGGAGTGTATGAGTGTATAGGAGGCTAGGGTTTGTGTATAGTGGCTAGGTTTTGGGAAAACCTAGGGAGGCTAGGGTTTTGGAGGTGCTCGAGCTCTGTATATCGAAATATAGGATTTTTAGGTTAAGTTTGCAGACCTCCTTCACGTTGAATGAGGCTCTGTATTTATAGAAGTTGGACAAACCTGGCGCCTATTGCAGTGGCGCCAGGGCAAACTTTACACTGGCGCCACTAGGAGTGGCGCCAGGCCATTTTCTGGCTTGGCACCACTAGTAGTGGTGCCAGCCAATTAGGAAAGGTTTAAGGTCGGCAAGCAACGTATCTTTGACTAGATTTGGGCGTCTGTACTAGTGACTACCATGCAATTTTTAGCCTGGCTTCACTGGGAGCGACTCCAGAAAGTCCGAGAATGATTTGAAGGAGTCGGGAATGACCCGGAAGGTCGGAAAGGAGAAGGAACACTTAAAATAGTGTCCTGGAGTTATTTGACTCGAAAAATGAGGATAAGATGTGTCGGAAAGGTTGACCGGGCCCTTAGGGGCAAAACGGTCAATCGGACTAGGAAGCTGCTGGGGCGAACTCGGATTGTCCCGGAAGAAGACTTGGGATCTGGAAACATTATTCAGAATGTTCCCGGAATTTTCCGGTTTGATTCCCAGAGCCGGCGTGGTCGGAAAAGGAGACCAGCCCTCTAGGGGCAAAATGGTCATTTTATACCGAGTTGGCCGGAACTGACTCGGAATGGTTCGGAAAGGTAAAGGAAGGTTGAGAACACTATAAAAAGTATTCTCGGGTCATTACCGGTTTGATACCCAGAGCCGGTGTGGTTCCCGAGGCATTCGGATGCTTAGGGGCAAAAATGGTCATCTTGACCGGAAAGTCTCGAAAAAGGTCATAAGGGCAGTCTGGTCATTTTTCACCGAAGTGAGTTAACAGACACGGGTGTTGACCTGGGTTTTGAGTGTTTCCGCTACTCTAACGGTTTTGTGAGTTTTTCTGCTACTCTAACGGTTTTGTGAGTATTTCCGCTACTATTAACGGCTTTGTGAGTATTTCCGCTACTCTTAACGGCTTTGTGAGTATTTTCGCTACTCTTAACGGCTTTGTGAGTATTTCTGCTACTCTAACGGTTTGGTGAGTAGTTTCGCTACTCGGACCGTCTCGAGGAATAAACTGTCTCAAGAGAGGGATTTGAAAAGGGGTCTTATCGTCTCCGAAGAGACGTGCCTGGATTGGAACCGTCTCGAGGAATAAACTGTCTTGAGAGAGGGATTGGAAAGGGGTCTTACCATCTCTGAAGAGACGTGCCTAGATTGGAACCGTCTCGAGGAATAAACTGTCTCGAGAGTGGGATTGGAAAGGGGTCTTACCGTCTCCGAAGAGACGCGCCTGGGTTTTGAGTGTTTCCGCCACTCTAACGGCGGTCGTCGTGACACAGGGGTTTGTTGCCAATTCCCTATATCGACCTATTTGTGAGTATTTCTGCTACTCTAACGGTTTTGTGAGTAGTTTTGCTACTCGGACTGTCTCGAGGAATAAACTGTCTCGAGAGAGGGATTTGAAAAGGAATAAGAAAGGACAATGCCCCTAAGGGCATTTTGGTCATTTTGCCTCCATTTGGGCCTGACAGGCCTGCGAAGTGATGGAAAGACGGAATTTGAACCTAGAGAATTAGTTTCGATTGGAATACGCCTATAATGACTTGAAAACAAGTCTGGACGGAGTGTAGACTGCCGAGTGGTCAAAAATGGGGTGCTTACAACCTTGTATGTTCACGACCCCAAACTTATATTTGCATATCATGATCTTGCATCTTCCAAAATGGTTTTCAAACTTGTTTTCAAAGCTTGCATTAAACTTGTTTTCAAAATTGCTTCAAAATCTCCTTTTCAAAACTTGTTTTCAAAATCACAATCCTAGAGTGATTCTGGCATTTCCATAGCTAGGGTTGCTTTAGGAAAGTGTTACATTTAAAGTGACTTTTATGGTCCATATTTTTAAATCTTGTTGTTTTGAAAACCGCTTTCTTAAAGTGGTTCTAGCCTTCTTATGGTTAGGATTGCTTTAGGAAAGTGTGACATTTTTATACCTTCTAAAAACTCTCTTTTCAAAAATCTCTTCCTAAAAATCTCTTTTTCAACATACTTTCCTAAAACTCTCATTTCCAAAGTTGTTTTCAAAAACTCCCTCCAAAAACCTATTTTTCAGAACTCTCTTTTTCAACTCCTCTCCAAAATATTCATCCCAAAATCTACTTTCTAAAAAACGCTCCCTAAAAATCTTTCTAAAAAACTCTCTCCAATAATCTTCTACCAAAAATCTTTCTAAAAACTCTTTTCCCAAAATCTTCGTTCTAGAAATTCCTCTCTAAGATTTTCCTTCTAAAAACTGGTTTCCAAAAATACACTTTCCAAAAACTCCTTTTTTTAAAATCTCTGTCCAAAAACTTTATCTTCAAATTCATTTTCCAAAAACTCCTCTCTAGGATTTCCTTCCAAAAATCCCTCTTTCCAAAAAACACACTTTCCAAAAATCCCTTTTCTTGATGCCCAAGTCTAGCCCTAGAACTCACAATTAGGAGACCATAATTTTCTTTCCAAAAACATGGTTTTCAAACTTGCCTTAAAACCTAGGTTTCCAAAACCTCTCGCTTTCTACATTAAAACTCTATATATTTTCAAAACCTATTTTCTACGTCAAAACTATACACTTTTAAATCTAGAGTTTCTAAAATCTCCCTTTCCAAATCCTTGTCAAATCCAACATTTCCTTTAGGAAACCAAAATCCAATTTTTCCTTTAGGAAACCAAATCCAATCTCCCGTTTAGAAAACTAGATCCTATCCTCTGTTTTGGAAACAAAATCAAAAACTTCTTCTTAGAAACAAAATCCAATCCCTTCCTAATCCAAATCTTTCCTAATTCAACTCTCTCTTAATCTCCTACCTTCCTAAACCATAAGTTTCCTAAAACTTTCAAATCTTTCCTTAAACATTAAGCTTCCACATTCAACCCTTTCCTAATTCTATCTCTTCCCAAATCTTAACTTTCCAAATCTAAGTTTTCAAAATTTTCCTAAATTCATACCTTTCCTAATCTCACGATTTTCTAAAACTCAAACTTTAAAACTTTCTAAATTCTAAATTTTCCTAAAACTTCAAATCTTTCTAAATCTAAAGCTTTCTAAATGCAAAAATTTCTCACTTTCTTAGCTTCCCTATTTCAAAACATTCCAAATTCAAAACTTTTTTAAGTTGAAACTTTCCAAATTTTAAACCTTCCTTAAACTAAACTTTTCCTAATTCAAAACATTTCTAAATTCAACACTTTCTTATTTCAAAAACTTTCTTAAAATGAAACTTTCCTAATTCAAAACATTTCCTAAACCAAAACTTTCCTAAGTTAAAACTTTCCCAAATTGAAACTTTCTTAAGTTAAAGTTTTCCTATTTTGAAACTTTCCTAATTTGAAACTTTTCTAAACGGAACTTTCCTAAAATGAAACTTTCCTATTTTGAAACTTTCTTAATTCAAACCATTCCTAAATTCGATCCTTCTCCAATATTCCAATTCCAACATTCGAGTCCAATCTTTCTTAATCTCCAGTCTTCTCTAAATCCTCTCTTTCCTAAGTCTAGATTTCCTAAAACCAAGTCTTTCAAAATCAAATCTTTTTAAATCTTCCAATCAAAGTTCAATTTCTCAATCTTCCAATCCAATTTCCAACTTAATCTTTTTCTTCCAATCATATTTTCTATTTTCTATCGGACTCTTGTCCGAACTACGACTGACCTGATTCCTCCAAAAAGATACGTAGGCAACCCTCAGGGGTGCGGTCACAACTTCTTTCAAATTTCAAATTCCTCCATATTTTCCAAATCTCAAATTCCACAATCTTTTCAAATCTCCAATCTATTTTCAAACTTTCAATTTCAAATTTCTATTTCCAAATCTCTATTTCTAATTTTTCCAACTTCCCAATTTCAACTCTATCCTTTCAAATCTTTCTTCTAAAATCAAATCAAATTTTTCTTTTCAAATCTATTTCCAAATCAACTATATTTTCTTACACTTGCATATCATGCATCATGTTTTTCTAAACATTCTTTTTCAAAGTGGATAGAATTGAACATTAATTAGTTAAAGACTCTTGTAAGTAAATCTAGGGTAGATTGACATGTAAGTACCAAAAGGGTGGGGTAGGGTGATAGCTTAGTGTGTCTTCACTACACGTAACCAACCTCTGAACCTAGATCACTGTTTTCGAAAGACTAAAACGGAGTTATTTTTCAAAAAGGGCTAAATATTTTCCAAAGGTTGCCAAACAACCTGTTTTCTTAAAAACTCTCTCTTGAGGAGATATTTTCAAAATCGTTTTTCAAAAACCCTAAGTGTAGTTTACGGATTATGTTTAGTTTTTAGGTGACCTAACTCACCTTAATCAAGTTAGGTGGCGGCTCCAAATCTTTTCTAAAAGCCCTTTATTCAAATCAATTTTCAATTCAAATATAGTCGCACTCATTCTTCTAGGAGGATGAATTCTAACGAGAGAGTACAACATTTTTCCCGCTTGTGTGTGTATTCCTCGAGTGCAAAAAATTTGGGCGCAACACGTACATAGGACATAACTCCCTGTAGAAACAGAAGTCACCAGTATAGTTCAATATTAACTCATGTAATAAATATACAACATCATTATCCATCACATGCATCTGATCATGTACTTAGCTGTAAAAATTATAAACATCTCTGCCTGTCCATACACTTAACTATCTAAATCATAAATGTCTATCTCTATGTAAAATCTATAAAACTAAAAATGTCTAACATAAATACATCTTAGGGATAGGGGCAAAAGAAGATTAGAGTCTATGACAAGGGGCATCTATCAAAGACCAAAATCAATATCCTCCAGATCGAAATCTTTGAAACCAGGCTCCGGAGGAGGTGGATAACTACAAGAAGCACCAGCATCCTGCAAAAAAGACAAAACTGGAGTCAGCAACAGGAAGGAATAACTAAACAACAATAGAGCAAAAAGAAGGAGGGAAAAGACAACATACCCTGCCACCTCCCGTCTAGGCTAACTAAGCCGTCAAGGAAGCCACCTCTGCCTGGTACTGATCTCGCTCTGTCTGGTATCAATCCCTTTGGTCTCTCACAGTACTAAACTAAGCCTGGGGTACTTATCCCCCGGCACAACGCCACAAGTCAACCACCTCCTGGCCCACAGCGTATCCTCCAACTACTACCTCAAACCGAGTGAAGGCACCTACAGAATGAGCCCCGAAGTGTGCGGCGTAGTCGGTATCTAGAGGGAGCAGAAAATCAACACCCGACTAGCGCTCCCGATAAGGAATAGGAACTCCCTCCACCAAGGCTCCAAACATGTACTCTGGTGGATCTCCTGCTGACCGGAAGTCCTCATGAAACTGACGCTAGTGCTGGTCCCCCAGGTAGGACTCCCAAGAATCATCGCTTAGAAAGGAAGCCCTCGATAGGGATAACAGGACCAAGTACCGCACCATCTCATAATGAATTGATCCAACGAAGGGCCGCCAAGTCACGTCCCTCGCCTTAATGAGTTCCAAGTTCGCTCGTAGCATTACAAAATCAGTGATCTCTGATCACTGGGGTGCCTAGTCATGAGCCCACCTCAAAGTGCGAGGATAAAGGTCATCCTCAATGACTGCAGGGCGACTAACAGGCAGATACTCGTAACTCCACCAGACAAGAAAAGGCCAAAAACCAGTTATGCTGCCCCAACGAGTGAAAGTTAGGACCCGTATCGATCATAGGAAGTAGCCGAAGGATAAGGACCCCCAATCCAGCTCGGATATAGCCCCAAGATCAGCCATTATACTCACTAACCGAAAAGGCATGAGTGACTTGTTGTTGTTGCAGAAGCAGCTGAAGATGATGTGTAAAACAAGTCGTCCTCTTATAATGTCTCGCCGGGCAGGTAGTGGCTCAACGACAAAGGTACTATCGTCCTGACTGAGCCAAGAGACTGGGAAGGCAGAACATTCAGGAGGGGGCAAGTCCAACAAAATACACCCGTCGTCTCTGCTAACTGACTGCAAGGTGATCCATTGACCGATGAAGGAAAGCCCCATGATGATAGCCCAATCCAAAGGAGTAGGTCCCAACTTGAAACCAACAAAATGGAAGGTCCCGATCTCTCCAAACCACCTCTCGATAAGTGCCAGCACAAGATGTCTGTTCAGGCGGTTAGCCTGTAATCCCATGAAAGCTCCAAACCCAATCTTAACTAAGAAAGCACGGAAGGATGGAGCGGCCTGCTACATGGTCACAAACACCTGATGGACGGCCCCTCTAAAGCTTGTGTGAACGCGTGGAGGAGGCAAGTGCTGTCTAGAATACATACTGGGATGATAGGCCAGATCTCCCAGTGGTGGAATGTCTGGTACCTCCAGATTGCCTAACTCAATGTCTGTTTGTCTATGCCGGATGGAGGCTCACCCGTAACCAGTCACCTAATAGCCAAAACCTAATACCTCCTCCTCTGCACTAATCTCCTCCTCAAAGGCCTGCTCAACCGAAGGAAAGGGGTCGACAGGTGGTCTACTCCCCCATCCACACTGACTAGATGATGCATGTCCAGTAGATCGCTGGCTACCCCTGGATCGACTGGAATCGACGTCTCCTCTCGAAACCATCATCACCCCCATCTGCCATCCTGAAAAGGTAAGCCAAGGTAAGAGGTGTTAATACACGATATATGCAGATAAAGAAATAATAATAATAATAATAATAATAATAACCAAAGATAATAGCATGAGTAAAAAATAAAAATAAAAATAAAAATAAAATGTTGACATAGCTGACAGTAGATCTTGCTTTAGCTAATTCAAAAGGTTTTTGAAACTTAACTCTCAAATTCAGTTTCTCAATGGGTTTCTTAACCTTTTTCTCCAAATTTTTCAACAAACTTTATCCTCTGAAGATTCTTTTCCAAAAACCCATTTTCAAAAGATTTTATAATTCCCTCACAGTTCAAAATCAATTCTTGAAAGTCAATTTCTAAAATATTTTTCTTCTCGAAAATTCATTCTAGGAATCATAGTTTAGAATTCTCCAAAATCAAATCTCAAAGTTCCTTAACCTATCTTAGAGCTTTTCTAATCTTGTGTCTATTTCAACCAATATTTTAGGTTTTCCAAAAACTTATGTTCCAAGATTTCTGTCAAATTCCAAATCTTTTCGTTTGTCTTCAAAAATCCAGTCTTCTAAGTCAACATGAATTTTCTACACATTTTGATTTTAAAATCCCGCTTCCAAGTCAAAATGAATTTCCTACATATTTTGGTTTTCCAACTTCGAGTTTAAATGAGTTTTCTAAAACCTCAATGGTTTTCTGTCTTTTTCTTTCAAAAAGATTTTATTCCAAAATTTTTCCAGCTTTTTCCTAATTTCAAAAATATTTGGCAGGGTCCCACTTAAAAACAATCCCTACAACACTCACGACATCAACACAAAACACAAACCATGCACTTTGTAATGTCACAATCACATAGCACCAACACCCGCGCACATTTTTCAAATTTCCAAATTTTTCAAAAGACTTGTTTTATTTTTCAAACAAATCATTGATTTTCAAAGTCATCTCAAACTTTCTCAAAATTACTTCAAAAGTTTTCTAAAATATCTGTACATTTTTCTAAACACTAAACTCTAATAATTTCTTTAATTTTCTCTATTTTTCCTATTTTTCTAAGTAATTTTCTATTTTTTAAAAATTAAAAATTCAAAAAGTTTTCAAAAAATCATGAAACTTCACATGGCTGTTAAACACATTTTTCTATGGCGCACAGTATAAAAATCTAGCCGAAACACTCAATACCCAAAGTTGTAGGAACAAACCCACAATTCTTGCGAAAACCCCATTCACATAATCATGAAAAATCACTCGCATTCAATCAAACAAGCACCAAAATGCAAAAATAACTTCACCACAGTGTTAAAGACATATCAAAACATCAATTTCCACTGTTCACATGGCTCAAACGGAAGTTTACACACCGAAATCCACATAAAATCAAAAACTCACCTCTTGGAGTTCTCCAGCAAAATCTTCTCTTTCGGCGACTTTTCCGGCAATGGGGTCTACTTCTGGCAATCCCTCGTGGTTCCTATGAAGCACTGTTGCAATGTCTAAGTCGGTTTTCTTGCAATGCCTCTCGGTTTTGCAAAAATCCTTCAAATCTCACAAGTGTTCAAACTTGAAATGTTTCTAGTTTTCATCCTAAGCCTAGTGCCACTAGTAGTGGCGCTAAGCCAGTGTCCAATTCCGAGCGATCTTACCCTTCTTCCTGCCGAAACTAGATTTCAAAGGCCTTTTGGGTCTAATATCCATTTCCAAGCTCCTGTTTTCGAAAATTTTTAAAGTCCGTCCCTCCGACCGCCTCACGGTTAACATGGGAGTCTTACTTTATTGTTTTTTTATCTTCAACAAGCGAAGACAAAAAAGGAGGGGCAGTTGTAAGCACCCTTTTTTGCCCACTCGGCAGTCTCTAGTCCATCCAGACTTGAGTTCAAGTCAATATGGGCATATTTGAATCTAAATCAGCTTTCCAAGTCTAATCCCATCAATCAATCGCTTTACAGGCCCATTAGGCCCAAATAGAGGCAAAATGACCAAAATGCCCTTGGTCGCATTGCTCAATCTAATTCCAGTGGGCATGTCTCTTCGTAATGTAAGTCCCTTTTTCAATCCAATTCCAATTAAATTCGGCACACCTTATGAGAAAGTTGATTCCTCGAGGTGGTAAGTCCATCCTGTCTAGCACATTTCCGACTGAACTCTTCAGAATGGTAAGTCCCTTCAAACCCGTCGACTAGGACAAGGCCCCAAGTCCCCGAGATGGTAAAACAGTCCACCTTTGGCGCCTGCTAGCCCGCCATTGCAGAAATGTCCGTTTCGGCTCACCTTATGAGAAAGTTGATTCCTCAAGCGTTAAGTCCACCTAGCAGCTTCCCGAGATTAGGCAGTCTCTGGAATGATCGTGACTCGTTATAGTAACGGAAATACTCGTAAACATTGCAACCGTCAGAGTGGCGAAAACACTTGCAAACAGGTCGATATAGGGAATTGCCAACAAGCACCTATATCAAGGGACCGCCATCAGATTGACGAAAACACTCAAACCCAAGTCAACACCAGTGTCTGTTAGCCCACTCTAGTGAAAAATGACCAAACTGCCCCTAGGGCCATTTTTGGCACTTTTTTTGAGAAAGTACCTAAGTCCTTAGAATGGTAAGTCCACCCTTCCAAGGTTGTCTTAAAGACAATCCAGTATGATTAGGTGCCTTCCAGGCAATTTTGGGCTAATTCTAAGACATTCTGGTCAAGATAACCATTTTGCCCTAGGCATCCGAGTGCCCTGGGAACCACATCGGCTTTGGGTATCAAACTGGTAGGCTCTTGAGAATGCTTCTTATAGTATTCTCGACCTTTTATTATCTTTCTGGATCATTCCAAGTCAGTTCCGGCAAACCTGGTGCAAAGTGACCATTTTGACCCTGGTAGGCCGGTCGCCTTTTCTGACCACACCGGGTTTGGGTATCAAACCGGTAATCTCCTGGAACATTCTAGTTAATGTTTCCGAGTTTCCAGTCTTTTTTTGGGATATGCCGAGTCCATCTCGTCAACTTTCAATCCTTATTGACCGTTTTACCCCTAATAGCCCGGTCAACTCCTTCAACACGTCATGTCATCATTCTTCACGTCTACTATCCTTGAGACATTATTCTAAGGATTCTTATCCCATTCCGGCATTCCAGACCATTCCTGGACCCTTAAAATCACTCCTAGTGAAACCAAGCTAAAAATTGCATAATAGTCACTAGTACAGGCACCCAAATCTTCTGAATATACGTTGCTCGCCGACCTTAAAACTTTCCTAAGTGGCTGGTGCCACTCCTAGTGGGGCGAATGTAATCGTTTTCCTGACGCCACTGCAACAGGCACCAGGTCATTCCTCTCTCTATAAGTACATAGCCTCTTCTAGTGTAAAAAGGGTCCACAAACTCAGTCTAAAAACTCTCCTCTTCGATACACAGAGCTCGTAACCTCCCTAAACCCTGATCTTCTTTAGGTTTTCCAAAACCCTAGCCCTCATACACAAACCCTAGTATACATACACTCCCATACACTCACATACACCCCTATACACTCCTATACTAGCCTCCAAAGCCTCCATTGAAGGCTTAAAGTGTTGCAATTCC
The DNA here is from genome assembly GCA_033060915.1 of Euryodendron excelsum. Taxonomy (NCBI): domain Eukaryota; kingdom Viridiplantae; phylum Streptophyta; class Magnoliopsida; order Ericales; family Pentaphylacaceae; genus Euryodendron; species Euryodendron excelsum. The sequence continues at coordinate 3,566,536 of CM065385.1, read as the reverse complement.
AAAGCTCCAGAAGATCATAACAAACTCTTGAAGATCAAGGCGAAGACTGAAGCTAAGCAAGAAGAACAAAGCGCATAATGCAAAGCAAATAAAGAAGATACAAGGTAGGCTCTCTATTTACAGTTACGCAATCCCCCCCCCCTCTGTAATTGTAATCCCCCCCTCTCTCTTCTCTCTCCTTATCCACTTAAGTTTTCTTCTATTTTAACCCCCTATCTTCTTCCCCCCCCCCCCCCCCTCCTTTTTGCATGCTCGAAACAAGGACTTCCCGGTCCATATGTAGGATTAGGCTATTGGAAGTCACCGTGTCGGGGGCTTTCTCTTAGTCTAATAGGAGACCACATGGGTTTGGTCCCCTTGATTATGTGGTGAAGTCTTTAACCTTGTATGTTTATGACCCCAACTTGCATTGTGCATATCATGATCATGCATCTCTCCAAAATTCGTTTTTAAACTTGTTTTCAAAACTTGCATCAAAACCGTTTTCAAAACTTGCATTAAAATTTTCTTCTTCAAAGCTTATTTTCAAAATCACAATCTTAAGGTGATTCTAGCCTTTCCATGGTTAGGGTTGTCGCGCCCAAATTTTTCGCACTCGAGGAATACACACATAAGCGGGAAAAACACTGTACTCTCTCGTTAGAACTCACCCTCCTAGAAGAATGAGTGCGACTAGGTTTGAATTGAAAATTGGTTTGAATAAAGGGCTTTTGGAAAACATTTGGAGTCGCCACCTAACTTGATTAAGGTGAGTTAGGTCATCTAAAAACTAAGCGCAATCCGAAGATTACACTTAGGATTTTTGAAAATACTACCTCGAGAGAGGGTTTTTAAGAAAACAGGTTATTTGGCAACCTTTAGAAAACATTTAAGCACTTTTTGAAAATAAACTTCATTTTGGTCTTTCGAAAATAGTGATCTAGGTTCGGAGGTTGGTTACGTGTAGGAAAGACGCACTAAGCCATCACCCTACCCCGCCCTTGTGGTACCTACATGTTTATTTACCCTAGATTCACCTATAAGAGTCTTCAACTAACAAATGTTCAATCCTATCTACTTAAGAAAAAGAATGCTTAAAAACTATCATGATGAAAAATAGAGTTGGAAAATAGATTTGGAAATAGATTTGAAAAGAAATTTGAAAAGATAAATTTGAAATTGGAAAGTTTTAGAAATTGGAAATAGAGATTTCAAAATAGAAATTTGGAATTTGAAAGTTTGAAATAGATTATGGAATTAGAGATTTGAGAAAGGTTGTGGAAATAGAAGTTTAAAAAGGTTGTGGAATTAGAGATTTGAAAGAAGGTTGTGGAAATAGAAACTTAAAAAAGGTTGTGACAGCACCCATGAGGGTTACCTACGTATCATTTTGGAGGAACCAGGTCAGTTGTAGTTTGGATAAGAGTCCGATACAAAAGAGATTTGAAAAAGGATTTGATTTGAACTTAGAAGATTGGAAATTGGAAATTGGAATTGAAGGATTAGGAAATTGATTTGGAAAGATTGAGGTTTAGGAACCTAGACTTAAGAAGATAGGATTTAGGAAAGATTTGATTCAACTGTTGGACTTGGAAGATTAGGAAAGATTAGATTTTGGAAGGGTTCGAATTAGGAAAGGTCCAATTTAGGAAAGTTTCGTTTTGGGAATGTTTCATTTTAGGAAAGTTTCATCTTAGGAAAGTTTTGGATTAAGAAAGTTTCGAATTTAAAAAGTTTTAGAATTAGAAAGATTTGAATTTTAGGGAAGTTTAGAATTTTAGAAAGATTCAAAGTTTGAATTTTAGAAATTCTTGAAATTAGGAAATGTTTGAGTTTGAGAAAAATTTGAAAACTTAGATTTGGAAAGTTAAGATTTGGAAAGGGATAGAATTAGGAAAGAGATTTAGGAAAGATTTGGAAGCTTAATGTTTAAGGAAAGATTTGAAAGTTTAAGTTTAGGAAACTTATGGTTTAGGAAGGCATGGGATTAGAAAAGAGTGAATTAGGAAAGGTTTAGACTAGGAAGGATTGAGATTCCTATTTCCTAAAACAAGGATTGGATTTTGTTTCTAAAAGGAGATGTTTTGATTTTGGTTCCAAAAACGGAGGATTAGATCTAGTTTCCTAAAGGGAAGATTGGACTTGGCATGAATTTGAAAAGATGGAGTTTTGGAAATCCTAATTTTGGGAAGACCATAGTTTTGACGCAGAAAAAGAGGTTTTGAAAATATATATAGTTTTGATGTAGAAAACAAGAGGTTTTGGAAACCTAGGTTTTGAGGTCAAAATAAGGGATCATGCTTTTGGGAAGGAAAATTAGGGTTTCCTAATTGTGGGTTCTAGGGTTTAACTTGGACACCAAGAAAAGGAATTTTTGAAAAGTGAGTTTTTTAGAAAGGGAGATTTTAGGAAGGAAATCCTAGAGAGGAGGTTTTGAAAAGATTTTTGGAACAAAATCCTATAGAGGAGTTTTTAGAAAGTGATTTAGAAGAGAGAGTTTTTGGAAAGATTTTTGGAAGGAGATCGTTGGAAAGAGATTTTAGGAAAGAGATTTAGGGAAGAAAGTTTTCTAAGAAGGAAAACTAGGGAGTGTTTTTACAAAAGGAATTTTGAAGAGAGCCTTTTTGAAAAGGAGTTCAAAAAGGAGTTTTTGAAAACAATTTTTAGAGGGAGCTTTTGAAAATAATTTTGGAAAGAAGATTGGAGAGAGTTTTTAGAAAGCATATTGGAAAAGAGATTTTGGGTAGAAATTTTTTAGAAGAGTTTTTTAGAAAGTATATAAAATACCTCACTTTCCTAAAGCGATTCTAACCATAGGAAGATTAGATCCACTTTAAGATAGTGGTTTTGAAAATGACTATGTTTTGAAAATATAGACCATATTAGTCACTTTAAATGTAACACTTTCCTAAAGCAACCTTAGCCATGAAAAGGCTAGAATCACCTTAGGATTGTGGTTTTGAAAATAAGTTTTGAAAAATGAGATTTTGTTGCAATTTTGAAAACAATGTTACTGCAAGCTTTGAAAACGAATTTTGAAAGAATGCAAGATCATGATATGCACAATGCAAATTGGGGTCGTGAACATACAAGGTTAAGGCTTCACCACATAATCAAGGGGGCCAAACCCACGTGGTCTCCGGTTAGACTAAAAGAAAGCCCCCGACACTGTAACTCTCCAATAGCCTAATCTTACACATGGACTGGGAATTTTCTTGTTTCAAGCATGCAAGAAGGGGGGGGGGGGGAAGAAGATGGGAAATTAAAATAAAAGAAAACCCATGTGGGTTAGGAGAGAGAAGAGAGAGGGAAGATGCGTGAACTTAAAGAGAAAGCCTACCTTGTGCTTGTGTCTTCTTTATTTTGCTTAGCTTTACGCGCTTTGCTTTGCTTGTCTTGCTTCAGATTTCACCTCATTCTTCAAGAGTTTGTCTTCAATCTTCAAAACTTCAGATTGCAGCACTTCAAGTCTTCAAAGGAGGCTTTGGAGGCTAGTGTATGAGTATATGAGAGTGTATGAGTGTATAAGAGGCTAGGGTTTAGAGAAACCTAAAGAAGCTAGGGTTTTGGGGAGGCTACGAGTTTTGTATATCGAAAAGTAGGATTTTTAGACTGAGTTTGCGGACCTCTTTCACCCTGGAGGAGGCTATGTATTTATAGACAAGGGAATGACCTGGCGCCTGTTGCAGTGGCGCCAGGCCAAAAATGCTTCCTAGTGGCACCAGCCATTTAGGAAAGTTTTAAGGTCGGCAAGCAACGTATCTTGAGAAGATTTGGGCGCTTGCATTAGTGACTACCTTGCAATTTTTAGTCTGGCTTCACTAGGAGTGACTCCAGAAGGTCCGGGAAGCATTTAAGGGACTGGGAATGGCCCAAAAGGTTGGAAAAGGGCATGAATCCTCAGAATAAGGTCCTGGAGGTATTTGACTTGAAAAAAGATGTTAGGGTTTGTTAGAGGGATCGACCGAGCCATTAGGGGCAAAACGGTCAACTGGATCGAAAAGCTACCGGGACAGACTTAGAATGTCCCAGAAGAAGACTCAAGATTTAGAAACATTATTTAGAATGTTCCCAAAGGCTGCCGGTTTGATACCCAGAGCCGGTGTGGCTGGAAAAAGGTGATCGACCCACTAGGGGCAAAACAGTCATTTTGCACCGAATTTACCGGAACTGACTTGGAATGATCCGAAAAGATAAAGGAAGGTTGGGAATACTTTAAAAAGCATTCTCGGGAGGTTACCAGTTTGATACCCAGAGCCGGTGTGGTCCCCGGGGCGTTCGGACGCCTAGGGGCAAATTGGTCATCTTGACCAGAAAGCCTCAGAATTGGCCCGAAACTGACTAGAAGACACCTAATCATGCCGGATCATCTCTAAGACGATCTTGGAAGGGGTGGAATTACCATTATGAGGACTTAGGTGTGTTCTCGAGAAATGTGCCAGAAAATGGCCCTAGGGGCAGTTTGGTCATTTTTCACCAAAGTGGGCTAGCAGGCACCAGTGTTGACCAAGGTTTTGAGTGTTTCCGCCACTCTGATAGTGGTCTCGTGATACAGGGGTTTGTTGGCAATTCCCTATATCGACCTACTTGTAAGTATTTCTGTTACTCTGACGGTTGTGATGTTTACGAGTACTTCCGCTACTCTGACGTTCGCGATCATTCCCGAGACTGCCTGATCTCGGGAAGCTGCTAAAGGGACTTAGCGCCTAAGAAGTTAACTTTCTCAGAATGCGTGCCAAAACGGGCATTTCTGTATTGGCGGGCTAGCAGGCGCCAAACGTGGACCGTTCTACCATCTAGGGGACTTGGGGTCTCGTCCCGGTCGACAGGTTTAAAGGGACTTACCATTCCGAATAAACTTTATCCAAAAAAGGTGCCGGATTGGATAGACTTACCATCTCGAGGAATCAGCTTTCTCGAGAGAAGGATTGGAATTGAAATTGGAAAAAGGGATTGGAATGGGGTCTTACTGTCTTCGGAAAGACGTGCCTATGGGAATTGGAAAGGGCTCTTACCGTCTTCGGAAAGTCGTGCCTGTTGGAATTGGAAAGGAGTTTTATCGTCTTCGAAAAGACACGTCTGATTTGAAATATGGAAAAGGGACTTATCATTTTCGGAAAGACGCGCCTAGTTTGGAATATGGAAAGGGGACCTACTGTCTTCGGAAAGACGCACCTGGTTTGGAATATGGAAAGGGGACTTACCATCTTCGGAAAGACGTGCCTGATTTGAAATATAGAAAGGGGACTTACCGTCTTCGAAAAGACGTGCCTAATTTGGAATTGGACCGAACAATGCCCATAAGGGCATTTTGGTCATTTTGCCTCTATTTGGGCCTGGCGGGCCCACGAAGCGATGGATAGACGGGAATAGGACTAGAATTCTAGAATATGTCCATATTGACTTAAAATCAAGTCTAGACGGACTGTAGACTACCGAGCGGTCAAAAATAGGATGCTTACAAGGGTTGCTTTAGAAAAGTGTTACATTTAAAGTGACCAATATGGTCCATATTTTTGAATCCTTGTTGTTTTTAAAACCACAATCCTAGAGGGGTTCTAATTTTCTTCTGGTTAGAATCGTTTTAGGAAAGTGTGATATTTTTAGAGGCTTACAAAAGTCTATATTCAAATCTTTCTTTCCAAAACTTTTTTTTTAAATCCTCTTCAAAATCTCTTTTTACATCTACTTTCTGAAAACTCTCTCCAATCTCCATTCCAAAATTGCTTTCTAAAAACTCCCTTCACGAAACTTACTTCCCTAAAAACTTCATTTTAAACTCTTTCCCAAAAAGTTCTCTTCAAAATTCACTTTCTAAAAACGCTCCCTAGGTTTTTTTCCTGAAAACCTTCCCAAAATCCCTTTCCAAAAACTTTCCTTGCCAAAATCTTTACTTTCCAAAATCTATTTTCTTGAAGTCCAAGTTAAACCCTAGAACCAATAATTAGGAAAGCCTAATTTTCTTTCCTAAAACATGATTTTTAATCTTGCCTCAAACTTTAGGTTTCCAAATCCTGTTTTTTACATCAAAACCATAAATTTTCAAAATTATAGTCTTCCAAATCTAGGGTTTCTAAAACTTCATCTTTCCAATTCCATGTCAAATCTTATCTCTCCTTTAGAGAACCAAATCCAATCTCCTCATTTAAGAAACTAAATCTTATCCTCCGTTTTTGGAAACAAAACCAAACCATCTCTTAGAAACAAAATCCAAATATTTCCTAATCACAATCCTTCCTAATTCAAATCCTTCCTAATCTCATACCTTCCTAAACCTTAAGTTTCTAAAACCTAAACTTTCAAATCTTTCCTTAAACTTTAAGCTCCTTAATCTTTCCTAATTCCATACCTTTCCAAATTTCAACTTTCCAAATTTAAATCTTTAAATCTTTCTTAAACTTAAACCTTTCTTAATTTCAAGTATTTCTTAAACTCAAACTTTGAATCTTTCTGAAATTCTAAACTTTCTAAATTCGAAACTTTCTTAAATTAAAACTTTCTAAAACTCTGAACTTTCCAATTTCGAAACCTTTCATATTCTAAACTTTTCCTAATTCAAACTCTTTTCAAAAATCAACTCTTTCTTAAAAGGAAACTTTTCAATTTTTAAACTTTCCTATTTCAAAACATTCCAATCTCAAAACTTTCCTAAATCGAAACTTGCCTAAAATGAAACTTTCCTAAAATGGAACTTTCCTATTTTGAACCTTTCCTAATTCGAACCTTTCCTAAATCCAACTTTCCAAATCTTCCAAGTCTAACGTTCAAGTCAAATCTTTCTTAAATCTCAAGTCTTTCCTAAATTCCATCTTTCCTAAGTCTAGGTTTCCCAAAAACTCTATCTTTCCAAATCTAGTCCAAGTTCTCTTCCAAGGGTCAAATCCCCTTTCAAGTTCAATTCTAGGTCTAAGTTCAATCCTGGCTTCAAATCTTCTATTCTGAGTTCCAAATCAAAATCTCTTTTTTCAAATCAAAACCTTCTATTTTCAATCGAACTCTTGTCCAAACTATGACTGACCTGATTTCTCAAAAAGGATACGTAGGCAACCCTCATGGGTGCGGTCATAACTTTTTTCAAATTTTCAATTCCAAAATTTATTTTTAAATCCTTGCTTCCAATTTCTAGAAATCTCTTTACAAAATCAAATCTATCTTTTCAAATCCATTCCAATTTCAAATCAAATCTATTTTCTAAAATCGAATCAAGTCTATTAAAATCTATTTTTAAAATCAAATATTTCTATTGCACTTGCATATCATGCATCATATCTTTTCCTTTCTAAAAATTCTTTTCTAAAAGTCGATTGTTTTGGACATATATTAATTAAAGACTTTAATGGGTGAATCTAGGGTGAATAGGCATGTAGGTACCACAAGGGTGGGGTAGGGTGATGGCTTAGTGCATCTTCCCTATACGTAACTAACCTTCGAACCTAGATTACTGTTTTCGAGAGACCAAATGGCGTTATTTTCAAAAAATGGCTAAAATAATTTCTAAAGGTTTCCACGCAATCTATTTTCTTAAAAAACCTTCTCTTGAGAAGGTATTTTCAAAATCATTTTCAGAAACATTAAGTGTAGTCTTCGGATTGTGCTTAGTTTTAGGTGGCCTAACTCACTTTAATCAAGTTATGTGGCGACTCCGAATGTTTTCCAAAAGCCCATTATTCAAATTAATTTTCAATTCAATCCTAGTCGCACTCATTCTTCTAGGAGAATGATTTCTAACGAGATAGTACAATATTTTTCTCACTTGTGTGTGTATTCCTTGAGTGCGAAAAGTCTGGGTGCAATAGGAGAGACACTAAGGGAATTGGTCGCACACTCTTGCAGACACAAAAATGTAGCCACTAAAATCTTACTTCTTCTCATTGATCTCTTAAACATTTATAAGTGTAGAATGGATCTACCATTCCTAGTTCTTAGTGGTTGACACATGCCTTAACCACCAAGATAAGCGGGAGCATGCTTGAACAACTATCCCAACCACTAAGGTAAGTAGGAGAATACTTAAACAATCACCTCAACCACCAAGGTAAGTGAGAATATGCTTGAACAACCACCCTAACCACCATGGTAAATGAGAGCATGCTTAAACCACCTAACATAAGTGGTGGGTGGGTCTTAGGGCTAGGGCATACCCATGGGCGCTCGAACCAGTCTGAACCTGAACTAGTCATACCAACAGCTCCCACTTGCACATAGGTATATATTAGAACAACAACAATCTCTTAACCAGCCAAATACCACAATGTAAGATCATACAACAAATGAGTCATTTAACCGCTGAGTACACTTAAGTTTTGGGAGCTTTATACCAAACTTTAAAAAAACTATCATAAAGACGTCAACCACATCTGAAAATGAGAAACAAGAGTCTCAAGTACTACTAATCCATCAAAATACATTGGAGTAGGTATTTTCATCCCCTCTAGAAGCATACCTAACCCCTCGAGGTCAACACTACACTCATACTTACATCACAATACTAAAAAGCAAATGTAAGTTACGCACTATGAATATATGCCTGATGCATATGATAATCCTTACTTTGCCCTAATGCCACTCGGATCAGGACTAACCGCTTTCCCAGTGATGTCCGGAAGGTCGAATTAATCACGACCTTCTACCTTGGGTTAGTGTATGGGATCTTTTAGCTTGAACTATTAACCCTCGGGGATTTAGGCAACAACTTACCTGACCTTTGGCAGAGCGATGAGCAGCTAGTCTTTCAATTTGAGGAGGCTTTGTTATGCGACCATAATGTAGTTATGGGGTTATGGGGTTTTGAAACAACGGAATATGCATGCTCAAATTTGATGTTGCTTTCGGTAGGGTTTAGATCCATACCATCCTCGGTTGTTCTTCTAGCAGGTTTTGGCCCTCGACCATCCTTCTTCAGCTTCGACAACACGTCTGACTCATTTAGATCAAGCAATCTATTTTTCAATCAGAGTGGACTTTAATAGGGTTGTAGTGTAGGCTATGGTTTTAGGTCTTTGCAAGAAAAGGGTAAAGACTCGAACCTATTGCTCCTATTAGGCTTCCTTATCACTTGGGATCACTTTTAGATTTTCCTTCTTGCCTGTACTATATACTTCTTAAGATGCTATGAAATGACTCTTTTCTCTTCTGGCTTTACTATATGTTTTTCAAGATGTCACAAAATGACTCTCTTCTGGCCTTTTCTTAGATATGGTTTTTTTTTTTAGCCTCTTGCCTCTTGCCCCTTGGCAACTCTTTCTCTTTTCTTTTATTTTTCTTTCATTTCTTTTTTCCTTTATTTTTTCCTTTTATGAGATGAACACTTCTACAACTTCTTTTTCTTAGATCTTTTTCTTAGCATTTCAATTTAACCCATTATAAGCGGTGATCCTTAGGTTGGGGTGTTTCTTGAAAAGAAAAGTAACCGACCTAATAGGTTTGACAATGGTTGTTTTTTATTTATAAGAAATGAAATGAGGGCCCGTCTTCATTTTGAATCAAATTGCTTGATCTATAGAGCCTTCACGTTGCTTCAACTTGATGGAAGATAAATGACATGCCTTGGGGAGTTCTTAGTTATCTGTTTGCCCCAGTGTAGTGGGAATGGTCTTGGATCAAGCTTGACAAGAAATCTTCACTTTCTGAGAGGCACTAGTGGGTTAAGCAAAGGGAATATAAACATGTTTTTTTATGGAAAAATGAAAGATGACTCCTCTTCCTTTGGATAGTTTGGCCATACATCGCTTAGCGTCAGTGTCTTACAAGTGGTTCTTTTGGGGTAGTTTCTTCACTCATCCTCATCCTCTCTCTTTTCGGAAAGTTGATCCTTTGGCTAGTGGTTAACTCATGCTATCATACCCTTCAAGTCAAGTCTTCTATAAGATAGACCATACCCCTTGTGTAGGAAGTATTCACCATTCACAAGAAAAATATAAGATAACAACAATTAAATGAAAAGACTAATCATTTTATTATAGCAGTGAAAATCATAGAGTTTTTAAGCAAAGTGGAAATGAGTGGAAATACCCCTTTCTTACATGCTTTTTGTTGAGAATCCCTTTCAGTATGATTTTGGGACGATGCCCACATTTTTTATACTCCATCCATGATTGCGATCTCTGGCCAAGGCGAGGTAGGCAAAGACTTCTTTTAAAGCTCCAAGTCTGTTGGCAATGATGACACAATTATCTACTTCGTTGACTTCCTTATTGTCCTCGGCAGCCTTTCCAGGTTCCTCCATGAACAAGGTGGCTAACTTGTCTCCCTCTAGTTTGAATAATTCTGTCGGTGCTTTTAGCTCTTCCAATTCTCAGCTCATGTCTTCATAGTTAAACTCAGTCGCGAGCCAGAGGTTCTCTAATAAATGGTGCTCAACTTCGGCATACCTAAGGTGTAGAAACTCAACACCCCAACCATCAATGGCCATGTTTTCGGCAAGGTCCTCCTCCATAAGTGTTGGCTCTTCAATCAGCCAGTCTGACGAATCAGGCACCTCATTGGGGTTATAGAGGTAGATCGGGCATGGTGGAAAATCCTCCTCCCAGTCATTCTCTTCATCAGTCTCCCAATCTCCATCATAATTTTCGATCATGGCTTCTTCCACCCTATCATCGTCTCCAATTTCCTTCAATATCAAGTTGATAGTGTGGTCCGATAGAGGAGTGGTGGTTATATCGGGGGCAGAAGGAGGGTTCACCAGTTGTATGTCAATGGTTTTATTGTCTGTTAGGTCTTGGATTTTGTGCTTGAGGGCGAAGCAATCTTCATTGTCATTCCCTTGTCCTCCTGAATGGTATTCACCAATTGTCATATCAAAGTTGAGTGGTAAGGGATTGGGCAGACGTCAAGGGGGTATAGGTTTTAAGTATGCCCCTACTAAAAGGTAGTAATAGGCAGTGGTTTGTGTGCAAGCAAGTTTAGTAAAGAAACAGTCTTTTCTAATTCCCCTTTTAGGTCGAAAGGGTGTCTTAGACGTCTTAGAGGGCCGAGGGTCCATTTCTGGCATGATACTAGCAGGGTTGGTGGCTTGGAGATCAAGGAAGCTTTGGGTTTTACATTTTAAAGCGGGGCCATTTTCTGTATCATGGCTAGGTGAGTTAGAATAGGATTCACATGATAGATTATATGATTAGGGCACTTGGTTGAAGTCAGGCCTCGGAGGTATCAGAACAAGGTGGTTGGCTTGGCGAAGATGTAGGCAGTCCAATGGAATGTAATCTCAGCCTTCTCCCTTATTTCTTTTCGTAGGATAGCATGCCCCTCATAGCTTTGGTCTTGAGGAGCCTCTACCTGCTCATTGGTTATCATACTTGCATGGGATAGGAGCAAGGAGAGCATTGTTTCTATTTTGGTTGTCCTTTTTCCAAGCCCTATTACTTCTTCTAATATCTAGGCTTGGTTTTGTTTGAGGATCAAACATGGAGACCCATTGAGTGGCTTCATTAAGGTCTAGGCTTAGGTGTAATCTTTGTGAAAGAAAAAGAAGAAAAGAAAAACAAGAACACAAGCCACAACTTAGCTTTTGATATTTGAAAAGATTTATGTAATGCATGTCTTGGGGGTGTTCCTTCTTGAGAAGGAGACTAAACATGATGGATTTGGCTCACTTTTTAGAGATAGGGGGTTTGCCTTTGTATACAGATACCTTACCATCGAGTGGGAACATATATTCATTCATTCATTCATGAAAAATAAAGAAGTACAATGAACTTTAGAGTTTAAATACAGCAGAATTGAAATACATTTTAATAGGGGGAGAGGGAACAATTTCCTTGGGACTTCCACCTATCTACTTTTACATTTGAGATCCTAAATCACTCTTGAGTCTTTAGATTCGCCTTCTTTAAACTTGATGTTGAGGAGGTCATCAAGAGACCTTATTTGATTGCCCCTTATCTTATTGGCAACCCTATCTCCATGAGCATAGAGGGATTAGGGCCCCTCTTATGGAAGACTTGAAATGCATGCTATGAGTCCTTAGGGTTACATGAGAACCCTTAGAATTTTGGTAGGTTTAATGCAAGGGAGAATGAACTTGGTGTCACTCTCTTTGGGTTGATCATATGTATGAAGATACAATGACTTAAGTTACTTTGAAACTCTTGTCTTGACATGGAATATTGAATACATGAACATGGATGCATAGAGTAGAGAGAGAGAGAGAGAGAGAGAGAGAGAGAGAGAGAGAGAGAGAGAAATGTAATTGTAAAGTAAACATGGATGCATGAGCAGTTATACAGGCATTATAACAACAAGAATACGAGCATTATAACAATAGGAATAGACAAGCTTAAAGGAAAGTAAAGCAGTCGCCCTTTCCTCCATAATTTTAAAATTAATTTGCGTGTCTTAAATCCTGAAGAGGTTCAGCTATGCATGGTGTCTACATGAGCATGAAGTTGAGGGTTTACTAATACTTGCTAGGAAAGTTTGGTTCCCAGATCATCAAACCTAGGCCCACTCCCTGAGGTGGTGCTATTATCGGTTGGTGATCTAAGCAGGGGAACCATCAAGAGGCCGTAGACAAAGAAACTAACACAACATCTTGCCCTTAACCAATACCGTTCCCCCTTCTAACTAGAAAGGACATATTCAGGTAGAGAATGCAAGTATGCAAATGCTTGTGCACAATGCAGTGTGTGTGTGACATTTTGAAAAGCGGAGGAAAGGGCCTAACAACTCCCATCCATTCTGTCCATTCCATACATTCATTCATACATGGCAGTTAATATAACAAGAAATAAATATGTGAACAAAGGTCCACCTACAAAAATAAATACGCAAAACATTAGTACTTAATGGCAAACTTAATGCAAGATTGAATAATTGAATGTAATTGAATGCAAGCAATGACATGTTTTTTAAAATAGCTTTAAAAAGTTTGATTTTGAAAATTTGAAAGTGGATAGAATTGGAAAAATTAATCAAAGACTCCTTATGAGTGAGGGTCAAGAGACATGACAATGGCCTAACCATCTAAGCGTCCCCAGCAGAGTCGCTAGCTATCTCGCTCTGATTTTTTGCACTCGAGAAAAATACGCACAAGTAGGAAAAACACGGTACTCTCTCGTTAGAACTCAACCTCCTAGAAGGACGAGTGCAATTAGGTTTGAATTGAAAATTGATTCGATTATGGGCTTTTGGAAAAAGTTTGGAATCGACACCTAACGTGATTAAGGTGAGCTAGGTCACTTAAAACTAAGCACAATCCAAAGACTAAATTTCGAATTTTTGAAAAGGTTTTGAAAACTTCCTCAATAGAGTTGTTTTTTTGGAAAAACAGGTCATTTGGTAGCCTTTGGAAAGATTTAAGCTCTTTTTGAAAGTAATTCCATTTTGGTCTTTAAAAATAGTGATTCTAGATTCAGAGGTTGGTTACGTGTAAGGAAGACGCACTAAGCCATCACCCTACCCCGCCCTTGTGGTACCTACATGTCTATTCAACCTAGATTCACTCATTTAGAATCTTTTATTAATAAATGTCTAATACTATCCACTTTAAAAAGAACTATATGATACATGATATGTAAGTGCAAGAGAAAATTTTGATTTTGAAAATAGATTTTGAAGAAAAGATTTGAAGTTTGAAAGAAAGTTTTCAAAATTAAAATTGGAGATTTGAAAATAGATTTTAGAATTAGAAACTTAAAATAGATTGTGGAATTGAAAATTTGAAAAGGTTGTGACTGTACTCATGAGGGTTGCCTACGTATCCCTTTTTAGGAATTAGGTTAGTCGTAGTTCAGACAAGAGTCCGATTGAAAATAGAGACTTTTAAATTTTTGAAAAGTTTGATTTGAAAAGAGTTTGACTTGAACTTGAAATAGAAGATTTGAATTTGAAATTGAACCTACACTTGGAATTGGACTTGGAAAAGGATTTAAACTTTGAAAGAGAACTTGGACTAGATTTCGAAAGATTGAGATTTTGAAAACATCTTGACTTAGATTAAAGTTGGAAAACCATCTTGGTTTAGAAAGGAGTTTTAGAAAAGAGTTAAAACTTCCTAACTTAGGATTAAGGTTAAACTAAGGTTTAGGTATCCTAGGGTTTAGGTAACTTAAGGTTGGAGCATGTAATTGAATTAGGAAGGTTAGATTTAAGAAAGATTTAAAAAGAGATTTGATTTTATTTAGAAACACTTAACTCGAAAAGGACTTGTAAAGATTTGACTTGATTTGATTTGGGAAAATTTTGAAAAGTTAGAATTTAGGAAATACTGGATTTAGGAAATCTTTGAATTAGGAAAGTTTCAAAATAGGAAAGCTCCATTTGAGGAAAGTATCAAATTAGGAAAGTTTTGAATTTAGAAAGTTTCATTTTAGGAAATATTTGAATTTGAAAATTTTTTAGAATTTAGAAAGATTTGAGCTTTGGAAAGATTGAAATTTAGAATGGTTTGAAATTAAGAAAGGTTAGAATTAGGAAAGGTTCAAATTAAGAAAATTTTGATTCCTATTTCCTAAAGTAGAAGATTAGATTTTATTTTCAAAAATAGATGATTTGATTTAATTTCTAAATTAGAGGATTTGATCTAGTTTCCTAAATTGAAATATTGGATTTAACATGAAATTGGAAAAGTTGAATTTTTGAAAATCTAGGGTTTGGAAAGCTATGATTAGGTGCAGAAAAAGAGATATTGGAGATCTAAGATTTGATATAGAAAATAGTTTTAAGAAACCTATGGTTTGAAGCAAAATTGAAAGTCATAATTTTAGGAAAGGGAACTAGGGTTTCCTAACCATGGATTCTAAGGCTTTGACTTGGACTCCAAGGAAAGAGTTTTTGGAAAAAAGATCTTCGAAGGAGTTTTGAAGAAAGAGATTTTTGAGAGAAAGTTTTTAGAAAGAGAGTTTTTTGGAAGGAAGTTTAAAAAGCAATTTGGAAAAGGACTTGAATATGAACTTTTGCGATCCTTTGAATATCTCACTTTCCTAAAATGATTTAACTATCAAAAGATTAGAAGTATTCTAAGTTGGTGGTTTTGAAAACAACATGGATTTGAAATATGGACCAATATGATCACATTGAATATCACACTTTCCAAAAACAACCATAACCATGGAATGGCTAGAATTATCTTAAGATTGTGGATTTGATGAAAAACAATTTAGGGTTTACACCCAAAATATGGACCTTGATGGTCACAATGAATGTAACACTTTCCTAAAACAACCCTAACCATAGAATGGCTTCAAGATTGTGATTTTGAAAACAACTTTGAAAAAGGGATTTTGAATGCAAGTTTTGAAAGAGAATTTTGATGCAAGTTTGAAAACGACTTTGAAACAAATTTGAATATGTGTATGAATATGGTATGCATAATGCAAGTAAGGTCGTGGACATTCAAGGTTAGGCTTACCACATAATCAAGGGAGCCAAATCCACACGGTCTAAGGTTGAACTAGAAGAAAGCCCCCGACACATGGGAGTCCCTTGTTTCAAGCATGCAAGAAAGGGAGGTAGAAGATGGAAATTAAAATAGAAAAAAACCCAAGTAGGTTAGGAGGGAGAAGAGAGAGAGGGGTGTCGTGCCCCATTTTTGGACCGAACCAAGCCCTCTTGGCTCAGAAACGTGCACGGTGCTCTATTGTTAAAACTCATCCTCCCAGAGAGACGAATGCAACAGGGTTTGAATTTTTTAAATGGGATTGATTAGGGCTTTTAAAAAGGTTTTTGGAGTCGCCACCTAACATATTTAAAGATGTGCTAAGTCATCTACACCAAGTCGAACCTGAGAGTTAAACTTGGGTTTTGGAAACGGTTTTCTAGAAACATCCTCATGAGAGGGTTTTAGAAGGTAGGGTTGTTCAAAAACCCTAAAAACATTAGAAAGCCCTTTTGAAAATTAATTCCAATTTTGATTTTTAAAATAAAAATTCTTAAGTTCTAGGGTTGGTTACGTGCAGAGAAGATGTCCTAAGACTATCACCCTACCCCGCCCTTACGGTACCTATATGTCTAATTACCTTTTACTCACCTAACTATGACTCACCGATTACCTATGTTTAATGCTATCCACTTAGAAAACTTTTAAAAAAAAAATTGAAAAAGAATTTGAAAGAAGAAGTTGAGTTTGAAAAATGGCATTGAAAATTTGAAAAGGGTTGTGACCCTACCCCATGAAGGGTTGCTTACGTACTTCCTTAAAGAGGATCAGGTCAATCATAGTTTGGACAAGAATCCGAAAGAATTGAAATTTTGAAATGGGTTCATATTTTTAGAAAGTTTCCATTTTTAGAAAGTTGTCTTTTGAGAGAAGTTTGAGTTTGAAAGTGTTTCCTTTTCAGGAAGATTGAACTTTTGAAATGTTTCATTTTTTGGGAAGATTTGACTTGAAAATTTTTCATTTTCAGGAAGATTTGATTTGATTTTGAAATGTTTCCTTTTCAAGAATATTAGGATTTGAAAAGATTTTATTTGGTTTGAAAAGATTTGAGTTGATTTGAAAAAATTTGAGTTTTGAAAATGTTTTCTTTTCAGGAAGATTGAGATTTAATTTGAAAAGATTGGATTTGGTTTGAAAAAGGTAAGTTTGGATTGCTTCCAAAATGGAAGGAGTTGAATTAGGTTTAAATTTGGAAGATTTGAAAAAGGAACGATTTAAGGGATTTGAAATGGAAGGTTTTGATTTGAAAATGGAAGTGTTCCGAGTCGGCAAAAACAGGGATTTCCTAGGATTGGACTTCTAGGGTTTAACAAATATGAGTTTTGAAAATGGTTTGAAAACTGAGTCTTTTGAAAACATGTTTTAGGGCCTGAAACCCTAACTTGGATTTTAAATATCCAAATGAATATCGCACTTTGCCTAAAGCCACTCTAGCAATTAAAAGGCTAGAATCGCTTTAGGCTTGTGGCTTTGAAAAACAATAAAGGCACGGGGCCAAAAATGTAGACCTTTCGGGTCCCTTTGAATGTCACACATTTCTCAAAACAACCCTAATCATGAAAATATTAGGATCATTCGAAGAACGGGTTTTTGAAAAATAACAAATATAGGCTAACAGAAGCCATTTAAAATGTCACACTTTTCTAGAAAAAACCCTAACCATAAAGGGTTAGGATCTACCTAGAATTGTGGTTTTAAGAAAACTACTTTAAAAATGGTTTTAAGTGTAGAGGAATAACATGAATGCAAATACAGTTTGACGATAGTAACAGTATGAAACATACCAGGTTTAGGTATCATCACATTGCAAGAGGGCCCTAAGGGCATGCTGTGAAGCAAGTGAGGGCCAAAAAGAGAGTCCCGATCGGTAATCTCCTCTTGTTCACTCTCGTTATGGACTTAACGTCCTCTTGTTTTTAAGCATGCAAGAAAGGGAGGTTTAGAGATGGGGGGGGGGGTTAAAAAGAGAAAAATCCAAGTGGGTTCGGAGGGAAAAGAGAAAGTGGGGGATTACATAAAGGTAAAATGAGGATTACCTTGTCTCGTTGCTTATTTCTTTGATGGAGGTTTGGGCCTTCGACTTGGGAAGGTTTCGAGAGCTTCCGGGCAGCGAGGCAGTCCTTCGGTGGAGCTTCGAAGCTAGGTGTCCCGCCCAAATTTTTCGCACTCGAGGAATACACACACAAACAGGAAAAATATTGTACTCTCTCGTTATAACTCATCCTCATAGAAGAATGAGTGCGACTAGATTTGAATTGAAATTTGATTTACATAAAAGGCTTTTGGAAAACAATTTGGAGTCGTCACCTAACTTGGTTAAGGCGAGTTAGGTCACCTAAAAACTAATCACAATTCGAAGACTACACTTACGGTTTTTGAAAAAAAGGTTTTTGAAAACTTTCTCAAGAGAGGGCTTTTAAGCAAACAGGTTATTTGGCAACCTTTGGAAAATATTTAATCCCTTTTTTTGAAAATAACTCTATTTTGGTCTTTCGAAAAAAGTGACCTAAGTTCGGAGGTTGGTTACGTGCAGGGAAGACGCACTAAGCCATCACCCTACCCCGCCCTTGCGGTACCTACATGTCTATTCACCCTAGGTTCACCTATTAGAGTCTTCAATTAATATATGTTCAAAACTATCCACTTTAGAAAAAGAATGTTTAAAAGAATGATGCATAATATGCAATTGCAAGAAAAGAGAGTTTGAAAATAGATTTGGAAATAGATTTGAAAGGAACTGGATTTGATTTGAAAAGATAGATTTTATTTTGAAAGAAAATTTTGGAGATTGGAAATAGAGATTTGGAAATAGAAATTTGGAATTAGAAGTTTGAAATAGATCATGGAATTGAAAGTTGGAAAAAAGTTGTGACCGCACCCATGAGGGTTGCCTACGTATCCCTTTGGAGGAAACAAGTCAGTCCTAGTTCGGACAAGAGTCTGATAGAAAATAGAATGTTTGATTTAAACTTAGAATAGAAGATTTGAAATTGGAATTTAGAATTGAAGAGATTGGAAAGATAGAACTTGGCAGAAGGATTTGGACTTGTTTTGGAAAGATCGAGATTTAAGAAACCTAGACTTAAGAAAGATACGATTTGAGAGGGACTCGAGATTAAGAAAAATTTGACTCGAATATTGGACTTGGAAGATTAGGGAAAGATTGGATTTAAGAAAGATTCGAATTAAGGAAGTTTCAAATAAGAAAGTGTCATTTTAGGAAAGTTTCATTTTAAGAAACATTCGAATTAGGAAAGAATTAAAATTGGAAAGTTTTGAAATACGAAAGTTTTGAAATTAGAAAATTTTAACTTAAGAAAGTTTTGGATTTGGAAAGATTTAAAATTTAGAAAGTTTAGAATTTTGGAAATATTTGAATTTGAGAAAGATTTGAATTTAGAAAGTCTAGAAAATTTAGATTTGGAAAGTTAAAATTTTGGAAATGTGTAGAGTTAGGAAAGGTTGGAATTTTGGGAAGATTTAGATTAGGAAAGATTTAAGAGTTCAAGTTTTGAAAACTTAAGGTTTAGGAAAGTATGAGATTAGGAAGGATTGGAATTAGGAAAGATTTGGATTACGAAGGATTGGGATTAGGAAGGATTGAGATTCCTATTTCCTAAAACAAAAGATTGGGTTTTGTTTCTAAAAAGAGATGATTTTATTTTATTTTCAAAAACGGAGGATTGGAACTAGTTTCCTAAATAGGAGATTGGATTTGGCATGGATTTAGAAAGGTAAGTTTTAGCAACCCTAGATTTGGAAGACTATAGTTTCGATGTAGAAAATAGTGTTGGTCCAATAGGCAACCAAGAGGGGGGTAAATTGGGTTTTTTGAAGATTAAGAGCAAATAAGATTAATTAAAATTAATCTAAGCAATATAACAATAGTCAATTTATATGCAATGTAATCAGAAGAAGTAAAGAAAACAGAGCAATAGAAAGGGCACACAGATTTACCGAGGTTCAATCACAAACCGTGGTCTACGTCCTTACCTCAAGACCTCCTTAAAGTCTTCTTCCACTATGTAATCACCTATTACAAATGGGCTGCTGATTGACAAAGTGCTCAGCTCACTATACAAGAACTCCTCACCGAGCTCTTCAATCCCCAAGTGATTTTGTCCAAGCTCTACTCAAACTTACAAGAGTTTTGCTTTCACAAGAGAACTCTCAAACTCTCAATTACAAGTGTATAAATGTATACAAGTAACGAACACTCTCTAATAAGAGTAGATTTTCACATTCAAAGCTCACAAATGAAGATAGGAAAAATATTCAGAGTATATCAGTGAATTAGTCAGCTTAATCTTGTTTTTGTCTTCAATCTCTTGTATAAGTGCAGCTAGAAGGTTGTATATATACCCTTGTATTGATTCCATCCGTTAGAGGTGGTTGGGTATCATAAATGCACGTCCAGTCCATTATAACGTTAAGAAAAATAACCGTTATATCCAACGAGTCTGCTCCAGGTTTGTGGACTCGACACTTTCTGTTTCTGCGTTTACCAGATGTAGTTCACTAACTTCATGAGTCCGCTCTTCATATCAATGAGGCTACTCCTTGTTCATTCTGTTTTCATATCTTTGGCTTCTACTGTAATGAGGCGACACTTCATAATCAGGAGTCCGCTCTTTATTCATTCGATTCTTCAGCTTTTTGCTTTTGTTGTCATGAGACGACACTTCATAATCAGGAGTCCACTCTTTGTTCATTCAATTCTTCAGCCTTTTACTTCTGTTGTCATGAGGCGACTCTTTATTTTCATGTGTCCGCTCATTGATCATTTCATTCTCAAGCCTTTGCGTCTGTCTCCATGAGGAGACTCTTCATTACAATGAGTTCACTCTCTGTTGATTTGGTCTCCAGACTTTTTGCTTCTGTGATCAATAGGCGACTCTTCATTGTACATGAGTTCGCTCATTTATCATTTCGTCTTCAGACATTTTGCTTCTGTAACCATGAGGTGACTCCTTATTTCAATGAGTCCGCTCATTGCTCAGATATTTGTATTCTATCTTCCAATGATTCAGATCATCTTATCATAGGTATAAGATCTTCAAGGAGTATGTCTTTGGGGTATGATGATCAATCAAATCTTCTTAACTCATCAGAGTTAACTTCTATTCAATTTGGATTGAATCAATCATTAGATATTGATCTTCTTCTTGAATCTCAAACTGTCAAAGCTTCATTTGATTAATATTCATCGTTTCTTCTTCGTTTGCAAAGCTTTCTTCTTTCATTGTAGAACATCTTCTTCAATGCTAAGCTTTCTCAATTACGTAGAGCTTCACAATGCTTGATTTTTGATTTCCTCTCTTTGCTAGTAATTCTTCATTTTTCACTAAAATCACTTCACTGAGATCATTACAGACATGATGAAGCCTTCATGCATCTAGTCTTCATGGATCCTTTATATTGTAGAAAAATTCTTTACTTGGATTCTAGGTAGGGATCAAATATTCATTGTGAGCCATCTTCTCAGCAACTTCAATCGCATTGTCTTGAATTGGTCTTTGCATACTAGATGAAATCATCTCTTGAGCTTTTTCAAACTCTTCAACAAACAATTAATCTTCAACTGAGCATTGCACCTCCTCAACTAATCTTTGCATATTCTGATGAAGCTTCAGTCTAGTGCAAATCAATCTTCATTGAATCTGTGCATACTTGATAGAAGCTTTATTTGAACACCTTCAATCTCTTCGAATGTAGAACATTTGTTTGAAGTAGAGATAGGCGTCAATCCTCTATTTGGTTCATTGCTTGATCTTGAACTTGTTGTGCATTCATCTTGACATGTATTAGACTTACGATTCAACTTTTCAGTCTAAGTTATGAACTTTATTAATCTGCACACTAAGTAGATTCATTAGTAAAATAATACAAGGTTTAGTTATTATCAAAATCAACATGGGAATTAACCTTGAGTCAACAAATAGGTTTTGGAAACCTACGATTTAGATGTAAAAAAGGAGATTTTGGAAACTTAGGTTTTGAGGCAAGAGTGGAAATCAAAGGAAATTAGGTTTTCCTAATTGTTGGCTCTAAGGTTTAACTTGGACTCTAAGAAAAGAGATTTTTGGAAAGTGAGTTTTTAGAAAGGGAGATTTTTGGAAGGAAATCCTAGAGAGGAGTTTTTAGAAAGTAAACTTGAAAAGAGAGTTTTTCAAAAGGGATTTTGGAAAGTAAAGCTTTGAGAGAGTTTTTGGAAAGAGAGGTTTTGGAAGGAGATCTTAAAAAGGAGTTTTTGGAAAGCGAATTTTGAAAAGAGAGTTTTGGAAAGAGAGGTTTTGGAAGGAGATCTTAAAAAGGAGTTTTGGAAAGAGTTTTTAGGAAAGAGATTTTAGCGAATGTTTCTAGAAAGTGAATGTTAAAGGGAGCTTTTTTGGAAAAGAGTTTTGGAAAATAGATTTTTGAAGGGAGTTTTTAAAAAACAATTTTTGGAAAGGAGATTGGAGAGAGTTTTTAGAAAGTATGTTGGAAAATATATTTTGAAGAAGATTTTAAAAAGAGGTTTTGGAGAGGATTTAAAAAAGAAAAAAAAAAAAGAGATTTTGAAGAGTAAGTTTGGAAAAAACAATTTGGAAAGAGATGGAATACGGACTTTTACAAGCCTCTAAAAATATCACACTTTCCTAAAATGAATCTAACCATAAGAAGTTTAGAACTATTCTAGGATTGTGGTTTGAAAACAATAAGGATTTGAAAATATGGACCATGAAAGTCACTTTAAATGTAACACTTTCCTAAAGAAACCCTAGCCATGAAAAGGCTAGAATTACCCTAGGATTGTGATTTTGAAAGCAAGTTTTGAAGAAGAAGATTTAATGCAAGTTTTGAAAACTGTTTTGATGCAAGTTTTGAAAACAAGTTTAAAAACGAACTTTGGAGGAATGTAAGATCATGATATGCACAATACAAGTTGGGGTCATGAACATACAAGGTAATGATTTCACCACATAATCAAGGGGGCCAAACCCACTTGGTCTCTGGTTAGACTAAAAGAAAGCCCCCAACACGGTGACCTTCAATAACCTAATCCTACACATGGACCGGGGAGTCCCTTGTTTCAAGCATGTAAGAAAAGGGGGGAAGAAGATGGGAGATTAAAATAGAAGAAAACCCAAGTGGGTTAGGAGAGAGAAGACAGAGGGGGAGTTGCGTAAACATAAATAGGAAGCCTACCTTGCGTCTTCTTTTATTTGTTTTGTTTTATGCACTTTATTCTTCTTACTTTGCTTCGGTCTTTGCTTCACTTTACGTCAGTCTTCAAGGGCTTGTCTTGATCTTTGGGAGCTTCGGGTTGCAACACTTTAAGTCTTCAACAGAGACTTTGGGGGCTAGTGTAAGAGTGTATATGAGTGTATGTGAGTGTATGTGAGTGTATGGGAATGTATAAGAACTAGGGTTTGTGTATAGAGGCTAAGGTTTGGAGAACCTAAAGAAGACTAGGGTTTGGAGAAGCTACGAGCTCTGTGTATTGAAGAATACAGTTTTTGGACTGAGTTTGCAGACCCTTTTCATGCTGGAGGAGGCTCTGTATTTATAAAGAGAGGATTAACCTGAAGCCTGTTACAGTGGCGCCAGGCAAAAATTTACATTGGCGCCACTACCAGTGGCGCTAGCCACTTAGGAAAGTTTTAAGCTTGGCAAGCAACATATCTTTAGAAGACTTGGATGCCTGTACTAATGACTACCATGTAATTTTTAGCCTGACTTCACTAGGAATGACTCCGGAAAGTTCGGGAATGATTTGAAAGGGCCGGGAATGGCCCGGAAGGCCAGAAAAGGACAGGAACCCTTAGAACAGTGTCTCAAGGGTAGTATATTTGAAAAATGATGACAGGATGTGTTGGAAGGATTGACCGGGCCATTAGGAGCAACACAGTCAACTGGGCTAGAAAACTACCGGGATGGACTCGGAATGTCTCGGAAGAAGACTCAATGTTTGGAAACATTACTTAGAATGTCCCAGGAGGTTACTGGTTTGATACTAGGAGCCGGTGTGGTTAGAAAAGGTGACCAGCCCACCAGGGGCAAAACGGTTATTTCGTACCGAGTTTGTCGGAACTAACTCGGAATGATCTGGAAAGATAATGGAAGGTCAAGATGACTATAAGAGGCATTCTCGGGAGACTACCGGTTTGATACCCAGAGCCAATGTGATTCCCGGGGCGCTTGAATACTTTGGGGCAAAATGATCATCTTGACCGAAATGTCTCAGAATTGGTCCAAAACTGACTAGAAGGCACCTAATCATGCCGGATTGTCTTTAAGACATTCTTGGAAGGGTGGACTTACCGTTTTGAGGACTTAGGTACTGTCTCGAGAAACGTGCTAGAAATGACCCTAGGGGCAGTTTGGTCATTTTTCACTAAAGTGGGCTAGCAAGCACTGGTGTTGACCTGGGTTTCGAGTGTTTCCATCACTCTGACAGTGGTCCCGTGATATAGGGGTTTGCTGGCAATTCCCTATATCAACCTATTTACGAGTGTTTTCGCCACTCTAACGGTTGCGATATTTACAAATATTTCCATTACTCTAACGGGTCGCGATCATTCTAGAGATTGCCTAATCTCTGGAAGCTGCTAGGTGGATTTAGTGCCTAAGGAATTAACTTTCTCGAAAGATGTGCTAAAACGGACATTTTTGCATTAGTAGGCTAGTAGGCGCCAAAGATAGACCATTCTACCTTCTCAAGGACTTGGGATCTCGTCCCGGTTGACGGGTTTGAAAGAACTTACTACTTCGAAGAGCTTCTTCAGAAACGTGCCGAAAATGGCCCTAGGGGCATTTTGGTCATTTTTCATCAAAGTGGGCTAGCAGGCACCGGTGCTGACTTGGGTTTTGAGTGTTTCCATCACTCTAATGGCGGTCCCGTGATATAGTGGTTTGCTGGCAATTCCCTATATCGACCTTTTTGCAAGTGTTTCCGCCACTCTGATGGTTGAGATATTAATGAGTATTTTCGCTACTGTAACGGGTCGCAATCATTCTAGAGACTGCCTAATCTTTAGAAGCTACTAGGTGGACTTAGCACTTGAGGAATCAACTTTCTAGGAAGGCATGCCGAAACGGACATTTCTGCGTTGGCAGGTGTCGCGCTCAGATTTTTCGCACTCGAGGAATACACATACAAGAGGGAAAAACACTGTACTCTCTCGTTAGAACTCACCCTCCTAGAAGAATGAGTGCGACTAAGTTTGAATTGAAAATTGATTTGAATAAAAGGCTTTTGGAAAACATTTGGAGTCCCCACCTAACTTGATTAAGGTGAGTTAGGTCACTTAAAAACTAAGCACAATCCGAAGACTACACTTAGGGTTTTTGAAAACGACTTTGAAAATACTACCTCAAGAGAGGGTTTTTAAGAAAATAGGTTGTTTGGCAACCTTTGAAAAATAATTTAGCCCTTTTTGAAAATAAACTCCATTTTTGTCTATCAAAAACAGTGATCCTAGGTTCAGAAGTTGGTTACGTATAAGGAAGACGCACTAAGCTATCACCCTACTCTGCCCTTGCGGTACCTACATGTCTATTCACCCTAGATTCACCTATGAGAGTCTTTAACTAACAAATGTCCAATTCTATCCACTTTAGAAAAAGAATGTTTAAAAAGACATGATGCATGATATGCAAGTGAAAGAAAAGAGAGTTGGAAAATAGATTTGGAAAAGAAGAATTGAAGAGAAATTTATTTGATTTTAGAAAAGAGATTTAAAAAGATAGATTTGAAATTGGAAAGTTTAGAAATTGGTAGTAGAGATTTGAAAATAGAAATTTGGAGTTGGAAGTTGGAAAAAAGTTGTGGAAATAGAAACTTCAAAAAGATTGTGGAATTAGAAATTTGAAAAAGGTTGTGACCGCACCCATGAGGGTTGCCTACGTATCCTTTTGGAGGAATCAGGTCAGTCGTAGTTCGGACAAGAGTCCGATAGAAAATCGAAGATTTGATTGGAAAAAGAAATTGAATTGGAATGTGGATTGGAAGATTGAGAGATTGAACTTTGATTGGAAGATTTGAAAATATTTGATTTTGGAAAGCTTGGTTTTAGGAAACCTAGACCTAAGAAAGACTTGAGACTTATGAAAGATTTGACTCGAGTGTTGAACTTGGAAGATTTGGGAAAGATTGAATTTAGGAAAGGTTCGAATTTGGAAAGTGCATTTTAGACAAGTTTCATTTTAGGAAAGTTTCATTTTAGGAAAGTTTCAATATAGGAAAGGTTTCGAATTAGGAAAGTTTTTGGATTAAGAAAATTTCATTTTAAAAAAGGCTTTGAAATAGGAAAGGTTTTGTTTTAAGAAAGTTTTGAAATTGGAAAGTTTTGAATTTAGAATGTTTTGAAATAGGGAAGTTTTGAAAGTAAGAAAGTTTTGAGTTTAGAAAGTTTCAACTTAAGAAAGTTTTGAATTTGGAAAGATTTGAAATTTAGAAAGTTTGGAATTTAGAAAGTTTGGAAGTTTAGAAAGATTTGAAAAGTTAGATTTGGAAAGTTAAGATTTGGAAAGGGTGGAATTATGGAAGATTTGGAAGCTTAAAGTTTAAGGAAGGATTTGAAAGTTTTGAGAAACTTATGGTTTAGGAAGATACTAGATTTGGAAGGATTTGAATTAGGAAAGGTTTAGACTAGGAATGATTGAGATTCCTATTTCCTAAAACAAAGGATTCGATTTTGTTTCTAAATGAGGTGTTTTGATTTTATTTCCAAAAACGGAGGATTGTATCTAGTTTCCTAAAGAGAGATTGGATTTGGCATGGATTTGGTAGGATCAAGTTTTGGAAACCCTAGATTTGGAAGACTATAGTTTTGACGTAGAAAAGTGGGTTTTGGAAACTTATGATTTTGGTGTAATAAAGGAGATTTTGAAAACCTAGATTTTAAGGCAAGATTGAAAATCATGTTTTTAGGAAGGAAAATTAGGGTTTCCTAATTGTGGTTTCTAGGGCTTAACTTGGACTCTAAGAAAAGAGATTTTCGAAAGTGAGTTTTTAGAAAATGAGATTTTTGGAAGGAAATCCTAGAGAAGAGATTTTAGAAAGTGAATTTGGAAGAGAGAGTTTTTGGAAGGAGATTTTTAGAAGGAAATTGTTGGAAAGAGTTTTTAGGAAAGAGATTTAGGGAGCATTTTTAGTTTTTAAAAGAAGTTTTTGAAAATATCTTTTTGGAGGGAGTTTTTGAAAACATATTTGGAAAGGAGATTGGAGGGAGTTTTTAGAAAGTATATAAAATATCTCACTTTCCTAAAATGATTTTAACCATAAGAAGGTTAGAACCACTTTAGGATAGTGGTTTTGAAACCAACAAGGAGTTGAAAATATGGACCATAGCAACTTTAGCCATGGAAAGGCTAGAATCACCTTAAGATTGTGATTTTGAAAACAAGTTTTGAAAAAGAAGATTTTGATATGCATAATGCAAGTTTAGAAGAATGCAAGATCATGATATGCACAATGCAAGTTGGGGTCGTGAACATACAAGGTTAAGCCTTCACCACATAATCAAGGGGCCCGAATCCAAGTGGTCTCCGGTTAGATTAAAAGAAAGCCCTCGACATGTTGACCTACCAATAGCCTAATCCTACACATGGACCGAGAAGTCCCTTGTTACAAGCATGCATGAAAGGGGGGGAAGAAGATGGGGGATTAAAATAAAAGAAAACCCAAGTGGGTTAGGAGGGAGAAGAGAGGGGGAAGATGCGTAAACTTAAAGAGGAAGCCTACCTTGTGTCTTGTTTATTTTGCTTTACCTTGTGCGCTTTATTTTTCTTGCTTTGCTTCAGTCTTCACTTCAGTCTTCGTCTTTATCTTCGAGAGCTTGTCTTGATCTCTAAGAGCTTCGGTTTGCAGCACTTCAAGTCTTCAATGGAGGCTTTGAGGCTAGTGTATAGTGTATAAGAGAGTGTGTATGAGTGTTTAGGAGGCTAGGGGTTGTGTATGGAGGCTAGGGTATGGAAAACCTAAGGAAACTAGGGTTTAGACAGGCTACGAGCTCTGTATATCGAATAATAGGATTTTCAGACTGAGTTTGCGGACCTCTTTCATGCTGGAGGAGTCTCTGTATTTATAGAGAGAAGAATGACTTGGCGCCTGTTGCAGTGGCGCCAGGCCAAAGAATACATCCTAGTGGCGCCAGCCACTTATGAAAGCTTTTAAGTTGGCAAGCAACGTATCTTCAGAAGATTTAGGCACCTGTACTAGTGATTACCATGCAATTTTTAGCCTAGCTTCACTAGGAGTGACTCCGGAAGGTTCGGGAAGGATTTATGGGACCGGGAATGGCCCGGAAGGCCGAAAAAGGGCAGGAACCCTTAGAACAGGGTCCCAAGGGTATTTGACTTGAAAAATGAGAACAGGATGTGTCGGAAGGGTTGACCGGGCCATTAGGGGCAAAATGGTCAACCGGGCCAGATAGCTGCCGGGACGGACTCTGAATGTCCCGGAGGAAGACTCGAGATTTGGAAACATTATTTAGAATGTTCCAGGAGGCTACTGTAAGCACCCCATTTTTGACCGCTCGGCTGTCTACACTCCGTCCAGATTTGTTTTCAAGTCACTGTGGGCGTATTTCAATCGAAACCGACTCTCTAAGTCCAAATCCCGTCTGTCCATCACTTCGTGGGCCCGGCAGGCCCAAATAGAGGCAAAATGACCAAAATACCCTTAGGGGCATTGTCCTTTCCTTTCCCCTTCTACTCTCTCTCTCAGGACAGTTTATTCCTCGAGACGGTTCCAATCCAGGCACATCTTCTCGAAGACGATAAGTTCCCTTTTCAATCCCACTCTTGAGACAGTTTATTCCTCGAGACGGTTCCAATTTAGGCACGTCTTTTCGGAGACGATAAGTCCCCTTTCCAATCCCTCTCTCGAGACAGTTTATTCCTCGAGACGGTTCCAATCCAGGAACGTCTTTTCGAAGACGATAAGACCCCTTTCCAATCCCTCTCTCGAGACAGTTTATTCCTTGAGACGGTTCCAATCCAGGCACGTCTTTTCAGAGACGATAAGACCCCTTTCCAATCCCTCTCTCGAGACAGTTTATTCCTCGAGACGGTCCGAGTAGCGAAAATACTCATAAATATCACAACCGTTAGAGTAGCGGAAATACTCACAAATAGGTAGATATAGGGAATTGTCAACAAACCCCTGTGTCACGACGACTGCCGTCAGAGTGGTGGAAACAATCAAAACTTAGGTCAACACCAGTGTCTGTTAGCCTACTTCGATGAACAATGACTAAACTACCCTATGGTCCTTTTTTGAGACTTTCTGGTCAAGATGACCATTTTGCCCCTAGGCATCTGAATGCCCTGAGAACCACACCGGCTCTGGGTATCAAACCGGTAACCCTCTAAGATTACTTCTTATAGTATTCTCAACTTTCCTTTACTTTTCTGGATCATTCCGAGTCAGTTCCGGCCAACTCGGTACAAAATGACCGTTTTACCCTTGGTGGGTCGGTCTCCTTTTTCAACCACACCGGCTCTGGGTATCAAATCGGTAATCTCTTAAGACTACTTCTTATAGTATTCTTAACCTCCCTTTACCTTTTCAGATCATTCTGAGTCAATTCTGGCAAACTTGATAAAAAATGACCGTTTTGCCCCTAGTGGGCCGGTCTCCTTTTTTTACCACGCCGGCTCTAGGAATCAAACCGACAACCTCTGGGAACATTCTGAATAATGTCTCTAGATCCTAAGTCTTCTTCCGGGACAGTCCGAGTCTGTCCCGACAGTTTCCTGGTCCGATTAACCGTTTTGCCCCTAAAGGCCTGGTCAACCTTTCCGACCCATCTTATCCTCATTTCTCAAGTCAAATACCTCCAGGACACTATTTTAGGTGTTCCTGCTCTTTTCCGGCCTTCCGGGTCATTCTCGGCTCCTTCAAATCATTCCCGGACTTTCCGGAGTCACTCCTAGTGAAGGTAGGCTAAAAATTGCATGGTAGTCACTAGTACAGGCACTCAAATCTAGTCAAAGATACGTTGCTTGTTGACCTTAAATATTTCCTAAATGGCTAGCGCCATTAGTAGTGGCGCCAAGCCAAAAATTGCCCTGGCGCCACTCCTAGTGGCGCCAGTGTAAATTCTGGCTTAACGCCATTGCAACAGGCGCCAATGTTGTCCAACCTCTATAAATACAGAGCCTCCTTCAACGTGAAAAGGGTTCGTCAACTCAGTCTAAAAATCATGTAATTCGATATACAGAGCTCGAACACTCCCTAAACCCTAGCCTCCTTAGGTTTTCCAAACCCTAGCCACCATACACGAACCCTAGCCTCATATACATTTCTATACATCCTCATACACTCATACACTAAACTTCAACCCTCCTTCAAAGACTTGAAGAGTTACAATCTAAAGTTTGAAGCTTGAAGACAACTCTTGAAGATTGAAGACGAAGATCAAGACGAAAACCGAAGAAAGCAAGGCGCGCAAAATAAACAAGATACAAGGTAGGTTCTCCATTTAAATTTTCGCACTTCCCCCCTCTCTCTTCTCTCTCCTAACCCACTTGGGTTTTCTCTATTTTAATCCCCCATCTCTTTCCCCCCTTTCTTTGCATACTTGAAACAAGGGGATTCCCGGTCCATGTGTAAGATTGGGCTATTGGAGAGTCACCATGTCGGGGGCTTTCTTCTAGTCTAACCAGAGACCACGTGGGTTCGGCCCCCTTGATTATGTGGTGAAGCCTTAACCTTGTATGTTCACGACCCCAAAATTACATTATGCATATGATGGTCTTGCATCTTCCAAAAGTCGTTTTCAAAGTTGTTTTCAAAATCGTTTTCAAACTTGTTTTCAAAATTGCATCAAAATCTCCTTTTTCAAAACTTGTTTTCAAAATCACAATCCTAGGGTGATTCTAGCCTTTCCATGGCTAGGGTTGCTTTAGGGAAGTGTTACATTCAAAGTGACCAATATGGTCTATATTTTCAATTCTTGTTGTTTTCAAAACCGCTTTCTTAAAGTGGTTCTAGCCCTCCTATGGTTAGAATTGTTTTAAGAAAGTGAGATGTTTTTACACTTCCTAAAAACTCTATTTTCAAAAAACTCTTTTCCTAAAAATCTCTTTCAATATACTTTCCTAAAACTCTCCTCTCCAAAGTTATTTTCAAAAACTCCCTCCAAAATCTATTTTTCAAAGCTTCCTTTTTCAACTCCTTTCCAACAACCCTTTCTCCTCAAAATTCACTTTCTAAAAGCACTCCCTAAATTCACTTTCCTAAAAACTCTCTCCAACAATCTCCTTCCAAAAATCTTTCTAAAAAACTCTCTTTCCAAAATCTTCCTTCTAGAAACTCTCCTCTAGGATTTTCCTTCTAAAATCTTCGTTTCTAAAAACACACTTTTCCAAAAAAACTCCTTTTCTTTAAAAATCTCTTTCCAAAAACTCTCTCTTCGAATTTACTTTCTGAAAACTCTTCCCTCTAGAAACTCCTCCCTAGGATTCCCTTCTAGAAAACCTTCATTTCTAAAAACGCACTTTCCAAAAATCCTTTTTCCTTAGAGCCCAAGTCAAGCCCTAGAACCCACAATTAGGAAACCCTAATTTTCTTTCCAAAAACATGATTTTCAAACTTTGCCCCAAACCTAGGTTTCCAAAATCTCTTGTTTTTACATCCAAACTATACATGTTTCCAAAACCTGTTTTCTACGTCAAAACTATAGTTTTTCAAATCTAGGGTTTGTAGAATCTCCCTTCCCAAATCCTTGCCAAATCCTACCTTCCCTTTAGGAAACCAAATCAAATATTCCCATTTAGGAAACCAAATCCAATCTTCCGTTTTTGAAAACAAAATCAAACCTTTGCTTTTAGAAACCAAATCCAATCCCTTCCTAATCCAAACCTCTCATAATTCAACTCCTTCCTAAACTTCTCCTTTCCTAAGCCTTAAGTTTCTAAAACTTGAACATAAAAAACTTTCCTAAATTTTAAAATTCAACTTTCCTAATCCAACCCTTTCCTAATTCTACCCCTTTTCCAAATCTCAACTCTCCAAATCTATGCTTTTCAAATCTTGCCTAAATTCAAACCTTTCCTAATCTCAAGATTTTCTAAAACTCAAATTTTTTAAAACTTTCTAAATCTTAAACTCTCTAAATTTCAAATCTTTCCAAGTCTAAAACTTTCTTAAGTTGAAACTTTCTTAATTCAAACCTTTTCTAAATCTTTCCTAATTTGAAATCTTTCTAAAATTCTAAGCTTTCTAAATTCAAAACTTTCTTAAGTTAAGACTTTCTAAATTCTAAACTTTCCTAAAGCTTCAAATCTTTTCAAATCCAAAACTTTCTAAATTCACAACTTTCTTATTTTCAAAACTTACTTGTTTTCGAATCTTTCCTATTTCAAAACTTCCCTATTTCAAAACATTCCAAATTCAAAACTTCCCTATTCCAAAATATTCTAAATTCTAAACTTTCCAACTTTCAAAACTTCCTCATTTCAAAACTTTCTTAAACCTAAAACTTTCCTAAGTTGAAACTTCCTTAAATTCCAAACTTTCCTAATTGAAAACTTTCTAAAAATGAAACTTTCCAAATTCGAAATTTTCCTAATTCGAACCTTTCCTAATTCTAATTTTTCTCCAATCTTCCAAGTCTAATGTTCAAGTCAATTCCTTCCAAGTCAAATCCCATCTTTCTTTTTGAAGTCTTTAAGTCTAGGTTTCCTAAAACTGAGTTTTCCAAAGTCAAGTCTTTTCAAATCTTTCGATCAAAGTTCAACCTCTCAATCTTCCAATTCAATCTCCTTCTTCAAATCAACTCTTCTATTTTCAATCGGACTTCAGTCCGAACTACGACTGACCTAATTCCTCCAAAAGGATACGTAGGCAACCCTCATGCGTGCGGTCACAATTTCTTTCAAATTTCAAATTCCTCCATATTTTCCAAATTTCAAATTCCAAAATCCTTCCAAATCTCCAATCTATTTTCAAATTTCCAATTTCAAATTTCTATTTTCAAATCTCTACTTTCAATTTCCAAAACTTTTCAATTTCAAATCTATCCAATTTCAAATCTCTTTCAAGTCAAATCAATTTCTTTTCAAATTTATTTTCAAATCTATTCTTCAACTCTCTCTTATTTTGCACTTGCATATCATGCTTCACGTTAGTTTCTTTTCAAACATTCTTTTTTAAAGTGTATAGGATTGAACATTAGTTAGTTAAAGACTTTCGGAGGTGAATCTAGGGTAGATTGATATGTAGTTACCGAAAGGGCGAAGTAGGGTGATGGCTTAGTGCGTCTTCCCTACACGTAACCAACCTTCGAACCTAGATCACTGATTTCAAAGACCAAAAATGAGTTATTTTTCTAAAAAGGGCTAAATGTTTTTCAAAGGTTGCCAAACAACTTGTTTTTCTTAAAAACCCTCTTTTGAGGAGATATTTTTAAAATCGTTTTCCAAAAACCCTAAGTGTAGTCTCCGGATTATTCTTAGTTTTTAGGTGACCTAACTCACCTTAATCAAGTTAGGTGACGACTCCGAATATTTTTCTAAAAGCCCTTTATTCCAAATCAAATTTTCAATTCAAACCTAGTCGCACTCATTCTTCTAGGAAGGTGAGTTCTAACGAGAGAGTACAGCATTTTTTCCGCTTGTGTGAGTATTCCTCGAGTGCAAAAAATCTGGGCGTGACAGCTACTAGTTTGATACCCAAAGCCATTGTGGTCGGAAAAGGCGACTGGCCCACCAGGGGCAAAACGGTCATTTCGCACCGGGTTTGCCGGAACTGACTCGAAATGATCTGAAAAGATAAAGGAATGTCAAGAATACTATAAGAAGCACTCTCGAGAGGCTACCGGTTAGATACCCAGAGCTAGTGTGGTTTCCGAGGCATCCCGATGCCTAGGGGCAAAATGTTCATCTTGACCGAAAAGTCTCAGAATTGGCCCAAAACTGACTAGAAGGCACCTAATCATACCGGATTGCTTTTAAGACAATCTTGGATGGGTGAAATTATCGTTCTGAGAACTTAGGTATTTTCTCGCGAAACGTCCTAAAAATGGCCCTAGGGGCAGTTTGGTCACTTTTTACTAGAGTGGGCTAGCAGGCACTGGTGTCGACTTGGGTTTTGAGTGTTTTTGCTACTCTGACGGAAGTCCCGTGATACAGGGGTTTGTTGGCAATTCCTTATATCGACATGTTTGAGTATTTTTGCTACTCTGATGGTTGCGATGTTTGCGAGTACTTCCGCTACTTCGACGGTTCGCGATCATTCCCAAGACTAGCTGATCTCAGGAAACTATTAAAGGGACTTAGCGCTTGAGAATCAACTTTCTCGAAAGAAGTGCCAAAACGAACATTTCTGCATTGGCGGGCTAACAAGCACCAAAGGTGGACCGTTCTACCATCTCAGGGACTTAGGGTCTCGTCCCGGTCGACCGGTTTGAAAAGACTTACCGTTCTGAAGAAACTTTCTTTGAAAAATGTGCCAGACAGGATAGACTTACCGTCTCGAGAAATCAACTTTCTCGAGAGAGGGATTGAATTTGGACTAGAAAAGGGACTTACTGCCTTCGGGAAGACGCGCCTATTGGAATTGGAAAGGGGACTTACCGTCTTTGGAAAGACGTGCCTATTGGAATTGGAAAGGGGACTTGCCATCTTCAGAAAGACGTATCTACTGGAATTGGAAAGGGGACTTACCATCTTTAGAAAGACATGCCTACTGGATTGGAACGAACAACACTCACAAGGGCATTTTGGTCGTTTTGCCTTTGTTTGGGCCTAGTGGGCCCGCAAAGCGATGAATTGACTAGATTATGACTAGAATTCTAGAATATGTCCATATTGACTTGAACTCAAGTTTGAAAGGACTGTAAACTACCGAACGGTCAAAAATGGGGTGCTTACAATTGCCCCTCTTTTTCTGTCTTTGCTTGTCAAAGACAGAAAACGATAGAGTAAGAGTCTCATGTTGATTGTGAGGTGGTCGGAGGGACGGACTTTGAAAATTTTGGAAGACGGGATTGTGGAAACGAATATTTGGCCCAAAGGGCCTTTGAAATCGAGTTTTGGCGAGAAAAAGGGCAAAGCTGCCCAGAATTTGGAACTGGCGCCACTAGGAGTGGCGCCTTTGGCAAATTTGGCAGTGGCGCCAAGCTTGGGAACAAAACCAGAAAATTTTTTTGTTCGAACACTTGCAGGATTTGAGGGATTTTTGAAAAATCAAGAGTGTTTGTAAGGAAATCGACTTGAACCTTGAAGGGGCACTCCTTGGGGACCACGAGTGATTGCCAGGAGTAGACCACGTCATCAGAAAAGCTGCCGGAAGAGAAGATTTAGCCGAAGAACTCCAAGAGGTGAGTTTTCTATCCTATGTTGATTTTAATGTGTAGAACTTCTTTTAAATAGTGTGGATAGTAAAAATTGATATTTTGATATGTTTTGAACATTGTCGTGATGTTATTTTTTCATTTTGGTGCTTGTTTGATTGAATTTAAGTGATTTTATGTGATTATGTGAAGATGGCTTTTTGCAGGAATTGGGGGTTTGTTTCTATAGGCTTGGGCATTGAGTTTTTTGGCTAGATTTTTATACCATGTGCCTTAGAAAAATGTGTTTAATAACCGTGTGACATTTTGTGATTTTTTAAAAACTTGGTGAATTTTTGATTTTTTGAAAAATAGAAAAAAACTTAGAAAAAATAGGAAATTAATGAAATTTTTAGAATTTAAAATTTGGAAAAATTAGGAAAATTTTTAAAAAAACATTTGAAATGATTTTGAAGAATTTTAAGACATTTTTGAAAACCATTGATTTATTGAAAAAAAAAAACATGTGTTTTAAAAATTTTAAAAAAATTAAAAAGTGTGCGCGGGTGCTGATGTTATGTTATTGTGACGTTGTGAAGTACACGGTTCGTGTTTTGTGTTGATGTTGTGGGTGTTGTAAGGACCATTTTTAAATGAAACTCTGTTGAAATTTTTTTTTTAGAAATTAGGGAAAGAGTTGGAAAAGGTTTAGAAATAAAATCTTTTTGAAGGAAAAAGACAGAAAACCCTTGAGATTTGACTTGAAGTTGGAAAATCAAAAGGTGTAGGAAATTCGTTTTGACTTATCATTTGAAATCTTTTTATTATTATATTTTTTTTGTTTGTTTTTATTATTTATCTGCATGTACTGCTTATTAACACTTCTTACCTTAGCTTACCTTTTAAGAGTGGCAGACATGATTTTGAGTCGACTGAGAGCTTGGCATGACAGTTACCCCCCAGATGAGCAGGATATCTTTCGCCGGTCCTTTGGTCGGGTGGCTTCACTCCTATCAGTGCAGCTTACTCCCGGGTTTATGGAGGCAGTGATTCCCTTTTGGCAGCCTGGCTTATCTCTTTTCCACTTTGGGGAGTGCGAGCTTACCCCTACCCCTCACGAGTATGGATTTCTTCTTGGTTTCTGAGATGATTCTGCCTACATCGTAGGACCCATCTTTCTAGATGGTTGTATTATAGTGGTCTTGTCTTAGCTTGGACTCAGATGCACAATTCTTTCATTTTCTTCTTTGTCCCAGTTTCCTTACTTTCCAGCAGAGTTCCTCTTTTCTCGCTTTGAGTTCCCCACGGGTATGTGAGCCCACTCAGGTGATTGGCACACTTCCCAGGATTGGTCTGTTTCCTGTATGGTTGCTCTGGCCCTGCTTCTTCTGAACTACTTGGTGTTCTCACGAGGAGATGATTTAGTTGATTGTCGACTATATGCACTGTTGGCCTTGATTCATAAGGGGCATTCCTATGCTCCCATGATTGTGGGGGAGACCTTTGTGAGTCTTACGAGATTCCAGCAGATTGTTGACGCTCATTTCCGAGGATGTGTTGCTCTCTTCCAACTTTGGGCGATTGGGCACTTGTTTGTTACTCCTTTATTCCAGCATACATGGTATCCCAAGCTTGACCATATACGTTCCCTGGTAAGATCTCAGAGAGTCATGGCAGATGAGGGGAGGTTTCCACGGACCGTTGCAACTTGGGCTGACTACCTCCGTAGCGTGAGGTCAGGCACGGTCAGGTGGTATTCAGGATTGGTTAGTGGGTTTTGCTTAAGAGTTCGGCCTTTCGAGAGGGCCTTCGTGCCCCTAGCAAGCCTGCGAGGCATTACCCCTTTCTTTGGGATTCGGGTTCTACGACAGCTTGGTAGGAGTCAGGATATCCCTTATTCGGCATCTGCAGCTGAGTTCACTCTTGTTTTTGAGGCATCGATCCCGAGAGCGCTGGTGGAGAGAGTTATGGATACATGGAGATCTTTGCTTCCTCATGTAGACGACGAAGGTCCATTCTCTGTCATGCCTCTTGAGACTGAGACTTATCACTATTGGCTTCGACGCTATGTGCTAGGTCCTAGCAGACTTCGGGATCTTCTCATTGAGACTCCTTACCTCCCATAGGGTATACCGACTTCTTGACAGCTATGATTGTTCAGGGGTGTCGTCATAGGTCGAAATACCGCCGACTGATATGGATATTACATGAGGGGTTGAGAGTGAGGGACGCTGAGGTAGCTTCTTTGGAGATGCAGCTAGCAGTGGCCAGATCGACACATGATCATCCACCTTTGAGTATCTCGAGAGGACGTAGGCAACCACGAGGCGCTCTAGACCATTCCACTCCCCCGGAGGATGGTGCAACGGATAGTCAGTCTTTGTGAGAGGCTGTGGAGTCCCTTACCCGAGAGAGGGATATGCTTCTGGCCAGGTGTGCAGACTCGGAGTGAGGACGGCTTGGATCTTCTGCAGCTGGTACTTCTTCGAGTGCTCCCCTTGCGGCTGGCGAGCCAGTTGATCCTTGCCTAGTTGATTCCTCTTCTGATGATGATGGGGAGTGATATATTTTTGCCCCTCGCTCCTAGATTTATTGATTCCTGCATTTGTAGAAAAACATATTTTGTTTAGTATTGTATCCCTTTTTGTCTTATGAACTCATGGCCTGTCATACTTTTGATATGACTTTCCTGCATGGTTAGTATAACAACAAACTTGAGAAAAGTTGAATGAAAGTCACAGCTCAATGAAAAATAACTCCCTTTTGGTTTGATATTCTGACTAACTGATTGTCCTGCGAAAGAAACCCTTGCTCCCTTTAACCTTAACTAGGCTAAGCCGAAGAATGCCTTTCGAGATGCCTTATGACTTTCACACTGTTGCTTTCATACATATAACTTCTGGGGAATGCCATAGCTTGGGTTATTTCTTACATCTAAACCTCTTCCCCCCCCCCCTCTTTTTCGCTATTTTTACTACTAGTGCCCATGAGGGTTTTCACCAGTCCCAGCTCTGTCATTTTTGCACCAAGGCGCCTTTGCAGGTTTTCACCAGGGTCGACAGTTTTGTATCCTGCCACATCCCTACTTTTTTACCTACGACGCCCTTTCGGGTTTTCACCGCATCCTTGGGAACGTGCTTATTTTCTCTCTTCTTTCTCTCTCCTTCCTTAGCTTGGTCTCTGGTTTCTGTTAAGAAGCTCCTAAATACTACTTATGCCATCCTCCAGCTTTCCTTGCCGGTAGCATATTTCAGTAAGCTCATTTGGACTAATCAATTTAACTTTGATCTGAAAGGACTTTTAGGGTTTGTGGTGTGGGGTTTTTACTTTTGAAAGAAAAGGAAAAGGCTCAAACCTACCATT
Source organism: Euryodendron excelsum (assembly GCA_033060915.1). Taxonomy (NCBI): domain Eukaryota; kingdom Viridiplantae; phylum Streptophyta; class Magnoliopsida; order Ericales; family Pentaphylacaceae; genus Euryodendron; species Euryodendron excelsum. The sequence continues at coordinate 3,528,556 of CM065385.1, read as the reverse complement.
CTACTAGTGATCATCGTCAATGATTTTTGGTTTAATAGCACTTTTTCTGCATATTCTTATCTTTCTTTGGATATCTCATCAAACCACACCCCCCCCCCCCCTTTTTTTTTTAAATAACGATGTTAACAACAATGCTTGTGCGAACTTAAGGTAATACTTAAAGGATTTTTTTTTTTTTTTTTTTTTTTTACGCATATCTCTAGTGCTTCTAATTTGACCTAGCGTGATCACTTTGTTAGGGAATGTTCCTGAAGGAAAGTAACCGGCTCTAAGGGTTTGACAAAGGTTATATATTTTTCCTAATTGTATAGGAAATGAAACGAGGGCCTCTCGTCATCTCAGAATTAAACTGTTTAGTCCATAAAGCTTTACCATTAAAACCCTACCCTATTGATTAGTGGAGATTAAGGAAAGTAGATTTTATTGCTTCTGCACAGAAACCAAAGGTCTAGCTTTTGGAATCATATGTATTTGTGTTTGACAGCATTTGAATTCAACGAACTAGGGAGTTCTTGATCATCCATTTCCTCCAAAATGAGAGCTCCTCCTGACAGGACCATTTTTTTTATCACGAATGGCCCTTCATAGTTTGGAGCAAATTTCCTTTGCGCTGCCTCCTGATGGGGGAACACCTTTTTGAGCACCAAATCTCTTGGTTTGAATGATCGAGGCCGCAGCTTCTTATCAAACGCCCTAGCCATTCGTCTTCTGTAGCATTGAGCATGATAAACAGCAGCTAGCCGCTTCTCATCTAGCAGGCAGAGTTGGGCATACCGGTCTTTGATCCATTCTGCTTCATCCTGTTTAGTTTCTGTTAAGATCCTTAGGGAAGGAATCTCAATCTCAACGGGGATGATTGCCTCAGTGCCGTAGAACCGTTCGAAGGGAGTGCTTCCGGTGGAGACCCTTATAGTAGTTCGGTAAGCCATCAATGCAAAAGGAAGTTTCTCGTGCCAATCTCTGTAGTTGTCAATCATCTTTCGAAGTATTCTCTTAATGTTCTTGTTGGCTGCTTCCACTACCCCGTTCATTTGAGGCCGGTAGGTGACCGAATTCCGGTGCGTAATGTGAAATGTTTGGCATAGCTTTGATATTAACTCATTATTCAAATTGGAAGCATTGGCAGTAATGTTTGGCATAACGATTTTTTATGAACCTTTCCACTACCTTCTTGGTAACATGAACATAGGAGACGGCTTCTACCCATTTAGTGAAATAATCAATGGCGACAAGGATAAAGCGGTGGTCGTTAGAGGCTTTAGGAGTGATAAGGCCAATCATATCTATCCCCCACATAGAAAAAAGGCCACGGGGCTGACATGGAATGGAGCTCAGTAGGTGGTGCTTTAATCTTATCCCCATGTATCTGGCACTTGTGACACCGAAGAACATATCTAATACAATTTGACTCCATTGTCGACTAATAATACCCTGTCCGGAGAATCTTCTTTGCAAGCGTGTGGCCATTCATGTGGGGACCGCAAACCCCCTCGTGCACTTCCTCCATGATAACCTTGGCTTCGATGGCATTGACGCATCTTAGGGGTTCGAACCATGATCTCCTAAAAAGCTCATTCCTAGCCATAAAATAATGTCCCGCCAAACAACAAATGATCTTCCTATCTCGTTGTGATGGTGCATCGGGGAATGTCTTGGCTTGGATGTACTTCTGGATGTCATAGAACCATGGTTGCTCATCGGGCTCAACGGCTGTGTGCAGGCAATAGGAAGGGATATCCCTAGTAAAAATCTATAGAGGGGGTATCTTGGTGCCCCTGTCGACCTTGATTGTTGCAGCTAACGTAGCTAAGGCATCGGCAAAACTATTCTCTACTCGGGGTACATGATGAAAATCCACGCTTCTAAATAGCTCACACAAATCTTTGACCTGTTGATGATATGGGGAAAGTTTGCAATCTCGAGTCTGGTATACATCCTTGGATTGCTGAATAACCAGATATGAAACGCCGAAAACAACCAGTTCGTCAATCTTCATTTGTAAGGCCAGCCTTAACCCCAGGATGCAAGCCTCATATTCGGCGATGTTGTTGGTGCATAGTTCAAGTTGTAGCTTAACCACAATAGGATAGTGACTGCCTCTTCTTGATACTACTACTGCCCCAATGCTAGCTCCTTTTTTGTTAGTAGCCCCATCAAAATACATCTTCCACCCAACTCTTGCTTGCTCTTCAGTTGCATCATCAACAAATAGTATACTTTCATCGGGGAATTGGGGTTCCATGGATTGATAATCATCAATAGGGTTCTCAGCCAGATAATCAACTATCACCTGCCCCTTGACTGCTTTAAAGGTAGTAAACACGATGTCGAATTCTGATAGGATCATGTGCCATCGGGCAATTCTGTTGGACAGTGTTGGTTTCTCGAATATATATTTGAGGGGATCCATTTGAGAGATGAGGAAGGTAGTATGATAGAGCATGTAATGCCGAAACTTGTGAGTTGCCCAGGCTAATGAGCAACAGGTTTTCTCGAGATCTGAATTCTTTGTTTCATATGGTACGAATTTCTTACTGAGGTAGTAAATGGCTTGCTCTTTTCTTCCTGTTTCATCATGTTGTCCCAAAACACACCCTATGGAAGTATCTAACACTGACATGTACATCAACAAAGGATGCCCCGAGGTTGGTGCCACTAGGACAGGAGGATTCCGCAAATATTCTTTGATTTTCTCAAAAATAATTTAACAGTTATCATCCCACTCTTTTGGAACGTCTTTATTAAGGAGCTTGAAAATAGGTTTGCATAGATGGGTCATTTGGGTGATGAATCTGCTGATAAAGTTTAACTTTCCCAGAAAGGACCGAACCTCCTTTTTCCCCTTCGGTGTTGGCATTTCAACGATGGACTTAACTTTGGCAGGATCAACCTCTATCCCCTTTTCATTGACTATAAACCCCAGCAACTTTCCTGAAGATACTCCAAAGGTGCACTTGGCAGGATTTAGCTTAAGCTGATACTTACAGAGACGGTCAAACACCTACCGCAGGTTGAACAGGTGGTCTTTCTACTGTTTGGACTTAACGATCATGTCATCCACATAAATTTCTACTTCCTGATGCATCATGTCATGGAATAAGGTTACCATGGCTTTTTGGTAGGTTGCCCCTGCGTTGCGAAGTCCGAATGGCATAACTTTATAACAGTATACTCCCTAGGGGGTAATGAAAGTAGTCTTCTCTCGATCCTCTTCAGCCAGCTTGATCTGATTGTATCCCGAAAAACCGTCCATGAAAGAAAACATTTCGTGATCGGTCGTGTTGTCAACAAGCAAGTCTATGTGTGGGAGAGGAAAGTCCTTTAGACTGGCCTTGTTGAGTCCTGAAAGTCAATACACATCCGCATCTTGCCGTCTTTCTTGGGTACAGGGACAATATTAGCCAGCCATTGGGGATACTCTATTACTTGCAGGAATCTTGCCTGGAGATGTTTAATCACTTCTTACTTGATCTTCAGGCTCCATTCGGGCTTCAATCTTCTCAACTTCTGCTTAAAGGGTTTCATCTACGGGTCTAGGGGTAATCTATGTTCAACAATGGATTCATCCAGCCCGAGCATGTCTTGATAGGACCAAGGGAAAACATCCAAGTATGCGTGCAATAGTTCCAATAATTCTCTGCGCTGCCATTGATCTAGGCCTGTACCGATTCTAAGCTCTTTTGGATCCCCCTCATTCTCCAAATTAACAGTTTTTGTTTCCTCAATGTTTGGGGTATTACGGTTCTCATGTCTTTCTATTTGTTCCTGAATTTCCTCTAGCACCTCTTCTGAATAATTTACTTCCTCTGCAATTTCCAGTTGTTGGTAATTAAACTCGGTGTTAAAGTCAGCATTTGTCAGGATTGGCATTCTCTGGATTAGTTGAGTTAAACGTCAAATGCAAGGGTCCCTGGCATAGAAAATAGTGTGCAATGAATCAAACAAAAAAGAGTATTTTTTCATTAATAACTTGATTTAAAAGTTAAGAGAAGAGAATTAAAAGGACAAAGTTTGTTTATGGCAAATCAGCTTCTCCGGGATCTTGCTCTAGTGAGCTTTGTACCGAAACTTGCGAGCACAGATGATGTCTTCGCTGGCCCAATTATGCAAATTTTTGCCTGGCAGCATTGCTCGAATGGATCCATCTTGAGTTATTCCAGTGTCGGCTGTCATGTCGGGTGCTTCTTCTTGGACTTTCCTCTTCTTCTTATTTAATGTAGACATTTCTTTACCCATGTCCAACCGCTTGAATCGATCCGAGAGTTCCATGACAGCTTTCCTATCAGCCCTCTTCTTTCACGCTGCTTCTCTTTTCTCCTTTCTCGCGGGTTCATACCCAGCCCGAAGGTGGGTTCAGCTAATAGTATTTCTACGACCTCAGGCCTTCCTTGTAAATATCTCCCTAAGCCTTTTCCTGGATGAAAACCATTTGCTTTAAAGTACCGCACTATCATTTGAGAGTTTCGGGAATATTTCGGCTCCACTTTATCTTCTTTCTGCGCAACAATGACATATTCGAACGATTGAAAGTAGGAGGGCAATTCAGTGTTAGATGCAACAATATCAACTTTGTATACAACGAATTCTTTTTTAGCGAAAATAGAAATCAGCTTGGAGCCCACGATGAACTTGACTTTCTGATGAAGGCTAGAAGGAACTGCACTCACCGAATGAATCCAAGGCCGTTCTAACTGCAAATTATAGACAGCCGGAATGTGCAAGACTTGGAACTTGATTGTGAAGGTAACTGGTCCTATCTCGACAGGCATTTCAATTTCCCCTATAGCTTCCCTCCAAGAACCATCAAAGGCACGAATAATCATACTATTTTTTTTCAAATAAGTTTGGTCCATTCTAAGCCTTTCTAGGCTAGAATACGGGCACACATTCAAAGCCGACCCATTATCTATCAATACTTTGGCTACCATTTTTTCTCTTATTCTTACAGCGATATGCAGAGCCCAAGTATGGCCTGTTCTGTCAGCAGGAATCTTGTCATCGGAGAAGGTAATGATGTTTGGGGCCATGATGAGGCTCACCATGTTATATAGGTTATCTGGTGTGAAACTCTCAGGCACATGAGCATCCTTGAGGATCTTCATCAAAGCGTCCAGGTGTACTTCAGAAGTAAGCAACAAGCCTAACATCGAAATATGGGCTGGGGTTTTTCTAAGTTGTTCCATGATGTTGTAGTCGACCTTTCCTAGAGCTTTGGTGAATTCTGACATCCCTTGATCTGTCGGTTGGTTAGAGCATTCTCCCTCTTTATCCTTCCCTTTTCTTTTTTTTTTTCCACTTCAGTAAAGGTGTAGAGGTGCCCTAACCGAGTCATACCTCCTATTTCTGTTACGGGCTCTCCGGTGCCCCTATCAGGTGGGTAATTCAATGGGACACTATGAATACTGAATATTGGCGGTTGGGTTACAATGGGAAGAGCTATCCTTGGGTTTATGGGCAAAGAGATTACCTTAGGTGAAGGGTTGGTGACAACGAGTAAGGTGGTGGGCACAATTGGTTTCTTTGGCAAGACTAAGGGTAGCTTAGGTCGTAAAACTCCTTGGATGTTGGTTTGAGGTTCAGGCCTAGCCACAGCGACCATAGGCTCAGCTTCAAACAATGGAGTAAGGATAAAGTGATAATGAGGGGGGTTAGGTGAGGTTTCTATGGTTAGGTTCATGTCAGGTTGGTGAGATTGCATGGTTAGGAAAGAATGGTCTTGGTATTTGGGTTCCTCTAGGGTATAAGTTGTCCCTCCTGGAATTACAACAAGTGGATTGCATAGGGTGTCTCTGCTAACATTCCTGCTTTCCAACAATATGTTCTCCTAAAGCTTGTGAACCATGGCCTTCACTATTACGGAATATATTAGACTAGTATTCATTTCCCTTGCCTATAAAAATATGGACAGCAGTTGCAAGTTAGAGTTCAATTCTTGGAGAGTTCTATGCAATGCATGCCCTAGGGTGCCCCTCTTTTAGGAGGGAAGCTAAGCATGATGTATTGGCTCGCTTTTAGAGATAGGGGATTCGCCCCTGTATATAGATACCTTACCGTCAGATGAGGAGCTTCACCCATTCACATATTCATCCATCCATGTATTCATCCATCCATGTGCTTGAGGAAAATAAAGAAATACATTTTAACTTTAGGTTTATGATACAAAAGAATTGGAAGACATTTTAACAGGGGGAGGGGGAACATTTTCCCTTGGGGTTACACCTATCTAGTTTTACATAAGAAGTCCTAAACTACTCTTGAGTCTTCGGATTCGCCTTCTCTAGATTTGGTGTCGATGAAGTCGCTGAGAAACCTTGTTGATTGATTGCCCATTGCCTTCTTGGCAACCTTATCTCCGTAAGCATAGAGGGATTGCGGCCCCTCTTATGGAATGAATTGATGCGCATGCCATGAGTCCTTAGGGTTACGTGGGAACCCTTAGGGTTTAGGTAGGTTTTGTGCACGGGAGAGTGAACTAGGTGTCACTCTCATTGGGTTGATCATATGCATAAGAATGCAGTGACTTGAGTTACTTGGAACTCTCATCTTGACAGAGAATATGAAATGTATAAAAGTGAAAGCATAAAGTATAAGGAGAGATAATACAGTTGAAGTACATATGCATGTATGAGCAGTTAGATAGGCATTATAGCAGTAAGAATACAGTCATTACAATAACAGGAATATACAGGTAAAAATAAAAGTAAGAGCAGTCACCCTTTCCTCTATGGTTTTGAAAACGGTGCGCGTGTCTTAAATCCGGCAGAGGTTTGGCTATGCAAGGTGTCTATGTGAGCATGAGGTTGAGGGTTAACTAATGCGTCCTAAAAAGGCTCAGTCCCTGGATCTTCAAACCTAGGCCCACTCCTCGAGGTGGTGCCATGATCGGTTGGTGATCCGAGTGAGGGAACCATCAAGAGGCCGTAGGCGAAGAAACTGTTACAACATCTTGCCCACAACCAATATACCGTTCCTCCTTTCTAACTAGAAGGGTCATATCAGGGTAAAAATGTAAGTATGCAGAATGCAAGTGCACGTGCAGTGTGTGTGTGATTCTTAAAAGCGGAGGAAAGAGCCCAACAACTCCCATTTATCCTGTTCATCACATTCATACATAGCAGTTGATAAAATTTAAACAAAAAGCGCACCAACAAAACAAAGACGCAAGAGTTATTATGTGGATGGCAAACTCAATACAAGATAATATAAATAAATGCATTTTTTTGAAAACAATTTTGAAAATTTGGTTTTGAAAATTTAAAGTGAATAGGATTGAACAAGTTAATTGAAGACTGTGCAAGGGTGAAGAGTAAAGAGACACAACTACGGCCTAACCCTCAAAGCGTCCCCAGTGGAGTCGCCAGTTGCCGCGCCCAAATTTTTCACACTCGAGGAATACACACACAAGCGAGAAAAACACTGTACTCTCTCGTTACAACTCATTCTCCTAGAAGAATGGATGCGACTGGGTTTGAATTAAAAATTGATTTGAATAAAGGGCTCTTGGAAAACATTTGGAGTCACCACTTAACTTGATTAAGGTGAGTTAGGTCACCTAAAAACTAAGCACAATACGAAGACTACACTTAGGGTTTTTGAAAATGATTTTGAAAATACTACCTCAAGAGAGGGTTTTTAAGAAAACAGGTTGTTTGGCAACCTTTGAAAAATAATTAAGCCCTTTTTGAAAATAAACTCCATTCTGGTCTATCGAAAATAGTGATCCTAGGTTCGGAGGTTAGTTACGTGTAGGGAAGACGCACTAAGCCATCACCCTACTCCGCCCTTGTGGTACCTACATGTCTATTCACCCTAGATTCACCTATGAGAGTCTTCAACTAACAAAAGTCCAATCCTATCCACTTTAGAAAAAGAATGTTTAAAAAGACATGATGCATGATATGCAAGTGCAAGAAAAGAGAGTTGGAAAATAGATTTGGAAAAGAAGAATTGAAAAGAAATTGATTTGATTTTAGAAAACAGATTCAAAAAGATAGATTTGAAATTGGAAAGTTTAGAAATTGGAAATAGAGATTTGAAAATAGAAATTTGGAGTTGGAAGTTGGAAAAATGTTGTGGAAATAGAAGCTTGAAAAAGATTGTGGAATTGAAAATTTGAAAAAGGTTGTGACCACACCCATGAGGGTTGCCTACGTATCCTTTTGGAGGAATCAGGTTAGTCGTAGTTCGGATAAGAGTTCGATAGAAAATAGAGATTTGATTGGAAAAAGAAATTGAATTGGAATTTGGATTGGAAGATTAAGATTTAACTTTTATTGGAAGATTTGAAAAGATTTTATTTTGGAAAGCTTGATTTAGGAAACCTAGACTTAAGAAAGACTTAAGACTTGGGAAAGATTTGACTCGAGTGTTAAACTTGGAAGATTTAGGAAAGATTGGATTTAGGAAAGGTTCAAATTTGGAAAGTTCATTTTAGGAAAGTTCCGTTTTAAGAAAGTTTCAATTTAGGAAAGGTTTCGAATTAGGAAAGGTTTCGAATTAGGAAAGTTTTCGGATTAAGAAAATTTCATTTTAAGAAAGGTTTTGAAATAGGAAAGGTTTTGTTTTAAGAAAGTTTTGAAATTGGAAAATTTTGAATTTAGAATGTTTTGAAATAGGGAAGTTTTGAAAGTAAAAAAGTTTTAAGTTTAGAAAGTTTCAACTTAAGAAAGTTTTAAATTTGGAAAGATTTGAAATTTATAAAGTTTGGAAGTTTAGAAAGATCTGCAAAGTTAGATTTGGAAAGGTGGAATTAGGGAAGATTTGGAAGCTTAAAGTTTAAGGAAGGATTTCAAAGTTTTGGGAAACTTATGGTTTAGGAAGGTACTAGATTTGGAAGGATTTGAATTAGGAAATGTTTAGACTAGGAGGGATTGAGATTCCTATTTCCTAAAATAAATGATTGGATTTTGTTTCTAAATGAGGTGTTTTGATTTTGTTTCCAAAAACGGAAGATTGTATCCAGTTTCCTAAAGGGAGATTGGATTTGGCATGGATTTGGTAGGATCAAGTTTTGGAAACCCTAGATTTGGAAGACTATAGTTTTGACGTAGAAAAGAGGATTTTGGAAACTTATGATTTTGGTGTAATAAAGGAGATTTTGAAAACCTAGGTCTTAATGGAAGATTAAAATTCATGTTTTTAGGAAGGAAAATTAGAGTTTCCTAATTGTGGGTTCTAGATCTTAACTTAGACTCTAAGAAAAGAGATTCTGGAAAGTGAGTTTTTAGAAAAGGAGATTTTTGAAAGGAAATCCTAGAGAGGAGTTTTTAGAAAGTGAATTTGGAAGAGAGAGTTTTTGGAAGGAAATTTTTGGAAGGAGATTGTTGGAAAGAGTTTTTAGGAAAGAGATTTAGGGAGCATTGTTAGTTTTAAAAAAAAGTTTTTGAAAATATAGTTTTGGAGGAAGTTTTTGAAAATAATTTTGGAAAGGAGATTAGAAAGAGTTTTTAGAAAGTATATAAAATATCTCACTTTACTAAATCGATTCTAACCATAAGAAGGTTAGAACCACTTTAGGATAGTGGTTTTGAAAACAACAAGGAGTTGAAAATATGGACCATATCGGTCACTTTAAATGTAACACTTTCCTAAAGCAACCCTCGCCATGGAAAGGCTAGAATCACCTTAGAATTGTGATTTTGAAAACAAGTTTTGAAAAAGAAGATTTTAATGTAAGTTTGAAAACAAATTTAATGCAAGTTTTGAAAACGAGTTTGTAAACAAGTTTAGAAGAATGCAAGATCATGATATGTACAATGCAAGTTAGGATCGTGAACATACAAGGTTAAGGCTTCACCACATAATCAAGGGGGCCGAACCCATGTGATCTCCGGTTAGACTAAAAGAAAGCCCCCGACATGGTGACCCTCCAATAGTCTAATCCTACACATGGACCGGGAAGTCCCTTGTTTCAAGCATGCAAGAAAGAGAGGGAAGAAGATGGAGGATTAAAATAGAAGAAAACCCAAGTGGGTTAGGAGAGAGAAGAGAGGGGGAAGATGCGTAAACTTAAAGAGAAAGCCTACCTTGTGTCATGTTTATTTTGCTTTACCTTGCGCTCTTTGTTTTTCTTACTTTGCTTTGGTCTTCACTTCAGTTTTCATCTTGATCTTTGAGAGCTTGTCTTGATCTTTAAGAGCTTCGGTTTGCAGCACTTCAAGTCTTCAATGGAGGCTTTGAGGCTAGTGTATAGTGTATAAGAGAGTGTGTATGAGTGTATGGGACGCTAAGGTTTATGTATGGAGGCTAGGGTTTGGAAAACCTAAGGAGACTGGGGTTTAGAGAGGCTACAAGCTCTATATATCAAATAATAGGATTTTCAGACTGAGTTTGCGGACCTCTTTCACGTTGGTGGAGGCTTTGTATTTATAGAAAGAAGAATGACTTGGCGCCTGTTGTAGTGGCACCATGCTAAAGAATACATTGGCGCCACTACGAGTGGCGCCAGGCCATTTTTTGGCTTGGCACAACTACTAATGGCGCCAGCCACTTAGGAAAGCTTTAAAGTCGGCAAGTAACATATCTTCAGAAGATTTGGGCGCCTGTACTAGTGACTACCATGCAATTTTTAGCCTGGCATCACTAGGAGTGACTCCGGAAGGTCCGGAAGGGATTTAAGGGACCGGGAACGGCCCAAAAGGCCGGAAAAGGGCAGGAACCCTTAGATTAGGCTCCCAGGGGTATTCGACTTGAAAAATGAGGACAGGATGTGTCAAAAGGGTTGACCAGGCCATTAGGGGCAAAACGGTCAACCGGGCTAGAAAGCTGTCGGGACGGGCTCCGAATGTCCCGTAAGAGGACTCAAGATTTGGAAATAATATTTGGAATGTTCCAGGAGGCTACCGGTTTGATACCCAGAGTCGGTGTGGTCGGAAAAGGCGACTGGCCCACCAGGGGCAAAACGGTCATTTCGCACTGGGTTTGCCGGAACTAACTCGAAATGATCCAGAAAGATAAAGGAAGGTCGAGAATACTATAAGAAGCATTCTCGGGAGGCTACCAGTTTGATACCCAGAGCCGGTGTGGTTCCCAGGACGTCCGAATGCCTAGGGGCAAAATGGTCATCTTACTTGAAAAGTCTCAAAATTGGCCCGAAACTGACTAGAAGGCACCTAATCATGCCGGATTTCTTTTAAGACAATCTTAAAAGGGTGGACTTACCGTTCTGAGGACTTGGGTATTTTCTCGAGAAAGGTACCGAAAATGGCCTTAGGGGCAGTTTGGTCATTTTTCACCGGAGTGGGCTAGCAGGCACTAGTGTCGACTTGGGTTTTGAGTGTTTCCGCCACTCTGATGGCGGTCCCGTGATACAGGAGTTTGTTGACAATTTCCTATATCAATCTGTTTGAGTATTTTCGGTACTCTAACGGTTGTGATGTTTGCGAGTACTTCTGCTACTCTGACGATTCGCGATCATTCCCGAGATTGCCTGATCTTGGGAAGCTGCTAAAGGGACTTAGCGCCTGAAAATCAACTTTCTCAAAAGGAGTGCCGAAACGGACATTTCTGCATTGGTGGGCTAGTAGGCGCCAAAGGTGGACCGTTCTACCATCTCGGGGACTTGTCCCGGTCGACGGTTTTGAAGGGACTTACCGTTCTGAAGAAACTTTCATCAGAAAACGTGCTGAACAGGATAGACTTAATGTCTCTATAAGCACCCCATTTTTGACCAATTGGCAGTCTACGCTCTGTCCAGACTTGTACTCAAGTCAATATGAACGTATTCTAATCGAAACCAACTTTCTAAGTCCAAATCCCGTCTGTCCATCGCTTCGCGGGCCCATCAGACCCAAATAGAGGCAAAATGACCAAAATGCCCTTAGGGGCATTGTCATTTCCAATTCCAATCCCTCTCTTGAGAAAGTTTATTCCTTGAGATGGTTCCAAATCAAGCACATCTTTTCGAAGACGATAAGACTCTTTTCCAATTCCAATCTCTCTCTCGAGACAGTTTATTCCACGAGACAGTTTCAAATCAGGCACGTCTTTCCGAAGACGATAAGTCCCCTTTCTAATTCTAATCCCTCTCTCAAGACAGTTTATTCTTCGAGACGGTTCCAAATCAAGCACATATTTTCAAAGATGATAAGTCCCCTTTCCAATTCCAATCCCTTTCTCGAGATAGTTTATTCCTCGAGACGGTTCCAAATCAAGTGCGTCTTATCGAAGACGGTAAGTTCCCTTTCCAATTCCAAATTAGGCACGTCTTTCCGAAGACGATAAGACCCCTTTCCAATTCCAATCTCTCTCTCAACACAGTTTATTCCTCGAGACGGTCCGACACGTTTTTTGAAGAAAATCTATTCAAAATGGTAAGTCTCTTTAAACCTGTCGACCGAGACGAAACCCTAAGTCCCTTAGATGGCAGAACGGTCCACATTTGGTGCCTGCAAGCCCGCCAATGCAAAAATGTCCGTTTAGGCACGCCTTTCGAGAAAGTTGATTCTTAGGCCCTAAGTCCCTTTAGCAGCTTCCTAAGATCAGGCAATCTTGGGAATGATCGCGAACCGTCAGAGTAGCGGAAATACTCGCAAACATCATAACCGTCAGAGTAACGAAAATACTCGTAAACAGGTCGATAGAGGGAATTGCCAACAAACCCCTATATCACACGACCGCCGTCATATTGGCGAAAACACTTAAAACCCAGGTCAACACCAGTGCCTACTAGCCCACTTCGGTGAAAAATGACCAAACTGTCCCTTGACCCTTTTCCGAGACTTTTCAGTCAAGATGACCATTTCATCCCTAGGCATCCGAACGCCCCGGGAAGCACACTAGCTCCAGGTATCAAACCGGTAACCTCCCAGGAATACTTCTTATAGTATTCCCGACCTTCCTCTACCTTCCCGGATCATTCCGAATCAATTCTGGCAAACCCGGCACAAAATGACCATTTTGCCCCTAGTGGGTCGGTCTCCTTTTTTGACCACGCCGGCTCTGGGTATCAAACTGGTAACTTCCTGAGAATGCTTTTTACAGTGCTCCCAACCTTTATTTATCCTTTCGGATCATTCCGAGTCAGTTCTATCAAACCCGGTGCGAAATGACCGTTTTGCCCCTGGGGGGCTGGTCTCCTTTTTTTACCACAGTTGCTCTGGGTATCAAACCGGCAACCTTTGGGAATATTCTAAATAATTTTTCCAAATTTTGAGTCTTCTTCCGGGACAGCCCGAGCCCATCCCGGTAGCTTTCAGGCCCGATTGACCGTTTTGCCCTTAAAGGCCCGGTCAACCCTTCCGACACATCTTGTCCTCATTTTTCAAGTCAAAAACCTCTGGAACACTATTTTTAGTGGTCCTGCTCTTTTCTGGCCTTTCAAGTCATTTCCAGCCTCTTCAAATCATTTCTGGACTTTCCAGAGTCACTCCTAATGAAGCTAGGCTAAAAATTGCATGGTAGTCACTAGTACAGGCACCCAAATCTAGTCAAAGATACGTTGCTTGCCGACCTTAAACATTTCCTAAATGGCTAGCGCCACTAGTAGTGGCGCCAAGCCAAAAAATAGCCTGGCGCCACTAGGAGTTGCGCTAGTGTAATTTTTGGCCTGGCGCCACTGCAATAGGCGCCAGTGCATTCCTCCCTCTATAAATACAGAGCCTCTTCCAGCATAAAAGAGGTCCACAAACTCGGTCCAAAAACCCTAAAATTTGATATACAAAGCTCAAACACTTCAAAAACCCTAGCTTCTCTAGGTTTTCCAAATCCTAGCCACCGTACACTAAACCCTAGCCTCATATACACTCCTATACACCCTCACACACTTATACATTAGCCTCCAACCCTCCTTTGAAGACTTGAAGAGCTACAAACCGAAGCCTTGAAGATTAAAGACGAGCCCTTGAAGATCAAGACTGAAGTGAAGCGAAAACTGAAGAAAGCAAGGCGCGCAAAATAAACATGACACAAGGTAGGTTTTCTATTTAAATTTTCGCACTTCCCCCCTCTCTCTTCTCTCTCCTAACCCACTTGAGTTTTCTCTATTTTAATCCTCCAACTCTTTCCCCCCCTTTCTTTGCATGCTTGAAACAAGGGGACTCCCGGTCCATGTGTAGGATTAGACTATTTGAGAGTCACCATGTCGAGGGCTTTCCTTTAGGATAACCGGAGACCACGTGGGTTCGGCCCCCTTGATTATGTGGTGAAGCCTTATCCTTGTATGTTCATGACCCTAAATTTGCATTGTGCATATCATGATCTTGCATCTTCCAAAAATCGTTTTCAAACACGTTTTCAAAGTTTGCATTAAACTTGTTTTCAAAATTGCATCAAAATCTCCTTTTCAAAACTTGTTTTCAAAATCACAATCCTAGGGTGATTCTAGCCTTTCCATGGCTGGGGTTGCTTTAGAAAAGTGTTACATTCAAAGTGACCAATATGGTCCATATTTTCAACCCTTGTTGTTTTCAAAACCACTTTCTTAAAGTGGTTCTAGCCTTCTTATGGTTAGAATCGCTTAAGGAAGGTGAGATGTTTTTATACTTTTCAAAAAGCTCTCTTTTCAAAAGTCTTTTTTCCTAAAAATCTCTTTTTCAACATACTTTCCTAAAACTCTCATTTCCAAAGTTGTTTTCTAAAACTCCTTCCAAAAATCTATTTTCCAAAACTTCTCTTTTTAAACTCCTTTCCAAAACGCTCTCTTCAAGGTCCACTTTCCAAAAACGTTCCCTAGGTTTTCTTATTAGAAAACCTCTTTCTAAATCTTTTTTTTTTAAAGAAATCTCTTTCTAAAAAACTCCTCACTAGGATCTCTTTCCAAAAACTCTTTCTCCTCAAAATTCACTTTTTAAAAACGCTCCCCAAAAATCTTTCCAAAAAACTCTCTCCAACAGTCTTCTCCCAAAAAAATCTTTCCAAAAACTCTCTCCAACAATCTTCTACCAAAATTCACTTTCCTAAAAACTCTTTCCAAAATCTTCCCTCTAGAAACTCCTCTCTAGGATGTCCTTCCAAAAACTTGTTTTCAAAAAACACACTTTTCAAAAATCCTTTTTCTTCGTGCCCAAGTCAAGCCCTAGAGCCCACAATTAGGAAACCCTAATTTTCTTTCCAAAAACATGGTTTTCAAACTTGTCTTAAAACCTAAGTTTCCAAAACCTCTTGTTTTCACATCCAAACTATACACGTTTCCAAAACCTCTTTTCTACATCAAAACTATAGCCTTCCAAATCTAGGGTTTCTAAAACCTCCCTTTCCAAATCCTTGTTAATTCCAATCTTCCCTTTAGGAAACCAAATCAAATATTCCCTTTAGGAAACCAAATCCAATCTCCCAGTTTAGGAAACTAGATCCACTCCTCCGTTTTTGGAAACAAAATCAAAGCACTTCTTCTTAGGAACAAAATCCAATCTCTTCCTAATCCAATTCTTTCCTATTCTTCTACTTTCCTAAATCTTAACTTGAACATAAAAATCTTTCCTAAATTTTAAAACTCAAAATTTAAATCTTTCCTAATTCAACTCTCTCCTAATTTCCTACCCTTCCAAACCATAAGTTTCCTAAAACTTCCAAATCTTTCCTTAAACATTAAGTTTTCAAATCTTTTCTAAATCAACCCTTTTCTAATTCTACCCCTTTCCAAATCTTAACTTTCCCAAATCCAAGTTTTCAAATTTTTTCTAAACTCAAACCTTTCCTAATCTCAAGATTTTCTAAAACTAAAACTCTAAAACTTTTCTAAAACTTCAAATCTTTCCAAATCCAAAGCTTTCTAAACTCAAAACTTTCTTAATTCAAAACTTTCTTAAGTTGAAACTTTCTTAATTCGAACCTTTTCTAAATCTTTCCTAATTTAAAATCTTTCTAAATTCTAAGCTTTCCAAATTCAAAACTTTCTTAACTTGAAACTTTCCTAAACCTAAAACCTTTCTAAGATGAACGTTTCCTAATTCGAAACTTTCCTAAAACAAAACTTTCCTAATTCCAAAACTTTCCTAAAATGAAACTTTCCTAATTCGAACATTTCCAAAATTCCAAGCTTTCTTAATCTTCCAAGTCCAAGTATTCAAGTCAATTCTTCTCTAAACTCTTTCCAAGTCAAATCCAAGCCTTCTTTTCTAAGTCTCTAGTCTTTCTAGGTTTCCTAAAGCCAAGTCTTTCAAAGTCAAATCTTTTGAAATCTTCCAATCAAAGTTCAATATCTTAATTTTCTAATCCAATTTCCAATTCAATCTCTTTTCCAAATCAATTCTTCTATTTTCAATCGGACTCTGGTCCGAACTACGACTCACCTGATTCCCCCAAAAGGATACGTAGGCAACCCTCATGGGTGCGGTCTCCACATTTTTCAAATTTCCAATTCCATAACTTCTTTCAAATTTCAAATTTCTTTACATTTTCCAAATCTCAAATTCTACAATCTCTTCAAATTTCTAATCAATTTTCAAACTTCCAATTTCAAATATCTATTTTCAATTTTGAAAACCTTCTTTCCAAATTCAGACTTCTATCTCTTCCTTTTCAAATCAAATCAATTTCTTTCCAAATCTATTTTTCAATTCTCTTTTCTTGCACTTGCATATCATCCATCATGTTAGTTTCTTTTCAAAAATTCCTTTTTAAAAGTGGATAGGATTAAACAATAGTTAGTTAAAGACTCTCATGGGTGAATCTAGGGTAGATTGACATGTAGGTGCTGAAAGGGCGGGGTAGGGTGATGGCTTAGTGCGTCTTCCCTAGACGTGACCAACCTCCGAACCTAGCAGGCACCAAATTTCAAAGACCAAACGGAGTTATTTTTCAAAAAAAGGGCTAAATGTTTTCCAAAGGTTGCCAAACAACCTGTTTTTCTTAAAAACCCTCTCTTGAGGAGATATTTTCATAATCCTTTTCCAAAAAACCCTAAGTGTAGTCTTCGGATTATTCTTAGTTTTTAGGTGACCTAACTCACCTTAATCAAGTTAGGTGGTGACTCCAAATCTTTTTTAGAAGCCCTTTATTCAAATCAATTTTTCAATTCAAACCTAGTCGCATTCATTCTTCTAGGAGGGTGAGTTCTAACGAGAGAGTACAACATTTTTTCTGCTTGTGGGTGTATTCCTAGAGTGCAAAAAATCTGGGTGCGACAGTCACGAGAAATCAACTTTCTCGAGAGAGGGATTGAAATTAGAGTAGAAAAGGGACTTACCGTCTTTGGAAAGACGTGCCTATTAGAATTGGAAAGGGGACTTACCGTCTTTGGAAAGACGTGCCTATTGGAATTGAAAAGGAGACTTACCGTCTTCAGAAAAACGTGCCTATTGGATTGGACCGAACAATAGCCATAAGGGCATTTTGGTCGTTTTGCCTCTATTTGGGCCTGGTGAGCCTGCGAAGCGATAAATTGACTGGATTAGGACTATAATTCTAGAATATGTCCATATTGGCTTGAACTCAAGTCTGGACGAACTGTAGACTGTCGAGCGGTCAAAAATGGGGTGCTTACAGCGGGCTAGCAGGCACCAAAGGTGGACCGTTCTACCATCTTGAGGACTTGGAGTCTCGTCGTAGTCAGCGGGTTTGATGGGACTTATCATTCCGAAGAGCTTCTTTGAAAATGTGCCAGATTGGATGGTCTTACCACCTTGAGGAATCAACTTTCTGAAAAGGTGTGCCGAATTTAATTGGAATTGAAATTGGAATTGGAATTGGAAAGGGGACTTACCGTCTTTGAAAAGACGTGCCCATTGGAATTGGACCGAACAATGCCCCCAAGGGCATTTTGGTTATTTTGCCTCTATTTGGGCCCAAAAGGGCTGCAAATGGACTGATTGACGGGATTAGACTTGGAAAGTTGATTTAGTCTGGATAGACTGGAGACTGCTGAGCGGGCAAAAACGGGGTGCTTATAGCTGCCCCTCTTTTTTTGTCTTTGCTTGTCAAACACAAAAAACAATAGAGTTAGAGTCATATGTTGACCGCGAGGTGGTCGGAGGGACGAACTTGGGAAATTTTCAAAAGGGGGAGTTTAGAAATGGATATTGGGCCCAAAAGGCCTTTGAAATCGAGTTTTGGCGAGAAAAAGGGCAAAACTGCCCGGAATTTGGAACTGGCGCCACTACTAGTGGCGACTTTGGTAGAATTGGCATAGCGCCACTACTAGTGGCACTAGGCTTGGGATCAAAACCAGCTAACTGCTGGTTCGACATTCTTGCGGAAGTTAAAGAGTTTGTGGAAAATCAAGAGTCTTCGTAAGGAAACCGACTTGGACATTAAAGGAGCGCCTCTTAGGGACCATGGGGGATTGCAGGAAGTAGACACCATCGCCGGAGAAGTTGCCAGAAAGGAAGATTTCGCCAGAGAACTCTAAGAGGTGAGTTTTTGATTTTATGTTGATTTTGATGTGTTGAATTCCGTTTGAACCATGGAAATAGTGGAAATTGATGTTTTGATATATTTTGAACATTGTGGTGAAGTTATTTTTGCATTTTGGTGCGTGTTTGATTGAATTTGAGTGATTTTACGTGATTATATGAAGGGACTTTTCGCAGGAATTAGGGGTATATCCTTACAGCTTTGGGCATTGAGCTTTTAGGCTAGATTTTTATACCATGTAGCTTAGAAAAATGTGTTTAACAACCGTGTAAAGTTTTGTGATTTTTTTTTTTGAAAACTTGGTGAATTTTTTATTTTTAAAAAATAGAAAAATACTTAAAAAATAGAAAAAATTGAGAAAATTATGAAATTATTAGAGTTTAATGATTAGAAAAATGTAGGGATATTTTAGAAAACATTTGAAAGAATTTTGAGAAATTTTTAGATAACTTTGAAAATTATTGATTTGGTTGAAAAATAAAACAAGTCTTTTAAAAAAATTAAAATTTTGAAATAAATGTGTGCCGGTGTTAATGTTATGTGATTGTAACATTGTGCAATGTGCAGTTTGTGTTTTGTGTTGATGTTGTGGGCGTTGTAGGGATCATTTTTACACGAAACTTTGCCAAAATGTTTAAAAATTCAGAAAAAGGGTTGGAAAAATTTTGAAATAAAATCCTTTTGAAGGAAAAATATATAAAACCATTGAGGGCGGGGCCTTTTTGGCGGAGAAGGCCTCGAGAAACTCAGGGGCCTTAAAACTATTGGAAGAAAAATTTAGGAAGACTTTTGAAATCGAAAATTTAAAAACGAACATATTTTGAAAGATTTGAAAATGGATTTTGACTTTCGAAAATTTGAAATTTTGATGAGAATTTTGGAAGATTGAAAACTTGAGAATTGAGTTTGAAGAAAACTTTTTGGAGGAAGAAATTTTAGAAAATCTTGATTGGGATAGAAAAAACTTGGAAATTTTGATTTAGTAATCATTTGGAATTTTCGAACAAAACGTGTAGAAAATTCGTTTTAACCTGACTTTTGAAGACAAAATGTTTAAACAATTTATTTTGACTCGAAATTGAAAAATCAAAATGTATAGGAAATTCATTTTGACTCGAAACTGGAATTTTAAAATCAAAATGTGTAAGAAATTCATTTTGACTCAGAATTGGAAAATCAAAATGTATAGAAAATTCATTTTGACTCGAAACGGAAATTTTAAAATCAAAATGTGTAGGAAATTCATTTTTGACGTAGAAGACTAGATTTTTGAAGACACGCGGAAAAATTTGGAATTTGACAAAAATTTTGGAACATGGAAAATTTTTTTAAATTTTTTTTAAGAGAAATTTTTGAAAAATCTGGAATATTGATTGGAATAGAAACAAAATTAGAAAAACTTTGAGATAGACTGAGGAACTTTGTGATTTAATTTCGAAGACTTTTAGATTATGACCCCTAGAATGGACTTTTGGGAAGAAAAATATTTGGGAATTTGACTTTCGAGAATTAATTTTGAACTGTAAGGGAATTTAGAAAGTCTTTTGAAAATGGATTTTGAAAAAGAATCTTTGGAGGAAAGACTTTTTTGAAAAATTTGGAGAAAAGGCTAAGAAACCCTGAATTTAAGAAACTTTTTTGGGAGTTAAGTTTTTTTTTTTTTTTTTAACAACCTTTTGAAGTGGCTAGAGTAGGATCTACTGACAGCTGTGTCATTTTTTATCTTTGGTTATCATTATTACAATTTTTTCCTTTTGCTTTTATTTCTTATTTGCATATACCGTATATTAACACTTCTTAACTTGGCTTACCTTTTCAGGATGGCAGATGCAAGCGATGACGGTTCTGAGAGGAGACGCCGCTCCAGGAAGGCAGACTGGACGGATTCTATTAGCAACTCCAGTCGATCCAGGGGTAGTCAACGATCTGCTGGACAGGCATTTTCTAGCTAGAGCAGACGGTGGAGTAGATCTCCAGTCGACCCCTTCCTTTCAGTCAAGCCAGCCTTTGAAGAGGAGGTGGATGCCGACGTTTCCAAGTTTTTGACCTTTAGGATGGCCGACGCTATTTTGAGTTGACTATGGGTTTGGTATAACGGGTATCCTTTAGATGAGTAAGACACTTTTCATTGGTCCTTTGGTTATGTGGCTTTTCTCTTATTGGTGCAACTTGTTTTCTGGCAGTTGTTCCCCTTTTGGCCACCTGACCTGTCTCTCTTCCATTTTGGGGGATGTGAGCTTGCCCCTACTCTCCATGGGTATGGCTTCCTCTTAGGTCTTCAGGATGGTTCAGCTGACATTATCGGACCTACTTTTCTTGATGGCTGTGTCACGATTGTTTCTTTTCAACTTAGGCTCCATTGTGCGGCCTTTTCTTCTAATTTGCTGCCCCAATTTCCTTAAGTCCCAATGAAGTTCTTGTTTCTCTCATTTTGAGTTTGCGACGAATAGGGGATTGGTATACTTCTCAAGATTGGTTCATTTCTCCATGGTAGCCCTAGCTCTGCTTCTCCTAAACTTGTTGATGTTTCCACCGAGGGGGATGACTTGGTCGATTGTCGGTTATGTGCACTACTTGTCAATATTCACGAGGGGCACTCCCATGCTTCTATGGTTGTGGGAGAGACCTTCGTGAGCCTTACTAGACTCCAGCTAGGGGTCAATGCTCATTTTTTGGAATATGCTTCATTATTCCAACTTTGAACGATCAAACACTTATTCATTACTCCCATTTTTCAGTATACATGGTTTCTCGAGTCAGAAGTCATTTGATTGGGGAGGTCGAGGGTGGGCCATTGCCCCAGTCTCTGTTTATTGTTGGCCATGGAAATTCAAGCTTTCTAAGGTATGTGCCAGTGCTGGAGATGTCTGAAGGGTGGCTTTAGCTCCTTTTTGCGTTTTACCTTATTCCCTATTCTTATTAGAGAGAGAGAAAAAGACATAGAGTTAGTTTTTTACAAAAATAGTTTACTTATGCCAATTCTAAAAATGCATAAGTAAATGCATGTTATATTTTTTTATTATTTTCTTTTTATTATTATTATTTTTTTTTATGAATGCACATGGAATTAGATGTATGACTTATTTTGCATGTCCAACTTATATATATATAAATATTTATTTTTATTTATTTATTTATTTATGAATGCACAAATTCATATAGGAATAGAATTTAATGCACGTTATATTTTTTTGGATGAATGTACATATAGGAAAGGAATTGAATGCATGTTATGCCTTTGATGAGTACATGAATAGATATAAACTACATAGGAATTTAATGGATATACAGGTTATACATGGCATGGATGCATTATACTACACGTATGTAAGCACCCCATTTTTGATCGCTCGGCAGTCTATAGCCCGTCCAAACTTGTATTCAAGTCGATATGGACATATTATGAGTCAACTCAATTTTTCAAGTCTAATCCCGTCAATCAACCGCTTCACGGGCCCTTTAGGCCCAAATAGAGGCAAAATGACCAAAATGCCCTTGGGGGTATTGTTTAGCCCAATTCCAACAAGCACGTCTTTCCGAAGACGGTAAGTCCCCTTTCCAATTCCATTTTTGTTGCCAATTCCAATTCTAATTCCAATTAAAGTCGGCACACCTTTCCACACCTTTCGAAAAAGTTGATTCCTCAAGGTGGTGAGACCCTCCAATCTGGCACGTTTCCGAGTGAACTCTTCGGAACGGTAAGTCCCTTTAAACCCGTCGACCGGGACGAGACCCCAAGTCCTCTAAATGGTAGAACGGTCCACCTTTGGCACCTGCTAGCCCGCCAATACAGAAATGTCTGTTTCGGCACGCCTTTTGAGAAAGAATGATCTTGAACCGTCAGAGTAGCGGAATTACTCGCAAACATCGCAACCGTCAGAGTAACAAAAATACTCGTAAACAGGTCAATGTAGGAATTGCCAACAAACCCCTGTATCACGGGATCGCCATCAGAGTGGCGGAAACACTCAAGACCCAGGTTAACACCGGTGCCTGCTAGCCCACTTTGGTAAAAAATAACCAAACTGCCCTTAGTGCCATTTCTGGCACGTTTCTCAAGAAAGTACCTAAGTCCTCAGAATGGTAAGTCCGCCCTTCCAAGATTGTCCTAAAGGCAATCCGGCATGATTAGGTGCCTTCTAGTCTGCTTCGAGCTAATTCCGAGACTTTCCGGTCAAGATGACCATTTACCTCTAGGCATCCAAGCACCCCGGGGACCACACTGGCTCTATGTATCAAACCGGTAATCTCCCGAGAATGCTTGTTATAGTATTCTTAACCTTCCATTACTTTTTCAAATCATTCCGAGTTAGTTCAGGCAAACCCGGTGCGAAATGACCATTTTGCACCTGGTGGTCCGGTCGTCTTTTCCGACCACACCGGTTCTGGGTATCAAACCGGTAGCCTCCTAGGACATTCTAAATAATGTCCCCAAACCCTGAGTCTTCTTCTAGGACATTGCGGGTCCTTCTCGTTAGTTTTCTGATCTAGTTGACCGTTTTGCCCTTAATGGCTTGGTATTGCGCCCAGATTTTTTGCACTCGAGGAATACTCACACAAGCGGGAAAATACTGTACTCTCTCGTCAGAACTCACCCTTC
Organism: Euryodendron excelsum; assembly: GCA_033060915.1. Lineage (NCBI taxonomy): Eukaryota > Viridiplantae > Streptophyta > Magnoliopsida > Ericales > Pentaphylacaceae > Euryodendron > Euryodendron excelsum. The sequence continues at coordinate 3,505,665 of CM065385.1, read as the reverse complement.
TAAAAGAATGAGTGCGACTAGGTTTGAATTGAAAATAGATTTGAATAAAGGGCTTTTAGAAAAGATTTGCAATCGCCACCTAGCTTGATTAAGGTGAGTTAGGTCACCTAAAAACTAAGCATAATCCAAAAACTACACTTAGGGTTCTTTGAAAAAGGTTTTGAAAAGATCTCCTCAAGAGAGGGATTTTAAGAAAACAGGTTGTTTGGCAACCTTTGGAAAACATTTAGTCCCTTTTTTTAAAAATAACTCCGTTTTGGTCTTTGAAATCAGTGATCTAGGTTCAGAGGTTGGTTACGTGTAGGGAAAACGCACTAAGCCATCACCCTACCCCGCCCTTTCAGTACTTACATGTCAATCTGCCCTAGATTCACCTATGAGAGTCTTTAACTAACTAATGTTCAATCCTATCCACTTTGAAAAACAATGTTTGAAAAGAAACTAACATGATGCATGATATGCATGTGCAAGAAAAGAGATTTGGAAATAGATTTGAAAAGAGTTTGATTTGATTTAGAAAGAAAGAGATAGAAGCTTGAATTTGAATATTGAAAATAGAAATAGACCATAGAATTGAAAACTTGAAGAAAATTGTAGGATTAGAAATTGGAAAGAAATTGTAGAAATAGAATTTTGAAAAATGTTATGGAATTGGAAATTTGAAAAATGTGGAGACTGCACCCATGAGGGTTGCCTACGTATCCTTTTGGAGGAATCAGGCCAGTCATAGTTCGGACAAGAGTCCGATTGAAAATAGAAGAGTTGATTGGAAAAAAGAGATTGAATTGGAAATTGGATTGGAAAATTGAGAGATTGAACTTTGATTGGAAGATTTGAAAAGATTTGATTTTCAAAAGCTTGGTTTTAGGAAACCTAGAAAGACTTGAGATTTAGAAAAGATTTGACTTAACTTGGAAAGATTTTAGAAAAGATTCGACTCAAAAGTTGGACTTGGAAAGATTAGGAAAGACTAGATTTAGGAAAGATTCGAATTAGGGAAGTTTCAAATTAGGAAAGTGTTATTTTAGGAAAGTTTTGGAATTAGGAAAGTTTTCAATTAGGGAAGTTTTCAAATTAAGAAAGTTTCGAAATTATGAAAGTTTTGAATTAAGAAAGTTTCAACTTAGGAGAATTTTGACTTTAGGAAAGTTTCAACTTAGGAAAGTTTTGAATTAAGAAAGTTTCATTTTAAGAAAGATTTTGAAAAAGGAAAGGTTTTGAAAATAAGGAAGTTTTGAAAATAAGAAAGTCTTAGATTTGGAAAGATTTGAAGTTTAGGAAAATTTAAAATTTAGAAAGTATAGAGGTTTAGGAAGATTTAACTTAAGAAAGTTTTGAATTTAGGAAGCTTTGAATTTGGAAAGATTTGAAATTTAGAAAGTTTTAGATTTAGGAAATTTTAGAGTTCGAAAGTTTCGAATTTAGAAAGCTTAGGATTTAGAAAGTTTTAAAGTTTGAGTTTTAGAAAATCTTGAGATTAGGAAAGGTTGAGTTTAGGAAATATTTGAAAACTTGGATTTGGAAAGTTAAGATTTGGAAAGGGGCAGAATTAGAAAAGGGTTGAATTAGGAAAGATTCGAAAGTTTTAGGAAACTTATGGTTTGGACAGGTAGGAAATTAGGAGAGAGTTGAATTAGGAAATATTTAGATTTTGAGTTTTAAAATGTAGAAAAGATTTTAATGTTCAAGTTAAGATTTAGGAAAGTAGAAGATTAGGAAAGAATTGGATTAGGAAGGGATTGGATTTTGTTCCTAAGAAGAAGTGCTTTGATTTTGTTTCAAAAAATGGAGAATTGGATCTAGTTTCCTAAACGGGGAGATTGGATTTAGTTTCCTAAAGGGAAGATTTGATTTGGTTTCCTAAAGGGAAGGTAGAATTTGACAAGGATTTGGAAAAAGAAGTTTCTAAAAACCATAGATTTGGAAGTGTATAGTTTTGACGTAGAAAACAGGAGGTTTTGGAAACCTAGGTTTTGAGACAAGTTTGAAAACCATGTTTTTGGAAAGAAAATTAGAGTTTCCTGATTGTTAGCTCTAAGGCTTAATTTTGGCATCAAGAAAAGGGATTTTTGGAAAGTGCGGTTTTGGAAACGAAGATTTTTAGAAGGAAAATCCTATGGGGGAGTTTCTAGAAGGAAGATTTTGGGACGAGAGTTTTTAGAAAGATTTTTCGTAGAAGATTGTTGGAGAGAGTTTTTGGAAAGATTTTTAAGGAGCCTTTTTAAAAAGTAGATTTCGAGGGGAGTATTTTGGAAAGAAGTTGAAAAAGGGAGTTTTGGAAAATAGATTTTTGGAGGGAGTTTTTGAAAACAACTTCGGAAATGAGAGTTCTAGAAAAGTATGTTAAAAAAAAGATTTTACGAAAAGAGATTTTTGAAAAGAAAGGTTTTTGAAAAGTATAAAAACATCTCACTTTCCTAAAGCGATTCTAACCATAAGAAGGCTAGAACCACTTTAAGAAAGTGGTTTTAAAAACAACAAGGGTTGAAAATATGGACCATATTGGTCACTTTGAATGTAACACTTTCCTAAAGCAATCCTAGCTATGGAAAGGCTAGAATCACCCTAGGATTGTGATTTTGAAAACAAGTTTTGAAAAGGAGATTTTGATGCAATTTTGAAAACAAGTCTAATACAAACTTTGAAAACGAGTTTGAAAACGATTTTTGGAAGATGCAAGATCATGATATGCACAATGTAAATTTGGTGTCGTGAACATACAAGGTTAAGGCTTCACCACATAATCAAGGGGGCCAAACCCACGTGGTCTCCGGTTAGCCTAAAGGAAAGCCCCCGACACGGTGACTCTCCAATAGTCTAATCCTACACATAGACTGGGAGTCCCCATGTTTCAAGCATGCAAAGAAAGGGGGGGTGGGGGGGAAAGAGATGGGGGATTAAAATAGAGAAAACCCAAGTGGGTTAGGAGAGAAAAGAGAGAGGGGGGAAGTGCGGAAATTTAAATAGAAAACCTACCTTATGTCTTGTTTATTTTGCGCGCCTTGCTTTCTTCAGTCTTCGCTTCACTTCAGTCTTGATCTTCGAGGGCTCATCTTTAATCTTCAAGGCTTCGGTTTGTGGCTCTTCAAGTCTTCAAAGGAGGGTTGGAAGCTAATGTATAAGTGTGTGAGGGTGAATAAGAGTGTATATGAGGCTAGGGTTTGGTGTATGGTGACTAGGGTTTGGAAAACCTAGAGAAGCTAGGGTTTTGGAAGTGTTCGAGCTCTGTATATTAAATATTGGTGTTTTTAGACTGAATTTGCAAACCTCTTTCATGCTGGAGGAGGCTCTGTATTTATAGAGATGGGATAGACCTGACGCTTGTTACAGTGGCGCTAGGCCAATTTTTCTCTTGGCACCACTAGAAGTGGCACTAGGCCAATTCTTGGCTTGGCGCCACTACTAGTGGCACCAGCCAGTTAGGAAAGTGTTTAGGTCAGTAAGCAACGTATCTTTGACTAGATTTGGGCCTCTGTACTAGTGACTACCATGCAATTTTTAGCCTGGCTTCACTAGGAGTGATTCCGGAAAGTCCGAGAATGGTTTGAAGAGGCCGAGAATGACTTGGAAGGCCGAAAAAGAGCATGGACACCTAAAATAGTGTCCCGGAGGTATTTGACTTGAAAAATGAGGACAAGATGTGTCGGAAGGGTTGACCGGGCCATTAGGGGTAAAACGGTCAATCAGGCCGGAAAGCTACCGGGACGAACTCGGATTGTCCCGGAAGAAGACTCGAGATTTGGAAACATTATTTAGAATATTCCCAAAGGTTTCCGGTTTGATTCCCAAAGGTTTCCGGTTTGATTCCCAGAGCCAGTGTGGTCGGAAAAGGTGACCGGCCCACTGGGGGCAAAACGGTCAGTTTACCCCGGATTTGTTGGAACTGACTCGGAATGATCCGGAAAGGTAAAGAAATGTTGAGAACACTATAAAAAGCATTCTCAAGAAGTTACCGGTTTGATACCCAGAGCCGGTGTGGTCGGAAAAGGAGACCGGCCCACCAGAGGCAAAATTGTCATTTTGCACAGGGTTTGCCGGAACTGACTCGGAATGATTCGAAATGGTAAAGAAAGGTTGAGAACACTATAAAAACCATTCTTGGAAAGTTACTGATTTGATACCCAGAGCCGGTGTGGTTCCCGGGGCATTCGAATGCTTAGGGGCAAAATCATCATCTTGACTGGAAAGTCTCGGAATTAGCCCGAAACTGATTAGAAGGCACCTAATCATGCTGGATTGCTTTTAAGACAATCTTGGAAGGTTGGAATGACCGTTCTGAAGACTCAGATGTGTTCTAGAGAAACGTGTTGGAAAAGGCCCAAGGGGCAGTTTGGTCATTTTTCACCAAAGTGGGCTAGCAGGCACCGGTGTTGACCTAGGTTTTGAGTGTTTCCGCCACTCTGACGGCGGTCGTGTGATACAGGGGTTTGTTGGCAATTCCCTATATTGACCTATTTGCGAGTATTTTCGCTACTCTGACGGTTGAGATGTTTGCGAGTATTTTTGCTACTCTGACGGTTCGCAATCATTTCTAAGACTACCTGATCTCGGGAAGCTGCTAAAGGGACTTAGCGCCTGAGAAGTCAATTTTCTAGGAAGGCGTGCCTAAACGGATATTTTTGCATTGGCGGGCTAGCAGGCACCAAAGGTGGACCGTTCTACCATCTAGGGGACATGGGGTCTCGTCCCGGTCGACAGGTTTAAAGGGACTTACCGTTTTGAAGAGATTTTCTTCGAAAAACGCGCTGGACCGTCTCGAGGAATAAACTGTCTCGAGAGAGGGATTGAAATTAAAAAGGGATCTTATCGTCTTTGGAAAGACGTGCCAAATTGAAGTAGATTTACCGTCTCGAGGAATAAACTGTCTCGAAAGAGGGATTGAAATTGGAAAGGGGCCTTATCGTCTTCGGAAAGACATGCCTGATTTGGAATAAATTTACCGTCTCGAGAAATAAACTGTCTCGAGAGAGGGGTTGGAATTGGAAAGGGGTCTTATCATCTTCGGAAAGACGTGCCTGATTTGGAACTAAAAAGGGGACTTACTGTCTTTGGAAAGACGTGCCTGGTTTGGAATAGATTTACTGTCTCAAGGAATCAACTGTCTCGAGAGAGGGGTTGGAGTTGGAATTGGAAAGAACAATGCTCCTAAGGGCATTTTGGTCATTTTGCCTCTATTTGGGCTTGGTGGGCTCGCGAACCGATGGACAGATGGGATTTGGACTTAGAAAGTTGGTTTCGATTGGAATATGTCCATATTGACTTGAGTACAAGTCTGGATGAAGTGTAGATTGCCGAGCGGTCAAAAATGGTGTGCTTTCACTCGGTCAACCCTTCTGACAAATCTTGTCATCCTTTTTCAAGTCCATTACCCCCCGAGACCTTATTCTGAGGGTTCCTGTCCCTTTTTGGGTTTTCGGGCCATTCCTGGTCCCTTAAATCCTTCCTGGACCTTCCGGAGCCACTCCTAGTGAAGCTAGGCTAAAAATTGCTTGGTAGTCACTAGTACAGGTGCCTAAATCTTTTGAAGATACGTTGTTTACCAACCTAAAAACTTTGCTAAGTGGCTGGCGCCACTAGACTACTAGTGGCACTAAGCCAAATATTGGCCTAACGCCACTCCTAGTGGCGCCAGAAGGGTTTTTGGTCTGGCGCCACTACAACAGGCGCCAGGTCATTCTTCTCTCTATAAATACAAAGCTTCCTCCAGAGTGAAAAAGGTCTGCAAACTTAGTCTAAAAACCCTACTTTTTGATACACAGAGCTCGTAGCCACCCAAAACCCTAGTCTTCTTTAGGTTTTCCAAACCCTAGCGACTATACACCAAACCCTAGCCTCCTATACACTCACATACACTCTCATATACTCATGCACTAGTCTCAAAGCCTCCATTGAAGACTTAAAGTGCTGCAACCAGAAGCTCTCGAAGATCAAGACGAAGGCTGAAGCAAAGACCAAAACAAAGCAAGAAAAATAAAGCGTGCAAACAAAAATAAAGAAGACACAAGGTAGGCTCTTTTTTTAAGTTTACGCATCTTTCTCCCTCTCTCTTCTCTGTCCGAACCCACTTGGGTTTTCTTCTATTTTAATCCCCCATCTTCTCCCCCCCCCCCCCCTTCTTGCATGCTTGAAGCAAAGGACTTCCCAGTCCATGTGTAGAATTAGGCTATTAGAGGGTCACCGTGTCGAGGGCTTTCTTTTAGTCTAACCGGAGACCACGTGGGTTCGGCCCCCTTGATTATGTGGTGAAGCCATTAACCTTGTATGTTCACGACCCCAACTTGCATTGTGCATATTATAATCTTGCATTCTTCCAAAATTCATTTTCAAACTCGTTTTCAAAACTTGCATTAACATTGTTTTCAAACTTGCATCAAAATCTTCTTTTTTAAAACTTGTTTTCAAAATCACAATCCTAAGGTGATTCTAGCCTTTCCATGGCTGGGGTTGCTTTAGGAAAGTGTTACATTTAAAGTGACCGATATGGTCCATATTTTCAAAATCCTTATTGTTTTGAAAACCAATATCTTAGAGTGGTTCTAACCTTCTTATGGTTAGAATCGCTTTAGGGAAGTGAGAAATTTTATATACTTTCTAAAAACTTTCTTTGCAAAAATCTCTCTTTCTAAAAACCTCTTTTTCAATATATTTTCTAAAAACTCTTCTCAATCTTCTTTCCAAAATTGTTTTCAAAAACTCCCTTCAAAAATCTATTTTCTAAAACTCTCTCCAATCTCCTTTCCAAAAACTCTCTTTTCAAAATCTACTTTCCAAAAACTCCTTATAAAGATCTCCTTCCAAAACCTCTCTTTCCAAAAACTCTCTCAAAGTTTTACTTTCCAAATTCCCTTTTGTAAACTTTCTTTTCAAAATTCACTTTCTAAAAACTCCTCTCCAGGATTTCCTTTCTAAAATCTCCCTTTCTAAAAACGCACTTTCCAAAATCTCTTCCCTTAGAGCCCAAGTCAATAGAACCCACGATTAGGAAACTCTAATTTTCTTCTCAAAAACATGATTTCCAATCTTGCCTTAAAACCTAGGTTTTCAAAATCTCCTTTTTACGCCTAAATCATAAGTTTCCAAAACCTAATTTCTACGTCAAAACTATAGTCTTCCAAATCTAGGGTTTCTAAAACTTCACCTACCAAATCCATGCCAAATCTAATCTTCCCTTTAGGAAACCAAATCTAATCTCCCCTTTTAGGAAACTAGATCCAACCCTCTATATTTGGAAACAAAATCAAACCATCTTTTTTTATAAACAAAATCTAATCCCTTGTTTTAGGAAATAGGAGTCTCAATCCTTTCTAATCTAAATCTTTCCTAATTCAACTCCTTCCTAATCTCATACGTTCCTAAACTTTAGGTTTTCAAAACATAAACTTTCAAATCTTTCCTTAAACTTTCAACTTCCAAATCCTTCTTAGTTTAAGCCTTTCCTAATTTCATACCCTTCCAAATTTCGACTTTCCAAATCTAAATCTTCAAATCTTTCTTAAACTCAAACCTTTCCTAATTTCAAGAATTTCTAAAACTCAAACTTTGAATCCTTCTAAAATTCTAAACTTTCCTAAACTTCAAATCTTTCCAAATCTAAAACTTTCTAAACTCAAAACTTTCTTTCAAAACTTTCCTATTTCAAAAACATTTCAATTCTAAAACATTTCAAATTCAAAACTTTCCAATTTCAAAACTTTCTTAAAATGAAACATTTCCTATTTCAAAACTTTCCTAAACCAAAACTTTCCTAAATCGAAACTTTTCTAAACCAAAACTTTCCTAAAATGAACTTTCCTAATTCAAACCTTTCTTAAATTCCAAATTCCCTAATCTTCCAAGTCCAATATTCGAGTCAAATCTTTTCTCAAATCTTTTCTAAGTCAAGACAAGTCTTTCTTAATCTCAAGTCCTTTCTAAATCCCATTTTTCTTAAGTCTAGGTTTCCTAAAACCAAGCTTTCCAAAATCAAATCTTTTCAAATCTTCCAATCAAAGTTTAATCTCTCAATCTTCCAATTCAAATTCCAATTCAATTTCTTCTTCCATATCAAATCTTCTATTTTCTGTCAGACTCTTGCCCGAACTACGACTGACCTGATTCCTCCAAAAGGATACGTAGGCAACACTCATGGGTGCGGTCATAACTTCTTTCAAATCTCCAATTCTACAATCTTCTTCTAGTTTCCAATTTCCTAATCCCTTCCAAGTTTCCAATTCCATAACTGCTTTCCAATTTCCAATTCTATGTTCTATTTCCAACTTCCAATTCTAAAAATTTATTTTCAATCCTCAATTTTAATTTCTAAACTTTCTTTCTAATTTTAAACTTCGATTCTTCTTTTCCAAATCTATTTTCCAACTCTATTTTTCTTGCATTTACACATCATGCATCATTCTTTTAAAAATCTTTTCTAAAGTGGATAGGATTGCACATTTGTTAGTTGAAGACTCTCATAGGTGAATCTAGGGTGAATAGACATGTAAGTACTGCAAGGGCGGGGTAGAGTGATGGCCTAGTGTATCTTTCCTACACGTAACCAACCTCCGAACCTAGGATCACTGTTTTCGTAAGACCAAATGGATTTATTTTTTTTAAAAAAAAAGGGCTTAAATATTTTTCAAAGGTTGCTAAATAACCTATTTTCTTAAAAACCCTCTCCTGAGGAAGTATTTTCAAAATCGTTTTCAAAAACCCTAAGTATAGTCTTCGGATTGTACTTAGTTTTTAGATGACCTAAGTCACCTTAATCAAGTTAGGTGGTGACTCCAAATATTTTTCAAAAGCCCTTTATTCAAATCAATTTTTAATTTAAACCTAGTCGCACTCATTCTTCTAGGAGGGTGAGTTCTAACGAAAGAGTACAGTGTTTTTCCCGCTTGTGTGTGTATTCCTTGAGTGCGAAAAATCTAGGCGCGACAACATATATAAACTATTTACAAAGAATGTCCTAGGATTTCCCTAAGGCCCATACTCTCAAGATTCTGTTTCCCTTCCAGGATTTTGCCTCATTCAATTTTGTCCCATTCTTATCGGGATGTGATAGCATTTACACCATTCTCCAGGGATCTTGACCTTTTGGTTTGTTATCCCATCCCTACTTTCTATAGGGTTGTTGTTTGGGGTTTTTCTTATCTCACTTGGTTTTCTCTCTCAAATTTTCAAAATGCCACCGTAGCTTGAGCGACAACACGCATACCCTTTACAGAGCGATAAACAGTTAAGCCCTCAACGCGAGAAGACTTCTTTTAGGATTGTAATGTAGGCTGGGTTTAGGGGTTGTAAAAAACAGAGGGATACGTAGGCTCAAAGATCTTCTCTTAGTGGATTGTTTAAACCAAAACCATCTGAGCACACCTTGGAGCATAAGATTGCCCTTGCGTTCCCTTCCAGTTCTCCTTTCTCATCCTATTTGTCTTGGTATTGTTCAGGCTTATTTGGGACTAAGCAATTCTCGTTGATCAGAGAGGACTTTAATTTGGACCATAACGTAGGCTAGGTTAAGGGGTTTATGAATGAAAGGGTATAAAGGCTCAAACATTATCACTTATTGGGTTTTAAAAGACCAATGATCACCTTTGGCAACTTAACTTCCATTCACTTCTTTCTTCTTTCCTTCATACTCTTGTTGTTCTTCTGGACCGCTTTCTGCTTTCTAATCTAGGATTTTTTTCCTCTTTTTTTTTTTATCAATAAATTTGTTACTAAGTTAACTTTTGGATATGCCAGCTTTTTCATTTGTATTTTGGGATGACAGTATCTTCCTTTGAAGATCCCACAAACACAATATCTTCTTTACTAGAGACGGCTTTGACGCCATAACTTCTTAAAGATCACCATTTTCATCATTGCTCATTATATCTTCTTGGAAATCACCCTTTCATCATTGCTTATTAGTTCCTACTCATGGCCTTTGCTTTAACCTAGTATGGGCGGTGATCATCTGGTCAGTTTTCTTAAGGAAAGGAACCGGCTCAAGTGGGCTTTGTAAAGGGATTTGTTTGTGTATGGTAGAAGAAATGAGGGTCTTTCATCACTTCAGTAAACCACTATATATTCTATAGAATCAACTACTCTGTACTTACCCCAGTGTGGGGGATGGTTATGGGTTTGGGGATATCTAAAAAGAGATCACTGACGGCTCTAGTGGGCTGAGCAAAGGATAGTGTTTATTTGGGATAAATAGAACAATGGCTCCTTCATCATTTTGAGTACTCGGCTACCCATCGCTTAGCCATGATATCATGCAAGTTTCACATCTTCGATGAACTTCACACCTTTCTGTTAAGACTGTTTTCTTCCTATCTCTCACTCGCTCTTTGTCTCTCAAAGGTTTTAACCCTCCTTTAAATGGGTTGCCCATGCTATCCCATCCTTCAAGTCAAGTTATTACAAAATGGGAAAGAATCCCTAAAAGTAGTAATCATCCACAAGAGTATAAGACAAAGGGATAAATTAAAAACTACCTATTTTCATTTAAAAATATGATTACATGGCATGCAATGTTTATTTAAAGAAGATATGCCAGAAATAGATAGACGAAAAGAAAATAAACGAATTTTGTGGAAACCTCCCTTTTCTTGTGGACCTCTTGGTGAGAAACCTCAACAGGGTTTTGAAACTGTGTCAACTTCTTTGGTATTTCATTTTCTAGGTGTTTCACCAAATGACAGAGGGTGGATTAACAAATCTCTTGTGGTGTTTGGCATGCACTTGGAAGATAGGAGATTCTTTTGTAGTAATACACAGGTCTGACAGAACTTTGCAAACGATGAAGCCTTCTTCTGCATGGACAGTGATTGTCGCGGCATGGCTGGGAGGTAATGTCTTGTAGATGGATGATTAGTTCTGCTTGCTCCTTGATATAGGTTCGGCCTCTTCTAACAACTAGGGTTATCCTCCCATGAGTTTGAATCTGGTGAGGCACTATAGGGATTCTATGAATCCAATTGTGCTCTCTAACCTAGAAAAAGAAAAAGAAAAACAGAATGCAGTCAGCACGTGGAGTTAGAGGTTTTATATGATGCATGTCCTATGAAGGGTCCTTGCTTTGAGGGAATCTAGGCATGATGACAAGTCCATTTTGGAGGTAGAGTTTTGCCCGTATTATGCCATACAATACATCTTGGAATGGATATGAGCATAATAGAAGTGAACGTGGGAGTACTATGATGACAATAAGTGCATGTTTTAAAGAAACCCCTTCTTGTCTTGCTTCTGTCTTCGGTTCTCTTGGTACTTGGAGATGAGGATGGGGAGGATAGAAGACAAAAAACGAAAAGGAAATTAGTGTCTTGATTTGAAATTTTTTTTATGTAATGCAATTCCTAGGGGTGCCCCTACTTAAGAGGGAGACTAAGCATGATGTATTGGCTCACTTTTGGAGATAGAGGGTTTGCCCCTGTATGTCAATACCTTACCATAGATAATACATTCATTCATACGTTCAATTCCAAAAAGTAAAATAATACATTGAACTTTGAATTTAGAATACAAGAGGAAATAGAGTACACTTTTAATGAGGAAGAGGGAAACATTTTTCTTTGGACTTCCACCTATCGAGTTTTACATATGAAATCCTAAACTACTCTTGAGTCTTTGGGTTCGCCTTCTTCAAATTCGATGTTGAGGAGGTGGCTGAGAGACCTTGATTGATTGCCCCTTGTGTTCTTGGCAATCCTATCTTTGTGAGCATAGAGGGATTGGGGCCCCTCTTATGGGATGACCTGAAATTCATGCCATGAATCCTTAGGGTTACATGGGAACCCTTAGGGTTTGAGTAGGTTTAATGCAAGGGAGAGTATCCTTGGTGCCACTCTCTTTGGGTTGATCATATGCATGAGAATGTAGTGACTTGAGTTACTTCAGAACTCTTGTCTTGGGATGCAATATTACATACATGAATATAGATGCAAAGAGCATAAGGAGAGAGAATGCAATTAAAGTAAATATGCATACATGAACAGTTAGACAAGCATTATAACATAAAGAATATAGTCATTACAACAACAGGAATAAACAGGTATATAGAAAAGTAAAAGCAGTTGCCCTTTCTTCCATGGTTTTGGAAAAAGGTGTGCGTGTCTTAAATCCAGCAGAGGTTCAGCTGTGCATGGTGTTTACATGAGCATGAGGTTGGTTCCCAAATCTTCAAACCTAAGCTCACTCTCCGAGGTGGTGCCATGATCGGATGGTGATCCGAGCAGGGGAACCATCAAGAGGCCGTATGTGAATAAACTGATAGAGCATCTTGCCCATAACCAATATACCATTCCCTCTTCTAACTAAAAGGGACAGATCAGGCTAAATAATGCAAGTATGTAGAATGCAAGTGAGTGTACAATGTGTGTGTGATTTTTTTTTTTTCTTAAAGCGGAGGAAAGAGCTCAACAACTCCCATTCATCCTGTTCATCACATTCATGCATAACAGTTAATAAAATAATATTGTAAACAAAAAGCGCACCTACAAAACAAAGAGTTAGTATGTAGATAGCAAACTTAATGCAAGATAATATGAATGGAATTAAATGCATGCTTTTGAAAACAACTTTGAAAATTTGATTTTGAAAATTGAAAGTGGATAGAATTGGACAAGTTAATTGAAGACTCTACATGGGTGAAGGGTGAAGAGACATGACTATGGCCTAACCCTCTAAGTGTCCCTAATGGAGTCGGCAACTGTCGTGCCCAGATTTTTCGCACTCGAGGAATACACACACAAGCAGGAAAAATATTGTACTCTCTTATTAGAACTCATCCTCCTAGAAGAATGAGTGCAACTAAGTTTGAATTGAAAATTGATTTAAATAAAGGGCTTTTGGAAAACAATTTGGAGTCGCCACCTAACTTGATTAAGGCGAGTTAGGTCACCTAAAAACTAACCACAATCCGAAGACTACACTTAGGATTTTTGAAAAAAAAAGTTTTTGAAGACTTCCTCAAGAGAGGGTTTTTAAGAAAATAGATTGTTTAGTAACCTTTAGAAAATATTTAAGCTCTTTTTTGAAAATAACTCCATTTTGGTCTTTCGAAATCAATGATCTAAGTTTGGAGGTTGATTACGTGTAAGGAAGACACACTAAGCCATCACCCTACCCCGCCCTTGCGGTACCTACATGTCTATTTACCCTAGATTCACCTATTAGAGTCTTCGATTAATATGTGTCCAAAACTATCAACTTTAGAAAAAGAATGATGCAAGATATGCAATTGCAGGAGAAGAGAGTTTGAAAATAGATTTGAAAGGAACTGAATTTGATTTGAAAGATAGATTTGATTTTGAAAGAAAGTTTTGGAGATTGGAAATAGAGATTTGGAAATAGAAATTTAGAATTAGAAGTTTGAAATAGATCATGGAATTGGAAGTTGGAAAAAAGTTGTGTCTATGTATCCCTTTGAAGAAATCAGGTCAGTCGTAGTTCAGATAAGAGTCCGATAGAAAATAGAAGGTTTGATTTGAACTTAGAATAGAATATTTGAAATTGGAATTTAGAATTGAAGAGATTGGAAAGATAGAACTTGGAAGAAGGATTTGGACTTGTTTTGGAAAGATTGAGATTTAGGAAACCTACACTTAAGAAAGATAGGATTTAAGAGGGACTCGAGATTAAGAAAAATTTGACTCGAATATTAGACTTGAAAGATTATGGAAAGATTGGATTTAGGAAAGATTCGAATTAAAGAAGTTTCAAAATAAGAAAGTTTCATTTCAAGAAAGATTTCGAATTAGGAAAGAATTAAAATTAGAAAGTTTTGAAATTGGAACGTTTTGAAATAGGAAAGTTTTGAAATTAGAAAGTTTTAACTTAAGAAAATTTTGGATTTGGAAAGATATGAAATTTAGAAAGTTTAGAATTTTGGAAAGATTTGAATTTGAGAAAGGTTTGAATTTAGGAAGTTTGGAAATTTTAGATTTGGAAAGTTAAAATTTTGGAAAGGTGTAGAGTTAGGAAAGGTTGGAATTTAAGGAAGATTTAGATTAGGAAAAATTTAAGAGTTCAAGTTTTGGAAACTTGAGATTTAGGAAAGTATGAGATTAGGAAGGATTGGAATTAGGAAAGATTTGGATTAGGAAGGATTGGGATTAGGAAGAATTGAGATTCTTATTTCCTAAAACAAAAAATTGGATTTTGTTTCTGTAAACACCCTATTTTTGACCACTCGGCAGTCTATGCTTCGTCCAGACTTGTACTCAAGTCAATATGGACGTATTCCAATCGAAACTAACTTTCTAAGTCCCAAATCCCGTCTGTCCATCACTTCGCGGGCCTGCTAGGCCCAAATAGAGGCAAAATCATCAAAATGCCCTTAGGGGCATTGTTCTTTCCAATTCCAACTCCAACCCCTCTCTCGAGACAGTTGATTCCTCGAGACGGTAAATCTACTCCAACTAGGCACGTCTTTCCGAAGACAGTAAGTCCTCTTCCAATTCCAATCCCTCTCTCGAGACAGTTTATTCCTCGAGATGGTTCTAAATCAGGCGCGTCTTTCCGAAGACGATAAGACCCCTTTCCAATTCTAATCCCTCTCTCGAGACAGTTTATTCCTCGCGACGGTTCCAAATCAAGCACGTCTTTCCGAAGACGATAAGACCCCTTTTCAATTCCAATCCCTCTCTCGAGATAGTTTATTCCTCGAGACGGCTCCAAATCAGGCATGTATTTCCAAAGACAGTAAGTCCCCTTTCCAATTCCAATCCCTCTCTCGAGATAGTTTATTCCTCGAGACAGTTCCAAATCAGGCCCGTCTTTCCGAAGACGATAAGACCCCTTTCCAATTCCAATCCCTCTCTCGAGACAGTTTATTTCTCGAGACGGTCCGACACGTTTTTCGAAGAAAATCTCTTGGAAACAGTAAGTCCCTTTAAACCTGTCGACCGGGATGAGACCCCAAGTCCCTTAGATGGTAGAACGGTCCACCTTTAGCGCCTGCTAGCCTGCCAATGCAGAAATGTCCATTTAGGCACACCTTTGAAGACTTGAAGAGCTGCAATCCGAAGTTTGAAGATTGAAGACGAAGATCAAGTTGAAGACCAAAGACAAGCAAGGCGCGCAAAATAAACAAGACATACGGTAGGCTTTCTTTTTAAATTTCTGCACTTCCCCCCCTCTCTTCTCTCTCCTAACCCACTTGATTTTTCTTTATTTTAATCCCCCATCTCTTTCCCCCCCCCCCCCTCTTTTCTTTGCATGCTTGAAACAAGGGGACTCCCGGTCCATGTGTAAGATTAGACTATTGGAGGGTCACCGTGTCGAGGGCTTTCCTTTAGGCGAACCGGAGACCACATGGGTTTGGCCCCCTTGATTATGTGGTGAAGCCTTAACCTTGTATGTTCACGACCCCAAACTTGCATTGTGCATATCATGATCTCGCATCTTCCAAAAATTGTTTTCAAACTTGTTTTTAAAACTTGCATTCAACTTGTTTTTAAAATTGCATCAAAATCTCTTTTTCAAAACTTGTTTTCAAAATCACAATCCTAGGGTGATTCTAGCCTTTCCATGGCTAGGATTGCTTTAGAAAAGTGTTACATTTAAAGTGACTTTCATGGTCCATATTTTCAACCCTTATTGTTTTCAAAACCACTTTCTTAAAGTGGTTCTAGCCTTCTTATGATTAGAATCGCTTTAAGAAAGTGAGATGTTTTTATACTTTCTAAAAACTTTCTTTTCAAAAGTCTCTTTTCCTAAAAATCTCTTTTTCAACATACTTTCCTAAAACTCTCCTTTCTAAAGTTGTTTTCAAGAACTCCCTCCCAAAAATCTATTTTTCAAAACTCTCTTTTTCAACTCCTTTCCAAAATCCTCTCCCCAAAATCCACTTTCTAAAAACGTTTCCTAAAAATCTTTCCTAAAAACTCTCTCCAACAATCTCTTTCCAAAGATCTTTCTAAAATACTTTCTTTCCAAAATCTTCCTTCTAGAAACTCCTCTCTAGGATTTCGTTCCAAAAACTTGTTTTCAAAAACACACTTTCCAAAAACTCTTTTTTTTTAAAATCTCTTTTCAAAAACTCTATCTTCAAAATTCACTTTCCAAACACTCGTCTCTAGGATTTCCCTTCTAAAAATCTTCGTTTCCAAAAAACTCACTTTCCAAAAAGCCCTTTCTTTAGAGCCCAAGTCAAGCCCTAGAACCCACGATTAGGAAATCCTAATTTTTTTCCCAAAAACATGGTTTTCAAACTTGCCTTAAAACCTAAATTTCCAAAACCTCTTGTTTTCACATCAAAACTATACATATTTCCAAAACCACCTATTTTCTACGTCAAAACTATAGTTTTCCAAATCCAGGGTTTCTAGAAACTTCCCTTTCCAAATCCTTGTCAAATCCTACCTTCCGTTTAGGAAACCAAATCCAATCTCCCTGTTTATGAAACTAGATCTAATCCTCCATTTTTGGAAACAAAATCAAACCTTCTCTTTTAGAAACAAAATCCAATCCCTTCCTAATCCAACTCTTTCCTAATCTTCTACCTTCCTAAATCTTAACTTGAACATAAAAATATTTCCTAAATTTTAAAACTCAAAATCTAAATCTTTCCTAATTCAACTCTCTCCTAATTTCCTACCCTTCCAAACCATAAGTTTCCTAAAACTTCCAAATCTTTCCTTAAACATTAAACTTTCAAATCTTTCCTAATTCAACCCTTTCCTAATTCTACCCCTTTCCAAATCTTAACTTTCCAAATCCAAGTTTTCAAATCTTTCCTAAACTTAACTTTTCCTAATTTCAAGGTTTTCTAAAACTCAAACTTCAAAACTTTTTAAATCCTAAGCTTTTTAAATTCGAAACTTTCAAACTCTAAAATTTCCTAAATCCTAAACTTTCTAAATTTCAAACCTTTCTAAATCTAAAGCTTTCTAAATTCAAAACTTTCTTAATTCAAAGCCTTCTTAAGTTGAAACTTTCTTAATTCAAACCTTTTCTAAATCTTTCCAAATTTAAAATCTTTCTAAAATTCTAAGCTTTCCAAATTCAAAACTTTCTTAACTTGAAACTTTTCAAATTCTAAACCTTTCTTAAACTAAACTTACCTAATTCAAAACATTTCTAAATTCAACACTTTCCTATTTCAAAACCTTTCTTAAAACAAAACTTTCCAATTTTCAAAACTTTCCTATTTCAAAACATTCTGTAAGCACCCCATTTTTGACCGCTCAGTAGTCTACACTCCGTCCAGACTTGTTTTCAAGTCATTGTGGGCATATTCCCATCGAAACCAATTCTCTAGGTCCAAATTCCGTCTTTCTATCGCTTCGCGGGCCTGTCAGGCCCAAATAGAGGCAAAATCACCAAAATGCCCTTAGGGGCATTGTCCTTTCCTTTCCGATTCCAACCCCTCTCTCGAGATAGTTTATTTCTCGAGACGGTTCCAATCCAGGCACGTCTCTTCGGAGACGGTAAGACCCCTTTCCAATCCGACTCTCGAGACAGTTTATTCCTCGAGACGGTTCCAATCCAGGCACGTCTCTTCGGAGACAGTAAGACCCATTTTCAATCCCTTTCTCGAGACAGTTTATTCCTCGAGACGGTTCCAATCCTAGGCACGTCTCTTCAGAGACGATAAGACCCCTTTTCAATCCCACTCTCGAGACAGTTTATTCCTCGAGACGATTCCAATCCAGGCACGTCTCTTCGGAGACGATAAGTCCCCTTTCCAATCCCACTCTCGAGACAGTTTATTTCTCGAGACGGTTCCAATCCAGGCGCGTCTCTTCGAAGACGATAAGACCCCTTTCCAATCCCTCTCTCGAGACAGTTTATTCCCCGAGACGGTCCGAGTAGCGAAACTACTCACAAAACCGTTAGAGTAGCGGAAATACTCACAAATAGGTCGATATAGGGAATTGGCAACAAACCCCTGTGTCACGATGACCGCTGTTAGAGTGGCGGAAACACTCAAAACCCAGGTCAACACTAGTGTCTGTTAACCCACTTTGGTGAAAAATGATCAAACTGTCCTTTGGACCTTTCCGAAACTTTTCGGTCAAAATGACCATTTTGCCCCTAGGCATCCGAATACCCCGGGAACCACACCGGCTCTGGGTATCAAACCGGTAATGTCTCGAGAATACTTTTTATAGTATTCTCAACCTTCCTTTATCTTTCCGGATCATTCCGAGTCAGTTCCGGCCAACTCGGTGCAAAATGACCGTTTTGCCCCTGGAGGGCCGGTCTCTTTCTTCGACCACACCGGCTTTGGGTATCAAACCAGTAACCTCCTGAGACTACTTTTTATAGTGTTCTCAACCTTCCTTTACCTTTCCGGATCATTCTGAGTTAGTTCCGGCAAACCCAGTACAAAATGACCGTGTTGCCCTTGGTGGGCCAGTCACCTTTTCCGACCACACCGGCTCTGGGAATCAAAACCGAAAACCTTTAGGAACATTCTAAATAATGTTTTCAAATCCCAAGTCTTCTTCCGGGACAGTTCGAGTCTGTCCCGGTAGTTTCCCGGTCCGATTGACCGTTTTGCCCCTAAAGGCCCGGTCAACCTCTCCGACCCATCTTATCCTCATTTCTCAAGTCAAATACCTCCAGGTCACTATTTTAAGTGTTCCTACTCTTTTCCAGCCTTCCAGGTCATTCCCGGCTCCTTCAAATCATTCCCAGACTTTCCGGAGTCATTCCTAGTGAAGCCAGGCTAAAAATTGCACGGTAGTCACTAGTACAGGCGCCCAAATCTAGTCAAAGATACGTTGCTTGCTGACCTTAAACATTTTCTAATTGGCTGGCGCCACTAGTAGTGGCGCCAAGCCAAAAAATGGCCTGGCGCCACTAGTGTAAACTTTGGCCTGGCGCCACTACAACAGGCGCCAATATTGTCCAACCTTTATAAATACAGAGCCTCATTCAACGTGAAAAGGATCCGCAAACTCAACTTAAAAATCATATATTTCGATATACAGAGCTCGAGCACCTCAAAAACCCTAGCCACCTTAGGTTTTCCATACCCTAGCCACCCTATACAAACCCTAGTCTCCTATACACTCATACACACCCCCATACACTCATACACTAGCTTTCAACCCTCCTTGGAAGAGTTGAAGAGCTGCAATCAAAAGTTTGAAGACAACTCTTGAAGACTGAAGATGAAGATCAAGACGAAGACCGAAGACCGAAGACAGCACGACGCGCAAAATAAAAAAGAGACATACGGTAGGCTTTCTATTTAAATTTTCGCACTCCCCTCCTCTCTCTTCTCTCTCCAACCCACTTGGGTTTTTTCTATTTTAATCCCCCATCTCTTTCCTCCCCTTTCTTTGCATGCTTGAAACAAGGGGATTCCCGGTCCATGTGTAGGATTGGGCTATTGGAGAGTCACCGTGTCGGGGGCTTTCTTTTAGTCTAACCAAAGATCACGTGAGTCCGGCCCCCTTGATTATGTGGTGAAGCCTTAGCCTTGTATGTTCACGACCCCAAATTGCATTGTGCATATCATAGTCTTGCATCTTTCAAAATTCGTTTTCAAACTCGTTTTCAAAATCGTTTTCAAACTTGTTTTTAAAATTGCATTAAAATCTCTTTTTCAAAAACTTGTTTTCAAAACCACAATTCTAGGGTGATTCTAGCCTTTCCATGGCTAGGGTTGCTTTAGAAAAGTGTTACATTAAAAGTGACCTTTTGGGTCTATATTTTCAAATCTTATTGTTTTCAAAACCACTTTCTTAAAGTGGTTCTAACTCTCTTATGGCTAGAATCGCTTTAGGAAAGTGAGATGTTTTCATACTTGCCAAAGAACTCTCTCTTCAAAAATCTTTTCCTAAAAATCTCTTTTTCAACATACTTTCCTAAAACTCTTCTCTTCAAAGTTGTTTTCAAAAATTCCCTCCAAAATCTATTTTTAAAAAAAGTTTTTTTTTTTTTCAACTCCTTTCCAAAAACTCTTTCTCCTCAAAATTCACTTTCTAAAAATATTTCCTAAAATCTTTCCAAAAACTCTCTTTCCAAAATCTTTCCTCTAGAAACTACTTTCTAAGATTTTCCTTCTAAAATCTTCGTTTCTAAAAAAAAAAACACACTTTCCAAAAACTCTTTCCTTAGAGCCCAAGTCAAGTCCTAAAACCCACAATTAGGAAACCCTAATTTTCTTCCCAAAAACATGGTTTTTAAACTTTGCCCCAAACTTAGGTTTCCAAAACCTCTTGTTTTCACATCCAAACGATACACGTTTCCAAAACCTATTTTTTACGTCGAAACTATAATTTTCCAAAACTAGGGTTTCTAGAATCTCCCTTTCCAAATCCTTGCCAAATCTAATCTTCCGTTTAGGAAACCAAATCCAATCCTCCGTTTTTGGAAACAAAATCAAACCTTTACTTTTAGAAACCAAATCTAATCCCTTCCTAATCCAAACCTTTCTTAATTCAATTCCTTCCTAAATCATAAGTTTCCGAAACCTAAACTTCAAATCTTTCCTTAAGTTTCAAAATCCAAATCTTTCCTAAATTCACATCCTTCCTAAGCTTCTCCTTTCCTAAATCTTAAGTTTCCAAAACTTAAATATAAAAATCTTTCCTAAATTTCAAAACTCAACTTTCGAATCTTTCCTAATTCAACCCTTTCGTAATTCTACCCTCCTTTTAAATCTTAACTTTTCAAACCTAAGTTTTCAAACCTTTCCTAAATTCAAACCTTTTCCAATTTCAAGATTTTCTAAAATTCGAACTCTAAAACTTTCTAAATCTTAAACTTTCCTAAATTTCAAATCTTTCCAAATTCAAAGCTTTCCAAGTTCAAAACTTTCTTAAGTTAAGACTTTCTAAATCTAAAAACTTTCTAAATTCTAAACTTTCCAAAACTTCGACATCTTTTCAAATCTAAGACTTTTCTAAACTCAAAACTTTCTTAATTCAAACATTTCCTAAACTGAAAACTTTCCTTTTTCAAACTTTTCCCAAAACGAAACTTTCTTATTTTCAAAACTTCCTTGTTTTCTAAACTTTTCCACTTTCAAAACTTCCCTTTTTCAAAGCATTCCAAAATTCAAAATTTTCTTAACTTGAAACTTTCTAAATTCTAAGTCTTTCTTAAACTAAACTTTCTTAATTTAAAACATTTCTAAACTCAACACTTTCTTATTTCAAAACCTTTCTTGAAACAAAACTTTTCGATTTTCAAAACTTTCCTAATTTGGGAACTTTCCTAATCTTAAAACCTTTCCTTTTTCGAAAACTTTCTAAACTCGAAGCTTTCCAATTTCAAAACTTTCTAAAAATGAAACTTTCCTAATTCGAAACTTTCCTAAATCGAACCTTTCCTAATTCGAACATTTTCTAAAATCCAATCTTTCCAAATCTTCCAAGTCTAACATTCCAATCTAATCTTTCTTAATCTCAAGTCTTTCCTAGGTCTCCTACCTTTCCTAAGTCTAGTTTTCCTAAACCTCCATCTTTCCAAAACCAAGTCTGTCCAAAATCAATCTTTCCAAAGCAAGTCCAATCTTCTCAATTCCAATTTTCAATCTCCTCTTCTAATCTCAAATCAAATTCAATTTTCAATTCAATCTCTTTCTTTCAATCAAATTAATCTCTTTTCAATCGGACTTCGGTCCGAACTACGACTGACCTGATTCCCCCAAAGGGATACGTAGGCAACCTTCATAGGTACAGTCACAACACTTTTCAAACTTTCAATTCCACCCTCATGGGTGCAGTTTCCATCTTTCCAAATCCCAAATTCCAATCTACTTTCAAACTTCTAATTTTAAAATTTCTACTTTCAAACTTTCCAATTTCAATTCCATCTCTTCAAATCTATTTTCAAATCAAATAAAACTCTTTCCAAATCTATTTTTTTTTTAATTCTCTTCTATTGCACTTGCATATCATGCATCATATTTTTCAAACATTATTTTTCTAAAGTGAATAGGGTTGAACATATGTTAATTAAAGACTCTCATAGGTGAATCTAGGGTAAATTGACATGTAGGTACCGAAAAGGCGGGGTAGGGTGATAGCTTAGTGCGTCTTCCCTACACGTAACCAACCTCCGAACTTAGAATCACTGTTTTCATAGACCAAAAGGAGTTATTTTTCAAAAAGAGCTAAATATTTTCCAAAGGTTGCCAAACAGCCTGTTTTCTTAAAAACCCTCTCCTGAGGAGATATTTTCAAACTGTTTTCCAAAACCCTAAGTGTAGTCTTCAGATTATTCTTAGTTTTTAGGTGACCTAACTCACCTTAATCAAGTTAGGTGGTGACTCCGAATCTTTTTCAAAAGCCCTTTATTCAAATATATTTTCAATTCAAACCTAGTCGCACTAATTCTTCTAGGAGGGTGAGTTCTAACGAGAGAGTACAGCATTTTTCCCACTTGTGTGAGTATTCCTCGAGTGCGAAAAATCTGGGCGCGACACATTCCAAATTCAAAACTTTCCTAAGTTGAAACTTTCCTAATTCCAAAACTTTACTAAGTCGAAAACTTTCCTAATTCGAAACTTTCCTAAATCGGACCTTTCCTAATTCGAAACTTTCCTAAATTGGACCTTTCTTAATTCGAACATTTCCTAATTCCAATCCTTTCCTTCATCTTCCAAGTCCAACATTCAAGTCAAATCTTTCTAAATCTCAAGTCCTTTCAAATTCTCTCTTTCCTAAGTCTAGGTTTCCTAAAACCAAGTTTTCCAAAGTCAAGTCTTTTCAAATTTTCCAATCAAAGTTCAATCTCCCAATCTTCCAATCTAATTTCCAATTCAATCTCTTTCTTCCAATCAACTCTTCTATTTTTAATCGGACTCTTGTCCGAACTACGACTGACCTGATTCCTCCAAAAGGATACGTAGGCAACCCTCATGGGTGCGGTCACCACATTTTTCAAGTCTCTATCTTCACATTTTTCAAATCTCAAATTCTACAAAATCTTTTCAAATCTCCAATCTATTTTCTAACTTCCAATTCTAAATTTCTATTTTCAAATCCCTTTTCTCAAATCTCTTTTTCAATTTCAATTTCAAGTCTATCTTTTCAAATCTCTTTCTTTTCAAATCAAATCAAATTCTTCTTTTCAAATCTATTTCCAAATCTCTTTTCTTGCATTTGCATATCATGCATCATGTTAGTTTCTTTTCAAACATTATTTTTCTAAGGTGGATAGGATTGAACAATAGTTAGTTAAAGACTTTCATAGGTAAATCTAGGGTAGATTGACATGTAGGTACCGAAAGGGCGGGGTAGGGTGATGGCTTCGTGCGTCTTCCCTACACGTAATCAACCTCCAAACCTAGGATCACTGATTTCAAAGACCAAAAAGGAGTTATTTTCAAAAAAGGGCTAAATTTTTTTCCAAAGGTTGCCAAACAACCTGTTTTTCTTAAAAACCCTCTTTTGAGGTGATATTTTCAAAATTGTTTTCCAAAACCCTAAGTGTAGTCTTCAGATTATTCTTAGTTTTTGGGTGACCTAACTCACCTTAATCAAGTTAGGTGGCGACTCTAAATCTTTTTCAAAAGCCCTTTATTCAAATCTATTTTCAATTCAAATCTAGTTGCACTCATTCTTCTAGGAGGGTGAGTTTTAACGAGAGAGTACAGTATTTTTCCCGCTTGTGTGAGTATTCCTCGAGTGCGAAAAATCTGAGCGCGACAGTTTTGAAAAAGAGATAATTTGATTTTATTTCCAAAAATAGAGGATTGGATCTAGTTTCCTAAATGGGAGATTGGATTTGGCATGGATTTGGAAAAGGAAGTTTTAGCAACCCTAGATTTGGAAGACTATAGTTTTGATGTAGAAAATAGGTTTTGGAAACCTAGGTTTTGAGGCAAGAGTGAAAATCATGTTTTAAGAAAGGAAATTAGGTTTTCCTAATTGTTGGCTCTAGGGTTTTACTTGGACTCTAAGAAAAGAGATTTTTGGAAAGTGAGTTTTTAGAAAGGGAGATTTTTGAAAGGAAATCCTAGAGAGGAGTTTTTAAAAAGTAAACTTGAAAAGAGAGTTTTTCAAAAGGGATTTTGGAAAGTAAAACTTTGAGAGAGTTTTTGGAAAGAGAGGTTTTGGAAGGAGATCTTAAAAATGAAGTTTTTGAAAAGTGAATTTTGAAAATAGAGTTTTTGGAAAGAGAGGTTTTGGAAGGAGATCTTAAAAAGGAGTTTTGGAAAGAGTTTTTAAGAAAGAGATTTTAGCGAATGTTTCCAGAAAGTGAATGTTAAAAGGAGCTTTTTTGGAAAAGAGTTTTGAAAAGAGTTTTGGAAAATAGATTTTTGAAGGGAGTTTTTAGAAAACAATTTTTGGAAAAAGAGATTGGAGAGAGTTTTTAGAAAGTATGTTGGAAAATATATTTTGAAGAAGATTTTAAAAAGAGGTTTTGGAGAGAATTTTAAAAAAGAAAGAGATTTTGAAGAGTAAGTTTGGAAAAAACAATTTAGAAAGAGATGGAATACGGACTTTTACAAGTTTCTAAAAATATCACACTTTCCTAAAATGAATCTAACCATAAGAAGTTTAGAACCATTCTAGGATTGTGGTTTGAAAACAACAAGGATTTGAAAATATGGACCATAAAAGTCACTTTAAATGTAACACTTGCCTAAAGCAACCCTAGCTATGAAAAGGCTAGAATTATCCTAGGATTGTGATTTTGAAAACAAGTTTTGAAGAAGAAGATTTAATGCAAGTTGTGAAAAGAAGTTTAAAAACGAATTTTGGAGGAATGTAAGATCATGATATGCACAATGCAAGTTGGGGTCGTGAACATACAAGGTAAAGGCTTCACCACATAATCAAGGGAGCCGAACCCAAGTGGTCTCGGGTTAGACTAAAAGAAATCCCCCAACACGGTGACCTTCAATAGCCTAATCCTACACATGGACCGGGGAGTCCCTTATTTCAAGCATGTAAGAAACAGGGGGAAGAAGATGGGAGATTAAAATAGAAGAAAACCCAAGTGGGTAAGGAGAGAGAAGATAGAGGGGGAGTTGCGTAAACGTAAATAGGAAGCCTACCTTACGTCTTCTTTTATTTGCTTTGCTTTATGCGCTTTGTTCTTCTTGCTTTGCTTCAATCTTCGCTTCACTTTACGTCAATCTTTAAGGGCTTGTCTTGATCTTTGGGAGCTTCGGGTTGCAGCACTTCAAGTCTTCAATGGAGGCTTTGGAGGCTAGTGTAAGAGTGTATATAAGTGTATGTGAGTGTATGGAAGTGTATAGGAACTAGGGTTTGTGTATGGAAGCTAGGGTTTGGAGAACCTAAAAAAGACTAGGGTTTGGAGAGGCTACGAGCTCTGTGTATCAAAGAATAGAGTTTTTGGACTGAGTTTGCAGACCTTTTTCATGCTAGAGAAGGCTATGTACTTATAGAGAGAGGATTGACCTAGCACCTGTTGCAGTGGCACCAGCCACTTAGGAAAGTTTTAAGGTCAGAAGGCAACGTATCTTTAAAAGATTTGTGCGCCTGTACTAGTGACTCCCGTGTAATTTTTAGCCTGGCTTCACTAGGAGTGACTCCGGAAAGTCCAGGAATGATTTGAAAGGGCTGGGAATGGCCCGGAAGGCCAAAAAGGGATAGGAACCCTTAGAATAGTGTCTCAAGGGTAGTAGACTTGAAAAATGATGACAGGATGTGTTGGAAGGGTTGACCGGGCCATTAGGGGTAAAACGGGCAACTGGACCGAAAAACTACCGGGATGGACTTGGAATGTCCCTGAAGAAGACTCGATATTTGGAAACATTACTTAGAATGTCCCAAGAGGTTACCGATTTGAGACCTAGAGCCGGTGTGGTCAGAAAAGGCGACCAGCCCACTAGAGGTAAAACGGTCATTTCACACTCGGGTTTGTCAGAACTAACTCGGAATGATCCGGAAAAATAATAGAAGGTCGAGAATACTATAAGAGGCACTCTCGAGAGACTACTGGTTTGATACCCAGAGCCGGTGTAGTTCCCGGGGCGCTTAGATGCCTAGGGCAAAATGGTCATCTTAACCGAAATGTCTCGGAATTGGCCCGAAACTGACTAAAAGACACCTAATCATGTCAGATCGTCTTTAAGACAATCTTGGAAGGGTGGACTTACAGTTCTGAAGACTTAGGTACTGTCTCGAGAAACGTGCCAAAATGGCCCCAGGGGCAGTTTGGCTATTTTTCACCGAAGTAAGCTAGTAGGCACCAGTGTTGATTTGGGTCTTGAGTGTTTCCGTCACTCTAACGACGGTCCCGTGATATAGGGGTGTAAGCAGCCCATTTTGACCGCTCTACGGTCTCCACTCCGTCCAAACTTGTGTTCAAGTCATTGTGGGCATATTTCAATCCAAATTAACTTTCTAAGTCTAATCCCGTCAATTCAACGCTTCACTAGCCCCACCGAGCCCAAATAGAGGCCAAATGACTGAAATGCCCTTAGGGGCATTATCCTTTCCAATTCCAAATCAGGCACGTCTTTTCGAAGACGGTAAGCCCCCTTTCCAATCCCAAATCAGACCTGTCTTTCCGAAGACGATAAGACCCCTTTCCAATTCCAAGTCAGGCACGTCTTTCTGAAGACGGTAAGTCCCCTTTCCAATTCCAAATCAGGCACGTCTTTTCGAAGACGAGAAGACCCCTTTCCAACACCATATCAAGCACGTCTTTCCGAAGATGGTAAGTCTCCTTTCCAAGTCCAATTCCAATTCCAATCCCTCTCTCGAGACAGTTGATTCCTCGAGATGGTCTGGCACGTTTTTGGAGGAAAATCTCTTCGAAATGGTAAGTCCCTTTAAACCTGTCGACCAAGACGAGACCCCAAGTCCCTTCAATGGTAGAATGGTCCACCTTTGGCGCCTACTAGCCTACCAATGCAGAAATGTCCTTTTAAGCACGCCTTTCGAGAAAAATCATTCTCAGGCGCTAAGCCATTATGGGCATATTTCAATCCAAATTAACTTTCTAAGTCTAATCCCGTCAATTCACTGCTTCGCAAGCCCCACCGGGCCCAAATTGAGGCCAAATGACCGTAATGCCCTTAAGGGCATTATCCTTCCCAATTCCAAATCAGGCACATCTTTCCGAAGATGATAAGTCCCCTTTCCAATCCAAAATCAGGCACGTCTTTTCGAAGATGATAAGACCTCTTTCCAACTCCAAATTAGGCACGTCTTTCCGAAGACGGTAAGTCCCCTTTCCAATTCCAAACCAGGCACGTCTTTACGAAGATGGTAAGTCCCCTTTCCAATTCCAAATCAGGCACCTCTTTTCAAAGACGATAAGTCCCCTTTCTAATTTCAAATCAGGCACATCTTTTCGAAGACGTTAAGTCCCCTTTCCAATCCCAAATCAGGCATGTCTTTTCAAAGACGATAAGACCCCTTTCCAACTCCAAATCAGGCACGTCTTTCTGAAGATGATAAGTCTCCTTTCCAATTCCAAATCAGGCACGTCTTTCCGAAGACTGTAAGTTCCCTTTCTACCTCCAAATCAAGCATGTCTTTTCGAAGACGGTAAGTCCCCTTTCCAATTCCAAGTCAAGTGTGTCTTTCCGAAGACGGTAAGTCCCCTTTCCAAGTCCAATTCCAATTCCAATTCCAATCCCTCTCTCGAGACAGCTGATTCCTTGAGACGTTCTAGCACATTTTTTGAAGAAAATCTCTTCGAAACGGTAAGTCCCTTTAAACCTATCGACCAGAACGAGACCCCAAGTCCCTTAGATGGTAAAACGGTCGACCTTTGGCACCTGCTTGCCCGCTAATGCAAAAATGTCCGTTTACGCACGCCTTTCGAGAAAGTTGATTCTCAGGCGCTAAGTCATTGTTGGCATATTTCAATCTAAATTAACTTTCAAAGTCTAATCTCGTCAATTCATCGCTTCGTGGGCCCCACCGGGCCCAAATAGAGGCCAAATGACCGAAATGCCCTTAAGGGGCATCATCCTTCCCAATTCCAAATCAGGTACGTCTTTCCAAAGACGATAAGTCCCCTTTCCAATCCCAAATCAGGCACGTCTTTTCGAAGACGATAAGACCCCTTTCCAACTCCAAATTAGGCATGTCTTTCCGAAGACGGTAAGTCACCTTTCCAATTCCAAATCAGGCACGCCTTTCTGAAGATGGTAAGTCCCCTTTCCAATTCCAAATTAGGCACGTCTTTCCGATGACGGTAAGTCCCCTTTCCAATTTCAAATCAGGCACGTCTTTTCGAAGACGATAAGACCCCTTTCCAACTCCAAATCAAGTACGTCTTTTCGAAAACGGTAAGTCCCCTTTCCAATTCCAAATTAGGCATGTCTTTCTGAAGACTGTAAGTCCCCTTTCGAATTCCAAACCAGGCACGTCTTTCCGAAGATGGTAAGTCCCCTTTCCAATTCCAAATCAGGCACATCTTTTCGAAGACAGTAAGTCCCCTTTCCAATCCCAAATCAGACACGTCTTTTCGAAGACGATAAGACCTCTTTCCAACTCCAAATTAGGCACGTCTTTTCGAAGACGGTAAGTCCCCTTTCCAATTCCAAACCAGGCACGTCTTTCCAAAGATAGTAAGTCCCCTTTCCAATTCCAAATCAGGCACATCTTTTCGAAGACGGTAAGTCCCCTTTCCAATCCCAAATTAGGCACGTCTTTTCGAAAATGATAAGACCCCTTTCTAACTTCAAATCAGGCACGTCTTTTCGAAGATGGTAAGTCCCCTTTCCAGTTCCAAATCAGGAACGTCTTTCTGAAAACCGTAAGTTCCTTTTCTAACTCCAAGTCAGGTACGTCTTTTCGAAGACGGTAAGTCTCCTTTCCAATTCCAAGTCAAGCGCGTCTTTCCGAAGACGGTAAGTCCCCTTTTCAAGTCCAAGTCCAATTCCAATTCCAATTCCAATCCCTCTCTCGAGACAGCTGATTTCTCGAGGCGGTCCGACACGTTTTTTGATGAAAATCTCTTTGGAAGGTAAGTCCCTTTAAACCTGTCGACCAGGACGAGACCCCAAGTCCCTTAGTTGGTAGAACGGTCCACCTTTGGCACCTGCTTACCCGCCAATGCAAAAATATCCATTTAGGCATGCCTTTCGAGAAAGTTGATTCTCAGGCGCTAAGTCATTGTGGGCATATTTCAATCCAAATTAACTTTCTAAGCCTAATCCCATTAATTCATCGCTTCGCGGGCCCCACCGGGCCCAAATAGAGGCCAAATGACCGAAATGCCCTTAAGGGGCATTATCCTTCCCAATTCCAAATCAAGCACGTCTTTCCAAAGACAGTAAGTTCCCTTTCCAATCCCAAATCAGGCACGTCTTT
Organism: Euryodendron excelsum; assembly: GCA_033060915.1. Lineage (NCBI taxonomy): Eukaryota > Viridiplantae > Streptophyta > Magnoliopsida > Ericales > Pentaphylacaceae > Euryodendron > Euryodendron excelsum. Next base: position 3,476,488 of record CM065385.1, on the reverse strand, counting down.
TTGAAAATGATAAGACCCCTTTCCAACTCCAAATCAGGCACGTCTTTCTGAAGATGGTAAGTCCCCTTTCCAATTTCAATTTCAATTCCAATCCCTCTCTCGACACTATTGATTCGTCGAGATGGTTTGGCACGTTTTTTGAAGGAAATCTCTTCAAAATGGTAAGTCCCTTTAAACCTGTCAACCAGGACGAGACCCCAAGTCCCTTAAATGGTAGAATGGTCCACCTTTGGCGCTTGCTAGCCCGCCAACGTAGAAATGTTCGTTTAGGCACGCCTTTCGAGAAAGTTGATTCTCAGGCGCTAAGTCATTGTGGGCATATTTCAATCCACATTAACTTTCTAAGTCTAATCCCGTCAATTCATCGCTTCGCGGGTGTCGCGCCCAGATTTTTTGCACTCGATGAATACTCACCCAAGCGGGAAAAATGTTGTACTCTCTCGTTAGAACTCACCCTCCTAGAAGAATGAGTGCGACTAGGTTTGAATTGAAAAATGGATTTAAATAAAGGGCTTTTGGAAAAAGATTCGGAGTCGCCACCTAACTTGATTAAGGTGAGTTAGGTCACCTAAAAACTAAGCATAATCAGAAAACTACACTTAGGGTTTTTGAAAAAATGATTTTGAAAATATCTCCTCAAGAGAGGGTTTTTAAGGAAAATAGGTTGTTTGGCAACCTTTGGAAAACATTTAGCCCTTTTTTTTTTTTTTGAAAAATAACTCTGTTTGGTCCTTGATAACAGTGATTCTAGGTTCGGAGGTTAGTTACGTGTAGGGAAGACGCACTAAGCTATCACCCTATCCCGCCCTTTCGGTACCTACATGTCAATCTACCCTAGATTCACCTATGAGAGTCTTCAACTAACTATTGGCCAATCCTATCCACTTTGAAAAACAATGCTTGAAAAGAAACTAACATAATGCATGATATGCAAGTGCAAGTTAAGAGAATTGAAAAATAAATTTGGAAATTGATTTGAAAGAAATTGATTTGAAAATAGATTTGAAGAGATGGAATTGAAATTGAAAAGTTTGAAAATTGAAAGTAGAAATTTGAAAATAGAAATTTTGAAATTAGAATTTTGAAAGTAGATTGGAATTTGGGACTTGAAAATATGGAGACCGCACCCATGAGGGTGGAATTGAAAGTTTAAAAAGTGTTGTGACCGCACCTATGAAGGTTGCCTACGTATCCCTTTGGGGGAATCAGGTCAGTCGTAGTTCGGACAAGAGTCCGATTGAAAAGAGATTGATTTGAAGAGAGAGATTGAATTGAAAATTGGATTTGATTTGAGATTAGAAGAGGAGACTGGAAATTGAAATTGAGAAGATTGGACTTTGATTTGAAGAGATAGATTTGGACTTATTTTAGAAAGAGAAGGTTTAAGAAACCTAGACTTAAGAAAGATGAGACTTAGGAAAGACTCAAGAGTTTAAGAAAGATTGGATTTAGGAAAGGTTCGATTTAGGAAAGTGTCATTTTTGGAAAGTTTCGAAATTAGGAAAGTTTTGAAATTGGAAAGTTTCGAGTTTAGAAAGTTTTCGAAAAAGGAAAGGTTGTCAGATTAGGAAAATTCCCAAATTAGGAAAGTTTTGAAATAGGGAAGTATTGAATTTAGAAATATTTTGAATTAGGAAAAGTTTAGTTTAAGAAAGGCTTAGAATTTAGAAAGTTTCAAGTTTAAGAAAGTTTTGAATTTTGGAATGTTCTGAAAAAGGGAAGTTTTGGAAGTGGAAAAGTTTAGAAAACAAGGAAGTTTTGAAAATAAGAATGTTTTGAGTTTAGAAAATTTTAGATTTGAAAAGATTTGAAGTTTAGGAAAGTTTAAGAATTTAGAAAGTTCTTAGATTGTGAAAGTCTTAACTTAAGAAAGTTTTGAACTTGGAAAGCTTTGAATTTGAAAAGATTTGAAATTTGGAGAGTTTAAGATTTAGAAAGTTTTAGAGTTTGAATTTTAGAAAATCTTGAAATTAGGAAAGGTTTGAATTTAGGAAAGGTTTGAAAACTTACGTTTGAAAAGTTAAGATTTGAAAAGAGGGTAGAATTAGGAAAGGATTGAATTTTAGAATTTTAGAAAAGATTTTTATGTTCAAGTTTTGGAAACTTAAGATTTAGGAAAGTGAAAGATTAGGAAGGAGTTGAATTAAGAAAGAGTTGGATTTTGAAATTTAAGGAAAGATTTAAAGTTTAAATTTAGGAAACTTATGGTTTAGGAATGAATTGAATTAAGAAAGGTTTGGATTAGGAAGGGATTGGATTTGGTTTCTAAAAGCAAAGGTTTGATTTTGTTTCTAAAAACGGAGGATTGGATTTGGTTTCTTAAACGGGGAGATAGGATTTGGCAAGGATTTTGGAAAGGGAGATTCTAGAAATTCTAGATTTGGAAAATTATAGTTTTGACGTAGAAAATAGGTTTTGGAAACGTGTATCGTTTGGATGTGAAAACAAGAGGTTTTGGAAACCTAGGTTTGGGGCAAAGTTTGAAAACCATATTTTTGGGAAGAAAATTAAGGTTTCCTAATTGTGGGTTCTAGGGCTTGATTTGGGCTCTAAGGAAAGAGGATTTTTGGAAAGTACGTTTTTGGAAACGAAGGTTTTCTAGAAAGGAATCCTAGGGAGGAGTTTTTGGAAAGATTTTTGGAGAGAGTTTTTGGAAAAAGATTTTAAAGAGAGGGAGTTTTTGGAAAGCATGTTTTTGGAAACGTAGATTTTAGAAAGAAAATCCTATAGGGGAATTTCTAAAAGGAAGATTTTGGGAAGAGAGTTTTTAGAAAGATTTTTAGGGAGCGTTTTTAGGGAGGTGAATCTAGGGAGTGTTTTAGAAAGTGAATTTTGAGGAGAAAGAGTTTTTGGAAAGGAGTTGAAAAATGAAGCTTTGAAAAATAGATTTTGGAGGGAGTTTTTGAAAACAACTTTGAAGAGGAGAGTTTTAGGAAAGTATATTGAAAGAGATTTTTTTAGGAAGAGATTTAAAAAGAAAGCTTTTGGAAGGTATGAAAACGTCTCACTTTCCTAAAGCGATTCTAACCATAAGAAGGCTAGAACCACTTTAAGAAAGTGGTTTTGAAAACAACAAGGGTTGAAAATATGGACCATGTTGGTCACTTTGAATGTAACACTTTTCTAAAGCAACCCTAGCCATGGAAAGGCTAGAATCACCCTAGAATTGTGGTTTTGAAAACAAGTTTTTGAAAAGGAGATTTTGATGCAATCTTGAAAACAAGTTTGAAAACGATTTTGAAAACGAGTTTGAAAACGAATTTTGGAAGATACAAGATCATGATATGCACAATGCAATTTTGGGGTCGTGAACATACAAGGTTAAGGCTTCACCACATAATCAAGGGGGCTGGACCCACATGGTCTCTAGTTAGACTAGAAGAAAGCCCCCGACACGGTGACTCTCCAATAGCCCCATCCTACACATGGACCGGGAATCCCCTTGTTTCAAGCATGCAAAGAAAGGGGGGGGGAAGAGATGGGGGATTAAAATAAAGAAAACCCAAGTGGGTTAGGAGAGAGAAGAGAGAGGGGGGAAGTGCGGAAATTTAAATGGAGAACCTACCTTGTACCTTGTTTATTTTGCACGCCGTGCTGTCTTCGGTTTTCGGTCTTTGGTCTTTGTCTTGATCTTCACCTTCAGTCTTCAAGAGTTGTCTTCAAGCCTTGGATTGCAGCTCTTCAAATCTTCAAAGGATGGTTGAAGGCTAGTGTATGAGTGTATGGGGGTGTGTATGAGGGTATAGGAGGCTAGGGTTTGTGTAGGGTGGCTAGGGTTTGGAAAACCTAAGGTGGCTAGGGTTTTTGAGGTGCTCGAGCTCTGTATATCGAATTATATGATTTTTAGGTTGAGTTTGCGGATCCTCTTCACGTTGAATGAGGCTCTGTATTTATAAAGGTTGGACAACACTGGCGCCTGTTGCAGTGGCGCCAGGCCAAAGTTTACACTGGCGACACTAGGAGTGGCGCCAGGACATTTTTTGGCTTAGCGCCACTACTAGTGGCGCCAGCCATTTAGGAAATATTTAAGGTCAGCAAGCAACGTATCTTTGACTAGATTTGGGCGCCTATACTAGTGACTACCATGCAATTTTCAGCCTGGCTTTACTAGGAGTGGCTCCGGAAAGTCCGAGAATGATTTGGAGGAACCGGGAATGACCTGGAAGGCCGGAAAGGAGCAGGAACACTTAAAATTAGTGTCTTGGAGATATTTGACTTGAGAAGTGAGGATAAGATGTGTCGAAAAGGTTGACCGGGCCTTTAGGGGCAAAACGGTCAATCGGACCGGAAAACTACCGGGACAGACTCGGTTTGTCCCGGAAGAAGACTTGGGATTTGAAAACATTATTCAAAATGTTCCCAGAGGTTATCGGTTTGATTCCCAGAGCCGGCGTGGTTGGAAAAGGAAACTGGCCCACCAGGGGCCAAACGGTCATTTTGTACCGGGTTTGCCGGAACTGACTCGGAATGATCCGGAAAGGTAAAGGAAGGTTGAGAAAACTATAAAAAGTAGTCTCAGGAGGTTACCGGTTTGATACCCAGAGCCGGTGTGGCTGGAAAAGGAGACCGGCCCTCCAGGGGCAAAACAGTCATTTTGTACCGGGTTGGTCGGAACTGACTCGGAATGATCCGGAAAGGTAAACGAAGGTTGAGAATACTATAAAAAGTATTCTCAGGACATTACCGGTTTGATACCCAGAGCAGGTGTGGTTCTCGGGGCGTTCAGATGCCTAGGGGCAAAATGGTCATCTTGACCGGAAAGTCTCGGAAAAGGTCCAAAGGACAGTTTCGTCATTTTTCACAGAAGTGGGTTAACAGACACTGATTTTGACCTGGGTTTTGAGTGTTTCTGCCACTCTAACGGCGGTCGTCGTGACACAGGGGTTTGTTGCCAATTCCCTATATCGACCTATTTGTGAGTATTTCCGCTACTCTAACGGTTTTGTGAGTCGTTTCGCTACTTGGAGCGTCTCGAGGAATAAACTGTCTCGAGAGAGGGATTGGAAAGGGGACTTATCGTCTCCGAAGAGACATGCCTGAATTGGAACCGTCTTGAGGAATAAACTGTCTCGAGAGTGGGATTGGAAAGGGGACTTATCGTCTTCGAAAAAGACGCGCCTGGATTGGAACCGTCTTGAGGAATAAACTATCTCAAGAGAGGGATTGGAAAGGGGTCTTACCATCTTCAAAAAGACGTGCCTGGATTGGAACCGTCTCGAGGAATAAACTGTCTCGAGAGTGGGATTGGAAAGGGGACTTATCGTCTCCGAAGAGACGCGCCTGGATTGGAACCGTCTTGAGGAATAAACTGTCTCGAGAGTGGGATTGGAAAGGGGTCTTACCATCCCCGAGGAGACGCGCCTGGATTGGAACCATCTCAAGGAATAAACTGTCTCGAGAGTGGGATTGGAATCGGAAAGGAAAGGACAATGCCCCTAAGGGCATTTTGGTCAATTTACCTCTATTTGGGCCTGGCAAGCCCGCGAAGCGATGGACAGACGAGATTTGGACCTAGAGAATTGGTTTCGGTCAGAATATGCCCACAATGACTTGAACACAAGTCTGGAGGGAGTGTAGACTGCCGAGCAGTCAAAAATGGGGTGCTTACAGCGGGCCCCACCAGGCCCAAATAGAGGCCAAATGACCGAAATGCCTTTAAGGGGCATTATCGTTCCCAATTCCAAATCAGGCACGTCTTTCCAAAGACGATAAGTCCCCTTTCAAATCCCAAATCAGGCACCTCTTTTCGAAGACGATAAGACCCCTTTCCAACTCCAAATCAAGCACGTCTTTTCGAATACGGTAAGTCACCTTTCCAATTCCAAATCAGGCACGTCTTTCCGAAGACGGTAAGTCCCCTTTCCAATTCCAAATTAGGCACGTCTTTCCGATGACGGTAAGTCCCCTTTCCAATTTCAAATCAGGTACGTCTTTTCGAAGACGGTAAGTCCCCTTTCCAATTCCAAATTAGGCACGTCTTTCCGATGACGGTAAGTTCCCCTTTCCAATTTCAAATCAGGTACGTCTTTCCGAAGACGATAAGACCCCTTTCCAACTCCAAATCCGGCACGTCTTTCCAAAAATGATAAGTCCCCTTTCCAATTCCAAATTAGGCACGTCTTTTAGAAGACAGTAAGTCCCCTTTCCAATTCTAAATTAGGCACGTCTTTCCGAAGACGATAAGTCGTTTTATACCCGTCGACCAGGACGAGATCCCAAGTCCCCTAGATGGTAGAACGGTCCATCTTTGGCGCCTGTTAGCCAACCAATGCAAAAATGTCTGGTTAAGTCCGTTTAGCAGCTTCCCGAGATCAGGCAGTCTCAGGAATGATCGCGAACCGTTAGATTAACAGAAATACTCGCAAACATCGCAACCATCAGAGTAGTGGAAATACTCGCAAATAGGTCGATATAGGGAATTGCCAACAAACCCCTGTATCACACGACTGCCGTCAGAGTGACGGAAACACTCAAAACCCAGGTTAACACCAGTGCCTGCTAGCCCACTTCGGTAAAAAATGACCAAACTGCCCCTAGGGCCATTTTTCAGCACGTTTTTCGAGAACACACCTAAGTCCTCAGAATGGTAAGTCCACCCTTCCAAGATTGTCTTAAAGACAATCCAACATGATTAGGTGCCTTCTAGTCAGTTTCGGGCCAATTTCGAGACCTTCCGGTCAAGATGACCATTTTGCCCCTAGGCATTCGAATGCCCCGGGAACCACATCGGCCCTAGGTATCAAACCGGTAACCTCCTAAGAATGCTACCTACAATATTCTCAACCTTTCTTTACCTTTCTGGATCATTCCGAGTCAGTTCCAGCGAATCCGATGCAAAATGATCGTTTTGCCCCTGGAGAGCCGGTTGCCTTTGCCAACCACACCGGCTCTGGGTATCAAACCGGCAAGCCTTTGGAAATATTCTAAATAATGTTTCCAAATCTCGAGTCTTTTTTCGGGACATTCCAGGTCCGTCTTGGCAGCTTTCCGACCTGATTGACCGTTTGCCCCTAATGGCCCGGTCAATCCTTCCAACACATCCTATCTTCATTTTTCAAGTCAAATACCTCCGAGACACTATTCTAAGTGTTCCTGCCCTTTTCTAGCCTTCCGGGCCAATCCCTGTCCCTTAAATCCTTCCTAGACTTTCCGGAGTCACTCCTAGTGGCGCCAAGAGGAATTTTGCCCTAGGGCCACTGCAACGGCGCTAGGTCTATCTCATGTCTATAAATACAGAGCCTCCTCCAGTGTGAAAGGTCTGCAAACTCAGTCTAAAAACCCTAACATTTGATATACAGAGCTCGTACACACCCTAAACCCTAGCTTTTCTAGGTTTTCCAAACTCTAACAACCATACACAAACCCTAGCCTCCTATACATTCATACACACCCCTATACACTTATACACTAGCCTCTAACACTCCATTGAAGACTTCGATGGCTGCAACTCGAAACTCTTGAAGACCAAGACAAAATTCTCGAAGACTGAAGTGAAGACCGAAGAAAAAGCAAGAAGAGCAAAGCGTGCAAAGCCAAGCGAAATAAACCAGACATACGGTAAGCTTTCTCTTTAAGTTTCTGCCTTTCCCCCTCTCTCTTCTCTCTCCTAACCCAGTTGGGTTTTCTCTATTTTAATCCCCCATCTCTTCCCACCCCCCCCTTCTTTGCATGCTTGAAAAAAGGGGATTACCAGTCCATGTGTAGGATTGGACTATTGGAGGGTCACCGTGTCGGGAGCTTTCTTTTAGTCTAACTGGAGACCATGTGGGTTCGGCCCCCTTGATTATGTGGTGAAGCCTTAACCTTGTAAGTTCACGACTCCAAATTTGCATTGTGCATATCATGATCTTGTATCTTCCAAAAATCATTTTTAAACTCGTTTTCAAAGCTTGCATTAAACTTGTTTTCAAAATTGCATCAAAATCTCTTTTTTCGAAAACTTGTTTTCAAAATTACAATCCTAGGGTGATTCTAGCCTTTCCATGGCTTAGGTTGCTTTAGGAAAGTGTTACATTTAAAGTGACTTTTATGGTCCATATTTTCAAATCTTGTTGTTTTCAAAACCACTTTCGTAAAGTGGTTCTAACCTTCTTATAGTTAGAATCGCTTTAGGAAAGTGAGACGTTTTAATACTTTTCAAAAAAACTCTCTTTTCAAAAATCTCTTTTTCTAAAACCTCCTTTTCCAATGTGCTTTCCAAAAAACTCGTCTTTCCAAAATTGTTTTCTAAAAACTCCTCCAAAAATCTATTTTCTAAAACTTCTCCTTTTGAACTTCTTTCCAAAATACTCTCCTCAAAATCCACTTTCTAAAAACGCTTCCCAAATCTCTTTTCTAAAAACTCTCTCCAACAATCTTTTTCCAAAAATCTTTCTAAAAACTCTTTTCCCAAAATCTTCCTTCTAGAAACTCCTCTCTAGGATTTCCTACCAAAAACTCGTTTCCAAAAACTCACTTTCCAAAGACTCTTCTCCTATAGCACAAGTCAAGCCCTAGAACGCACAATTCAGAAACCTTAATTTTCTTTTCAAAAACATGGTTTTCAAACTTGCCTTAAAACCTAGGTTTCCAAAACCTCTTGTTTTTTTACATCAAAACTATACATATTTTCAAAACATATTTTTTACGTCAAAACTATACACTTCCAAATTTATGGTTTCTAAAACTTCCTTTTCCAAATCCTTGTCAAATCAAATCTTCCCTTTAGAAAGCTAAATCCAATCTCCCGTTTAGGAAACTAGGTCCAATCCTCCGTTTTTGGAAACAAAATCAAGCCTTCTCTTTTATAAACAAAATCCAATCCTTTGTTTTAGGAAATAGGAATCTTAACCCTTCCTAGCCCAAACCTTTTGTAATTCAACTCATTCCTAATCTTCCACTTTCCTAAATCTTAAGTTTCCAAAACTTGAGCATAACAATATTTCCTAAATTTTAAAACTCAAAATCTAAATCTTTCCTAATTCAACTCTCTCCTAATTCCCTACCTTCCTAAACCATAAGTTTCCTAAAACTTTCAAATCTGTCCTTAAACATTATGCTTCCAAATTTTTCCTAATTCAACCATTTTCTTAATTCTACCCCCTTTCAAATCTTAACTTTCCAAATCTAAGTTTTCAAATCTCTCCTAAACTCAAACCTTTCCTAATTTCAAGATTTTCTAAAACTCAAATTCTAAAACTTTCTAAATCTTAAATTTTCTAAATTTCAAATCTTTCTGAATTCCAAAAGCTTTCTAAATTTAAAACTTTCTTAAGTTAAGACTTTCTAAATCCCAAACCTTCTAATTTTTAAACCTTTCTTATTTTAAAATTTCCCAATTCAAATCTTCCTTAAATCTTAAACTTTTCTTAATTCAAAACTTTCCTAAGTTGAAACTTTATAAATTCAAAGTTTTCCTAAGTTGAAACTTTCTAAATTCAAAGCTTTCCAATTTCAAAACCTTCTTAAAACGAAATGTTTCCTATTTCAAAACTTTCTTAATCCACCACTTTCCTAATTTGAAAACTTTCCCAATTCGAAATCTTTCCTAAAATGACATTTTCCTAATTCGAACTTTTCCTAATTCAAAACTTTCCTAAAACGAAACTTTCCTAAAATGACACTTTCCTATTTCGAAACTTTCCTAATCCGAATCTTTCCTAAAATCCAAGCTTTCCTAATCTTCCAAGTCTAATATTCAAGTCAATTCTTTTCTAAAATCTTTCTAAGTCAAATCCAATCTTTCTTTTCTGAGTCCTTAAGTCTAAGTTTCCTAAAACCAAGTTTTCCAAAGTCAAGTCTTTTCAAATCTTCCAATCAAAGTTCAATCTCTCAATCTTCCAATCCAATTTCGAACTCAATCTTTTTCTTCCAACCATATCTTCTATTTTTAATCGGTCTCTTGTCCGAACTACGGCTGGCTTGATTCCTCCAAAAGGATACGTAGGCAACCCTCATGGGTGCGGTCTCCACATTTTCCAAATCTCAAATTCCACAATCTTTTCAAATCTCCAATTTATTTTCAAACTTCTAATTTCAAATTTCTATTTCCAAATCTCTATTTCTAATTTTTTAAACTTTCCAATTTCAAATCTATCCTTTCAAATCTTTCTCCTAAAATCAAATCAAATCAAATTCTTCTTTTCAAATCTATTTCCAAATCAACTCTCTTTTCTTGCACTTGCATATCATGCATCATGTTTTTCTAAAACATTGTTTTCTAAAGAGGATAAGATTGAACATTTATTAGTTGAAGACTCTCATAGGTGAATCTAGGGTAGATTGACATGTAGGTACCGCAAGGGCAGGGTAGGGTGATGGCTTAGTGCGTCTTCCCTACACGTAACCAACCTCCGAACTTAGGATCACTGTTTTCAAAGACCAAAATGGAGTTTATTTCAAAAAGGGCTTAATTATTTTCTAAAGGTTTCCAAACAATCTATTTTCTTAAAAACCCTCTTTGAGGATGTTTTTCAAAATCGTTTTCTAAAAACCCTAAGTGTAGTCTTCGGATTATGCTTAGTTTTTAGGTGACCTAACTCACCTTAATCAAGTTAGGTGGCGACTCCAAACTTTTTTCCAAAAGCTCTTTATTCAAATTAATTTTCAATTCAAACCTAGTCACACTCATTCTTCTAGGAGGGTGGGTTCTAACGAGAGAGTACAGTGTTTTTTCCGCTTGTGTGTATATTCCTTAAGCGCAAAAAATCTGGGCGCGACAAGGGGTTTGTTGGCAATTCCCTATATTGACCTGTTTACGAGTGTTTCTGCCATTTTGACGATTGCGATATTTACGAATATTTGCGTTACTCTAACGGGTCACGATCATTCTAGAGACTGCCTAATCTCTAGAAGCTACTAGATGGACTTAGCGCCTGAGGAATCAACTTTCTTGGAAGGCATGCCGAAACAGATATTTCTGTATTGGCGGGCTAGCAGGGGCCAAAGGTGGACCATTCTAGCATCTCGGGGCTTGGGGTCTCATCCTGGTCGATGGGTTTGAAGGGACTTACCATTCCAAAGAGCTTCTTCGGAAACGTGCCGGATTGGATGGTCTTACCACCTTGAGGAATCAACTTTCTGGAAAGGTGTGTTGAATTTAATTAGAATTAGAATTGGAAAGGGGACTTACCGTCTTCAAAAAGACGTGCCTATTGGAATTGGATCGAACAATGCCCCCAAGGACATTTTAGTCATTTTGTCTCTATTTGGGCCCAAAGGGCTTGCGAAGCGACTGATTGACGGGATTAGAATTGGAAAGTTGATTTAGATTGGAATATATCCATATTGACTTGAATACAAGTCTAGATGGACTACAGACTGCCGAGCGGGCAAAAATGAGGTGCTTACACTAGGGCTTCAGGAATTCGAACTTCGGACTAGGCCGGCGGGACTTCGAGAGATAGAGAAAGGGCTTCAAGAGTTGTCTAGAATGGAGGGAGAGAGTTTTTAGAGGATTTTTTTGACCCAAAATAGAGAGGGGGAAGGCCTGTATTTATAGTGGAAAAATGGCAAAGTGGCGCGCCACTCTTAGTGGAGGATGGCCCAATTTTGGTTGTGCGCCACTACGAGTGCCGCAGGAGGGTTTAATAGGGGCTTTAAAAAAAGGCAGCATACAGGGCTGGTTGATTTATAACTGATTCTGGGGGTTATGTGCCATTATTAGTGGCGCACGGCTAAAGAAAGGTCATGCTTCATTCGAAGTGGAGCAAGGAGGTTCTGGTTCAAAAAAGGAAAGTGTTGAACAATGGGGCCTAGCTAGAAATATAAGGAAAAACTATAGAAATTGTCCTGGAAGTTTTCGATTTTATTCCCAAAGCCGGTATGGCTAACGAGAGTGACCAAATGGCAGTCACCTCATTCCGGGAGTTCTAGGGTTGACCAATATTGACCGGGGTTGACTGGGGTTGGTCGGGTTAACCAAAGTTAACTAGGGTTGACCAAAGTTAACTGGAGTTTACCGAGCTTACTAGGGTGTTGCTGGTTTGATACCCAAAGCCGGTGTGGTTTTCTAGGGCATTTGATTCCTAGGGGCACAATGGTCATTTTAATCAAAAAACCTCCGGGAAAGGACCGGGGTTGATTGGATGGCACTGGACATGCCAGACCATCTAGGGGCGGCTTTGGAAGGTGGTCTTACTGTTCTGAGGACTTTGTACTTTCTCCAGGAACGTACCGGGCCCGTTGGGGGCAAAATGGTCATTTTTCACCGAGGCGGGCTAGTAGGCGTCGGTGTTGACTGGTTTAAATCTGGTCTAGACTTCTGTAAGAGGAATTGGTACTTTCTCAATGGATAGGCTTGAAAGGGTCTTACCACCTTGAGGGATAAACTTTCTCAAAGGTCGTGCCGAATTGGGACGGTCTTCTGTTCTTGAGGGATTTATTCTTTCTCAAAGAACGTGCCAGGTTTGGATGGTCTTCCATTCTTAAGGGGTTTGTGCTTTCTCAAAGAATAAGTCAGATTAGCGGACATTCAACGTTGGTAGGCTAGCAGGTGCTAGAAGTGAACCGCTCTTCTATCTCGAGGACTTAGGTACTTTCTGGAGATGAGTGTGAGAGGGGCTTTACCGATCCGAGAAATAAACCTTCTCGGTGATCGTGTTGTGCTGGATTGAATGGTCTTACCATCAATGAGGGATCTACTTTCTCAAATGACGGGACAACTGGATTTAACTTTGGATTTGAATGGACTTATCGTCTTATAGAAGACGTGCCAGTTTGGATTGGAATAGTTAATGCAATAGGGGCATTTTGGTCATTTTGCCTCTAGTGGGCCTAACTGACTGCGATGCAGTTGACAGACTAGATTGGATTTGGGAAGCCGGTTTGGACTTGAGTATGCTTATGTTGGTTTAGAGGTGCTTTTGGTCAGGCCAGTGATCGCCGAGTGGCTAAAGTGGGGTGCTAACAAGGGGAAGTATATAATCATAAAGATAAAGCCTACCTTGTCTTCTTCTTACTTTGCTTGCTTTATTTGCTTTGCATTGCTTGGGTTTCGAGAGCTTCAAACTTGCAGCACTTGAGTCTTTAATGGCTTATTTTGAGGCTGGTGTATGAGTGTATAGTGTGTATGAATGTTAAGGTTTAAGTGTATGGAGGCTAGGGTTTGAGGAGACTAGAGAGGGCTAGGGTTTGCAAAGACTTCGAGCTCTGTATTTCAAAAAAATACATTTTTTAAACTGATTTTACAGACCCTTTTTACGCAGGGGGAGGGTCTGTATTTATAGACATAAAAACAGCCTAGCGCCTGTTGCAATAGCGCCAGGGCAAAATCTCTACTGGCATCACTAGGAGTGGCGCAAGGCCAATTTTTGGCTTGGCGCCACTGCAAGTGGCTCCAACCACTTAGGAATGTCTTTAGGGCAGTAAAAAACATATCTTTTGACCCTTAATATACAAGACAAAAGATTTAGGCACTTGTCTTAATGACTACCATGCAATTTTTGGCTTGGCTCCACTAGGAGTGACTCCAGAAGGTCCAGAAATGTTCCGAAAAGACAAGAATGATCCAGAAGGCCAGAAATGAGTAGAAACCCTTGAAATAGTGTCCCGAGGATAATAGGCTTTGAAAACGATGCCAGAATGTTTGAAAAGGCCGATTGAACCACTAGGAGCAAAATGGTCAACTTGACCAAAAAACTGTCAGAATGGACTCGAAATGATCCGTGCGAAGGCTTAAAGATTGAAAACAACCTTAAGAGTGTTTCGAAAGGTTACCGGTTTGTTTTCGAAACTTGCATTAAAATCATCTTTCAAAGCTTGCATCAAAAATCTTCTTTTTCAAACTTGTTTTTCAAAAACATAATCCTAAAGTGATTCTAGTCATTACATGGTTATGGTTATTTTAGGAATGTGTTATATTCATTGTGACCATCAAGGTCCATATTTTGGGTGTAAACCCTAAATTATTTTATCCAAAATCATAATCTTAAGATGATTCTAGCCATTCCATAGTTAGGGTTATTTTAGAAAAGTATGATATTCAATGTGATCATATTGGTCCATATATCAAATCCATATTGTTTTCAAAACCACCAACTTAGAATGGTTCTAATCTCTTTATGGTTAGAATCGTTTTCGAAAAGTGAGACATTCAAAAGATTTCAAAAATCCATATTCAAGCCCATTTCCAAAATTGCTTTTCAAACTCTTTTTAAAACTTCCTTTCAAAAATCTACTTTCTAAAAACTCTCCTCAAACTTCTTTCTTTGAAACTCTCTTCAAAATGTCTACATTCCAAAAACTCATCTTTTTGGAGTCCAAGTCAAACCCTAGATTCCATGGTTAGGAAACCCTAATTCTCTTGCTTAAAAAACATGACTTTCTCTTTTGTTTCAAATCATAAATTTTGAAAACCTGTATTTTCTATATCAAATCCTAGGTTTCCAAAATCTCTTTTTCTAAACCAAATCATAGGTTTCCAAATCCTAGATTTCTAAAATCAAACTTTTTCAATTCCATGTCAAATCTAATTTTCCCGTTTAGGAAACTAGGTCAAATCCTCCCATTTTAGAAATCAAATCAAATCATCTATTTTTGAAAATTGAATCTAATATTCTACTTTAGGAAATAAGAATCAAATATTTCTAAATTCAAAGCTTTTCTAAGTTCATATCTTTCTAAATTCAAAACTTTCCTAAGTTCACATCTTTCTTAAAATGAAACTTTCTTAATTTGGCACTTTCTTAAAACAAAACTTTCCTATTTTGAAACGTTCCTAAAGATCTCTAAAATATTGTCTTTCCTAAACTTAACTTTCTAAATTCATTCAAATCAAGTGATCAAGTCAAATCTTTCTAAATCAAATCAAATCTCTTTCCAAATCTTCCTTAAATCCAACTTTCCTAAATCAAACCTTTCCTAAATCAAACTTTCTAAAATCAAACCTCTCAAGTTTAAATCAAACCTTCCTAATTCAACTACAAGTTCCAACCTTAGGATACCTAAACCCTAGGATACCTAAATCTCAATTTAACCCTAACCCTAAAGTTAGGAAGCTTCAACCCTTTTTTAAAACTAACATGGTTTTTTAAACATCAATTTAAGTCAAGATATTTCAAATCTCAATTTCCAAATCAAGTCCAAGTTCCTCTTCCAAGTTTCATCTTTTCAAATCAAAGTCAATTCTAAGGTCAATTTTAAATCTAAATTTCAATTTCAAATCTTCTATTCTAAGTTCAAATCAACCCTTTTTCAAATCAAACCTTTTCAAATTAAACTTTTCAAAAACCTCAAAATGCCTATTTTCAATTGGACTCTTATATGAACTACAACTGACCTGATTCCCAAAAAGGGTTATGTAGGCAACCCTCATGGGTGTGGTTACAACCTTTTTCAAATCTTCAATTCCATAATCTATTTCAAGTTTCTATTTCTTAAACCTTCTTTCAAGCTTCAAATCTTCTTTCAGACCTACTTTCAAAATCAAACCTTCTTGTCAAATCTATTTGCAAACTCAAAATCTTTTCTTGCACTTGCATATCATGCATCATATAAATTCTTTTCAAAGTGGATATAATTAGACTTTTGTTAATCGAAGATTCTAATGAGTGAACCCAAGGTAAATAGACATGTAAGTACCACAAGGGCAGGGTAGGGTGATGTTCTTAAGATAGCTTCCCTACAAGTAACCAACCTCTGAACCTAGATCATTGTTTTCAAAGACCAAAATAAAGTTATTTTCAAAAAGGGCTTAAAACTTTTCAAATGGGGTCAAACAACCTATTTTCTTAAAAACCCTCTTTTAAGGAAGTTTTCAAAACCTTTTCAAAAGCCCTAAATGTAATCTTCGGATTGTGCTTAGTTTGAGGTGACCTAACTCACCTTAATCAAGTTAGTTGGTGACTCCAATCTCTTTTTAAAAGCCCTTAATCAAATTAATTTCAAATTCAAACCTAGTCATACTCGTCCTTCTAAGAGGATGAGTTCAAATGAAACAGTATCGTGTTTTTCCCACTTGTGTGTATTTTCCTCAAGTAAGAAAAATTGGAGCGCAATAGCTGGCGACTCCACTGGGGATACTTAGAGGGTTAGGCCATTGTCATATCTTTTCACCCTCACTCATCTGGAGTCTTTGATTAATTTGTCCAATTCTATTCACTTTGAATTTTTAAAATTAAACTTTTCAAAGTTGTTTTCAAAAAAACATGTCATTGCTTGCATTCAATTACATTCAATCATTTAATCTTGCATTATGTTTGTCATTCAAGTACTCACTTTTTGCATACATATTTATTTCATGTTATATTAACTGCCATGTATGAATGAATGTATGGAATGGATAGGATGGATGGGAGTTGTTGGACTCTTTTCTCTGCTCTTCAAAATTTCACACATACACTGCATTGTGCACAAGCATTTGCATACTTGCATTCTCTATCTGAATATGTCCCTTCTAGTTAGAAGGGTGAATGTTATATTGGTTCTGGGCAAGATGTTGTGTCAGTTTCTTAGCTTACGGCCTCTTGATGATTCCCCCGCTCGTATCACTAACCAATAATGGCACCACCTCAGGAAGTGGGCCTAGGTTTGAAGATCTGAGAACCAAGCCTTTTTAGGAAGCATTAGTAAACCCTCAACCTCATGCTCATGTAGAATCTATGTATAGCGGAACCTATGCTGGATTTAAGACACACACGTCAATTTCAAAAACCACGGAGGAAAGGGCGACTGCTTTACTTTCTTTTATTCTTGTTTATTCCTGTTGTTATAATGCTTGTATAACTACTCATGCATCCATGCTTATTTTACAATTGTATTCTCTCTCTCTCTCTACTTTATGCATGCATGTTCATACATTAAATATTTCATGTCGAGACAAGAGTTCCAAAGTAACTCAAGTCACTGCATCTTCGTGCATATGATCAACCAAAAGCAAGTGACACCAAGTTCACTCTCCCTTGCATTAAACCTACCAAAACCCTATGGGTTCCTATGTACTTTGATTCCGTTGCATTTTAAACTCAAAGTTCAATGTACCCTTCTACTTTTGGTAAATCAATGAATGAATGAATGTATGTTCCCACTTGACGGTAACATATCTGCATATAGGGACAAACCCTCTATCTCCAAAAAGTGAGCCAAATCCATCATGTTTAGTCTAGCTCTAAGACATGTATTGCATAAAACTTTTCAAAAATAAAAAACTGACTTGTGGCTTGTGTCCTTATTTTTCTTTTACAGAGATTATACCATAAAAAGTCATCATTGCTCCCAAAAAAGAGCGACGTCCACCTAAAGACCCCATCATTACCCAACAAAGAGCTATACTAGTGGTTGCCAATCTTGATGAGTCATCCTCAGTCTCTCGAGAAGAGGTCAATAAAATGAGAACCAAGATCAATAAGATGTTCAAGCTCATCCAAGTCATGGAAATAAAAAATGTTTCTTCAGTCCCGTCATCATCCACTATTTTTCCCAAGGACCCTAAACCTGCTAACCCAAGGGTGGTGCTACAATCCGATGTTACGGGGAAAAAACAAGGAGGATCCCAAAAGGGCTAATATTGAAGAAGAGATAACCATACTGCTCTCGCCTGTTGTGAAAAGAACTTCCCTCGACCTTCTTAGTCTGAAAATTTAAGGGTTAGAGGAATCGCTGCAAAGCCTCCATGGCCATGACTCCTTTGGGCTTGCATCTTATGACAAGTTATGTTTCTTCCCAGACCATTCGAGACTTGCCAAGTTTAAAATGCCTGACTTTCAAAAGTATGATGGCACTGGTAACCATATTGCCCACCTTCGCCTATATGCTAGGGCATTAAGTGGTCATGGCAACGATCCGAAGCTCTTAATGCAATTATTCTAACATATTCTCACTGGATCTACCTTGCAATGGTTTGCCCGTCTCAATTTGAGGAAGATCACAACCTGGATCGAGCTAGTCAATGCATTTAAAGCCCAATACCGCAACAACATCAACCTCACCTCTAACTGGTGGTCTTTGATGACCTTGAGTAAATGAGACAAAGAGAACTTCAAAAGTTACGTCCTTAGGTGGAGAGAAGCAGTTGTGCAAGTTAATCCCCCACTGGAAGAAAAGGAGTATGTGTAATTATTTGTGCACACGTTCTAAGGCATATACTACGAGAAACTCTACACTAGCATAGGGAAAAGCTTTTTCGAGCTCATCATGCAATGGGAAATGATAGAAAATGGCCTTAAGACGGGGAGGATTACTGACCCCTATGCAAAAATCGGAGAAAGCTCTGCCAACATAGCCAAAAAGGTAGCTACTACGAGGGGAGTGATCAAGAATGAAAGTGAGGTTTCTGTTATCTTGCCCATTCAACCCAATATTATCCCCCACTTCAGTCTTACCTTATCCTACCTATGCCTACTCTAAACATGCCTACCTAAGTACCCAACTTTGGCCTTACTGGGGCACGACCTAACTTCAATAGGTCGGCCTGACGGTTCTGTAACTTTGATGCCTTAGCTTGTACCCAAACCGAAATTTACCATAGCCTCCTGAAGAACAACATCCTGAAACCCATACTAGCCCATCCATTGCCAAGCCCCCTACCTCGAACCTTTAATGGCGCCCTCGCTTACTAGTATCACTCTGGAGGCGTCGGGCATGACACCGAAAGTTGTTTCGCCCTCAAACATAAAATCCAAGACTTGATAGACAATAAGGCCATTGACCTACAACCGGTGAACCCTACTCCTACCCCCAATGTGACCACAAACCCTTTGTTGGACCACACAATCAATGTGATACTAAAGGAGATTGAAGATGAGGGGGAGTTAGAGGAGATCATGGTCGAAGATTACGAAGGAGACTGGGAGACTGATGAAAAAAGTGATTGGGAGGAAGAATTCCCACCATGCCTGATCTATCTTTACAACCCTAATGAAGTGCCCGATTCGTCAAACTGGCCGATTAAAGAGCCCCTACTGGTGGACGAGGACCCTATCGAAGATATGACCATTGATGGTTGAGGTGATGAATTTTTACACCCTACGTATGCTGCGGCTAAATGCCACTTATTGGAGAATCCATGGCCTGTGACTAAGTTTGACTATGAAGACATGGGCTGGGAGCTAGAAGAGCCAAAAGCACAGACAAAGTCGTTCAAATTGGAGGGAAGCGAGCAAGCTACCCTGTTTATGGAAGAACCGACAGCCGAGGACAACAAGGAGGTTAATGAAGCTGACAATGGCACCGTCATTGCCAACACACCCGGAGCTCTAGAAGAAGTCTTTGCCTGCCTTGCCTTGGCCGGAGACCACAACCATGGATGGAGTGTCAGAAATGTGGCATCATCCTAAAGCCCTATTGAGAGGGGTTTCTCTTCAAAAGCATACAAGAGAGGGCTGTTTTTACCCACTTTCTTTCTATCCCTTTACATTATCTCCTTAAATTGATGTTTGCATTTCTATCTCTTTTAAAGAATTATATGCTTGTCTCTGAAATAATAAAATGATTAAGTCTTTTTATTTGATTGCTGTTATCTTATATTTTTCTTTTGAATGGTGAATGTTTCCGACATATAGGGCATGATCTATCTTATGGAGGACCTAACTTGAAGGGTAGGATAGCATGAGTTAGCCACTCACCGAAGGATCAACTTTCTTAAAAGAGAGACGATGAGGATGAGTTAGGAAACTACCCAAAAGAGCACTTATTAGACACCGAAGCTAAGCAATAACTAGCCAGACTATCAAAAGGAAGAGGAACCATCTTTCATTTTCTATGGAAAAAAATGTGTATATCCCTTTGCTTAACCCACTAGTGCCTCGCAAAAAGTAAAGATTTTTTGTTAACCCTGATCCAACACCATCTCCCCACACTGAGGCAGACAAATGACTGAGAACTCCATAGAGCATGTCATTCACCCTCCATCAAGCTAAAGCAACGTGAAGGCTCTATGGATCAAGCAATCCAGTTCAAAATGAAGAGCAACCCTCA
This sequence comes from Euryodendron excelsum, assembly GCA_033060915.1. NCBI lineage: Eukaryota > Viridiplantae > Streptophyta > Magnoliopsida > Ericales > Pentaphylacaceae > Euryodendron > Euryodendron excelsum. Next base: position 3,456,598 of record CM065385.1, on the reverse strand, counting down.
TTTCATTCCCCCTACAATCAACGGTAGCCATTATCAAACCTGTTGAACCGGTTAATTCCCTTTCCAAGAAAACCCCAACCTAGGGATCACCACCCACAATGGGTAAGGACAAAACAGTAAGAAAAATTTTGAGAGAAAGAAGTTGTAGAAGTGTTCATAAAAAGGAAAAAAAGAAATGGAAGAAAAAGGAAAGCAAAGAGAAAGAGTTGCCAAGGGACAAGAAAAAAAAGGGGGGCCATATCTAAGAAAAGGCTGGAAGAAAGTCATTTTGGGCCATATAGTAAAAGTCAGAAGAGAAAAGAGTCATTTCATAGCACCCTGAGAAGTATAGTATAGGCAAGAAGGGATATCTAAAGGTGATCCTATGTGATAAGGAAGCCCAATAGAAGCAATAGGTTCGAGCCTTTACCCTTTTCTTGTAAAGACGCAAATCCATGGCCTACGTTACAACCCTATTAAAGTCCACTCTGATTGAAAAATAGATTACTTGATCTAAATGAGCCAGATGTGTTGCTGAAGCTAAAGAAGGATACAAAAGGACCAAACCCCACTGGAGGACCAAACGAGGATGGTATGGATCTAAACCCTACTGAAAGTAACATTAAATTTGAGCTTGCATATCCCATTATTTCAAAACCCCACAACTTAGCCTGTATTACGGTCCTAAAACAAAGTCTCCTCATATTGAAAGATTGGATGCTCATCACTTTGCTAAAGGTCAAGTAAGTTATTGTTAAGCCAAATGATCCTATACACTAACCCAAGGTAGAAAGTCAGAGTGAATCAAAAGGCCAAGAAAGGTACAAAATGCTATCATCTAGTCAAGGTAGGGTCAAGCCAAAAGAGAGCCCAGACCCCTAACAAGGAAGGAGTCGCTATTTTAAGGATGTATAGTTGGACATCACCCCGTTCATTGTATTAACTGTTGCATGCCTAACATGTACACAAATTTTTATAAAAATTTCGGCATGAACTTCGCATACATAAGACATATCTCCCTGTAGAAATAGAAGTCACCAAAGCAGTTTAATATCATCTCATGTAATAAATATACATCATCCTTGTACATGCATCTGTCCATATACCTAGCCATGTAAATCATAAATATCGCTTTATATTCATGCATTAATACATATATCTAACTATCTGAATCATAAATATCCATTCTATGCGAAATGTACAAAATAAACTGTCTAATAATAAAACTGAATACATCTCCAGGATAGAGTACAGAAGGGAATCTGAGCCTATGGCATGGGGGGACTCATCAAAGATCAAAGTCAATGTCCAGGTCGAAGTCTCCGAAACCTAGCTCTAGAGGAGGCGGACGGCTACTGGAAGCACTAGCATCCTACAAGAAGGAAAGGTTAGAATCAGCAAAAGCGGATGAATAACTAAACAACTCCAAAACAAGAAGAGGAAGAAAAAAAGGATAACATACCCTGCTGCCTCCCATCTGAGCCAACCGGGCAGTCAAAGTAGCTACCTCGGCCTGGAAACGATCCTTTTCCATCTAGAACTAGTCCCTCTTAGTCTGGTACTGGTCCCTTTGATCCCTCACAACAGTGAACTAGGCCTGGGGCACATATCCTCCTGCTCGACACCACAAGTCCACCACCTCCTAGCCAACGGCATACCCACCGACCACCACCTCAAACTGAGTAAAAATGCCTACAGAGTGAGCTCCAAAATATGTGACATAATCAGTTTCGGGAGGAAGTAGAAAACCAGCACCTGACTGACACTCCTGATATGGAATAGGAACTCCGTCAACCAAGGCTCCGAACATGTACTCTGGTAGATCCCTTGCTAACCGGAACTCTTCATAAAACTGGCGCCAATGCCAGTCACCCAGATAAGACTCCTAAGACTAGTCGCTCAAAAAGGATGCCCTCAATAGAGACAACAAGACCAAGAATGTGACCGCTTCATAATGAACTAATCTGACAAAGTGCCGCCAAGTCACATCCCTCGCTTCTAAGCTCTCGGTTCGCCCGTATTGTCACAAAGCCAGTGATCTTAGATCGTTAGGCTACCCAATCGCAAGCCCAGCTCAAGGCTCATGGATAAAGATCAGCCTCTATAACCTCGGGATGGCAAACCAACAAGTACTCATTGTCACGTCCCGAAACCCAGCTTATGTAGATTTAGGGTGCATGACCGGCCAGTAGCTTGGCTACCCAAGGCTGCATTTCATTACCCGGTTGAACACCTGTGCATTTATCATTTAAAAGGTACATAATTGCGGAATTTAAAACTTTATAAACGTAAAGTAAAATGTGTGTCATACATAGTAAAGCTGTGCCTAATCTCCGAAACATAATCATTCTATAAGGTGGGCCTATCAAAGGCCACCACAATTTTAACATTATAATATTACAAAACATTAGGGTCCAACCCCTATATCAGTACATAACATAAGGCCCGTGGGCCGCAATCTAAATGTCCATGTAATTAGCCTCCTTCAGGGCCTCCCAGTTTGTTCACATGAAAACATTTTTAGAAAAATGTAAGCTAATGCTTAGTGAGTAACAACAATACATGAGCATGAAATACCATATGCTACGTTTATATTTAATGTACATAAGAATAAAGGTACATTTATGTATGAGTGGCACGAACTTAGAATTGCATAAGTATAATCTTAAAGACACTTGAAGCATAGACTTTTACATTAAAACATCATACCATTTGTAAACATAATATCAGTAAGGAGAGGCGTGACGTACATAACTCATCATAAGCATTTGACATATCTCGGTTCTTGTTCTAAAACATAAGTGTGTTACTACCCAACTAATATTTCTCTTCAACGTATATGACAATAGCTAAACGTTTATGCATACATATCGTGTATCTAGAAACGTATAAGTGTAAACTTAAAAATGCATGACTTATACTACCATAACAACATAATTCGTTATCTCTAAAACATAAGGTCGAAGAAGCGAGAGAACTATCGTAGCATGCTCCCGTAGTACATGACATAGCTTGTCATTAGTATAACACATCATATCTTGTAAGCGTACGTCTTGGCTCGGCGTATAATATAAGATATATCAAATATTACCATTCATAGTAACTTATAAAACGTAGCTTTGGAAACGTAGGTAACATAAATATCACATTGGGATACTATAGCGATTCGAACATTGTATCATAGAAGTGAGGCATAACACATAACGTAATTTCGTAAAACATAACGTAGCTATCATAAGCATACCGTGGCATTATACTATAAGGCATTTCATAATATCGTAGAAAGGAGAGATATATCGTGACATTAGAATTTATGGAGACATACTTAACTTGTTGTGAAACATTAGGACAAATCATATTCTCATTCTAGAGCATAAGTATGTTATGTCTCTATATCAAAGCCAGGCTCCGCATAAATAACCTTAAAGGTCATGTATAGGGGTTCTTTAGGCTAAGATCTTAACCATATACAATATTGCCTGTTTTAGCGCTTCATATCACGCATGTGCCTACCTCACGGTTTTAAACGCATTGCAACGGTAACACTTTGCTCTGCCTACTCCCTCAGGAGCACTTGAGCTATCTGAGTACTTAGTATAATATTAGCTCGCACCTGCCTACCCCCTTTCGGGCGCTTGGTCTCAGCCACATGATACACCTAAGGCTCTTTAGGCCAACAGTAGATTGTCCGCTCTAGCTCTCACCTGCCTACCTTTCGGGCTCTTGGTCTCAGCCACACGGTACACATAAGGCTCTTTAGGCCAACATTAGATTGTCCGCTTTGGCTCGCACCTGCCTACCCCCTTCTTAGGAGCTTGGTCTCAACCACACGGTACACATAAGGCTCTTTAGGCCAACATAGTAACCATGAAGGTCACGCATAGTAACAATGAAGGTCACGGATAGGCTCTTTAGGCCAACATAGTAACCATGAAGGTCACGCATAGTAACCATGAAGGTCACAGATAGACTCTTTAGGCCAACATAGTAACCATGAAGGTCACGGATAGGCTCCTTAGGCCAACATAGTAACCATGAAGGTCACGGATAGGCTCTTTAAGCCAATCATAAGAGCTAGGCTCAGTTATTGTAACCATAAAGGTCACACATAGGCTTATTAAGTCAATTGTAAGAGCTATGCCCAGTTATGTTAACCATAAAGGTCACATCTAGACTTTTAAGCTAAGGGACGTCTCCCAATATGGCGATAGATTATTTTATGTCTCCTACCGTAGGACCATCGTTGCTAGTTTAGGGTCTTGCCACGAAAGACCTTACATGTCGATAGTTTGTTTCACGCCTCCCATCTTAAGACTAGCATAGCTTATTTCACATCCCCCTGGCATAAGACTAGCATAGCTTATTTCACGTCCACTAGCGTAGGACTATCGGCTAGATTAAAGTCTTGCCACGAGAAGACCTTGAGTTAGATTCGTACGTTAGGAGTCTTACATCTACTTTATGGGAACATTCTAGTCCGTGAGTCATATTTATGTCATAGGTGAGGTTCGCGTGTAATTCAAAGCATGACATTTATTCTTGAACGTAATCATTGAGGCATTGAAATAAATGGAAAGAAATGCATGAAATGTAATTGAACTTGCAAGCATTTGGAGGGTAATAGGTCATACTTATGGCATATCGTTACTCACCTCTCTTTAATAAAACGGGTGCTAAACAAGGTGTCCCTACACGAAATGCACATGGAAGTATAGAAATATCAATACAATACTCTAAGGCAAGGCAACAACGCAAAACGAGAACATAAGGTTGAGGTTTGAACATGGAAGCCGAGACATTGGCTCCTTCATCGCACCCCAACCACCCTTCAAGGATGAGTTCACACTTTAGGTTAGTTCCATTTGAAAATAGGCTTAAAGAGCTTTAATTTGATAGGTCACAGGCTAAAAACACATTTTGGGCGAAGAAGTTATGCCCCATAGAAAATGGACTAAAGTTTTGGAAGAAGAATGTTACTGGCAGAATTTTGGGTCAATTTCAAAATTCAATATCTCTCAATCTATAAGGAATTAGAGTACCAACTTTATATAGATACAAAGGACTATGAGTCTACTATCCAATTCTTTAAACGGTGCATCAATCTGAGTTTTCTAGAGAAAGTTATGCCCGTTTTACGAAACAGTGTCTGAGCTGAAAAGTGAAATCGGGGGCTGGACAAAGGTGTCGACTCTAGAAACAAAGGAGTCGCCTCCTGAGCTGAAGAAATGAATCTGGGAGTTCTTTGGGCAAAAGTGTCGCCTCCGGAGACTAAAGAGTCTCCTCTCGAGTTGAAGAAACAAATCTGGGAGTTCACTGGGACAAAAGTGTCGGCTCCAAAAATAAAGAGTCGCCTCCCAAGCTAAACGAATAAATCTGGGAGTTCACTGGGACAAGGAGTCGCCTCCAAAAACCAAGGAGTCCACTCCAAAGCTAAATACCCAGATTTCAACCTGAAAATCTCCAAACTTCTCTCAAATCAAAACCAAACTCCATCAAAACTCTCACAAACTCTTCCAATGCTTCTAGAGTCCAAAGATTGACCCAAGAAGACCACAATAACTCAAAATCAAACACTTTAAACAAGAAAATAAAAGGGATCTAGGGTTCTAGGAACCCAAACCCTAACTTGTATAAGTTGGGGATTTCACATCCCAAACCCTCAAATCTTTCAATGGGGTTTACAATACTTTATATTTAGCCACTTTGGGATTCAAAAGAGTCACCCATAACAATATAATAATATAACCCACAAAGATAGATACATACACATATATAATTATAGGAGGAGGTAAAACCCTACCTTTCTTCAAGCTTGCCCAAGTCTTCTAATGGCTTAAACCTCTTTTTTCACCTCCCTTCAAGCTCTTCTTCCTTCAATCTCCCTTTCCCTCTTTCTCCTCTCTTTTCTCCCTCTCTCAACCGATCGGGTGTCTGTGTGTGTTTGTGTGGGTGTGTTTGTTTTATGTTTATATAAAAGTGTATAAAATGACACACATGGGAATAATCCCATGTGTCTCACCCTATAGGCTTAAGCTACAACACAAGAATTCATTGGTCACTCTTGACTCAAATAAGGTAGTAGTTAATATTAAACAATGCAAATACTAGAAATTCTCATTAATATAAATAAATAGAGGTTCGGGATATTACACTTATAGCTCTACCATACAAGAAAGGGCTAAAAACTAGTCACGCTACCCTAACGAGAAGTGGTCCGGACTCGCATTGATTAAAAAAAGCAGCCAAAGGAAAAAAACCCCCAGTCCAGCTCAAATAAAGCTCCCAGATCGGCTACTATACTCACCAATTGAAAAGGGATGAGCAACTTGTTGTTGTTGGAGAAGCAGCTAAAAATGATGTACAAAATAAGTCGTCACCTCATGATATCTCGTCATTCGGGTGGTGGCTCAATAGCGAAGGTACTCTCATCTCGACTAAGCCAAGAAACTGGAAAAGCGAAATGCTCAGGGGCTGGCAAATCCAATAGGGCACAAGCCTTGACCTGCTAACTAACTGTAAGGTGATCTGTCGACATACGAAAGAAAGCCCTGTAATGATAACCCAATCTAATGGAGTAGGACCCAGCTCGAAGCCCACAAAATGAAAGATCTCGGTCTCTCCAAACGACCTCTCAATCAAGGCTGGCACCAAATGTCTATTCAAGTAGTTAGCCTGTAATCCCATAAATGCTCCAAACCCAATCTCAGACAAAAAGGCCCAATAAGATGGAGCCGCCCACTGCATGATGCTAAAAACAAGATGGACGGCCGCTTTGAACAATGCGTATACCTGGTGAGGAAACAAGTGTTGTCGAGAATAAACGTTGTGATGATAGGCGAGGTCTCCCAATGGAGGAATATCTGGTACCTCCAAATCACCAAGTTCAACATCCGTCTGCTTGTGCCTAAAGGAGGCCCTCTCGTAGCCAATCACACAGTCGCCAAGGCCTAGTACCTCATCCTCTACATCCACATCTCCCTCAAAAGCCTACTCAACTAGAGGGAAGGGGTTGACTAGAGGCATAGTCCCACTCCCACTTTAACTAGATGATGCTCGGCTAACTGATCTACGACTACCTCTGGAGCGGCTGGAACTACCAGTAGAATTCGTGCGAGCACCCTTCCCAAATCGGCGCCTCCTCTTCGAACCATCATCACCCGTGTCAGCCATCCTGAAAGCCAAATCAAGGTAAGAACGTCGATATATGGTAAGTACGGCTCAAAAAGTTAAGAGATATAAAAGGAAAAAGAATGATATAAAGTGAAAAAGATTTCAAATGTTAAGTCAAAATGAATTTCCTACACATTTTGTCTTCAAAATTTCCAGTTTTAAGTCCAAATGAATTTTCTAAACATTTTGCCAATTTCAAGTTGAAGCAAATTTTTTATACGTTTTGTCCAAGTTTCAAATCAAAATAGTTTCTAATTCAAAATCAAAATTTCATTTCAAAATAAATCTCATAAATTTCCAATCAAAATCTATCTCAAGTTTCTTCCTCAAAAGGATTTCTATTCTAATCAAGGTCTTCCAAAAGCTTTTTCCTTCAAAAGTCCTCTTCAAAATCAATTCTAAAAAATTCTCAAGTTTTCAATCCTCTAAAAATTCTCATCAAATTCCAAGGTTTCCAATTTCAAAATTCATTTTCAAAAATATTTTTAAGTGTTTCCTCCAAAGTTCTTTTTCAAAATTTCATTTTTTAGATTTCTTCTTAAAGTTTTTCTTCCAATAGTTTTAGGCCTCCCTGAGTTTCTCAAGCCCTTCTCTGCCAAAAAGGCCCCACCCTCAGAGGTTTTATGTCTTTTTCCTTAAAAAAGATTTCATTTCAAATATTTTCTAACTCTTTCCTTAAGTTCAAAAATTTTTAGTAGAGTTTCATTTAAAAATGGTCCCTATAACATCTACGACACTACAACAAGACACAAACAATACGCTTCATAATGTCACAAACACATAATAACAACACGTAGAAAACAGTTTGCGCACATTCCTAAGATTTTCAAATTTTCAAACACCTATTCCATTTTCTAAAATTCAAAAATTTTCAAGATTATCGCAAAATTTTTTCAAAACCACTTCAAATGTTTTCTAAAATATTCTCACATTTGTCTAGAGGTTAAAGTTAGATGTTTCCATTATTTTCTAATTTTTCTTATTTTTCAACCTATTTTTCTATTTTTCAACAATTCAAAAATTTAAAAAGTTTTCAGAAAATCACAAAATTGCATACGGTTGTTAAACACATTTTTCTAAGGCACAGAGTATAAAAATCTAGCTGAAAAACTCAATACCCAAAGCTGTAAAAGCAAATCCTCAATTCCTACTTAAACCCTCTTTATGTAATCATGCAAAACTACTCAAATTCACTCAAACAAGTGTCAAACCGGAAAATTAATTCCACCAACGTGTTCAAAACACATCAAAGCATCAGTTTTGGCTATTTACATGACTCAAATGGAGTTCTATACATCAAAATCAACACAAAACAAAAAAACTCACCCCTTGGAGTTCTCCCGCAAAATCTTCTTCTCCGGCAACTATTCCGGCGATGGTGACCACTTCCGACACTTCTCCGACATTCCCCAAAGTCACTCCTTCAATGCACACGGCTCAACACTCAAAATTCCTCACAAACTCTCTCAAAATTTTACACAACCCGTGAAGCTTTGAATCAGAAATTTTTCTGATTTTATTCCCAAGCCTGGTGCCACTAGCAGTGGCACTAGTAGTGGCGCTAAGGTCAAATTCTGGGTAGTTTTGCCCTTTTTCCTACCAAAACCTGATTTTAAACGCCTCCTTGGGCCAAATTGCTATTTTCAAGTTTCAGTCTTCAATAATCCTCAAATTTTGTCCCTTCGATCGCCTTGCGATCAACATGAGACTTTTATTTTATCATTTTCTGCCTTCGCTAAGCAAAAACAGAAAAAAGAGAGGCAGTTGTAAGCACCCTATTTTTGCCCGCTCGGCAATTTTGGGTCCGACTGGACTCACATTCAAACCAACACAGACACATTCAATTCAAAACTAGTCATCCAGTCTCAATCCAATCAATCAATCGCTTTACGAGCCCACTGGGCCCAACAGAGGCAAAGTGACCTAAATGCCCTTGGGACATTTCTCGATCCTATTCCAATTGGCACGTCTTCCAAGAGACGATAAGTTCCTATTTCACTCTCAAATCCAATTTCAAATCCAATTCCAACCCAAATCAAATCCGGCATTCCTTTCAAGAAAATAAGTCCATCCAGTCTGGCACGTTTTTTGAAAAAACTCTTCAAAACAATAAGTCCCTTTAAACCCATCAACCGAAACGAAGCCCAAGCCCTCGAGATGGTAGAACGGTTCACCTTGGGCACTGATTAGCCAGCCAATGAAGAATGTCAGTTATTCAGCACATCTTTCAGACGATAAGTCCATCTAGCAGCTTCCTGATATCAGGCAGTCTCCGAAATGAACCCATACTGTCAAAGTGGCAAAAACACTTGCAAACAACGCAACCATCAAAGTATCAAAAATACTCGCAAACAGGTCGACATTGGAAATTATCAACAAAACCCCTATGTTATTGGACTAAATTTGTCTCTTGGCCATGACACATTTACCAAAGGACGAGGTACCTTTGGAAACCAACTCATCACAGACCGTTGGAGTGATGGAAACACTCAAAACATGGGTCAACACTAGTGCCTGCTAACCCACTCTGGTGAAAAATGACCAAACTGCCCCTCAGTCCTTTTCTGACACGTTTATCGATAAAGTACCTAAGTCCTTAGAGTGGTAAGTCCACCTTCTTGAGATTGTCCCAAAGACAATCTGGCATGTTTGAATGTGTCCCAGTTGGTTTCGAACCAATTCCAAGACCATCCAGTCAAAATGACCATTTTGCCCCTAAGCACCTATTTGCCTCTGGGAGCCACACTGACTCTGGGTATCAAACCGGTAACCTCCCAAGGATGCTTCTAATAGTATTCCCAATCTTCTAGTAGTTTTTTGAAACATTCCGAGTCCATTCCGACGAATTCAATACAAAATGACCATTTTTCCCCTGGTGGGTCGATCACCTTTTCTAATCACACCTGCTCTGAGTATCAAACCAGAAATTCCTTCGAACACTCTAGATAGTGTTTCCAACCTTCAAGTCCTCTTACGGGACATTCCAAGTCCATTCCGGTGGTTTTTCGGTCTAGTTAACCGTTTTGCCCCTAATGGTTTGATCGACTACTTCAACAATCCCGACATTGTTTTTCAAGCCCGTTACCATCGAGACACTATTTCAAATTTTTCTACCCATTTCTAGCCTTTTGGATCATTCCCAGCCTCCCAAAACATTCCCAAACATTCCGGAGTCACTTCTAGTGAAGCCAAGCCAAAAATTGCATGGTAGTAACTAGTATAAGTGCCCAAATCTTTAGGCTTGCGTATCAAGGGTCGAAAGATACGTTTCTTGCCGCCCTAAAAGCTTTCCTAACTGGCTCGTGCTAGTGGTGTCATGCCTATAAATGGCTTAGCGCCACTAGGAGTGGTGCCAATAGGAACTTTACCCTAGCGCGACTACAATAGGCGCCCGGTCAGTTAATTGCCTATTAATACAAACCCTCCCATTACATGAAAAGGGTCAGGAAACTCAGTTCAAAAACTCTATTTTTTGAAATACAGAGCTCGAAGTCTCTCCAAACCCTAACTCTCTCTAGTCTCTTCAAACCCTAGCCCCCATACACTTAAACCCTAACATCCATATACTCTATACACACACAAGCCTCCAAAGCCTGCATTGAAGACTCAAAGTGCTGTAACTTGGAAGCTCTCAATGATCAAGCAAAGCAAAGCAAACAATGCAAGTAAAACAAAAGAAGACAAGGTAGGCTCTCTTTATGTTTATGTACTGCCCCCTTCTCTCTTCTTCCTCCTAACCCACTTGAGTTTTCTTCTATTTTAATCCCACATCTTCTACCTCCCTCTCTTGCATGCTTGAAACAAGGAACTCCCCGATTCATGCATAGGAAAGACTGTTGAAAGTTATCGTGTCGGTGGCTTTCTTCTAGTTCAACCTTAGACCATGTGGATTCGGCCCCCTTAATTATGTGGTGAAACCTAGCCTTTAATGTTTATGACCCTACTTGCATTATGCATATTATATTCATACATCCACTTAAAATTTGTTTTCAAAAGTTGTTTTCAAAACTTGTATTGAAATCATCTTTCAAAGCCTGTATTAAAAATCTTCTTTTTCAAACTTACTTTTCAAAAACACAATCCTAAAGTGATTCTAGCCATTCCATGGTTAGGATTGTTTTAAAAAAGTGTTATATTCATTGTGACCATCAAGGTCCATATTTTGGGTGTTAATTTTTTTTATCAAAAATCACAATTATAAGATGATTCTAGCCATTCTATAGTTAGGGTTGTTTTAGAAAAGTGTGATATTCAATGTGATCATATTGGTCCATATATCAAACCCATGTTGTTTTCAAAACCACCAACTTAAAATGGTTCTAATCTCTTTATGGTTATAATCGTTTTAGAAAAGTGAGACATTCAACAGATTTCAAAAGTTCATATTCAAATCCCTTCCCAAAATTGCTTTTCAAACTCTTTTTAAAACTTCCTTTCAAAAATCTACTTTCTAAAAACTCTCCTCAAACTTCTTTCTTAGAAACTCTCTTCAAAAGGTCTACTTTCCAAAGAGTCCAAGTCAAACCCTAGATTCCATGGTTAGGAAACCCTACTTCTCTTTCCTAAAAAACATGACTTCCTTTTTTGCTTCAAATCATATATTTCCAAAACCTCTATTTTCTATATCAAATCTTAGGTTTCTAAAATCTCTTTTTCTACACCAAATCATAGGTTTTCAAATCCTAGATTTCCAAAATCAAACATTTCCAATTCCATGTCAAATCCAATTTTCCCGTTTAGAAAACTACGTCAAATCCTCGAAGTTTAGAAATCAAATCAAATCATCTATTTTTAAAAACAGAATCTAATATTCTAATTTAGGAAATAGGAATCAAATCTTTCCAAATTCAAAGCTTTGCTAAGTTCACATATTTCTAAATTCAAAACTTTCCTAAGTTCACATCTTTCCTTAAATGAAAATTTCTTAATTTGGTACTTTCCTAAAACAGAACTTTCCTATTTTGAAACTTTCTTAAAGATTTCTAAAATCTAGTCTTTCCTAAACTTAACTTTCTAAATGGATTCAAATCAAGTAATCAAGTCAAGTCTTTCTAAATCAAATCAAATGTTTTTCCAAATCTTCCTTAAATCCAACTTTCCTAAATTGAACCTTTTCTAATTCGAACCTTTCCTAAATCCAACTTTCTAAAATCAAACCTCTCAAGTTTAAATTAAACCTTCCTAATTCAACTACATGTTCCAACCTCAGGATACCTAAACCCTAGTTCAACCCTAACCCTAAAGTTAGGAAGTTTCAACCCTTTTCTAAAACTAAGATGGTTTTTCAAACTTCAATTTAAGTCAAGATGTTTCAAATCTCAATCTTTCCAAATCAAGTCCAAGTTCCATCTTTTCAAATAAAGGTCAATTCTAAATCCAAATCTTCTATTCTAAGTTCAAATCAAACCTTTTCAAATTAAACTTTTCAAAAATCTCAAAATGTCTATTTTCAATCAGACTCTTGTCCGAGTTACGACTAACGTGATTCTCAAAAAGGAATACATAGGCAACCCTCATGGGTGCGGTCACAATCTTTTTCAAATCTCCAATTCTATAATCTATTTCAAGTTTCTATTTCTTAAACCTTATTTCAAGCTTCAAATCTTCTTTTCAAACCTACTTTCAAGATTAAACCTTCTTGTCAAATCTATTTGCAAAATCAAAATCTTTTCTTGTACTTGCATATCATGCATCATATAAATTCTTTTCAAAGTGAATATAATTGAATTTTTGTTAATCGAAGATTCTAATCAGTAAATCTACGGTGAATAGACATGTAGCTATCGTAAGAGCGGGGTAGGGTGATGATCTTAGGATATCTTCTCTACACATAACCAACCTCCAAACCTAGATCACTATTTTCAAAGGCCAAAATGGAGTTATTTTAAAAAAGTGTTTAAAACTTTCCAAAGATTGCCAAACAATTTATTTTCTTAAAAACCCTCTCTTGAGGAAGTTTTCAAAACCTTTTCAAAAACCCTAAGTATAATCTTCGAATTGTGCTTAGTTTTTGGTGACCTAACTCATCTTAATCAAGTTAGGTGGTGACTCCAATATCTTTCCAAAAGCTCTTAATCAAATCAATTTCAAATTCAAACCTAATCGCACTCGTCCTTCTAGGAGGATGAGTTCTAATGAGAGAATACCATGTTTTTCCCACTTATGTGTATTTTTCTCGAGTGCAAAAAATCAGAGCGCGACACATGTGCTTTAGGAAAATGTGGTGAACAGCCGTATGAAATTTTGTGATTTTTAAAAATTTTTAAAATTTTTTATTTTCTAAAAAATAGAAAAATGGTTGAAAATAAGAAAAATTTAGAAAATAATGTAAATATTTGAATTTAACCTTTAGAAAAATATAAGAATATTTTAGAAAATTTTGAAGTAGTTTTGAGTAATTTTGTGATAATTTTGAAAATGATTGTATTTTTGAAAAATAAAACATGTCTTTGAAAATTTGAAAATCTTGAAATTGTGCACTGATTGTTTTATATGTGTTGGTGTTATGTGACTGTGATATTGTTAAGTGCATTATTTGCGTTTTGTTGTAGTGTCATGGGTGTTGTAGGGACCATTTTTAGATGGAACTCTGCCAAAATTTTCCAAAATTAAGAAAAGAGTTAGAAAATTTTTTAAAATGAAATCTTTTTGAAGGGAAAAAATATAAAACCTTTGATGGCGAGGCCTTTTTGGCAGAGAAGGCCCCAAGAAACTCAAAAGGAGTTAAAGAAAGAGTTATAAATTTTGAAAAGAAATCTTTTTGAAGAAAAAAAAAGGGATAAAACCCTTGAATGTGGGGCCTTTTTGGCAGAAAAGGCCTCGAGAAACTCAAGGAGGCCTAAAACTATTGATGCAAAAACTTTAGGAAGAATTTTTTAAAAATGAAATTTTGAATAAAAGATTTTGAAGAAAATGGATTTTGAATTTGGAACACTTGGGAATTGACAAGAATTTTTGGAAGATTGAAAACTTGAGAATTTTTGGAAATTGATTTCGAAGAAGACTTTTTGAAGGAAGAAGTTTTAGAAAATCTTGATTGGAAACTTGAGATAGACTTTGATTAAAAAAATTTTGAGATTTGATTTTTGAAAATGAACTTTTAATTTTGAATTAAAAACTATTTTGATTTGAAACTTGGACAAAATGTGTAGAAAATTCGCTTTGACTTGAAATTGAAAATTTTGAAGACAAAATGCTTAGAAAATTCATTTTGACTTGAAACTTGACTTTTGAAGACAAAATGTGTAGAAAATTCATTTTGAGTTGAACTTTGAAATCTTTTCTTTCTCTACCTTTTATCTTTTGAATTGTACTTCCCATATATCGACATTCTTACCTTGATTTGGCTTTTAGGATGGCAGACACAGGTGACGATGGTTCTAAGAGGAGACGTTGCTCTGGGAAGGAGGCTCATACAAATTCGGTGGGCAACTCCATTCGTTCTCGAGGTAACTCGAGATCTGCTAGTCAGGTATCTTCCAGCCAGAGCAAGAGGGGGAGTAGACCTCCAGTTGACCCCTTCCCTCTAGTCAAGCCAGTCTTTGAGGAGGAGATGGAAGCTGAGGATAAGGCGTTGGGCCTCGGAGATCGAGCTACAAGTTACAGGCGGGCTTCCACTAGACACAAGTAGACGAATGTAGATCTTGGTGACTTGGAGGTACCAGATATTCCTCCACTGAGGGATTTAGCATATCATCCCAGCATATACTCCTGGCAGCACTTGCCTCCTCCCCAGGTACACACATCTTTCAAGGGGGCTGTCCATCTCATTTTTAGCACCATGCAGCAGGCGGCTCCATCTTATCGTGCCTTCTTAGCGGAGATCGAGTTTAGAGCATTTATGGGATTACAGGCTAACTGCCTAAATAGACATTTGGTGCTGGCCTTGATTGAGAGGCAGTTTGGTGAGACGGATGCTTTTCACTTTGTGGGCTTTGAGCTGGGTCCTACTCCATTGGATTAGGCCATCATTATAAGGCTCTCTTTTGTCGGTCAACAGATCACCCTACAGCCAGTCAGTACGGCTGATACATGTGCTTTATTAGACTTGCCACCTCCTAAGCATTCGCTTTTCTAGTTTCTTGGCTCAGTCGAGACGAGAGTACCTTTACTGTTGAGCCACCACCCGCATAACAAGATATCATGAGGCAACGACTTGTTTTGTGCATCATTTTTAGTTGTTTCTGCTACAACAACAAGTAGATCATCCCTTTTCGATTGGTCATAACCAATCTAGGAGCTTTATCTGAGCTAGACTAGGGGTCGTTTTCCTTTGGCTGCATCCTTCAATCCATGCGAGTCCAGACCACTTCTTGCTGGGGTAGCGTGACTGGTTTTTTTGGCCCTTTTTAGTCTGCTGGAGCTATTAGTAATTGCCAATCCGCCATCCCGATGTTGTAAAGGCTGATCTTTATCCCCGAGCCTTAAGGTGAGCTCGCAATCAGGTGGCCTAGCAAACCGAGATTACTAACTTTGTGATGACACAGGCGAATATAGAGTTGATCGAGGCGAGGGATGTGACTTGCCGGCCCTTTGTCAGATTAGTTCATTACTAGGCAGTGAGGTATTAGTCTTGTTGTCCTTATCAAGGATTTCCTTTCTCAGCGATGAGTCTTGGGAGTCCGATCTGGGTGACCAGCATTACCGCCAGTTCCATGATGAGCTTCGATCAGCAGGGGATCCGCCAGAGTATATGTTTGGAGCCTTGGTTGAGGGAGTTCTTATTCCATACCAAGAGCATCAACCGGGTGCTGGTTTTCTACTTCCTCTAGAGACTAACTATGCTACCCATTTTGGAGCTCACTTTGTCGGTGCCTTCACTCAGTTTGAGGTAGTGGTCGAAGGTTACGCCGTTGGTCAGGAGGTGGTTGACTTGTGGCATTGAGCAGGAGGATATGTGCCTTAGGTCGAGTTTACTGCTGTGAGGGATCAGAGGGACAAGTACCAAGCTGAGAGGGACCAGTTCCAGATGAAGAGGGATCAGTTTCAAGTCGAGGTAGCTACTTTGACCGCTCGGTTGGCTCAAATGGGAGGCAGCGGGGTATGTTGTCTTTTCCCTCTCTTTGTTCTGACATTGCTTAGTTATTCATTTGTTGTGTTGATTCTTTTTCTTTTTTCTTAACATGATGCTAGTGTTTCTAGTAATCGGCCGCCTCCACCAGAGCTAGGTTTTGGAGACTTCGACCTGGACATTGACTTTAATCTTTGATGAGTGCCCCTGGCCATAGGCTCAAATTTTCTTTCGTATTCTATCCTGGAGATGTATTTAATTTCATTGTCAAACAGTTTATTTTGTAATTTTTGCATAGAATGTATATTTATGATTAAGATAGTTAGATGTATGTATTAATGTATGGACAGGGATGGATGTTTATGATTTACATAGCTAGGTATATGGACAAATACATGTACAAGGATAATGATGGTGTATGTTTATGACATGTTCTATAGATGATATTAAACTATTTTGGTGACTTTTGTTTCTACAGGGAGCTATGTCTACATATGTGAAGCTCATGTCGAAATTTTCATAAAAAATGTGACGTATATATGAGGGATGCAACAGTTAATACAACGAACGAGGTGCTGTCAAACTATACATCCTCGAAATGGTAACTCCTTCCCTATAAGGGGTTTGGTCTCTCTTTTGGCTCGACCATACCTTGACTGGATGATAGTATTTTGTACCTTTCTCATCCTTTTGATCGATTCTGACTTTCTACCTTGGGTTAGTGTATAGGATCTTTTGGCTTGAACTCTCAACCCTCGGGGCTTTAGGCAACAACTTACCTAACCTTTGGCAGAACGATGAGCAGCCAGTCTTTCAATCTAAGAAGGCTTTATTGTAGGATCGTAATGTAGGCTAAGTTATGGGGTTTTGAAACAATGGGATATGCAGGCTTAAATTTGATGTTGCTTTCGATAGGGTTTAGATCCATACCATCCTTGGTTATTCTTCCGGCAGATTTTGGCCCTCTAGCATCCTTTTTCAGCTTCAGCAACACGTCTAACTCATTTAGATCAAGCAATCTATTTTTTAATCAGAGTAGACTTTAATAGGGTTGCAGTGTAAGACATGGTTTTGGGTCTTTATAAGAAAATGGTAAAGGCTCAAACCTATTGCTTCTATTGGGCTTCCTTATCACCCAGGATCACTTTTAGATTTCCCTTCTTGCCTATACTATATACTTTTTAGGATGCTATGAAAGGACTCTTTTCTCTTCTGGCTTTACTATATGCTTTTCAAGATGGCACAAAATGACTCTCTTCCGACCTCTTCTTATATATGCCTTTTTTTTTTTTTTTTTTTTGCCTTTTGCCCCTTGGCAACTCTTTCTCTTTGCTTTCCTTTTTCTTCCTTTTCCTTTTTTCCTTTTTATGAGATGAACACTTCTACAACTTCTTTCTCTCAGATATTTTCCTTAGCATTTCAATTTAACCCATTGTGAGGGGTGATCCCTAGGTTGGGGTTTTTCTTGAAAAGAAAAGTAACCGGCCCAATAGGTTTGACAATGATTATTTTTGACTGTATGAGAAATGAAATGAGAGCCCCTTTTCATCTTGAATTAGATTGCTTGATCTATAGAGCCTTTGCGTTGCATCAACTTGATGGAAGATGAATGACATGCCTTAGGGAGTTCTTAGTTATCTGTCTGCCCTAGTGTGGGGGGAATGGTCTTGGATCATGTTTGATAAGAAATCTTCACTTTCTGCGAGGCACTAGTAGGTTAAGTAAAGGGAATATAAACATGTTTTTTTTTATAGAAAAATGAAAGATGGCTCCTTTTCCTTTTGGTAGTCTGGCCACACATTTCTTAGCTTCGTTGACTTACAAGTGTTACTTTTGGGGTAGTTTCCTCACTCATCCTCATCCTCTCTCTTTTCGAAAAGTTGATCATTCGGCGAGTGGTTAACTCATGCTATCGTACCCTTTAAGTCAGGTCCTCCATAAGATAGACCATAGCCCTTGTGTAAGAAGAATTCACCATTCATAAAAAATATATATATATATATATATAAGATAACAACAATTGAATGAAAAGACTAATCATTTTATTATCACAATGAAAATCATAGAGTTCTTAAGTAGAGTGGAAATGCAAACATCAATTTAAAGATGAAAAATAAAAGGGGATAGAAAGAAAGTGAGTTAAAACACCCTTTCTTGTACGCTTTTTGTTGAGAATCCCTTTCGGGATGGTTTTGGGATGATGCCCACGTTTTCGATACTCCATCCATGATTGCGATCTCTAGCCAAGGCAAAGCAGGTAAAGACTTCTTTTAAAGCTCTAGGTGTGTTGGCAATGACAGCGCAGTTATCTGCTTCATTGACTTCCTTGTTGTCCTTGACAGCCTTTTTGGGTTCCTCCATGAACAAGGTGGCTAACTCGCCTTCTTCCAGTTTGAACGGTTCTACTAGTGCTTTTAGCTCTTCCAATTCCTAGCCCATATCTTTATAGTTAAACTTAGTCAGGGGCCAAGGGTTCTCCAATAAATAGCCCTTGGCTTCGGCATACCTAGTGTGTAGAAACTTAATACCCAAACATCAACGGCCATGTTTTCAGCAAGGTCCTCCACCATAAGTGTTGGCTCTTCAATCGGCCAGTCTGATGAATTGGGCACCTCATTAGGGTTATAGAGGTAGATCGGGCATGGTGGGAAATCTTCCTCCCAGTCATTCTCTTTATCAGTCTCCCAATCTCCATCATAATTTTTTATCATGGCCTCTTCCACCCTATCATTGTCTCCTACTTCCTCCAATATCAGGTTGATGGTATGGTTCGATAGAGGATTGGTGGTTATATTGGAGGTAGAAAGAGGGTTCACCAATTGTATGTCAATGATTTTATCGTCTATTAGGTCTTGGATTTTGTGCTTGAGGGCAAAGCAATCTTCAGTGTCATGCCCTTGTCCTCTCGAATGGTATTCTCAAATTGCCAAATCAAAGTTGAGTGGTAAAGGATCGGGCAGAGGTGAAAAGGGTATAGGTTTCAAGTATCTCACTGCTAAAAGGTCGTAATAAGCAATGGTTTGTGTGTAAGAAAGTTTAGTAAAAAATCGGTCTTTCCAATTCCCCTTTAGGTCGAAAGGGTGTCTTAGATGTCTTGGAGGGTCAGGGGTCCATTTTTGGCACGATACTAGCAGGGTTCGTGGCTTGGAGATCAAGGAAGTTTCAGGTTTGACGTTTCGAAGTAGGACCATTTTTCGTATCATGGCCAGGTGAGTTAGAATAGGATTCACACGATAGATTATATGATTCGGGCAGTTGGTCAAAGACAGACCTGGGAGGTATCGGACCAAGTTGGTTGACATGGCGAAGATGTCGACGGCCCAATAGAATGTAACCTCGATCTTCTCCCTTGTTTCTTTTTCTTAGGATAGCATGCCCCTCATAACTTTGGTCTTGAGGAGCCTCTGTCTACTCATTGGTTGTCATACTTACATTGGACAGGAGCAAGGAAAGCATTATTTCTATTTTGGTCGTCCTTTTCCCAAGTCCTACTACTTTTCCTAATATCTGGCCCTAGTTTTGTTCGATGATCAAACTTGGTGACTCATTGAGTGGCTCCATTGAGGTCTAGGCCTAGGTGTAATCTCTATGAAAGAAAAAGAAGAAAAGAAAAATAAGAACACAAACCACAAATTAGCTTTTGATATTTGGAAAGCTTTATGCAATGCATATCCTAGGGGTATTCCTTCTTGAGAGGGAGACTAAACATGATGGATTTGGCTTACTTTTTGGATATAGGGGGTTTACCCCTGTATGCAGATACCTTACCATCGAGTGGGAACATATATTCATTCATTCATGAAAAATAAAGAAATACATTGAACTTTGGAGCTTAAATACAACGGAATTGAAATACATTTTAATAAGGGGAGAGGGAACAATTTTCTTAGTACTTCCACTTATTTACTTTTACATTTGAGATCCTAAACTACTCTTGAGTCTTTCGATTCGCCTTCTTGAACTTGATGTTGAGGAGGTCATTGAGAGAGCTTATTTGATTGCCCCTTGTCTTCTTGGCAACCATATCTCCATGAGCATAGAGGGATTAGGGCCCCTCTTATGGAATGATTTGAAATACATGCTATGAGTCCTTAGGGATACATGGGAACCCTTAGGATTTTGGTAGGTTTAATGCAAGGGAGAGTGAACTTGGTGTCACTCTCTTTGGGTTGATCATATGCATGAAGATGTAATGACTTGAGCTACTTTGAAACTCTTGTCTTGACATGGAATATTGAATGCATGAACATGGATGCATAGAGTAAAGAGAGAGAGAGAGAAATGTAATTGTAAAGTAAATATGGATGCATAAGCAGTTATACATGCATTATAACAGCAGAAATACAGTCATTATAATAACAGGAATAGGCAAGCTTAAAGGAAAGTAAAGCTGTCGCCCTTTCCTCCATGGTTTTGAAATTGATGTGTGTGTGTTAAATCCTGCAAAGGTTCGGCTATGCATGGTGTTTACATAAGCATAAGGTTGAGGGTTTACTAATGCTTCCTAAGAAGGCTTAGTTCCCAGATCTTCAAACCTATGCCCACTCCCCGATGTGGTGCCATTATTGGTTGGTGATCTGAGCAGAGGAACCATCAAGGGGCCATAAGCGAAGAAACTAACACAGCATTTTACCCACAACCAATATACCGTTCACCCTTCTAACTAGAAAGGACATATTCATGTGGAGAATGCAAGTATGCAAATGCTTGTGCACAATGTAGTGTGTGGGTGACATTTTGAAAAGCAGAGAAAAGAACTCAACAACTCCCATCCATCATATCCATTCTATACATGCATTTATACATGGCAGTTAATATAACATGAAATAAATATGTGAACAAAGGTCCACCTACAAAAATAAAGATGCAAAATGTTAATACTTGAATGACAAACTTAATGCAAGATTAAATACTTGAATGTAAGTAATGACATGTTTTTGAAAAATAGCTTTGAAAAGTGTGATTTTGAATATTTGGAAGTGGATATAATTGGACAAATTAATCAAAAACTCCAAATAAGTGAGGGTGAAGAAACATGACAATGGCCTAACCTTCTAAATATCCCCAGCGGAGTCACTAGTTGTCGCGCCCCGATATTTTGCACTCGAGAAAAATACTCCTAAGTGGAAAAAAATATAGTACTCTCTCATTAGAACTCTTCCTCCTAAAAGACGAGTGCGACTAGGTTTTAATTGGAAATTGATTCGACTAAGGGTTTTTGGAAAAAGTTTGGAGTCACCACCTAACTTGATTAAGGTGAGTTAGGTTACTTAAAACTAAGCAGAATCCAAAGATTAAACTTAGGATTTTTGAAAACTTCTCAAGAGATGGTTTTTTGGAAAATAGGTCATTTGGCAACCTTTGAAAAGATTTAAGCCATTTTTGAAAATAACTCCATTTTGGTACTTCAAAACAATGATTATAGGTTCGAAGGTTGGTTACGTATAGGGAAGACGCACTAAGCCATCACCCTACCCTGATTTTTTGCACTCGAGAAAAATACACACAAGTGGGAAAAACACAGTACTCTCGCATTAAAACTCATCCTCCTAGAAGGATGAGTGTGATTAGGTTTGAATTTGAAATTAATTTGATTAAGGGCTTTTGGAAAGAGATTGGAGTTGCCATCTAACTTGATTAAGGTGAGTTAGGTCACCTAAAACTAAGCAAAATCCGAAGATTACACTTAGAGTTTTTGAAAAGGTTTTGAAAACTTCCTCAAGAGAGGGTTTTTAAGAAAATAGGTTGTTTGGAAACCTTTGAAAATTTTTAAGCCCTTTTTTCAAAATAACTCCATTTTAGCCTTTAAAAACAGTGATTTTGGTTCGGAGGTTGGTTATGTGTAGAGAAGATATCCTAAGATCATCACCCTACCCCGCCCTTATGGTACCTATAAATCTATTCACCCTAGATTCACTCATTTAGAATCTTTGATTAATAAATGTCCAATACTATCCACTTTAGAAAGAATTATATGATGTATGATATGTAAGTGCAAGAGAAATGTTTGATTTTGAAAATAAATTTTGAAGCAAAGATTTGAAGTTTGAAAGAGAGTTTTAGAAATTGAAATTAGAGATTTGAAAATAGATTTTAGAATTAGAAACTTAAAATAGATTGTGAAATTAGAAATTTAAAAAATGTTATGACTGCACCTATGAGGGTTGTTTATGTATCCCTTTTTGGGAATCAAGTCAGTCGTAGTTCGGACAAGAGTCCGATTAAAAATAGACACTTTCGGTTTTTGAAAAGTTTGATTTGAAAAGATTTGATTCGAAAAGAGTTTGATTTAAAAAGAGTTTAACTTGAACTTGGAATAGAAGATTTGAAATTGAACCTGTCGCGCCCAGATTTTTTGCGCCCGAGGAATACTCACCCAAGCGGAAAAAATGCTGTACTCTCTCATTAGAACTCACCCTCCTAAAAGAATGAGTGCGACTAGATTTGAATTGAAAATTGGGTTTGAATAAAGGGCTTTTGAAAAAGATTCGGAGTCGCCACCTAACTTGATTAAGGTGAGTTAGGTCACCTAAAAACTAAGAATAATCCGAAGACTACACTTAGGGTTTTGGAAAACGATTTTTGAAAATATCTCCTCGAGAGAGGGTTTTTAAGAAAAACAGGTTGTTTGGCAACCTTTGGAAAACATTTAGCCCTTTTTAGAAAAAATAACTCCTTTTTGGTCTTTGAAATCAGTGATCTAGGTTCAGAGGTTGGTTACGTGTAGGGAAGACGCACTAAGCTATCACCCTATCCCGCCCTTTCGGTACCTACATGTCAATCTACCCTAGATTCACCAATGAGAGTCTTCGACTAACTATAATTCAACCCTATTCACTTTAGAAAACAATGTTTAAAGAAAAATATGATGCATGAGATGCAAGTGCAAAATAAGAGAGAGTTGGAGAATAGATTTGGAAATAAATTTGAAAAGAATTTGACTTGAAAATAGATTTGAAATTGGAAAGGTTTGAAATTGAAAATTTTTGGAAATTGAAAGTAAAAATTTGAAAATAGAAATTTTAAAATTGAAATTTTGAAAGTAGATTGGAATTTGGGATTTGAAAATATGGAGACCGTACCCATGAGGGTGGAATTGAAAATTTGAAAAGTATTGTGACCGCACATATGAAGGTTGCTTACGTATCCCTTTGAGGAAATCAGGTCAGTCGTAGTTCGGACAAGAGTCCGATTGAAAAGAGATTGATTTGATTGGAAGAAAGAGATTGAATTGAAAATTGAATTTGATTTGAGATTAGAAGAGAAGATTGGGAATTGAAATTGAGAAGATTAGACTTGCTTTGGAAAGATTGATTTTGGAAAGACTTGGTTTTAAGAAACCTAGACTTAGGAAAGAGAAGAGACTTAGAAAAGATTTGACCTGACTTGGAAGGTTTAGGAAATTAGGGAAGATTGGATTTAGGAAATATTTGAATTAGGAAAGGTTTGATTTAGGAAGGTTTTAGAATTAGGATAGTTTCATTTTTGGAAAGTTTCGAATTAGGAAGGTTTAGAATTTAGGAAAGTTTGGAAATTGGAAAGTTTTGAATTTAGAAAGTTTTGAGATAGGGAAGTTTCAACTTAGGAAAATTTGAATTTGGAAAGGTTTTGAAAGAGGAAAGTTTTCGATTTAGGAAATGTTTGAATTAAGAAAGTTTTGAGTTTAGAAAAGTCTTAAATTTGGAAAGATGTTGAAGTTTTGGGAAGTTTAGAATTTGGAGAGATTTAGGTTTAGAAAGATTTAACTTGAGAAAGTTTCAAATTTAGAAAGTTTTGATTTTGGAAAGATTTGAAATTTAGAAAGTTTAAGATTTAGAAAGTTTTAGAGTTTTAGAAAATCTTGAGATTAGAAAAGGTTTGAGTTTAGGAAAAGTTTGAAAACTTAGATTTGAAAAGGTAAAATTACGAAAGGGTTGAATTAGGAAAGATTTGAAAGTTGAGTTTTAAAATTTAGGAAAGATTTTTATGTTCAAGTTTTGAAAACTTAAAGTTTAGGAAAGTGGAAGTTTAGGAAGGATTTGAATTAAGAAAAAGTTGGATTAGGAAAGGATTGGATTTTGTTTTGAAAAGAGAAGGTCTGATTTTGTTTCCAAAAAACGGAAGATTGGATCTAGTTTCCTAAACGGGGAGATTTGATTTGGTTTCCTAAAGAGAAGATAGGATTTGGCAAGGATTTGGAAATGGAGATTCTAGAAACCCTAGTTTTGAAAAATTATAGTTTTGACGTAGAAAAGAGGTTTTGGAAACATGTATAGTTTTGATGTAGAAAACAAAAGATTTTGGAAACCTAGGTTTGGGGCAAAGTTTGAAAATCATGTTTTTGGAAAGAAAATTAGGGTTTCCTAATTGTGAGTTCTAGGGCTTGACTTGGGCTCTAAGGAAAGATGATTTTTGGAAAGCGCGTTTTTGGAAACGAGGGTTTTCTAGAAGAGAATCCTAGGGAGGAGTTTTTTGAAAAGTGTGTTTTCGGAAACGAGTTTTTTGGAAGGAAAATCCTAAAGGGGAATTTCTAGAAGGGAGATTTTGGGAAAGAGAGTTTTTGGAAAGATTTTTGGAGAGAGAGTTTTTCTAGGAAAAAGACCTAGGGAACCTTTTTGGAAAATGGATTTTGAAGAGAGCGTTTTGGAAAGGAGTTGAAAAAGGGAGTTTTGAAAAATAGATTTTGGAAGGGAGTTTTTGAAAACAATTTTGAAGAGGAGAGTTTTAGGAAAGTATGTTGAAAAAGCGATTTTTAGGAGGAAGGATTTGGAAAGAGAATTTTTTGAAAAGTATGAAAACGTCTCACTTTCCTAAAGCGATTCTAGCCATAAGAGGGCTAGAATCACTTTAAGAAAGTGGTTTTGGAAAACAATAAGATTTGAAAATATAGACCAAAAAGGTCATTTTTAATGTAACACTTTCCTAAAGCAACCCTAGCCATGGAAAGGCTAGAATCACCCTAAAATTGTGGTTTTGAAAACACGTTTTTGAAAAAGAGATTTTGATGCAATTTTGAAAACAAGTTTGAAAACGATTTTGAAAACGAGTTTGAAAACGAATTTTGGAAAATGCAAGACTATGATATGCACAATGCAATTTTGGGGTCGTGAACATACAAGGCTAAGGCTTCACCACATAATCAAGGGAGCTGGACCCACGTGGTCTCTGGTTAGACTAGAAGAAAGCCCCCGACATGGTGACTCTCCAATAGCCCAATCCTACACATGGACCGGGAATCCCCTTGTTTCAAGCATGCAAAGAAAGGGGGGGGGGGGGGGGGAAATAGATGGGGGATTAAAATAGAGAAAACCCAAGTGGTTTAGGAGAGAGAAGAGAGAGGGGGGAAGTGCGGAAATTTAAATGGAGAACCTACCTTGTATCTTGTTTATTTTGCGCGCCATGCTGTCTTCGGTCTTCGGTCTTCGTCTTGACCTTCGTCTTCAGTCTTCAAGAGTTGTCTTCAAACTTTGGATTGCAGCTCTTCAAGTCTTCAAAGGATGGTTGAAGGCTAGTGTATGAGTGTATGGGGGTGTGTATGAGTGTATGGGAGGCTAGGGTTTGTGTAGGGTGGCTAGGGTTTGGAAAACCTAGGGAAGTTAGGGTTTTTGAGGTGCTCGAGCTCTGTATATCGAATTATATGATGTTTAGGTTGAGTTTGCGGATCCTTTTCACGTTGAATGAGGCTCTGTATTTATAGAGATTGGACAACACTGGCGCCTGTTGCAGTGGCGCCAGGCCAAAGTTTACACTGGCGCCACTAGGAATGGCGCCAGGCCAATTTTTGGCTTGGCGCCACTGCTAGTGGCGCCAGCCACTTAGGAAACATTTAAGGTTGGCAAGCAACGTATCTTTGACTAGATTTGGGCGCCTGTACTAGTGACTACCATGTAATTTTTAGCCTAGCTTTACTAGGAGTGGCTCCGGAAAGTCCGGGAATAATTTGAAGGAGCCGAGAATGATTTGAAAGGCCGGAAAGGAGCAGGAACACTTAAAATAGTGTCCTGGAGGTATTTGACTTGAAAAGTGAGGATAAGATGTGTCGAAAAAGTTGACCAGGCCTTTAGGGGTAAAACGGTCAATCAGACCGGGAAACCGCCGGGACAAACTCGGACTGTCCCGGAAGAAGACTTGGGATCTGGAAACATTATTTAGAATGTTCCCAGAGGTTGCCGGTTTGATTCCCAGAGCCGGTGTGGTCAGAAAAGGAGACTGGCCTACTAGGGGCAAAACGGTCATTTCGTACCGGGTTGGCCGGAACTGACTCGGAATGATCTGGGAAGGTACAAGGAGGTTGAGAACATCATAAAATGTAGTCTCAGGAGGTTACCGGTTTGATTCCCAGAGCCGGTGTGGTCGAAAAAGGAGACCGGCCCACCAGGGGCAAAACGGTCATTTTGTACCGGGTTTGCCGGAACTAACTCGGAATGATCCAGAAAGATAAGGAAAGGTTGAGAGTACTATAAGAAGCATTCTTGAGAGGTTACCGATTTGATACCCAGAGCCGATGTGGTCGAAAAAGGAGACCGGCCCACTAGGGGCGAAACGGTCATTTAGCTTCAAGTGGGCCCTACGGGCCCGAGAAGTGACTGGTGGACTAAATTCAAGTTTAAAAGGCGGGCTTAGAGTCTAAATATGCATGTGAAGTGTGAACGTGAACTAGGTCAGCTCGGAGATTGCCGAGCGGGCAAAAATGGGGTGCTTACAGAACCTAGACTTGGAATTGGACTTGGAAAAGGGTTTGAATTTTGAAAGAGAACTTGGACTAGATTTGGAAATATTTAGATTTTGAAAACATTTTGACTTAGATTGAAATTGGAAAATCATCTTGATTTAGAAAGGAGTTTTAGAAAAGAGTTAAAGCTTCCTAATTTAGGATTAGGGTTGAACTAACGTTTAGGTATCCTAGGGTTGAAGCATGTAATTAAATTAGAAAGGTTAGATTTAAGAAAGATTTGGAAAGAGATTTAATTTGATTTAGAAACACTTAACTCAAAAAAGACTTGTAAAGATTTGACTTGATTTGATTTGGAAAAATTTTGGAAAGTTAGAATTTAGGAAAGATTGGATTTAGGAAATCTTTGAATTGGGAAAGTTTCAAAATAGAAAAGTTTCATTTTATGAAAGTATCAAATTAGGAAAGTTTTCAAATTAGAAAATTTTTGAATTTAGAAAGTTTCATTCAAGGAAATATTTGAATTTGGAAAGGTTTTAGATCTTAGAAAGATTTAGAATTTGGAAAGATTGAAATTTAGAATGGTTTGAAATTAGAAAATGTTAGAATTAGGAAATGTTCGAATTAAGAAAGATTTAATTCCTATTTCCTAAAGTAGAAGATTATATTTTATTTCCAAAAGTAAATGATTTGATTTGGTTTTTACAATTAGAGGATTTGATCTAGTTTCCTAAATTAGAAGATCAAATTTGACACGGAATTGGAAAGGTTGAATTTTTGAAAATCTACGGTTTGGAAAGCTATAATTTGCTGTGAAAAAAAGATCTTAGAGATTTAAGATTTGGTGCAGAAAATAGTTTTTGAAAACCTATGGTTTGAAGCAATATAGGAAGTCATAATTTTAGGAAAGGGAACTAGGATTTCCTAACCATGAATTCTAAGGCTTTGACTTGGACTCCAAGAAAAGATTTCTTGGAAAGGAGATCTTTGAAAGGAATTTTTGGGAAAGAGATTTTTTAGAAGAATTTTTTAGAAAGAGAGTTTTTTAGAAGGAAGTTTAAAAAGCAATTTGGAAAAAGACTTGAATATGGACTTTTGAGATCCTTTGAATGTCTCACTTTCCTAAAATGATTCTAACCATAAAAAAATTAAAACCATTCTAAGTTGGTGGTTTTGAAAACAACATGGATTTGAAATATGGACTAATGATCACATTGAATATCACACTTTTCTAAAACAACCCTAACCATGAAATGGCTAGAATCATCTTAAGATAGTGGTTTGATGAAAAATAATTTAGGGTTTACACCCCAAATATGGACCTTGATAGTCACAATGAATGTAACACTTTTCTAAAACAACCCTAACCATAGAATGGCTAGAATCACTTCAAGATTGTGATTTTGAAAACAAGTTTCAAAAAAGAATTTTAAATGCAAGTTTTGAAAGAGAATTTTGATGCAAGTTTGAAAACGACTTTGAAAACAAATTTGAATATGTGTATGAATATGATATGCATAATGCAAGTAAGGTCGTGAACATTCAAAGTTAGGCTTCACCACATAATTAAGAGGGCCGAATCCACATGGTCTAAGGTTGAATTAGAAGAAAGTCTAGGATATGGTGACTTTCAACAGTCCTTCCTACGCATGAATCGGGGAGTCCCTTGTTTCAAGCATGTAAGAAAGGGAGGTAGAAGATGGAGATTAAAATAGAAAAAAAACTCAAGTGGGTTAGGAGGGAGAAGAAAGAGGGGAGAAGTACATAAACATAAAGAGAAAGCCTACCTTGTCTTCTTCTTGCTTTGCCTTCTTTATTTGCTTTGCTTTGCTTTGCTTTGCTTGGGCTTCGAGGGCTTCGAACTTACAGCACTTGAGTCTTCAATGGCTTGCTTCGAGGCTGGTGTACGAGTATATAAAGTGTATGAATGTTAGGGTTTAAATGTATGGAGGCTAGGGTTTGAGGAAACTAGAGAGGGCTAGGGTTTGGAAAGACTTTAAGCTCTGTATTTTGAAAAAGCAGAGTTTTTGGATTGATTTTGCAGATCTTTTTCACGTAGGGGGAGGGTCTGTATTTATAGACATAAAAACAATTTGGCACCTGTTGCAGTGGCGCTAGGGCAAAATCCTTATTGGCACCACTAAGAGTGGCGCCAGTCACTTAGGAAAGTCTTTAGGGTGGCAAGAAACGTATTTTTCGACCCTTGATATGCAAGGCAAAATATTTGGGCACCTGTCCTAATGACTATTGTGCAATTTTTGGCTTGGCTCTACTAGGAGTGACTTCAGAAGATCCGAAAATGTTCCGAGAGGCCAGGAATGATCCAGAAGGCCGGAAATGGGAAGAAACCCTTGAAATAGTGTCTGGAGGGTAACGGGCTTGGAAAACGATGCCGAAATGTTTGAAAAGGTCTACCGAACCACTAAGGGCAAAACCGTCAACTAGACCAAAAAATCACCGGAATAGACTCAAAATGACCCGTGAGAAGGCTTGAAAATTGGAAACACCCTTAAGAGTGTTTCAGAAGGTTATCGGTTAGATACCTAGGGTCGGTATGGTTGGAAAAGACGACCGGCCCACTAGGGGTAAAACGGTCATTTTGCATCAGGTTTGTCGGAATAGACTCGAAATGATTTGAAAAAATGTCAAAAGATTGAGAATACTAATAGAAGCAGTCTCGGGAGGTAACTAGTTCAATACCTAGAGCTGGTGTGGTTCCCGAAGGCAATCGGATGCCTAGGGGCAAAATGGTTATTTTGATCGGATGGTCCCGGAATTAGTCTGAAACTGACTGGAAGCCACTTAAACATGCCAGATCATCTTTGGGATAATCTTGGAAAGGTGGACTTACTGCTCTGAGGATTTAGGTACTTTCTTGAGAAGCGTGCCGAAAAAGGCCCATGGGGCAGTTTGATTATTTTTCACCAGAATGGGCTAGCAGGCACTGGTGTTGACTTGGATTTTGAGTGTTTCTGTCACTCTAGCAGTGTGTGATGAGTTGGTTTTCAAAGGTATCTCGTCCTTTGGTAAACATGCCACGGCCAAGAGGTGAGTTCAGTCACGTGACATAGGGGGTTTGTTGGCAATTCCTAATGTCGACATGTTTGCGAGTGTTTCGGCCACTCTGACGGTGCGCATTCATTCTGGAGTCTTCTTGATCTCGACAAGCTGCTAGGTGGACTTATCGTCTAAGGAATCAATTTTCTCAAAAAACGTGTCGAATAATGGAAGTTCTACATTGGCAGGCTAGCAGACGCCAAAGATGAACCGTTCTACCATCTCGGGGACTAGGGTTCCATCTCGATCAACAGGTTTAAAGGAACTTACCATTCTGAGGAATTTTCTCAAAGAACTTGCCAAACTGGATGGACTTACCACCTGAGGGATTAACTTCCTCGAAAGGAATGCCGAATTTGATATGGATTGGAATTGGATTTGAAATTTGATTTAAGATTGAAATAAGGACTTATCATCTCTAGGAAGATGTGCCAACTGGAATTGGACCGAACAATGCCCCAAGGGCGTTTTGGTAATTTTGCCTTTATTGCCCCCGATGGGCCTGCGAAGCAATTGATTGATTGGATTGAGTTTGAAAATTTGATTTGCACTTGAATGTGTCTGTATTGGTTCGAATATGAGTCCAGACAGACTAGAGATTGCCGAGCGGGCAAAAATGGGGTGCTTATAGGGACATCTATTCTTTCTCTTCTGGAGTCTTAGGTTCTATATCAAGGCTTAGGCTCTCGCCTTTCACGACAGGAGTATCAATGAGTTTGCAGTCTTACATTCTGAATCGCTCAAGAACCTTCTTTATGCAAGTCTCTTAAGATAGACCAAGAAGTCTCTTGGAGCAATCTCTTAGGATCTTTACTCCCAATACAAAACTCCCTTCGCTCGTGTCTTTCATCTCGAAAGTGGATGATAACCACCCTTTAGTGGAAACAACCAACTCCATATCATTACTATTCAGTAAGATATCATCCACATAAAGGGACAATATAATGAAACTGCCCTTGGACTGTTTAACATACACACAATGGTTCTCTTTGATCATCGTGGACCCATTAGAAGTAATGGCTCGATGAAATCTTAAGTGCCACGGCTTGGATGATTACTTTGGGCCATAGATAGATCTACGAAGCTTACAAACTTTGCACTCCTGGCCAGCAACTACATAGCCCTCAGGATGATCCATATAGATTTCCTCATCCAGCTCACCATTGAGAAATGTAGTCTTAACGTCCATCTGGTACAGCTCCAAATCCAAATTAGCACAATGGCTAGCATAAGGTGAATGGAAGCAAATCTAACTACCTAGGAGAAAGTCTCCTCATAGTCAATGCCCTCTCGTTGAGTATATCACTTTGCGACTAAACATGTCTTGTACCTCTCAATAGAACCGTCCACCTTATGTTTGACTTTAAGAATCCACTTGTTCCCAATGGCCATACATTCAAGCGAGAGTTCAACCAAGTCCCAAACCTGATTAACTCTTATAGAATCCATCTCCTCATCCATAGCAGCAATCCATTTCTCTCTAACAGGTGATGAGAGAGCCTCTTTAACTATCCAAGGCTTAGTATCATCATGTGAAGCTATCATAAAAGCTTCCCTCTCAATCTCATAACGACGACGAGGGATGGTCCCATGTGTGCTTTGACACAATGGAGTGTCTTGAGAATACTCATTAATTAACATATCAATCGATGCAATGCTCCCACTATCCCTAGGAGGTTGAGGAATCTCTCCCTTAGTCTCAACTAGTCCACCTAGTGCCCTATCCTGAATATCCTCCATCTCATAGAGATCCACGTCTCTAGACACCTCCCCCCTACTAGGGAAAACATTGTAAGCACCCCATTTTTGTCCTCTTGGCAATCTCCGGTCTGTCTGAAACTCATATTCAAATCAACACAATTCAATCAACTGTTTCACGGGCCTTCCAAGCCCAATAGAGCAAGATGACCAAAATGCTCTTGTGCCAGTGCTCGGTCCAATCCCAGTTGGCACGTCTTCCTAGAGATGGTAAGTCCCCACTTCAATCTTAAATTCAATTTCAAATTCAATTCCAATCCAGATCAAATCTGGCATGCCTTTCAAAAAAGTTGATCCCTCAGGCAATAAGTCCATCCAATCTAGAACATTTTCTAAGAAACTCTTCTGAACGATAAGTCCCTTCAAACTCGTCAACCGGGACAGAACCCAAGTCCCCGAGATGGTAGAACGGTCCACTTTCGATTTCGCGCCCAGATTTTTTACACTCGAGGAATACACACACAAGCGGGAAAAATACTGTACTCTCTCGTTAGAACTCGTCTTCCTAGAAGAATGAGTGCGACTAGGTTTGAATTGAAAATGGATTTGAATAAAGGGATTTTGGAAAACAATTTGGAGTCACCACCTAACTTGATTAAGGTGAGTTAGGTTACCTAAAACTAAGCACAATCCGAAGAGTACACTTAGGGGCTTTGAAAACAATTTTGAAAATACTTTCTTAAGAGAGGGTTTTTAAGAAAACAGGTTGTTTGACAACCTTTGGAAATCTTTTAAGCCCTTTTTTGAAAATAAACTCCATTTTGGTCTTTCAAAAACAGTGATTTAAGTTCGGAGGTTGGTTACGTGTAAGGAAGATGCACTAAGCCATCACCCTACCCCGCCCTTGCGGTACCTGCATGTCTATTAACCCTAGATTCATCCATTAGAGTCTTCAATTAACATATGTCCAAAACTATCTACTTTGAAAAGAATTTTTAAAAGAATGATGCATGATATGCAATTGCAAGAGAAGACAGTTTGAAAATTGATTTAGAAATAGATTTGAAAGAAACTTGATTTGATTTGAAAAGAGATTTGAAGAGATAGATTTAATTTTGAAAGAAAGATTTAGAAATTGGAAAAAGAGATTTGAAAATAGATTTTTGGAATTGGAAGTTTGAAAAAGTTATGACCGCACCCGTGAGGGTTGCCTACGTATCCTTTTTGAGGAATCAGGTTAGTCGTAGTTCAGACAAGAGTCCGATAGAAAATAGAAGGTTTTGATTTGAAAAAGAGAAATTTGGATTTGGAATTCGAATTGGAAGATTAGGAAACCAGGATTGAACTTAGACCTAGGATTGAACTTGAAAAAGGATTTGACCCTTGGAAGAGAACTTGGACTAGATTTGGAAAGATAAAGGTATAAGAAAGATTGGACTCGAATGGTGGACTTGGAAGATTAGGGAAGTTGGAATTTAGGAAATGCTCAAATTAGGAAAGTTTTAAAATAGGAAAGTTTCATTTTAGGAAAGTTTTCGAATTAGGCAAGTTTTGAAATTGGAAAGTTTTGACTTAAGAAAGTTTTGGATTTAGAAAGTTTTGGAATTCAGAAAGTTTAGGATCTGGAAAGATTTGAAATTTGAGTTTTAGAAATGCATGAGATTAGGAAAGGTTTAAGTTTAAGAAATGTTTGAAAACTTAAAATTTAAGGGAAGATTTGAAAGTTTAAGTTTTGGAAACTTAAAGTTTAGGAAAGGATGAGATTAAGAAGGATTGGATTAGGAAAGATTTGGATTTTTGCATCTAAGAAGAAGTGTTTTGATTTTGTTTCTAAAAACGGAGGATTAGATCTAGTTTCCTAAATGGGAAGGTTGGATTTGGTTTCCTAAAGGGAAGATTGGATTTGGCATGGATTTGGAAGGTGAAGTTTTAGAAACCTTAGATTTGAAATACTATAGTTTTGATGTAGAAAATAGGTTTTGGAAACCTAGGATTTAGATGTCAAGAAGAAAATTTTGGAAACCTAGGTTTTGATGCAAGATTAGAAATCATGTATTAAGAAAGGAAATTAAGGTTTCCTAATCGTTAACTCTAAGGTTTACCTTGGACTCTAAGAAAAGAGATTTTTTGAAACTGAGTTTTTAGAAAGGGAGATTTTTGAAAGGAGTTTTTGGAAAGTGAATTTTAAAGAGAGTTTTTGGAAAGGGATTTTTGGAAAGAATTTTTAGGAAAGAGTTTTTAGAAAAGAGATTTTGGAAAGAGTTGTTGGGAAGGAAACTTAAGGAGCGTTTTTAGAAAGTGAATTTTGAAGAGAGCATTTTGGAAAGGAGTTTAACAAGAAGTTTTAACAAATAGATTTCTAAAGGGAGTTTTTGAAAACAATTTTGGAAAGGAGATTGGAGAGAGTTTTCAAAAAGTATGTTGGAAATGAGATTTTTAGAAGAAGAGATTTGAAAAAAGAGTTCTTAGAAAGTATATAAAATACCTCACTTTCCTAAGGTGATTCTAACCATAAGAAGGTTAGAACCACTCTAAGATAGTGGTTTTGAAAATAACAATATTTTAAAAATATGGACCATATTGGTCACTTTAAATGTAACACTTTCCTAAAGCAAGCCTAGCCATGGAAATGCTAGAATCACCTTAGGATTATGATTTTAAAAACAAGTTTGGAAAAAGAATATTTTGATGCAAGTTTGAAAACAATTTTAATGCAAGTTTTGAAAAACAAGTTTGAAAACTAATTTTGGAGGAATGCAAGATCATGATATGCACAATGCAAGTTGGGGGTTGTGAACATACAAGGTTAAGGCTTCACCACATAATCAAGGGAATCGAACCCACGTGATCTCCGGTTAGACTAAGAGAAAGCCTCAGACATGGTGACCTCCAATAGCCTAATCCTACACATGGACTGGGAAGTCGTTTGTTTCAAGCATGCAAGAAAGGGGGGGAAGAAGATGGGGGATTAAAATAGAAGAAAACCCAAGTGGTTTCGGAGAGAGAAGAGAGAGGTGGAAGATGCGTAAACTTAAATAGAGAGCCTACCTTGTGTCTTCTTTATTTTGCTTTGCTTTGCGCGCTTTGTTTTTCTTGCTTTGCTTCGGTCTTCGCTTCAGTCTTCATCTTGATCTTCTGGAACTTGTCTTGATTTTCGAGAGCTTCGGATTGCAGCACTTCAAGCCTTCAATGGAGGCTTTAGAGGCTAGTATACGAGTGTATATGAGTGTATTGGAGTATATGAGAGCAATGGTTTGTGTATGGGGGCTAGGGTTTGGAAAACCGAAAGGAAACTAGGGTTTAGGGAGGTTACGAGCTCTGTATGTCAAAGAGTGGGATTTTTAGACTGAGTTTGCAGACCTCTTTCACACTGGAAGAGACTTTGTATTTATAGAAAGAAGAACAACCTAGCGCTTGTTGCAGTGGCGCCAGGCCAAAGAACATATTGGCACCACTCCTAGTGGCACCAGGCTAATTATTGGCTTAGCGCCACTTAGGAAAGCTTTTAAGTCGGCAAGTAATGTATCTTCAGAAGATTTGGGCGCCTGTACTAGTGACTACCATGCAATTTAACTTGACTTCACTAGAAGTGGCTCTAGAAGGTCCGGGAATGATTTAAAGGGGCTGGGAATGAACCAGAAGGCCGAAAAGGGACATGAACCCTTAGAATAGGGTCCCGAGAGTGACGAACTTAAAGAATGATGTCAAGATGTGTTGGAAAGGTTGACCACGCCATTAGAGGCAAAACGGTCAACGGGCCGAAAAGCTATCGGGATGGACTCAGAATGTCCCAAAAGAAGACTCAAGGTTTGGAAACATTATTCAGAATGTCCCAGGAGGTTACCGGTTTGATACCTAAAGTTGGTGTGGTTGGAAAAGGCGACCAGCCCACCAGAGGCAAAATAGTCATTTTGCACTGAGTTTGCTGGAATTGACTCAGAATGATCCGGAGAGATAACGAAAGGTCGGGAATACTACAAAAAGCATTCTCGGGAGGTTACTCGTTTGATACCCAGAGCCAGTGTGGTTCCTGAGGCGTTCGGATGCTTGGGGGCAAAATGATCATCTTGACCGAAAAGTCTCAAAATTGGCCCAAAACTTACTAGAAAGCACCTAATCATGTCAGATTGCCTTTAAAACAATCTTGGAAAGGTGGACTTACCATTATGAGGACTTAGGTACTTTCTCGAGAAACATGCCAAAAATGGCCCTAGGGGTAGTTTGGTCATTTTTCACTGAAGTGGGCTAGCAGGCACCGGTGTTGACTTGGGTTTTGAGTATTTTCGCCACTCTGACGGTCATCCCATGATACAGGGGTTTGTTGGCAATTCCCTATATTGACCTATTTACGAGTGTTTCTACCACTCGGACGGTTGCAATGTTTACGAGTACTTCCGCTACTTTGACGGTTCGTGATTATTCCTGAGACTGCCTAATCTCAGGAAGCTGCTAGATGGACTTAGTGGTTGAGGAATCAACTTTCTTGGAAGGGGTGCCGAAATGGACATTTCTGCATTGGCGAGCTAGCAGGTGCCAAAAGGTGGACCGTTCTACCATCTTGGGGACTTAGGGTCTCGTTCCGGTCGACGGGTTTAAAGGGACTTACCGTTTCAAAGAACTTTCTTCATAAACGTGCCGGATTGGATGGCCTTACCACCTCGAGGAATCAACTTTCTCGAAAGGTGTGCCACATTTAATTGGAATTGGAATTGGAATTAAAAAGGGGACTTACCGTCTTCAAAAAGACGTGCCTATTGAAATTGGACCGAACAATGCCCCCAAGGGCATTTTGGTCATTTTGCCTCTATTTGGGCCTAATGGGCCCGCAAAGCGATTGATTTGACAGGATTAGACTTGAAAAGTTGATTTAGATTGAAATACGTCCATATTAACTTGAATACAAGTCTGGATGGACTGGAGACTGCGAAGCGGGCAAAAATAGGGTGCTTACATTCGACACGTCTTTTAAGAAAGTTGATTCCTCAGATGATAAATCCACATAGCAGCTTCTCGAGATCAGGTAGTCTCCGGAATGAATGCACATCGTCAGAGTGGCGAAAACACTCACAAACGTCGCAACTGTCAGAGTGGCAGAAACACTCATAAACAGGTCGATATCGAGAATTGCCAACAAAACTCTTATGTCACAGGACCGAACTCATCTCTTGGCCGTGACACGTTTACTAAAGGACAAGATACCTTTGGAAACCAACTCGTCACAGACCGTTAGAGTGACAGAAACACTCAAAACCTAGGTCAACACTAGTGCATACTAGCCCACTCCGGTGAGAAAAGACCAAACTGCCCCTCAGGCCGTTTTTGGCATGCTTTTTGAAAAAGTACCTAGGTCCTCAAAGCAGTAAGTCCACCTTTTCAAGAACATCCTAAAGACAATCCACCATGTTCAAATGCCTTCTAGTTGGTTTCGGACTAATTTCGAGACCATTCGATCAAAATGATTATTTTGCCCCAAGGCATCCAAGCGCCTCTGAGAATCACACCGGCTCTAGGTATTAAACCAATTACCTCTCGAGGATGCTTCTAACAGTATTCTCAATCTTTTTGCACATTTTCAGAACATTCCGAGTTTATTACGGCAAACCTAGTGCAAAATGACCGTTTTGTCCCTAGTGGGTCAGTCGCCCTTTTCAACTACACCGGCTCTGGGTATTAAACCGAAAATCCATCGGAATATTCTAATTAATGTTTCTAACCTTCAAGTCTTCTCATGGGATATTCCAAGTTCATTCTGGTGGTTTTCTGGTCTAGTTAACCGTTTTGCCCCTAAGGGCTTCAATAATCCCGACATTGTTTTTCAAGCCTGTTACTCCCGGGACACTATTTCAAGGGTTTCTCTCCATTTCTAGCGTTTCGGATCATTTCTAGCCTCCCAGAACATTTTCAAACCTTTCGAAGTCACTTCTAGTGGAGTCAAGCCAAAAATTGTATGATAGTCACTAGTATAGGCGCCCAAATATCTTCTGCCTTGTGTATCAATGGTGAAGATATGTTTCTTGTTGCCTTAAATAATTTCCAAAGTGGTTGGTGGCACCAAGCCAAAATTTGGCCTTGCGCCACTACATTTTTTACCTTAGAGCCACTACAACAGGTGCCAAGTTGGTTTAAGTTGCCTGTAAATACAGAGCTTTCCCCTACGTGAAAAGGGGCAGTAGACTCAATCCAAAAATTTTGCTTTTCAAAATACAAAACTCGAAGTCTCTCCAATTCCTAGCTCCCTATAGTCTCTTCAAACCCTAGCCTCTATATACCTTAACCCTAACACCTACACACACTTCATAACTCATACACAAGCCTCCAAAGCCTCCATTGAAGATTCAAAGTACTACAACTTGGAAGCTCTCAAGGATCAAGTAAAGCAAAACAAAGTAAACAAAGCATGTAAAATAAGAAGAAGACAAGGTAGGCTCTCTCTTTATGTATATGTACTTCCCCCATCTCTCTTCTTCCTCCTAACCCACTTATGTTTTCTTCTATTTTAATACCCTATCTTCTACCCCCCTTTTGTGCATGCTTGAAACAAGGGATTCCCTGATTTATGCGTAGGAAGGATTGTTGAAAGTCACTGTGTCGAGGGCTTTCTTCTTGTTCAACCTTAGACCGTGTGGTTTCGGCCCCCTTGATTATGTGGTAAAGCCAACCTTGTGTGTTCACGACCTTACTTGCATTATGCATGTCATATTTATACATCCCTTCAAAACTTGTTTTCAAAGTGGTTTTCAAAACTTGCATCAAAATCCTCTTTCAAATTTGCATTCAAAATCGCATTTTCAAAATCACAATCTTAAAGTGATTCTAGCCATTCTATGGTTAAGGTTGTTTTAAGAAAGTGTTATATTCATTGTGACTTTCAAGGTCTATAGTTTGAGTGTAAACCCTAAATTGTTTTTCACCAAAACCACAATCTTAAGGTGATTTTAGTCATTCCATGTTTAGAGTTGTTTTAGGAAAGTGTGATATTCAATGTGATCATATTGGTCCATATTTTCAAATTCATGTTATTTTCAAAACCACCAACTTAGAATGGTTCTAATCTCTTCATGGTTAGCATCGTTTTAAGAAAGTGAGACATTCAAACGATCTCAAAAGTCCATGTTCAAACTCCTTTCCAAAATTGCTTTTTAAATTCCTTTCCAAAAACTCTCTTCTAGCCCCTTTCCAAAAATGCTTTTCAAAATACTTTCTAAAAGTTCTCTTCAAAATTTCACTTTCTAAAAACTCTCTTCAAGTTTCTTTCCTAAAAATTTCTTTCAAAGATCTCCTTCCTAAAAAATCTTTTTCTTGAAGTCCAAGTCAAACCCTAGATTTCATGGTTGGAAAATCCTAATTCTCTTTCCTAAAAACATGACTTCTTCTTTTGCTTCAAATCATAGGTTTCCAAAACTATCTTCTACATTAAATCCTAGATTTCCAAAATCTTTTTTTCTACACCAAATCATAGCTTTACAAATCTTAGATTTCCAAAATTCAACCTTTTCAATTTCATGTCAAATCTAATTTTTCAAATTAGGAAACTAAATCAAATCCTCCAATTTTAGAAACTAAATCAAATCATCTATTTTTGAAAATAAAATCTAATCCTCTACTTTAGGAAATAGGAATCAAATCTTTCTTAATTCAAATATTTCCTAATTCCAATCTTCCTTGATTTCAAATCTTTCCAAATCTCAACTTGCTAAATCTCAACTTTTCAAATATATCTAAATTCTAAATCTTTCCAGAGTTTAAATATTTTTGAATTCTAAATCTTTCTAAAATTCAAGTATTTCTAAATTCAAAACTTTCCTAGACTAAACTTTCCTAATTTGGCATTTTCTCAAAATGAAACTTTCCTATTTTGAAACTTTTCTAAATTCAAAGATTTCTAAAATCGAGTATTTCCTAATCCTAACTTTCTAAATTCGTTCAAATCAAGTGAGTAAGTCAAGTCTTTATAAATCAAATCAAATCTCTTTTCAAATTTTCCTTAAATCCAACTTTCCTAATTCAAACCTTTCCTAATTTAAATCTTTTCTAAATCCAACTTTCTAAAATCAAACCTTTTAAATCTAAATCAAACCTTCTTAATTCAAGTATATATTTCAACCATAGGTTACCTAAACCCTAGTTTAACCCTAATCCCAAAGTTAAGAAATTTCAACTCATTTCTAAAACTCCTTTCTAAACTAAGATAGTTTTCAACTCCAATCTAAGTCAAAGATGTTTTCAAATTTCAATCTTTTTAAATCAAGTCCAAGTTTTCTTTCCAAGTTCAAACCTTTTTTCAAGTCTAAGGTCAATTTCAAATTAAATTTCAATTTCAAGTCTCTTATTCAAAGTTCAAATCCAACTCTTTTCTAATCAAATATTTTCAAATCAAATTTTTCAAAAAACCTAAAAGTTTTTATTTTCAATTGGACTCTTGTCCGAACTACGACTGTCCTGATTCCTAAAAAGGGATACATAGGCAACCCTCATGGGTGTGGTCACAATCTTTTTCAAACTTCCAATTCCATAATCTATTTCAAGTTTATAATTTTAAAATCTATTTTCAAATCTCCAATTCCATAATCTATTTTCATTTTCTAAAACCTTCTTTCAAAAATCAAATCTATCTTTTCAAATCTATTTCCAAAATCAAATCAAATCTTTTCAAATCAATTTTCAAAAATCAAAACCTTTTCTCTCACTTGCATGTCATGCATCATATCAATCTTCTTTCTAAAGTGGATATAATTGGACATTTATTAATCAAAGATTCTAAATGAGTGACCCTAGGGTGAATAGACATGTAGGTACCGCAAGGGCGAGGTAGGGTGATGGCTTAGTGTGTCTTCTCTACACATAATCAACCTCTGAACCTAGAATCACTGTTTTCAAAGACCAAAATAGAGTTATTTTCAAGAAGGGCTTAAAACTTTCCAAAGGTTGCTAAACAATCCTATTTTTCTAAAAACCCTCTCTTGAGGAAGTTTTCAAAATCTTTTCAAAAACTCTAAGTGCAATCTTCGGATTAGGCTTAGTTTTAAGTGACCTAACTCACCTTAATCAAGTTAGGTGGCGACTCCAAACTTTTTTCAAAAGTCCT
This sequence comes from Euryodendron excelsum, assembly GCA_033060915.1. Taxonomy (NCBI): domain Eukaryota; kingdom Viridiplantae; phylum Streptophyta; class Magnoliopsida; order Ericales; family Pentaphylacaceae; genus Euryodendron; species Euryodendron excelsum. The sequence continues at coordinate 3,415,948 of CM065385.1, read as the reverse complement.
TAATCAAATTAATTTTCAATTGAAACTTAGTCGCACTCATTCTTCTAGGAGGATGAGTTCTAACTAGAGAGTACCGTATTTTTCCCATTTGTGTGCTTTTTCCTCGAGTGCGAAAAATTGGGGTGCAACAAACATCCTCTAGAAAATTAGCATCTCGTGACTCATTCTCAGTCACACTCCCATCTAGTTACTCTCCAATGAGCACATATCCCTTTGAGTGCTCAGAATAGTATATAAAGATAAATTTCTTCCCTTTAGGGCCTAACTTCCTATACTTATGAGAAGTATTATGTACATAGGCTGTCGAACCCCATGGTCTCAAATAACTTAGGTCAGACCTTCTGCCTGTCCTTAGCTCATAAAGGATAGATGGGACAGATTTTGAAGACATACGATTAAGAATGTATGCGACAGTCAACAAGGCATCCCCCCAATAAGATATTGGTAGATTAGCCTGCGCCATCATTAACCTAACCATGTCTAACAAAATGGGTTCTATCTCTCTGCTACACCATGTTGTTATAGAGTACTTGGAATGGTCAACTATCTAAGTATACCCTTATCCTTACAAAGCTCTCGGAACAACTCAAATAGATACTCACAGCCACAATTAGTTCTTAGAGCCTTAATACTCCTGTCTAACTGATTTTCTACCTTAAGAACATAGCGTCTAAAACAGTCTAGTGCTTCTGACCTATGTGAGAGCAGATAGACATGACCAAAACGTGTGTAGTCATTTATGAATGTGATAAAATAAGGTGCACCATGTCTTGCCCTCACATTTATGGGACCACAAATATCTGAGTGAATAAGTTGTAACCCTTTGAGCCTTGCCAAAAGGTTTTCTGGTTGCCTTTCCTTGAAGGCAACTCTCACAAACTAGCAAGCTGACCCTAGCGAGTGAATCCAGAAGACCCTTTCTAGCAGCCTGGCCATTCTATCCTGTCCAATATGTCCTAGTCTGGAATGCCATCTCATAGAATCAATAGAAGAATCATGCATAGAAGCATTAAATGAAACTGCAGATTCTAAAGCATCATCCATACTAGAAATATTAATATCCAGAAAAGTAAAACCATGCATCAAATATCCAGAATCATAATAGACAAACCCACAATAAATGCATACATATTGAGTCTCAAAACAGAAACAATAACGACTAAGCAAACTAGTAACTGAAAGAAGATTCTGCCATATCCCCGGTGCATAAAGTGCATCGTGAAGGTCAAGAGTGTGACCACCCTTCAAATCCAACCGAGAGGTGCTAATCCCAATGACATCCATGCTGGACTCGTTCCCCATGTATAGTATGCTACTGACTAGTATGCTGCGATACTCCACGTATCTAAATCTGCTTCTCGTTATATGGTCAGTTGCTCTTGGGTTTATAACCCACAATTGAGGAGAATGAGCAATCAAAACTTGACTTGACACAAAATAGTCAACGCGAGAAATATAAATAGGGACTATCTTCTTCGGCTAGTTGCACTCACGAGTGAAGTGTCCCAGCTGCTGACTGCTATAGCACTTCATCTTGGCCCTATCTTTCTTACCATCTCTGTTGCCTCTCTTTCTATGCTTGGCAGCCTTAGTCCCACTGAACCCAGTATCAAAACGTTTCTTACCAACATTAGTAGCACCACCACCTTTGTTGCGCTTGAACCCAGAGGTTCAGCGTGAGCTAATCTCAGCAACATAAGCAATACAACCATTAGCCTTAGCAGCCTCTAGGTGCTTAGCTTCCAACTCAAAATGGTAGGAGATATCCTCAAATGTCCTCATATTTTCATTGAGAGTCATATTCTGCTTCATTTGCTCCCATGACTACGGTAGAGAGTAGATAATAGATTACACCTGTTGCTCATCAGTAAGAATATGTCCTACTACCTTAAGCTTACATATCATGGTTGACATCACTCGCAAATGCTGCCTCATGGAGTGGTTAGGCTTCTTTTGATAAAAATCAAATTTGAGTGTCAATCTGCATAGTTTAGCAACAGAAGTGACCCCGTACTTTAGCTTCAAAGCCTCCCAAGTCTCATAAGAAGATTGGATAGACTTAAACTCTAGCAGAAGAGCATTCTTCATGCTACTCAACATAAGATAGTGTGCATCCTGATCTTTCGCCTGCCAAGTTTTGTAGTGATCTAGGTCCCCACGGGTGCTAAGCTATAGTACCCTGTTAGGGCTTAGTCATCAGACGGTCAATGTGAGCCAATAGACCCTACTTGTTGAGAACAAATTAAATCTTACGACACCAATTGTTATAGTTGTCACCATTCAATTTCTCTCCTTTAACCATGTCAGCCACTACATTCTTAGATGTCATGATGAACTCTAATAGAGATAAAAGCACAATGATATAAGAATAATGCATAACACACGTTTATATCCCAAAAATCTAAATTAAAACAAATAAGACAATTCTCAAAAGTCGCAAAATCGAAAGGTCGCTATACTCCCAATAATCTCTCGCGCTACTAATGATTATTATCAAATTTTAATTTAACTAATACGCAAAAATTAGTTGTCGAGAGTCAAAACTCTTAGCATGCTTTTAACTGATCAACTTCCTACTAAACAAATATAACTAGGCATGTGATAAGCTTCAATTCCCTGTCTATAGCATAAATATCATCACAATAATATTTTTATGCTATAAAACAATTCAAATTATGGAATTAAAACTACCAATTATTACATAGCATAGCATAAAACATGAATTAAATATAGCTCTAATAATTCAAAAATAGAATAACAAAGTTCCAGCATGCTATCAGGTTATTTGGTTCAATTTTGAATTTTTTGTAATTTTTTGAAATTTTTAAAAGTAACAAAACACTTAAGTAAATAATAGAAAAATCTAGTAGGTATTCAGAAAAATCCAGTCAACACACCAATACTCAAACCAATTGTCTAGAACCACATGGCATAAAACTCGAGGCCCAAAAAATCATGCACACGCCCCAACGCACGCAAGCAAGCCCCCAAAAAATATTTATTTCCTTTATTTTCTTTTCTGTTTTCGAAAATAATTTTTCTATCTGATACATTGTGGAAAAATAATATTAAAATAGGAAATATTTTTTCAAGCTTTCACAAAAAATTGGGCCAAGAACAACCTCGGGAAGGGGTCCCACGTGCTCCACGTCACAAGTGGGTAACTCTTGGGCTAGTGCGGCTCAACTAACAGTCAACGGCTCAATTAACTCGGCTTAGCTTGTGGTCAACGCGACTTGGTTCACAGTGAATGGCTCGGTCAACTCGGCTCGATGTGCAGGTCTGTCAACTCGGCTTGGCTCGTGGCTCGACTCTGTTCGTCTTCTCCAACACAGATTTGAACTAGTTTTAGCTCAGATTTTCAAATTGCCATAACTCTCAAACCGTTCATCAAAAAATTACCAAGATAAGTGGATCTACCATTTTTAGTTTTTGATGGTTGATACATGCCCGAATCACCAAGATAAGTGGGAGCATGCTTGAACAATCACCCTAACCACCAAGGTGAGTGGGAGCATGCTTAAACAACCACCCCAACTACCAAGGTAAGTGGGAGCATGATTGAACAACCATTGAACAACCACCCTAACCACTAAGGTAAGTGGGAGCATGCTTGAACAACCACCATGACCACCAAGGTAAGTGGGAGTATACTTAAACAACCAATCCAACCACCAAGACAAGTGAGAGCATGCTTAAACCACCTAACACAAGTGGTGGGTGGGTCTTATGGTTAGGACATGCCCATGGATGCTCGAATTGATTTGAATCCGAATTGACTCCAACCATCAAGGTAAGTGGGAGCATGCTTAAACTGCCTAACACAAGTGGTGGATGGATCTTAGGGTTATGGTATGCCCATGGATGCTCGAACCGGTCTGAACACGAATCGACTCGAACCGGTCATACCAACATGACCCATACCAATCACTAATCTCAGGGTTTCAGAGGTGTATGACCTTCGAGCTTTATCATTGGACTGCAAACTTTGGAGATTTACAACCTTCAATCTGTATCATCAGAATGTGACCAATACTTGTCAACTCCAATCTTAAGGTTTCGGAGGATTTCTACCTCTAGGGTTGATCATCGGAGTACGACCGGTGTCCATTACTAGTCTTTGGACTTATGGTTCTGAAGGTATACAATTTTTGGCTAGTTGCAATGTTGTGGTTTGGAGTGCAAAATGGGCTGTCCACACTGCTAAAGTCCCTTTGGTAGTCCTACCACCAACCTAGAATTTAAATCCAGTCTTCATCCAAATTGGAAGATTGTCGGTGGAGATTGTCGGTGGAGAAAGAGTGATCGATGAGAATTCCGATCAAAAAAATTTAGTACGTGGATAGCATCCATATTCTTAGAGTACTATCTTTATTGTTTCTGTTTTGCCTACATTTAATGAATCCTGCATGGTAAAACTTGAATTCAAGGAACAGTAGTTGATACGGAGGACTATCAAGCGTTGTGTTCCCATCGAAAACAAGTTAGAAGGTAGATTAGCAGCTAGAAGATAGATTAGCATTCACGCTTTTGGGATATTATATCCGTTATATTTTTTTTATCCTCAACATTTTTAGGGTGCAATATCTGTTAGTTTTTTTTTTTTTTTTTTTTATCCTCAGTGTACTCAGTAAGTCTCATAACGTAACCCTTGAATCTAAGAGCGACTGCAACTTGATTACAACCAAAAATTTATCATTTCCATCGTCATTAGACCCAATCAAGAAAAATTCGAATTTCGGGTCAATGCATCCACGTATGAACCTCATGTAAACCCCCGTGGTTGTTATCAGTCTATTTTGTATTCTGGTCTCCCCACTCACTGCCCCACTTCAGCTCTTGTCTACTCGTTATTACAACGGAGTAAATAAATAATTATACTGAGTGTTTTAAATCGTAATTATTATGATATTATTTTATTTTATATAAAAAAATTTAATTGTATTTTTAACATTTTTAATAATTAAAATTTAAATAATTATGTAAATATAATTCATTGATACATTATATCACATTAATCCAATAAAGCGATACCACTGCTGTTGAGTGGCCTCTTATGCAGGAAATTTTTTACACTTTGGGTAAAAATTCTGCCAGGGCCGGTTGGTACATTAAGTAAATAAAGTAATCGCTTTAGGTTCTCAAATTTTAAAGGCCCATAATTTTTTAAAATCCTGTATACTATAGTTAAAAGTTTAACATATTTTTAAAATACGTTTTGAACGACAAATGCTTAATCTGAATATATATATATAAAAAATGTCCACAAGAGAAAATGTAAAAGTCCTCAAGCTAAATGAGAAAAAAAAAAAAAAAAAGAAAAAAAAACTCACAAGAAGTCCCAATATAAATGAGAAAAGAAACTTACAAGAAAAAAAAAAAAAATAGAATGCCTCAATCTAAAGGAGAAAAAGGCTCACAAGAAAAGGGAAAAACAAGTCCCAATCTAAATGAAAAAAAGGCTCACAAAAAAAGGACAAAAAAAAAGGCTTCAATCCAAATAAAAATTATAATAAAAGAAAAGAAAATGCCCAAATCAAGTACACTAATTATCTTAAAAAAACAATTTTGAAAAATATCATTACATATGTCATTATAAGTATAAAGAATGTCAAATGTCTAACCAATACAACTCTCTCTAATATATAGTTGTGTAGAAATCAAACCATAACTCTCTCTCTTAGTTTCAAGCTGAAAAATAAATTGATAAATCTTACAATAGCATCATTAATCAAACATTTTGTTGAGGTCATATTCTAAAAAAAATTTATAGATTGATTTTTGTTTATTTTTTTTTAAACTTACTGTGAAATCCAAAAATTATTTTTTTATTCAAATTCATATTATGGTTGTGAACGTTAGGAATTGCAAAATTAGCTTTTTATTCCATTCATATTTTATTTGTGTGATTTCGATTCACTTTGGGTATGAAAAATAAATTTTTATTAAGTGTTTGATTCGGTGCGCTCTAGGAAACAGTGCCATGGAACGGAAAGTTTTTTATTCCATTCATAGTTTGTTTGTGTGATTCCTGATTCACAGTGGGTTTAAAAAATAATTTTTTATTAAGTTATTTGATTTGGTGCCCTCTGTGAAGCACTGCCACGGAATGGAAAGTTTTAAAAATTATTTTTTTATTTTCTTGGTGTGATTCGGTGAATACTGTGAAAGAGAAATCAATTTTTTATTTTGTTGAGTTTAATCAAATTTGGTACGAATATTTGCATATCAAAAATCATGTTTTCGTTTCAGTTAACGTATATTTTGTTTGTTGTTGTTATTCAATATAAAACTAATTCAATTATTTGTTTTTATTTATATTGTAGAAAATATATCAAATTTAATTCTTATCGCTATCTACAATTTTCATAGTTCAACGAAAATAGATTAGGTTCTATTGTTTTATATTTTTTAGTATTTTTATATTCCAAACTTGTATTATATTTTTTTTTATAGATAGAGTTCTTTTTATTAGTACATAATTTTAATTATAAATAAAAAATATATCTACTGAAAAATAGAATCTGATTATGCAAAATTTTTAAAAAAAAAGAAAGAAGAGAAGAGTCAAAAATTTAATTCAATATCAAGAAGGAACCCTTGACAAATTTATTTGTAATAGTCAATAAATAACAAAAAATTTAAATAAAAATTTTATAAATAAATAATTAAATAATTACAAAAAGTTAGAAGATAATAAAATAGATTTTAAATAATAACTTTTACAATAATATTAAAATTGTAAAAAGCCTCATTTGTAGTTGTGCTCCAGGGCTCAAATTACCTTGAGCGGCTCTGGATACTACTGAAAAATCTTGTCATCCTCTCTCTCTCTTTCCCAATCAAACGAGTTAGGGCATAAGCAGCAGACTGTTCTTGTTTCGAATTTCCGATCTCTGAGGTTGCTTTTCCCGATTTTGAGCTAGCTCCATTACTCTTACTGGACATATCTATTCATATACGTACTTGAGTTTTCATAGGATAGCACTGAAGAAAGAAGGCAAATATGCCTCGGAGTGTATCGCGCTCGCCGTCGTATAGGCGGAGATATTCTCCATCACCTGTAAGTCACAAGCACAGCAGGCGTAGTAGAAGGGATCGAAGCCGGTCACCTTTTTCTAATTCTCACAAGAGGTATTCTAAGATCCCTACTCTCTGTATTTCCCTTTTGCATTTTTGTGCTTGTTTTGCCTTCATCCGTGTGCTAGCCCTGTGTTTGTATGTGTATATCATATATCCATGTATAAAATATTATGAATTATAAGATTTGATTCATATATCAATGATCAATATGTATAATTGGTGTTTGAACTTATGTTCTCTCTGTTTGGGATGAAGGAAAAGCTTATGAAACTAATTTTAGTCACACTTACGCATCAAATGGAATTTGAACATAGCGTTTGGATGTGCCGAGTTGGAGGATAGATATGGCACATCACTATAGCAAACAGAGTCATGCACAGTGTGTTTGGAACTAGGGAATTTATGGAATTGATTTAAAATGGATTTTCAATTTTTGGAATGTAGGGAATTCAAAATGGGATTTATTTAAGTGGATTTGGAATGAAGAAATCCTTTAAAAAGTGATTGGATTTCAACAGAATTGGAATATTAAACGTAATACTATAATTACTCTGATTACCTCTCTTTTTATGAGTTTCCTACTTTCTAAAGGCTTTTCATATCAATGCAGTGGGGGCACCATGGTCTACTATATTTGTTTTGCCAACTCTTCATGAAAACCACACAAAATAAAAGGAATCAAATCCTTTAAATTCCATTAGCTCGAAACACTAAAAAAAGGATGAAATCATTTCCTTTCCTTTCCCTTGTTAAAATCCAATATCCAACTGGATTTGGTTCCAATCACAGTGTTAGGGATCATGTTGCTTGGAATTCTGCAATGCTGAGCCCTAATCCAAAATTTTAACCACCCACATGCATTAAAAATGTGGAGTTACAATGTGGAGCCTAGGACTTTTTGATGAGGAGCCAGTGAACAAACAATAAACTTGTAATTCTGCTAAAACAAAAATATATCAATGTAATTCATCAACAGAAAAGCTTTGATAATTAAAAAAATATGAAAAAAGGTAATAAAATTGAAACTCTGAACTAAAATATTAATCCAGTAGGAAAAAAAAAAAAACAATTGATTCCATAAAAGAATCATTTTCCATCCAATAAGTAAACACTTGAATGAATATTCAGGACTTTTTACTTAAATTTATAATTGTTGAAGTTGACTATAACAAGGATTAACACTTACTTTATGACAGCTAATACTGTGTGTGTATATGTGTGTTTTGGATTGGAACAAAAGAGTTATCTTGAGATTAAAACGGATTTTAAGCTTTGTTATGTACTATAGCACAATTTTTTTTCGTATTTTTCAATTTTAGAATTTGAACACAACCTTTTAATTTGCTAATACTTTATAGTAGCCATTGTAGTGAATCCACAAAAAAAAAACAAAAAAAAAAAAGAGAGAAGGAAAACAAAAAGAAACAAAATGAATACCACGCTATATCGAACCTTATTTACTTTTTCCAAAATTTAATGAGCCATTTAATCCCATTTCCTTGAATTTTGCTTTTTTCTGTAGTATAGAACCTATAATTTTGATGTATGGTTTTTGGATATTTTATCTCATCCTTGTTCTTGAAGGTGCATGCTACAAATGTATTGAAGTAAAGCTCTTTCTCTCCATAATAATAAACGATACACTGCATTTCCATAATGGCGATCTTGAAATAGCTTTTTTTTAATCATCTTTCCGCCTTTGCAGTTGAACTTTTGTTCTTCTTGGAAAGCTATACGAATTGATAGTTCCATTAGGTTCTTCATGACCTTGGTATTTGGGTGTGAAGTTATTATGTTCTTCATGACCTTGGTATTTTTATGTGAGGTTTTGCTAGTTGAAGAGAGTCACTTTTAGTTAAAAAGAACATTAGCTTGATAACAGTTATTTGTTGATAAGTCTTAGCTTGATGACCATTATTCTTTTTCATATTGTATGGTTTTCCTTTTGGTCATTTGATGGCTATGTTGCTCCACCTTTTAAGTTCTCCGTCAATTAACCAAAAGTTTGTATGATCTAATTCTCTCCTTCCACCTATGAAAAGGAATTTCATTTTCACTCTAGATTGAGAAGGCATTAAGCATTATGGTTGCATGAAAATATAACTATCTGGAGTATAGGGGTGGGATATTTCTGATGACGTTTGTATACATGAAGAAATGAAGTTACTCCCCATCTTATTGAATATAAGCAGATGACTGGTGCCCATACGAATATTACTTGTTTGTTTGAGGGAATAACTGTTTTGTTGAGTAAATGATGGAACAAAATTAGTTTTTGAGATTCATTTTTTATAATATTTGAGGTTGCTATATTGGAAAAGAAATATATTAGGTAGCTTACTCAAACTTAGTTTAAGTGTGTGATATTCAATAATGGGTTTTGTTATGTAATAATGGTGTACTTTACAACATAGGCGAAGAAGTCATTCACCAGCTTTGAGGCGTCGCAGAAGTCGATCTTCAACACCTAGGCGACACAAAAGACAAAGAAGTAAGAGTACCTCATTGTCTCCTCTACACAAGTCCCGAAGTCCAAGTCTTGTATCAACTGAGCACAAAAATGCAACTGAAAAATTGAGAAAGGAAGAAGAAGAAAAGAAAAGGTAAGTTTATTTGTTTCTCATGCTTGCGCTGACATATAATATACAATTTCTTTTACATTACCTATCTTGTTCTGACAAAGAGTTACTTACGTAAGTTGTATTAGAAATCTCTTGAATTTCATAAATAAGTCTCTCTCTCTCTCTCTCTCTCTCTCTCTCTCTCTCTCTTCTTTGTACATATATATATATATATGATTAAATACTTAAAAAATGCTCATTTTCACAAGTGGGCAGCAAATTTGTACGACAAACATGATCTAAGAATACTTTTATTTCTAGTATAGTAGAAAGGATTACCTATTCATTTCAGTTTGTGAAGTACCTATGTGATTGTGAGTTAGAAAGTCAAAAAAACATCTGGTCTTTTTCGAAATTGTAATGTGCTAGACATTAAGAGATCTTTATTAATGGTTTTTGGATTATACAATTGTATGTTACATGTGGTTGATATATTTCAAAGTGTGAGACATTTAATGTGAATGACATTCCCAGTTTTGGCTCAGTCACCTGGGAGCGGTCTGTGGAAAAGTATTCACAAGTGTTGGGATATGATTAGTCCACATATTAGTATGATGGTGGGGCGAGGGCCGAGAGGACAAGGTGAAGTTTTGGAGTCATCGGTGATGTTGGGGGGAGGTTTTGCTGATAGGTTTCCCAGACCCTTTCGGCTATGCAAGGGAGATAGATGCTTCGGTGGTAGACAATCTATGATTGGAGGGTGATAGGTTCTTTTGGGATGTGCCTTTCAGGCATGCTTTGCAGGATTGGGAGTTTGGAGAATTGGAAGCCCTTTTTTTGTTGTTATACAGTTGGGTCAGTGGATGGAGGGGGCAAGACGAGCTGAGGTGGGACAGTTCTAAATCAGGGAAGTTCGAAGTTAATTCCTTGTAAAAAGAGCTTTATAGGGGAATTCAGAAGGTGGGTTTTGTTGGAAGGACACATGGAAAACAAAAGCTTATCCCAAAGTTGCTTTTTTTGTCTGGTCTGCAGCTTATGGGAAAATTCTTACAGCGGAGAATTGGATTTGTGAATTGTGCTTAATGTGGACCATTCGGAGTGAAAGGAATCGTTGCTCTTTTGAAGCGGTGGAGAGAATCCTTTTTGTCTTAAAATCTTGTTTGTAGAGCTTTTGTATAACTGGGTTCATAGAGTTTTCAACCCTACAATAGAGGATGTTTTCGAGTTCATTGAAAACTTTGAAGGCCAGTGCTTGTATTTCTTAGGCCTTCCTTTTTGTTCACAGGTAGCATCCCCTTGATGCTTTTCTTTGTAAAATTTTATATACTTGCAAAAAAAAAATATTCCCAATTTTGCAGTATTGTTCTACATACAATTGGCTTACCATAGATTAGTGGCATTGCTTGCAGCCATTGCCCATTAGTTAGCAACAATTTTAACTATATATAAACAACCATCAGTTTCTTTGTAGCACTGAAATCTCAAAATCCACTCGATCTTCTAAGTTGCTTTTAATCAAATTGTACATTCATGTCCATACCTTGGTAGTGCTTTAAAGGGTAATCATTTGCATTTCTAGGTTCTTGTAACATGTTTGTGTCGTTTTGCAAAACCTTTTATTACATATTCTCTCATGGAGTCCGATGTTTGGTTGTGTGGGTCCACACTTCATATCACGTTGGAGAAAATGATTCAGATGGCATATGTGCAAAAGTTATGGCATCTTAAATAGGTGGATGTGTGGACTCTACAAAATTTAATGGTAATACCAGATGAAGAATCCTATATAAATAGACATGGACACCAGCATACACAAAAGGAAAATATGTTTACAGTAAAAAGTAGTGAGATTTCCAAATTGAACTTATATTCTAAGCAAGGTCAAGATTGGATGCTTCAATCCTTGGCTATATAAACCTGTAATTTGGATTGCAGATGATTGCTTTTGAGAAGACCAACAATAGGGCATTTACAAACTTTTGATTTTCAATTATTTTCATTTTTGATAAGTGAGTATCAATTGTTAAGACTGAACCATTAATGCCATCAGTCATATTATAAACTATTTGATTATCTCCTGTTCCTCACTTTCAAAGATGTAACAGGATGGCAAATAGTTATACTTTCCAATTTTCAATAGGAAACAGATGGAGCTGGCTGTACTGCTGGTGGAAAATCTATATTCATCATACTCCCTTCTATGGTAAATGGGAAAGCGAAAGTGTGCTCCTTTGCACCAGCTGAATTATGAGGAATATCTGAGTTGAGGAGTGGCTAGCAAAGTAGAATATTCCCCTGGTGCTCTGGTAACGGTTCTCCACCCTTCTCCCCTCTCTGTGCAGGATGCCCCCAAGAGAGCATGGCCTCCATTCCAAAGAGAAGCTTTTCCCAAGGTTTCTCTAATCCACCACATCTCTGACCGGAGGAGGTGAATCAATCAACGAGACCCTCTTCCATGCTCCACTATCTTGACTCATTCCTCGTCTGTCTCGCTAATAATATAGATCGTCTTCCAGTCAATCTGAATTGAGTGATGAGACCCTCTTGTACGCATCACTATCTCAAGCCATTCCTCGCCCGTCCGCTAACGATATTGATCTTCTTCCAGCCAATCCTAATAATGCTCCTCATTTTTTTTTTTACCAAAATACAACATTCAACACACAACATAGAGAGAGAGAGAGAGAGAGAGAGAGAGAGAGAGAGAGAGAGAGAGAGAGTCGCTATTCACTTTTGGCTTCAGATTACGTAATCTTTTGCAATCCTTGAATTGCATCTTCTAGTGGTTTGCTTGAATGCCCTAGTTTTGATATTTTGTGTGTGTGTGTGTGCATGTGGCTGTCTTAAATATGATGCTGTTTAGTGATGGGCGTGCACCTACGTTCTTCCAAACTTCAGACACTGGTGAATTTGTTTGCGTTCTATAACCAGATCATAAGCAGAAAATAATATTGGAACATAATTAAAAAGCTATTGCAGGCCTAGATGTTGAACTGAGTTTAAAGGATTCTATGGGGACCAGTTGATTATTGTAGTGATAATTACATATCTTGAACTAGGGTTGATCTCTTACATGTGCTGTTTTTACGATGCCTTATGGTAGTAAGCATGCAATTGTTTGTTCTCTTTGATTTTGCTTATAAATAAGTACAGAACTGTGGAAATATTGATCATTGTTTCTCCTTTCCTTTCTTTCCTGCTTTGTACCCAAAAATTGAAATAATTACTCTCACCATGCAATTATAGATTCTAGAATCACTTTTGCATCAGATTTGTGATTAGTTCTGAACCTGCAACAGGGTACTGGACATTCTTCTCGACAGGCTTTTATGAAGGATGCTACTGCTATAGTTCATCTTGTTATATTTGATGATCAATTGGTGCCTCGTTTATCTACTATTCCAAGTTTTGAAATTTCATATGTTATGGATCAGGAACCTTTTAGAGAGGTATGCCTTAACAGCGTCAGCTTTTTCATAGCAAATCATGGATGGAATGGTTAATTGACCGCTCAAGTCATCAAGTCATTATTGTAATTGATAGTGGAGCTTGCTGTGTCACTTTGCTTTTTTTTTTTTTTTTTTTTTTTCCATGGTCTGTTTTTCTTATATTTTCTTTAATTCTTTTTTTTGTTCCTCCCCGGCCCCCACCCTGCCTGCTTTTTTGCCTTAAGAAGCACTTTCAGCATGCCTCTACTCCTTTCCTATTTTTGTCAATAGCTATTTCTTTAGCTGACTGTTTACCATTTCTATTAGGTGTCAGCATGAGGCAGAGCTAAAACTATTGGAAGAGGAAACTACGAGGAGACTGGAAGAAGTAATTCGGAAAAAAGTCGAGGAGAAAATGAATTCTGAAGAAGTTAAGCTGGAAATAGAGAAGCAAATTGAAGAAGGTCGGAAGAAAGTGTTTGATGATGTTGAAGCTCAACTTGAAAAAGAAAAGGAAGCTGCTCTTGTTGAGGCTAGGGAGAAAGAAGTAAGTACTTCCTTTGGATGGATATAAATTGCGAATAGAAAAGTGTTCTTTTTATGGCTCATTATGCAATCATGCTTAGCACAAATGCAGATAGATTTTATTTCTATTGGTGAGACAGTTCCACGAATCATGACGGCACTGTGAGTCTATGGTTGATAATGTGTGGCACACACATGCTGTGAAACACCAACAATCCCTATTACCTCCATGGGAACAATCTCTATTACCTCCATGAGAAACAGAAATTTTGTATTTTTTGATTATCTATCTTGGAAAAGGTATCTTAAAAGTTTATAATTCAATACTGGAAACACTTGAGGGAAATTGAAAACAAGGCATTTGGTTCGACGTCTCACATTTCGAAAGCATAAAGCCCACATCTACAAATTTGTTACTCCTAAAATATTCATGGGCAATGCCAATGGGCATCACGAGATTGGAACTATGTCTTAAAAAAGTTTAATTATCAGAACATAGATGAAAGAACAGCAAAAAGGAAAAAAACCAACTGAGTACTGAGAACTGCAGTACTCGGTTGCTGAAGAGAGGAGGCCAAATGAACTGGTGAGTGAAATTGAATAAACAAGCCCTAATTTTCTCCCCATTTTTATAGGTTCTAAGAACTGACTGGTTCTATCAAAACTTTTACTGTTCGAATGGTTCAAGCAGTTAATCACGGTTTTCAGCACTGACCAAATTTAGGGGGTGGACTGGACCATTTCTTGGATCGGTTGATGGTTCAACCAGTTGAACTGACTGGTCAGGTGTGGTTTTTAAAACATTGCTATAAAGCTTTTAGGAATAACCACCGCTGGAAAATATGTTTTGCGAAAGTTTATATGCATCATGCAATTGATTTTTATACTCTTTTAATTTTTAAAAATCATGCTAGATTTTATGGTTGGACTTGATGAAAGGGATATGGGATCCATAGTTTATGATAAGAAAACCAACTTTCCCAGAAAATATGCCTGTGAAACATTGTACTTGAATAGGATGGCGACTATAAGAGGGCTACTTCAGAATTATTAAATAATTGGGGGTTTGATATGATAAATTTATTGCGCCAAAACCTCTGGCTACTTCATCTCTGGATCTATTTTTAAAGCCTTGACCATTACCCAGCTTGGTTGATGGAGAAACTGTGCCAGCTAAATATTTAATATGCTGAAATTATGGAAAATATTTTTCTAGATACCCCCTTCCTTTTCTGTTTGTCATTGCTGCTTGCCTTCTGAGTCATTTTAGTGATCATAAAATGATAACCCACAGGAACAAGCTCGAAAAGAGAGAGAGGAGCTGGATAAGATGCTTGAGGAGAATAGGAGGAGGGTAGAAGAGTCTCAGAGAAGAGAAGCTCTGGAACAGCACCGGAAAGACGAGGAAAGATACCGGGAGCTGGAGATGATTCAGAGACAAAAAGAAGAGGCTGCTCGAAGAAAGAAACTTGAAGAGGAGGAAGAACATGCAAATCAGATGAAGCTATTGGGTAAGAATAAATCTCGGCTGAAGCTGTCTTTTGGTAAGTGACTGTAGTGATGATCTGTGGATTATCTCCATGGTCATTTGGTAGCAAGTGGGGAAATTCAAGCAGGACTCTTAGAATATTAATTTTGTGAAATTGGTTGTGGGGTCATGCCTTGCATTCTGACTGCCTGAGTTGAGTTGGTTGCTGTTGTCTGTACACGGCGTTGACAAGCATGGGGTTGGGCTTCACTTAAACTGTGATTTCATGTAAAAAAAAATAGAGAATTTGGGCTTTCATATTTCCTGATGAGAACTTAGTACTTCACAGAATTGGTTGTGTACTTGCAAAACATTATATTCGGACAAACTTTACTATGGAATGTTAATATTGGCCAACAAGGGGAAAAGCTAGACTAGTAGAGATTCCAAATTTCTGTTTTCCTGGTGAAGTGGTCCAAGTGGCAATATAGAAAGTCCTTGATTATTAGTTTTATTTTATTTTAATTTTATAATAGACTATATAGGGGCTGCAGCTGCAATTGTGGTCACACATTTGGCTGCTTGGTTGCAGATGGCATGGTATATCTCTTTGGGTTGTGTTGACCGTTCTCGATCTATTATGCATTCTAATGGCTTTAGTATCTTTGGAGTGTCATTTTGTTGGCCTAATTACAACTAAGATATTGGGATGCTTTGTTCTTTTATGAATGTTTTGCCATAAATTACGCCCATGATCAGATGTGGAAGTGAGGTTCATTTTCTTATCTTGAAGCAGCCTCCAAAAAGTGATTGGTAGTTTGTTTCTTCATCTCGCTGGGAAGTTATACAAAGTTGTTTAACCTCATCGTGCCAAAGTCTTCTTCATATAGAATGTTTAGCAACGGAGTTATATCAATTTAGCACTCGGGAGAGAAGCTTAGCAATGCTCTGTGATTTGCATGCTTTTTGGGATCTGTACTTGCTCATGAGGAGTCATTGCACATAAATGTGCCTTAAGATATAAACTTAATGATGTTCAGGTGTTTGTGAAAAAATTGGGGGTTCCCGTCCAGTTTTTTCTTGAGATCCAGAAGATAATGGTATAACTTTGATTTAACGTTGTAATCTTGAGAGAAGATTATGTTAACAAAGCAAAATCTAAAAGCTGATTTGGCTACCGCCTACAGCATGAGCAACTTTGAACTTGATTTCTACCAACTACTACAGAAACTAACATACTAATGTTAGTCCAATCGTTACTTACATATTTTATATATGCTGTAATCGGTTGCGTGAACCGTTCCCAGCTGCTCTTTCCTTTTAATATAGCTTGAATCAACTTGTATCACCACATGACTGTAGCTAAGTAAATATAAGGGTTAACACAAATGTCATTAGAAATAACAAGCTCCTTCAAGTACTCAAAAAGCATTACGCCTAAACCAATACTTCTACTCAGCACTAACCAGAAAGCCTGCATCACCGGGGTTCCCCATGTCCGAGTCCTTTGCATTTACATATCATTATGAACTTTATTTACGCAGTGTTGGGATCAAAGATTTGGTGATGGAAAAGAAAAAAAAAATGTGAGGTAAAAGAGAAGGAAAATGAAATGGTGAGAAAAAAAATAATAATAATAAGAATCTTCTTTCATTTTGTTCCTTTTTCTCACACTTTTTTCTTTTCAGTTACTTTTCTCTTGATAAATTCGAGTTCCAAACATAGCATTAATGTAGGTCTACGATTTTACACAATCATGAGGCAAGTCAGCTTGGCCTCATGACATCTTTGAAAAACCTCCACGACAACATTTGCTCCATGTGTCAGTCATTTAAGGTGTCACGACGGCTAGTAGAAGCTTGCCATGTGTCTCCCCATTTGATGGTCGAGGCTAACTCACACGGTGTCTCCCCATTTGGCAGGTTGGTGTCTGTTTGAACCAATGCCTCGAACAGACACCAGTGGTTTATAAATAGAGCAACATTCCTTGCATTCATTCATTTGTTTTTTCCACCTAGAAGTTTCTTTATGCATTGAGAGAGTATTAACGCTATTTGTGTTCACCGGGCTCAAAGATTGAAGTGTTTCTTTTTCAAGTTCTTGATCGTTTTATCTTGGGAGGCAAACACCCGTTGTTCCCATCAACACCAAGTGTGGGGGATGAATCTGTCATAAGGAAAGAGTGTTTCAACTTAACTCGATTATTCTGTATTCTTGTTTTTACGCTCACGTGTTCGACATTCCTGCAAGTTTCTATTATTTATAGTGTTATTGATCTATAAATTAGATTGTTCTCGGTCTTCCATTGAAGTAGAATAATCTGTTTTTGTATTTTGTTCAGTTTCATCTTTTAAGTACAATAAACACTAACACACACGGAGAACACAACTTTGAATCTAGCTAAATTTCTCCGTAAAGATGTTCTTACACTTGCCGCAAATGAGACTGACAAGCAAGTGGTTGTGGCAATGGAAGCATGAAAACATGCAAAGGCTTGATAACACATTGTATAATCTTCAATAGGCTTGATAACACATTGTATAATGTGTACTGCGCTATGAACACAACTAGAGAACTGTGGGAATCTCTAGACAAAAAGTACAAAACAGAAGATGCCAATTCAAAGAAATTTGTTGTCGGTAGATTCCTAGACTACAAAATGTTTGATTCCAAAATAGTAATAAGTCAGTTCAAGACCTGCATGTTGTTTTTCATAAAATTCATGCTGAAGGGATGACTTTAAGTGAATCCTTCCAAGTGGCTGCGCTTATTGAAAAATTGCCGCCATCCTAGAAAGAGTTCAAGAATTATCTAAAGTATAAGCTTAAAGAGATGAAACTTAAAGAATTGATTGTAAGATTGAGGATAAAAGAAGATAATCGGGCCTCTGAAAAGAAGAATGGAAATGCTTCTATGGTGTCAAAGGAAAATGTGGTGGAACAAGCAAAGATAATCTACAATAGGAAGCGAAAGCATAATAGCCAAGGTTCCGATAAAGGTCCAAATGGCAGAGACTTCCAAGGTTGAAGGCCAAGGAAAGAATATGCTAAAAATGACTTCCAGAAAAGAGTTTACTCTCAATAATTTATTCCATGGTCTAGACGTTCGCAAGAATCTTGTCTCTAGATCATTGCAGAGTAAGAAGGGCTTCAAGTTGGTGTTTGAGAGTGACAAGTTTGTACTGACTAAGGGTGGGATGTATGTGGAAAAAGGGTTTTGAGCGATGACCTCTTCAAAATGAATGTAATGACAGTTGTTCCTAATATTAATAATAAGAACACAGCTTCGATTTATATTCTTGAGTCCCCAAATGTTTGACATGGTAGATTAGGACATATTAATTATGATACTTTACGTTGATTAATTAATTGGCATTTATTGCCTAAATTTGAGATAGGTGCCAAGAATAAGTGTGAGACATGTGTAGAAGCAAAATTGACTAGAACTTCGTTTAAATCAATTGAAAGAAGTACTGAACCACTAGAACGAATTCACAATGACATTTGTGACTTGAAATTTTTTCAAACTCAAGGAAGTACAAAGTACTTTATAACTTTCATTGATGATTGCATTCGTTATTGTCACGTGTACTTGATGAGGAGTAAGGATGAATCATTAGAAATGTTTATACACTACAAAAATGAGGTTGAGAACCAACTTAGCCAAACGATTAAGGTGGTGAGAAGTGATAGAGATGGTGAATATGAAGCACCATTTGCTCATTTTTGTTCGGAACATGGTATTATTCACCAAACCACTACACCTTATTCTCCATAGCAAAATGAGATTGCTGAACCTAAAAATCGTACTCTTAAAGAGATGATGAATGCTATGTTGATAAGTTCTGGGCTATTCCAAAATTTGTGGGGGAAAGTATTGCTTTCTACCAACTATGTTCTTAACAAAATACCCCATACGAAACTTAGCAAAACCTCATATGAATTGTGGAAAGGTCGAGTAGCTTCCTATAAATTCTTAAGAGTATGGGGGTGTTTGGCTGAGGTGGTGGTTTCTATGCCTAAAAAGGTTAAAATAGGACCGAAAATAGTTGATTGTATATTCATAGGATATGCTGAAAATAATAGTGCATTTCGATTCTTAGTTCATAAGTCTGAACTTTCGAACATATATGTTAACACCATAATGAAGTCTAGGAATGCGTCATTCTTCAAGAATGAATTTTCATATAAGTCTGCACAAGAATCTAGTTCTCTTAAAAGAACTTATGATTTAGCAGTGAACCAAGACCTTGGTTCTTTGGTAAAGGAAATGAGATTGAACCTAGATGTAGTAAAAGAGCAAAGACTGCAAAAACTTTTAGTCCTGAGTTCCTAATTATTTTGTTAGAAAATGAACCTTAAAGTTTCAAAGAAGCATTGTCCTCTCTAAAAGCCCCTTTGTGGAAAGTGGCTATTAATAGTGAAATTGAATCCAGCTTGCAAAATCACACTTGGGAATTAGTGAATCTTTTACCTAGTAATAAACCTTTAGGGTACCAGTGGATCTTCAAGTGGAAGATGGATCAATTGACAAATATAAGGCTCGACTTGTAGTCAAAGGCTACAAGCAAACTGATGGAGTGGCTTACTTTGATATGTATTCACCTGTAACAAGAATAACATCCATTCATATGATAATTGCCTTCGCAACATTACATAGTCTTAAGATTCATCAAATGGATGTTAAGACAGTTTTCTTAAATGGTGATCTAAACGAGGAGACATATATAAACCAACATGAGGGGTTCATTGTCCCTAGCCAAGAGAAGAAGGTTTACAGACTTGTAAAGTCTTTGTACGGACTCAAACAAGCACCCAAACAATGGTATGAGAAATTTGATAATGCTATGCTGTCAAATGGATTCAAAATTAATGAATGTGACAAGTGTGTTTATATGAGAAACACTTTAACTGCATATGTCATTGTGTGTCTATATGTAGATGATATGATTACAATTGGTAGCAATGAAGGGATTATTAAAACTACTGAAAAATTGTTAAACAGTAAGTTTGATATGAAAGATCGAGGTGTTGTTGATGTGATACCTAGTATTAAGATTACCAAGACATTTGGTGGATATGCTTTGTCATAGACACATTATATCAAGAAGATACTCAACAAATTCAATAAGTCTGATTGCAAATGAGTGAAAACACCAGCAGATGTGAATCTTCATCTCACTAAGAACAACGAGGACTGTGTATCTCAATTAGATTACTCTCGGATAATAGGTAGTTTAATGTATATCATGAATTGCAGTCGTCTACACATTGTTTATTCACTAAGCAAGTTGAGTAGATATACAAGTAACTTAAGGTCAGACCACTGGAAGGCTATGGTTAGGGTATTTAGATATCTAAGGTACATTTAAACTATGGCCTGCACTACACCAGCTATCTAGCTGTACTTGAAGGGTACATAGATGCAAATTGGATATCTGATACTAAAGACTCAAATCCACAAGTGGATATGTCTTTACACTTGGAGGTGCAGTTATTTCTTAAAAATCCTTTAAACAAACTTGCATAGCTAGATCCACCATGGAATTTGAGTTTATTGCCTTAGATAAAGCAGGAGAAAAAGTTGTGAGTGGCTTCGTAACTTTTTAGAGCATATTCTTGTGTGGCCAAAACTTGTGTCAGCTATTTGCGTATATTGCAATAGCCAATCAGCAATAAAAAGAGCACAGAATCATATGTATAATGCCAAGTCACAACATATATATCGTCAACACAATACTACAAAGCAATTGCTTTCAAATAAGATTATATCCATTGAGTATATCAAGTCAAAGGATAATATTGCTGCTCCGCTTACAAAACACTTGACACAAGATCAAGTAGAGTCTTCATCGAGGGGGATGGGCCTAAAGCCTATTAATTAAAAGTTACCATAATGGCAACCCAACCTAGCTGATTGGAGATCCCAAGATTTGGTTTTAATAGGACAACCGAATTGTGCGTGACTTAGGATAAATCACTGAAGAACTTGTTCCACTGTCTATTCCTATGATGAAATAGTGATAACCCTATAGCGATTGATTAGGATAAGCTACGCTTTTAATGATTCTTATATATTGGAGATCTAAGTAGAGTATAGCTGGATACTCTTAATAAGTAATCACTTATATGAGTGTGAAGGGGTCGCTTCTGTGAGAATTGAGTCTCAATTGTAAAGACTCAATTCTTTAAAGAACTCATTGAAATAATGTGGCCTGGTTTAGGGCCAAAATGAATCCAATCATGAGAACCAAATAGTGTCTGGTAAGGAATCGTGTGAGTGTTATTGTTTTGGTTTATACAAACGGCTGAACAGTTCAAGACATCATGTTCACTGATTAACCAAATAAACCCGATAGTATTTCATTAGGGAAGGTTCAAAGCTAAAACTCACCTATCTTGATGTGGTAACTTGCCACTATTACTCTCTTTGTTGTGTCAACATTTTCATTAGTATTATTTATTAGACAATCTCATTCATATGGGAGATTATTGGAAAATTGTGAAGTGATTCAGAATATTTGAGCCAATTAAAATGTGGGACCCACACATTCTTTGATGTAGGTCCAAGATGCTTTGGATTAACCTCCGTGATGAGATTAATTCCAAGGATTTACTTGCTTAAATCTGTTAAGGATTGAATGAGTTATTAGCTCTCAAAGTGTCTAACATAAACATGGGTTTACTTAGGTGAAGGGAACTTGTCCCACATCAATTTCTTAGGAGAGAAACGATGTGCATATAAAGCCTTTTCTTGAAGTTGGGTTTGGGCATCCCAATTTTGTGGATGGGGAAGGACCTACCCAACCTATGGGTCCACCACCCACACACAAGCACATCGCCTGCCCAGGCTGGGCTCGAGTGCGGGTGCGGGTGCGGGTGCATGTGCAGGTACGGGTGTGGGTCAAAGATCTAGTCTGGGTTTATTCTTTTTGGTTCAAATTTATTGGAATTTTTAATTCAAATTTAATATGATTGTTGGTTGGTGTCTCTTCAGAGGAGGTTGTGATCATTCGGTTGGCTGGTGCCTTTTCGATTCCGATAAGGATGCATTTGGTAGGTGTCGCGCTCCGATTTTTTGCACTCGAAAAAGACAAGTGAGAAAAATACAGTGCTCTCTCGTTAGAACTCATCCTCCTAGAAGGATGAGTGCGACTAGGTTTGAATTGAAAATTTGATTTTGAACAAGGGCTTTTGGAAAACAATTTGGAGTCGCCACCTAACTTGATTGAGGTGAGTTAGGGCACCTAAAACTAAGCACAATCCAAAGATTACACTTAGGGTTTTTGAAAACTTCCTCAAGAGAGGGTTTTTAAGAAAATAGGTTATTTGGCAACCTTTGAAAATATTTAAGCCTTTTTTGAAAACAACTCCATTTTTGTCTTTGAAAATAGTAATCTAGGTTCGAATGTTGGTTATGTGTAAGGAAGACGCACTAAGTCATCACCCTACCCCGCCCTTGCGGTACCTATATGTCTATTCACCTTAGGTTCACTCATTTAGAATATTTGATTAACATATGTACAATACTATCCACTTTAGAAAAAAAAAATCTTTGAAAAAGAAATTTGACGTGATGCATGATATGCAAGTGTAAGAATTTGATTTAATTTAGAAAGTAGACTTTGAAGAAAAGATTTGGAGTTTGAGAAAAGGCTTGAAAAGAAGATTTGATTTTGAAATTGGTAAGAAGGTTTTAGAAAAGATAGATTTTATTTTCGAAAGAGAGTTCTAGAAATTAGAAACATGGATTTGAAAATAGATTTTGAAATTAGAAACCTGAAAAGGTTATGACTGCACCCATAAGGGTTGCCTATGTATCCCTTTTTGGGAATAAGGTCAGTTGTAGTTCGGACAAGAGTCCGATTGAAAATTAAAGATTTTGATTGGAAAAGGAGTTTGATTTGAAACTTAGAATGAAAGATTGGAATCGAGATTGAACTTAGACCTAGAATTGAACTTGAAAGAGGATTTGACCCTTGAAAGAGAACTTGGACTAGATTTGGAAAGATAGAGATTGAAGACATTTTGAAATTTGAAATTAGAAAACCATCTTGGTTTAGAAAAGAGCTTTAGAAAAGAGTGGATGCTTCCTAACTTTAGGTTTAGGATTGAACTAAGATTTAGACCTCCTAAGATTTAGATAACCTAAGATTGAAACATGTAGTTGAATTGAGAAGGTTTGATTTAAGAAGTCTGATTTAGGAAATGTTCGAATTAGGAAAGTTGAATTTAAGGAAGACTCAAAAAGAGATTTGACTTGATTTGAAAACATTTGACTTGAAATGGATTTAGAAAAGCTAAGATTTAGGAAAAATTGGACTTTGAAAAGCTTTAGAATTTTAAAAGCTTGAACTTAGGAAAGTTCTGTTTTAGGGAAGTGCCAAATTAGAAAAGTTTCATTTTAGGAAAATTTCACTTTAGGAAAGGTTTCAAATTAGGAAAGTTTTGATTTTAAAAAGTTTCAACTTAGGAAAATTTTGAATTCAGAAAGTTTCAACTTAGGGAAGTTTTGGCTTTGGAAAGATTTCAATCTAAGAAAGATTTGGAATTTGGAAAGTTTGATTTAAGAAAGATTTAGAAAGTTTAGAAATTAGGAAATGTTTGACATTAGGAAATTTTAGAATTAGGAAAAGGGTTGAATTAAGAAAGATTTGATTTCTATTTCCAAAAAAAGATGATTTGATTTTGTTTCCAAAAACGGAGAATTGGATTTAGTTTCCTAAGTTGGAGGACTAGATTTGATATGGAATTGGAAAAGATGAGATGTGGAAAACTTGGATATAGAAAATATGATTTGACATGAAAAAGAGTTTTAGGAAACCTAAGAGTTTGATGTAGAAAATAGAATTTTGGAAAACTATGATTGGATGTGGAAAAAAAAAGTAAAAATTAGGGTTTCCTAATCATTGGCTCTATGGCTTGACTTGGGCTTCAAGAAAAGGAGATTTTGGAAAGTAAATATTTTGAAAGGAGTTTCTAGGAAAGAAACTTGAGGAGTGTTTTTAGAAAGTAGAATTTTGAAGAGAGTTTTTGGAAAGGAGTTTGAAAAGAATTTTTTTTAGGAAAGAGATTTTTTTTTTCAGAAAGAGTTTTAAGGAAAGTAAGTTTGAAAAGAGATTTTAGAAAATAGATTGGAAAAATAGATTTTTGGGAAGTAAGTTTAAAAAGTGATTTTTGGAGAGGATTTTAAAAGAGGTTTTGGAAAGAAAATTTTCAAAAATTTATTTGGAAAGAAAATGGAATATGGACTTTTACAAGTCTCTAAAAAAATATCTCATTTTCCTAAAACGACTCTAACCATAGGAAGATTAGAACAATTCTAGGATCATACTTTTGAAAACAAGAAGGATTTGAAAATATGAACCATGATAGTCACTTTAAATATAACACTTTCCTAAAGCAACCCTAACCATGGAGTGGCTAGAATCACCTTAGGATTGTGATTTTGACAAAAACAATTTAGGGTTTACACCCAAAACCTATGTAACACTTTCCTAAAACAATCCTAACCATGGAGTGGTTAGAATCATCTTAAGATTATGATTTTTGAAAACAAGTTTGAAAGAGAAGATTTTTAATGCAAGTTTTGTAAAAGATTTTGATGCAAGTTTTGAAAACAAGTTTAGAAAATGATTTTGAAGAGATATATGAGTATGATATGCACAATGTAAGTAGAGCCGCGAACATACAAGGTTTAGGTTTCACCACATAACTAAGGGGGCCGAATCCACATGGTCTAAGGTTAAATTAGAAGAAAACCCCTGATACGGTGACTTTCAACCATTCTTCCTACACATGAATCAGGGATTTCCTTGTTTTAAGCATCCAAGAAAGGGAGGAAGAAGATAGGGGATTAAAATAGAAGAAAATCCAAGTGAGTTAGGAGAGAGAAGAGAGAAAGAGAAAATCGCATAAACGTAAATAGAAAACCAACCTCGCATCTGCTTTGATTTGCTTGCTTTACTTCACGTTAATCTTTTAGAGCTTTGAGATGACAGCACCTTGAGTCTTCAATGGTCGGCTTGGAGGCTCATATAGGCGCGTATTGAGTGTATGTATGCTAGGGTTAAAGTGTATGGGGGCTAAGGTTTGAAGAAGCCTAAGAGAGCTAGGGTTTGGAGAGAGTTCGAGGGCTGTATATCGAGATAGAGAGTTTCTGGAGTTAGATTGCCGACCTTTTTCACGTAGGGAAAAGGCTTTGTATTTATAGACAAAAGATTGACCTAGCGCCTGTTGCAGTGGCAGCAGGCCATTTTTTGGCAGCGCCAGCCACTTAAAAAATATTTTAGGGCGGCAAGAAACATATCTTCGACCCTTGATACACAAGGCAGAAGATTTGGGCGGCTGTCCTAGTGACTACTATGCATTTTTTAGCTTGGCTCTACTAGGAGTGATTCCAAAAGGTTCGGGAATGTTTCGGAGGGTCGGGAATGGTTTGGAAGGCCAAAAATGGATAGAAACCCTTGAAATAGTGTCCCAGGGGTAACAGACTTGAAAAACAAGGTCAGAATTGTCGATCGGGCTATTAGAGGCAAAACGGTCAACTAGACTGTAAAACCACCGGATGGATTCAGACTGATCCATGAGCGGACTTGAAGGTTGGAAATATTATCCAGAGTGTTCCAAGAGAGTGCTGGCTTGATAACCAGAGCCGGTGTGGTTGGAAAAGGTGGCCAGCTTATTAGGGGCAAAACGATCATTTTTGCACTGGGTTTGCCGGAATTGACTTGGAATGATCCAGAAAGATAATTGAAGGTCGGGAATACTATCAGCAGCATTCTTGGGAGATTACTGGTTTGATACTCAGAGCCGATGTGGTTCCCAGAGGCATTCGGATGCCTAGGAGCAAAATGGTCATTTTGATCGAATGATCTCGGAATTGGTTTAGAACCGACTGGAAGGCACTTAAACATGCCGGATCGTCTTTGAGATGATCTTGGAAGGGTGGAATTACTGTTCTGAGGACTTAGATACTTTTTTGAGAAGCGTGCCAAAAATGGCCCAAGGGGTAGTTTGGTCATTTTTCACTAGGGTGGGCTAGCAGGCAATAGTGTTGACCCGGGTTTTGAGTGTTTCTATCACTCTGATGGTTTGTGATGAGTTGGTTTCCAAAGGTATCTCATCCTTTGGTAAACGTGTTAAAGTCAAGAGGCAAGTTCAGTCCCGTGACATAGGGGAGTTGTTGGCAATTTCCAATGTCGACCTATTTACGAGTGTTTTCGCTACTCTGACGGTTGCTATATTTATGAGTGTTTCTGCCACTCTAACAGTTCACGATCATTCTAGAGACTGCCTGATCTCGGAAAGCTGCCAAGTGGACTTATCGTTTGAGGAATTAAGTTTTTCAAAAGACGTGTTGAATAACGGACATTCTTCATTGGCAGGCTAGCAGGTACCAAAGGTGGACCGTTCTACCATCTCGGGGACTTAGGTCTCATCCCAGTCGACGGGTTTGAAGGGACTTACCATTCCGAAAGTCTTCTAAAAAAATGTGTCGTATTGGATGATCTTACAGCCTAAGGGATCAACTTTCTCGAAAGGTGTGCCAGATTTGATTGGGAATTGAAATTAGACTTGAAGTTGAATTTGAGATTGAAAAGGGAACTTACAGTCTCCAAGAAGACGTGCCAACAGGAATTAGACAGAGTAATGCCACAAGGGCATTTTGGTCATTTTGCCTCTATTGGGCCCAACGGGCCCACAAAGCGATTGATTGATTGGATTGAGTTTGAAAAGTTGATTTGAACTCGAATATGTCTATGTCAATTTGAATATGAGTCTGGTCGGACTGAAGATTGCCGAGGGGGTAAAAATGGGGTGCTTACAACAGGCTGGTGTCTCTTCGAACTAGTGCCACGAATAGACACTAGTGGTATATAAATAGAGTAGCAATCCTTGCATTCATTCATTTGTTTTTTCCACTCAGAAGTTTCTTTGTGCATTAAGAGAGTGCTAACGCTATTTGCGTTCATCGGGTTCGAAGATTGAAGTGCTTCTTCTTCGAGTTGTTAATCGTTTTATCCTAGGAGGTAGACACCCGTTGTTCCCATCATCACTAAGTGTGGGGGGCAAATCTGTCTTAAGGAGAGAGTGGTTCAACTGGACTCGATTATTTTGTATTCTTATTTCTGCACTAGCATGTTCAACATTTATGTAAGTGTCTGTTATTTATAGTGTTATTTATTTATAAATTAGATTGTTCTTGGTCTTCCATTAAAGTAGAGTAATCTGTTTCTATATTTAGTTTAGTTTCATCTTTTAAGTACTATAAACACTAATGTACACGAAGAACAAGTGTTTTTTTTAACAGTTCTCTTGTATATGAGCGTGAGCCAGTCAACCCTCGAACTATAAGTGTTTAGACCTCTCCCTTTCCCTCTCCCTCTCCCAGCTTGACCAAGTGATACTCCATTCAAGCACCTCTGCTTTCACTTGTAGTGTGGTGCGCTTGGGGATTCCTTTGGCTAGGCTGAGCAGTACGAGTGCAAATGCATCTCCATTGGTCCATACTTATTTGCCAAAGGACATCCCAACAACCGAAGCCTGGAGTTAGTAGGAACTTCCCACAGGGTTGGCACCTAATTTGATTATGAGGCATGAGAGGAAAGACTCATGAGACCCTATACGGGGGGATCGGATCAACAAGGTTCTGTGACTTATTAGTGGCTGGAATTAAAGGTCTTTCAGGGAGGGTGGTTCGTCCCATTCTCCTTTAGCCACTCTTAGATAAATAGATAGAGGGATTTCCACCAGACAATCTAAACAATGATGATCACATCAATCCACATCATCCACACTATACTTTCAAAGGCCACCTTATTTGCCTACTCACCCACTATCACTCACAATTAGCCATACGAAAATAAACTACACATTAATGCATCATTAGTGGAAAAACTAACTCTTGGTAAACAAGTTAAAACCTCATGCTATCTCAAGGCTTAACACATCTGCCATCTCTATCTTAATGAGAATCATTTAGTTGTAGCAATATCATTCTAGGAATTATTTTCAAAATCAGCAATAAACATTTTTTGAAAGATCAACATTTTTTACATCCGGTCTATTTATTTCCTATGGGAATCTATCGTGTAATCTCACATTCTTTCATGGAACCATGTATGGTGTTACACTCTCTCTTGATCTCACTTTTCTTCCACCATTGATCGATCCATGACCTATAGATCCTCCTCCCAGTAACAGACCCCTAACAACCAACACCCATCACCATCTAGATTCC
Source organism: Euryodendron excelsum (assembly GCA_033060915.1). NCBI lineage: Eukaryota > Viridiplantae > Streptophyta > Magnoliopsida > Ericales > Pentaphylacaceae > Euryodendron > Euryodendron excelsum. The sequence goes on along the minus strand of CM065385.1, from coordinate 3,387,641 downwards.
TACCATAAGAACCATACCCATCACCACCAACAGCCAACACCTATCACCATCTAGTGTCGGGTGAGGCTGTCTCACCAGGTGCTTGTAGAATTGTCTAGGACAATATAGGCTTGACGAGCTGTAGTTGTAAGAGAAAGCACAACAAGGGCATGGAGAAAGAAGCTACAATGCAAACCCGTATTGTTTGAAGACTCAAATAATATTTTTTTATGGTTTCAGAGCTTATAGCCATGGTTTACCTAAATGGATCACAGCAGATCGAATTCCCAATTGTTCACCTTATTTGTGGACATTCTTCCACTGGATATGAACAATGACTGGCTGAGAAGGATATTCATGAAATGTGGCAAGGTAGTAGACATCTTTTTGCCTGGAAAAATTAGGAAGGGTAACAAAATGAGGTATGGCTTCATCCACTACACCAACAAATGGGAAATCCGAACAACAAATCTTTTTGCATAATGGTATATGGTTTGCTTTACCACCAAATGTCTGTCAAATATGCTCTATATGACTGCCAAAATAGGCATTCAATGAAAGCAAACTTGGCAAATCCGAACAACAAATCTTAGGAAGCAAAAAATACTTTAATGAAGATTGGTGTGAAAATAACTCTCAAGCAAGTAGTGGAAGGAATTATAACACCACATTCCAGAGAATGTCCCAGAATGAAGACAAAGACAATAGTGGCTGAAGAAGTAAATGGAGATTGGCTCAAACATTGCTTAATAGGTATTGCAAGGGATATAAATTCCATCCCTGGTATAAAAAATGCAATGATAAGTGATGGGGTATTCAACATATCCATTAAACCCTTAGGGGGATCAAAAGTCCTAATTCAGTTCTCAAGCCTGGAGGATAAAGAAGCTATGATCAATGGTGCAAAGGATTGGCTTTACAAATGGTTCACTGCAGTGTATGAATGGTCTTACAAGGAATTCAATTACACAAGAAAAGTTTGCCTAAACATTAAAGGGGTACCCTTGCATGCCTAGAACTCAAGAAACTTTAGAAAAATTAGAGAATTATGGGGTCAAACCATTAGTGTGGATGCAAACACGTCAAATAGATAAGAACTTGAATTTTGGAGAGTTATAGTTGAAACCTCAGAGCATAATTTAATGTGTGATAGCTGTTCTTTAGAAGTGGGTAATTTCTCATACAACATTAGAGTAACAGAAGGTTCATTCTAGAAACTCCAAACTTGGGAAAGCCTTCCTGGCAAAGGGCATATTTTAAAGTCATCATCATCAAAGGACTATAGGCATTCAAAAAGGGTCTCAGATCATGGTAGCACATTAGATAATGAGACAAGGAGCAACCATTCCATGTCAAGGTTTGAAGATCGAAACTTGCATCTTTTTAGGGAAGAGGGAGAGTAAGGAAGAATTCTTAGAGGTTAATCTAGAAGGAAATAAACTCATCACTATTGAACCAGGTGGAGGACTCCGATAAGCTATCCCCACTCCCTCTTTCACCATGTCCCATAGGCGTGCAAAATTCAAATTTGGAAGAAAACAAAAGTAGTTGGGAAAATGGCACTTATCATGAACATTATGAAGTCATTACTGTAATGGTGGTTGGGGCTGATCCTTCAGGCTCACAAATCAACACTGATAGCCAATCTCCAAACCAAAGCTGCAAAAACCAGTCATTGGATAATGATACTCTCATATTACTAAAAGCATCAAATCAAAGGGAAACCAAGAAGGGGCCATTAGGTAAAGTCAACTCTGAGTGCCAAAATCATAAATCTCTTCCCTTTTCCCATAATTGGTCTTTATATAAAATCACAAATATCAAAGCTATTGTAAAGCATTGGGAGAATAGGAAATCAAAGACTTTTGCTGAGCATGGGTACATGAAAGCAGATCTGAGTTTCAAATAAAGAACAAGACCAAGGGTAGCAAAAAGAAAGGAGGCCATTTCATCATCTCTATCATCCCTCCCAACTCAAAATATTCTTAACAGGAACTCAATTATACTTCAACAGCTAGAGAAAAACTTTAGAAGCAAAGCAAAAAACACACTGTCATTAGGCAAAGCACTGGGAGTAAACTTTAATGGAAAGGATGATGTTATTCTAAAGAATTTAATTAAATCTGATTGGGCGGAACTGGAAAAGATCAAGAAAAAGAAAAAGGGGGTTTCTGGAGCACTTAACTAAAATTAGTTTATAGTCAAGCGGAGTGAGGTGTTATGAGAATCCTATCATGGAATGTAAGGGGATTAGATAGACTTGAGAAAACAATAATGGTAAAACACTTAGCAAGGTGTAAGCACCCCATTTTTGCCTGCTCGGTAATCTCCAGCCCGACTAGACTCACATTCAAACTGATACAGATACATTCAAGTCCAAGCTGGCTTTCCAAACTTAATCCAATAAATCAATTGCTTTATGGGCTCGCCAAACCCTATAGAGGCACAATGACCAAAATACTCTTAGGGTATTAGTTGGTCCAATTTTAGTTGGCACATTTTCTTAAAGATGGTAAGTTTGTATTTTAACTTCAATTCCAGTTCCAATTCCAGTCTAAGTCAATCGAACTCAATATGGCACGTCTATTGAGAAACTTGATCTCTCCAACGGTATGTCCATCTAGCACAACATGTTTACCGAGAAAATCCCTCAGAATGATAAGTCCCTTTAAACTTGTCAATCAGGACAGAACCTAACTCTCTGAGATGGTAAAGTAGTTCACTACTAGAGCCTACTAGCCCGTCAATATAGAACGTCCGCTATTTGGCACGTCGATCAAGAAAGTACTTAAGGCCTTGAGATGATAAGACCATTAAACAGCTTTCCGAGATCAGGCAGTCTCAGGAATGAACGCACACTGCAACTGTTAGAGTGGAGGAAACACTTGCAAACAGGTCGACATTAAAAATTGCCAACAAAACCCCTATGTCATGAGACCAAACATGCCTCTTGGTCGTGACACGTTTACCAAAGGACGAGATACCTTTGGAAACCAACTCATTACACACCGTCAGAGTGATGAAAACACTCAAAACCTGAGTCAACACCAATACCTGCTAGCCCATTACGGTGAAAAATGACCAAACTACCCCTTGGGCCCTTTCGGCATGCTTCTTGAGAAAGTACCTAAGTCCTTAGAGTGGTAAGTCCACCCTTCTAGGATTGTCCCAAAGACAATCCGACATGTTTAAGTGCCTTCCAATGGCATCTGGATCAATTCCGAGAGCATCTGATCAAAATGACCATTTTGCCCCTAGGTATCCGATCGCCTCCGAGAACCAGACCAGCTCTGGGTATCAAATCGGTTACCTCCCGAGGATGCTTCTAATAGTATTCCTAATCTTCCAATGTCATTCCAAATCATTCCGGGTCTATTCCAGCAAGCTTGGTGCAAAATGACTGTTTTGCCCTTGGTAGGCCAGTTGCCTTTTCCAACCACACTGGCTTTGGGTATCAAACTGGCAACCCCTCGGAACACTCTCGATAGTGTTTTTAACTTTCAAGCCTTCTCATGGGTCACTCTAGGTCCATTCCGGTATTTTTCTAGTCTAATTGACTATTTTGCCCCTGGTGGGCCAGCCAACCTTTTCAACTATTCTAGCATAATTTCTCAAGCCAGTTACCATCGGGACACTCTCTCAAGGGTTCCCATCCATTCCCAGCCGAGTCTAGTTACTCAGAACCTTTCGGATCATTCTTGAACTTTCTATAGTCATTTCTATAGTCATTTTTAGTGGAGCCAAGCCACAAATTGCATGTTAGTCTCTAAGACAGACGCCCAAGTCTTATGCCCTACGTCCCAAGGGTCAAAAGATATGTTTCTTACTGCCTTAAAATTTGCCTAAGTGTTGGTGCCACTAGTAATGGTGCCAAGGCCATTTAGTGGCGCTAAGCCAATAAATGGCTTGGCACCACTCCTAGTGGCATTAAGCTTAAAAAAGCACTAGCGCCACTGCAACAGGTGCCAGTTCCTGTTCGGTTTGCCTATAAATACAGACCTCCATCTACATAAAAAGTGTCTAAAAACTCAGTCCAGAAACTCTGCCTTACTAAAAATAGAGCTCGAGTTCTCATAAAACCCTAATTCTCTCAAGCCCCCTTAAACCCTAGCATCCATACACTCCAACCCTAACTTTCATACATTCTATACCCTCAAATACAAGCTTCTAAACATTCATTGAAGGTCAAAGTGTTGTACCTTTAAAGCTTTCAAGGTGAAGCAAATAAAATAAACAAAGCAATCAAAGCAAAAAGAAGACAATGTAGGCTTTTGATTAAGATTATGTAATCCCCCTCTCCCTTCTTTCTCCTAATCCACTTGGGTTCTCATCTATTTTAATTTTCATCTTCTACCTCCTCTTCTTGTATGCTTGAAACAAGGGACCTCCCAATTCATGCCTATGAAGAGTTATTGAAAGTCACAGTGCCGGGGGCTTTCTTCAAGTTCAACCTAAGACAGTGTGAGTTGGACCTCCTTGATTATATGGTGAAGCCTAACCTTGTATGTTTATGTTCCTATTGCATTGTGGTTGTTATGTTCATGCATTGCATTCAAAATTGTGTTTAAAGTTGTTTTCAAACTCTCATCAAAGTTCTCTTTCAAAACTTGCATTCAAATCCTCTTCTTTCAAACCTGTCTTCAAAATCACACTCCCAGGATGATTTTAGCCATTTCATGGTTAAGGTTGTTTTAGGAAAGTGTTATATTTAATGTGACCATCAAGGTCCAAAATTTTGGGTGTAAACCCTATATTGTTTTTATCAAAATCATAATCCTAAAGTGATTCTAGCCATTCCATGGTTAGGATTGTTTTAGGAAAGTGTTACATTCAATGTAATCATTACAGTCCATATTTTCAACCCTAATTGTTATTAAAATCACAACCCTAGAATAGTTCTATTCTTTTATGGTTTGAATCGTTTTAGGAAAGTGAGATATTCAAGAGATTTGTAAAAGTCTACATTCAAACCTCTTTCTAAATAGTTTTGCAAATCTACTTTCAAAAAACTATTTTCAAAGATCTACTTTCCAAAAACTCCTTATCTTGAAGTTCAAGTCAAAACCCTAGGGTCCATTTTTAGGAAACCCTAGTTTTCTCACACAAAATCATGGCTTTCTATTCACATCAAATCATAGGTTTTCAAAACTCTTTTTTTCACAAAATCATAGATTTCTAAATCCAAGATTTTCAAAACTCAACCTTTCTAATTTCATTTCAAATCAAATGCTATCCAAATAGAAAACCAAATCAAATCCTCCAATTTCAGAAACAAAATCAAATCGTCTATTTTTGGAAATAAAGTCCAATATTTCATTTTAGGAAAAAGAAATTTAAATCTTTCCTAATTTTAATATTTCTAAATTCCAAAACTTCATTTTTCAAAACTTTTTAAAAACAGAACTTTCCTTTTTCAATTGAAATCCAATCTTTTCAAGTGCTTTGCATAAATCCTAGGTCAAACCTTTTCAAACTCAACTTTCTAAATTCAACTTTTCAAATCTATCCGAATTCCAACTTTTCAAATTTCAAATTCAAATCTTTCTAAGTTCCAACCTTTCTTAAATCAAGATTTTCCTAAAATGGATTTTTCTAGATTCAAATTTTTTCAAAATCAATGCTTTCCTACGATGAAAATTTCCTAAAATGAAAACTTTTCTAAAATGGAACCTTTCTAATTCAAAGTTTTTCTAAGTTCAAGCTTTCTAAATTCTAACTTTTCAAATTCTTTCAAATCAAATATTTTCACATCAAGTCCAATCTTTACAAGTCTTTTCAAGTCAAGTGTTTCTAAATAAAATCCAATCATTTTCTAATCTTTCTTAAATCCGACTTTCCTAATTGGACACTTTCCAAAAATAGAACTTTCCTAAAATGAAACTTTTCTAATTTGAAACTTTCTTAAATCAAAACTTCCTAAAATTCAACTTTCTAGAATCAATCTTTTCGACTTCAAATCAAGTCTTTCCAATTAAATGGCATGCTTCAAACTTTAGGTTACCAAAGTCCTAGGATGTCAAAACCTAAGTTCAACCCTAATTCTAAGTTAGAAGGCCACAATTCTTTTTTAAAACTCAAGTCCAAACCAAGATGGTTTTCAAACTGCAATTCAAGTCAAGATGACTTCAAAGTTCAATGCAAGTTTTTCAAATCAAAGTTCAATATCAAATTCTCAAATCAAAGTTGAAATCCAACCCTTTTCAAGTCAAACTTTTCAAAGACCTCAAAGTGTCTATTTTCAATTGAACCTCGAGTCCGAACAATGATTGACCTAATTCTCAACAAGGGGATACGTAGGCAGCCCTAATGGGTGTGGTCACAACCTTTTTTCAAGTTTTCAATTCCCATAACCTCTTTCAAATTTTGAATCCTCTCTTCAAATCTATTTTCAAAATCAAATATTTTTCTTGCATGTGCATATCATGCATCATATAATTCTTTTCAAAGTAGATAGTACTGAACATTGGATAATCGAAGATTCTAATTGGGTTAACCTGGGGTGAGAAGACATGAAGGTATTGTAAAGGCAGGATAGGGTGATAGCCTAGTGTATCTTCCCTATACGTAACCAACCTCCGAACCTAGAATCACTGTTTTGGAGAGACCAAAATAGAGTTATTTTAAAAAAGGGCTTAAATCTTTCCAAAGATTGCCAGTCAACCTATTTTCTCTTAAAACCTCTCTCTTGAGGAAGTTTCCGAAAACCTATTTAAAAACCCTAAGTTTAATCTTCGAATTGTGCTTAGTTTTAGGTGACCTAGTTGTCGCGCTAAGATTTTTCGCACTCGAGTAATACACACATAAGCGGGAAAAACACTGTACTCTCTCGTTAGAACTCACCCTCCTAGAAGAATGAATGCAACTAGGTTTGAATTGAAAATAGATTTGAATAAAGGACTTTTGGAAAACATTTGGAGTCGCCACCTAACTTGATTAAGGTGAGTTAGGTTACCTAAAAACTAAGCACAATCCGAAGGGTTTTTGAAAACGAGTTTCGAAAATACTACCTCAAGAGAGAGCTTTTAAGAAAACAGGTTGTTTGGCAACCTTTAGAAAACATTTAAGCTCTTTTTGAAAGTAAACTCTATTTTGGTATTTGAAAACAATGATTCTAGGTTCGGAGGTTGGTTACGTGTAGGGAAAACATACTAAGCCATCACCCTACCCCACCCTTACGGTACCTACATGTCTATTTACCCTAGATTCACCTATGAGAGTCTTCAATTAATATATGTCCAATCCTATCCACTTTAGAAAAAAGAATGTTTAGAAAACATGATGCATGATATGCAAATGCAAGAAAAAGTGAGTTGGAAAATAGATTTAGAAAAGAAGAATTAAAGTTTGAAATTGGAAAGAAACTTTAGATATTGAAATTGAGGTTTGAAAATAGATTTTTAGAATTGAAAGTTGGAAATAGAACATAGAATTGGAAATTGGAAAGCAGTTATGGAATTGGAGATTTGAAAGAAGTTGTGGAATCAGAGACTTGAAAAAGGTTGTGACCGCACCCATAAGGGTTGCCTACATATCCTTTTTAAGGAATTAGGTTAGTCATAGTTCGGACAAGAGTTCGATAGAAAATAGAATATTAGATATGAAAGAAGAAGCTGAATTGGAATTTGGATTTGATTTGAATTTAGAATAGAAGATTAGAATTTGAAATGGAAGAATAGAGACCCTAGACTTAGGAAAATAGGATTTAGAAAGGACTCGAGATTAAGAAAGACTTGACTCGAATGATAGACTTGGAAGATCAGGAAAGATTGGATTTAGAAAAGATTCAAATTAGGAAAAGTTCGAATTTAGGAAAGTTTCGTTTTAGGAAAGTTCCGTTTTAGAAAAATTTTGAATTAGGAAAAGTTCGAATTAGAAAAATGTCATTTTAGGAAAGTTCCGTTTTGGGAAAGTTTTCAAATTAGGAAAGTGTTGGATTAAGAAAGTTTTGAAATAGGAAACATTTCGTTTTAAGAAAGTTTTGAAATTAGAAAGATTTCGTTTTAAGAAAGTTTCGAAATTGGAAAGTTTTAAATTTGAAATGTTTTGAAATAGGGAAGTTTTGAAAGCAAGAAAGTTTTGAGTTTAGAAAAGTTTTAGATTTGGTAAGATTTGAAGTTTAGGAAAGTTTAGAATTTTAGAAGGATTCAAAACTTGAGTTTTAGAAATTCTTGAAATTAGGAAAAGTTTGAGTTTAAGAAGGGTTTGAAAACTTAGATTTGGAAAGGGATGGAATTAAGAAAGGTTTGAAAGCTTAAAGTTTAAAGAAAGATTCAAAAGTTTAAGTTTAGGAAACTTAAGGTTTAGGAAAGTACTAGATTAGGAAGGAGTTGAATTAGGAAAGATTTGGGCTTGGAAGGATTGAGATTCCTATTTCCTAAAATAAGGCATTAGATTTTGTTTCTAAAAGAGATGTTTTGATTTTGTTTCCAAAAACGGAGGATAGGATCTAGTTTCCTAAATGGGAGATTGGATTTGGTTTCCTAAAGGGGAGATTGGATTTGGCATGAATTTGGAAAGATAGAGTTTTAGAAATCCTAGATTCTAAAAGCTATAGTTTTGACGTAGGAAAGGGGTTTTAGAAATATATATAGTTTTGATGTAGAAAACAAGAGGTTTTGGAAATCTAGGTTTTGAGGCCAAAATAAGGAATTGGAAACTATGTTTTTGGGAAGGAAAATTAGGGTTTCCTAATTGTTGGCTCTTGGGCTTAACTTAGGCTCTAAGGAAAGAGTTTCTAGAAAGTGAATTTTTAGAAAGGAAAATTTTTGGAAGGAAATCCTAGAGAGGAGTTTCTAAAAAGGGAGTTTTGAAGAGAGAATTTTTGAAAAGATTTTAGGAAGGAGATTGTTGGAAAGAGTTTTTAGGAAAGAGATTTAGGAAAGAGATTTTTGGGAAGAGTTGTTTAGGAAGGAAGCGTAAGGAGCATTTTTGGAGAGTGAACTTTGAAGAAAGCATTTTTGGAAGGGAGCTTTTAGGAAAGACATTTTTGGAAAGAGATTGTTGAAAAGGAGTTTTTGAAAAACAATTTTGGAAAGGAATTTGAAGAAGGAGATTGGAGAACGTTTTTAGAAAGTATGTTGAAAGAGAAGTTTTTAGAAGGAGAGATCTGAAAAGAGAGTTTTTAGAAAGTATACAAAATATCTTACTTTCCTAAAGCGATTCTAAGCATAAGAAGGTTAGAATCACTTTAAGATAGTGGTTTTGAAAACAATAATGTTTTTAAAATATGGACCATATTGGTCACTTTAAATGTAACACTTTCCTAAAGTAACCCTAACCATGAAAATGCTAGAATGACCTTAGAATTGTGATTTTGAAAAAAAGTTTTAAAAAAGAAGATTTTGATGCAAGTTTGAAGACAATGTTAATGCAAGTTTTAAAAATGAGTTTGAAAACGAATTTTGGAAGAATGCAAGATCATGATATGCACAATGCAAAGAGGGTCGTGAACATACAAGGTTAAAGGCTTTACCACATAATCAAGGGGGCCAAACCCACGTGATCTCCGGTTAGACTAAAAGAAAGTCCCCGACACGGTGACTCTCCAATAGCCTAATCCTACACATGAACCGAGAATTCCCTTGTTTTAAGCATGCAAGAAGGGGGGAAGAAGATGGGGGATTAAAATAGAAGAAAACTCAAGTGGGTTAGGAGAGAGAAGAGAGGGGGGAAGATGCGTAAACGTAAATAAGAAGCGTACCTTGTGTCTTCTTGATTTTGCTTAGCTTTGCGCGCTTTACTTTGCTTGTCTTGCTTCGATCTTCACTTCAGTCTTCAAGAGTTTGTCTTCAATCTTCAAAGCTTTGTAGTTGCAGCAATCCAAGTCTTTAATGGAGGGTTAGAGGTTAGTGTATGAGTATATGAGAGTGTATGAGTGTATAGGAGGCTAGGGTTTGGAAAACCTAAAAAGGACTAGGGTTTGGAAAACCTAAAAGAGACTAGCATTTAGAGAGGCTACTAGCTCTGTATATTGAAAAGTAGGGTTTTTAGACTGAGTTTGCAGACCTCTTTCATGCTGGAGGAGGCTCTGTATTTATAGATAAGGGAATCACCTAGCACCTATTGTAGTGGCGCTAGGGCAAATTTCCTCTTGGCACCAGGCCATTTTTTGGCTTGGCGCCACTACTAGTGGTGCCAACAACTTAGAAAAGTTCATTAAGTCAGCAAGCAACATATCTTTGGATGATTTGGGCGCCTGTACTAGTGACTACCATGCAATATTTAGCCTGGCTTCACTAGGAGTGACTCCGAAAAGCCCGGGAAGGACTTAAGGGACCGGGAATGGCCTAGATGGTCGGAAAAGGATAGGAACACTTAAAATAGTGTCCCGAAGGTAGTAGACTTGAAAAAGGATGACAAGATTTGTCGGACAGGTTGACCGAGCTATTAGGGGCAAAATTGTCAACCGGGACGGGAAGCTGCCGGGACAGACTCAGAATGTCCCGGAAGAAGACTCAAGATTTGGAAACATTATTTAGAATGTTTCTAAGAGGCTACGGGTTTGATACTCAGAGTCGGTGTGGTCGGAAAAGGCAACCAGCCTACTAGGAGCAAAACGGTCATTTTGCACCGGGTTTACCGAAACTGACTCAGAATGATTCGGAAAGATAAAGGAAGGTTGGGAATACTATAAAAAGCATTTTCGGGATGTTACCAGTTTGATACCCAGAGCCGGTGTGGTCGCCGAGGCGTTCGGATGCCTAGGGGCAAAATAGTTATCTTGATCGGAAAGTCTCGAAATTGGTCCGAAACTGACTACAAGGCACCTAATCATACCGGATTGATTTTAAGACAATCTTAGAAGGGTGGACTTACCATTCTGAGAACTTAGGTGTGTTCTCGAGAAACGTGCTAGAAAATGGCCCTAGGGGTTGTTTGGTCATTTTTCACCGAAGTGGACTAGCAGGCACTGGTGTTGACCTGGGTTTTGAGTGTTTCTACCACTCCGACGGTGGTCTTGTGATACAAGAGTTTGTTGGCAATTCCCTATATCGACCTGCTTGTGAGTATTTTCGCTACTCTGACGGTTGCGATGTTTACGAGTACTTCCGCTACTCTCACGGTTCGCAATCATTCTCAAGACTGCCTGATCTCAAGAAGCTGCTAAAGGGACTTAGCGCCTGAGAAGTCAACTTTCTCAGAAGGCATGCCGAAACGGACATTTCTACATTGGCGGGCTAGTAGGCGCCAAAGGTGGACCGTTCTACCATCTAGGGGACTTGGGGTCTCGTCCCGGTCGACAGGTTTAAAGGGACTTATCGTTCCGAAGAGACTTTCTTCAAAAAATGTGCCGAAAAGAATAGACTTACCGTCTCAAGGAATCAACTTTCTCGAGAGAGGGATTGGAATTGGAATTGGAAAAAGAATTGGAAAGGGGACTTACCGTCTTCGGAAAGACGTGTCTATTGGAATTGGAAAGGGGACTTACTGTTTTTGAAAAGACGCGCTTAATTTGGAATTGGAAAGGGGACTTATCGTCTTCGAAAAGACGCGCCTACGGGATTGGATCGAACAACGCCCACAAGGGCATTTTGGTCATTTTGCCTCTATTTGGGCTTGGTGGGCCCGCGAGGCAATGGATAGGCTAGATTAGGACTAGAATTTTAGAATATGTCCACATTAACTTGAAATCAAGTCTAGATGGACTGTAGACTGCCGAGCGGTAAAAAATAGGGTGCTTACACTAACTCACTTTAACAAAGTTTGGTGGCAACTCTAAACTTTTTCTAAAAATCCTTATTTAAATCAATTTCTAATTCAAATCTGTCGCACTCGTCCTTCTAGGAGGATGAGTTCTAATGAGAGAGTATTGTGTTTTTCTGACTTGTATTTACTCGAGTGTGAAAAATCAGGGCGCAATAGTTGGCAACTCCGCTGGGGACGCTTACAGGGTTAGGTTATTATCATGTCTCTTTACCCTTCACTTGTTTAAAACCTACAATTAACTTGTCCAATCCTATCTACTCATAAATTTAAAAATTAATTTTTCAAAACTATTTTTATACATGTCATTGTTTGTATTCTATTCGTATTCAATCATTCTATCATGCATTAAGTTTGTCATCAAAATACTAACTTATTACAATTTATTTTGTAGGTGGACCATGTTCACATTTAATTTTATTGTTTGTATAAATTGCCATGAATGACAGGATGGAATGGACAGGATGGATGGGAGTTGGTGGGTCCTTTCCTCCGCTTGTCAAAAATTTCACACACACACTGCACGTGCACTTGCATTTGCATATATGCATACTTTACCTGATGATGACCCTTCCAATTAGAAGGGGAGATGAAACTTTAGTTGTGGGCAGATGCTGTGTCAATTTCTTAGCCTACAGCCTCATGATGGTCCCCCTGCTTAGATCACCAACTGATATTAGCACCTTCTCGGGGAGTAGGCCTAGGTTTGAAGATCTGGGAACTGAGCTTTCTTAGGAAGTATTAGTAAACCCTTAACCTCATGCTCATATAAAAACCCTGCATAGCCGAACCTCTTCTAGATTTAGGACACTCACATCAATTTGAAAACCATAGAAGAAAGGGCGACTGCTTTACTTTCCTTTGTTCTTTTCCATTCTTGTCGTTATAATGCTTATGTAATGCTCATGCATGCATATACATATACAATGGCATTCTCTCTTCCTATACTCTTGGCATACATATACATACATTTAATACTCCATTTCAAGATAAGAGTTCCAAAGTAACTCAAGTCACAGCATTCACATGCATATGATCAACCCATAGAGAGTGACACCAAGCTCACTTTCTCTTCATAAATCCTACCAAAATCCTAAGGGTTTTCATAAATTTCAAGACATCTCATGAAGAGGGGCCTTAATCCCTTTATGCTTATAGGGATAGGGTTGCAAAGAAGACAATGGGCAACCAAAAAGCAAGGTCTCTCAATGACATCCTTAATGTCAAATTCAAAGAAGACGAATCCAAAGACGCAAGAGCAGTTTAAGATTTCAAATGTAAAAGTAGATAGGCGGAAGTCCTAAGGAAAGTGTTCCCCTTCCCCCTATTAAAATGTATTTCAATTTCGTTATATCTAAACTCCAAAGTTCAGGGTACTCTTCTATGAATGGATGAATGAATGTATGTTCTCAACCGATGGTAAGATATCTGCATAAAGAGGTAGACCCCCTATGTCACGACCCGAAACCTGGCCTATACGGATTTAGGGTGCATGACCGGCCAGTAGCTTGGTTACCCAAGGCAGCACTGCATAACCCGTTTGAACACCTGTGCATTTATCATTTAAAAGATACACAATTGCGAAATTAAAACTTTATAAACGTAAAGTAAAACGTGTGTCATACATAGTAGAGCTGTGCCTAATCTCTGAAACATAATCATTCTATAAAGTGGGGCCATCAAAGGCCACCACAGTTATAACATTATAATATTACAAAACATTAGGGTGCAACCCCTATATCAGCACATAACATAAGACCCGTGGGCCGCAGTCCAAATATTCATGTAATGGGCCTCCTTTAGGGCCTCCCAGTTTGTTCACCTGAAAACATTTTTGGAAAAACGTAAGCTAATGCTTAGTGAATAACAATAATGCATGAGCATAAAATGTCATAGACTACATTTTATATTTAATGTACATGACAATAAAGGTACATTTATGCATTAGTGGCATAAACTTAGAAATGCATAAGAATGATCTTAAAGACACTTGAAGCATAGGCTTTTGTATTAAAACATTTCATCATTTCTAAAACATAATGTTGAAGAAGAGGGGTAGGTGTGTTATAGCATGAACTATTTGAGCGTGACATAACTTGTCATGAGCCTAACATATCATGTCTTGTAGGCATACATCTTAGCTCGTCGTATAATATAGGATACATCAAATATTATTATTCTTAGTAATATTATAAAGCGTAGCTTTGGAAACGTAGGTAATATAAGTATCATATTGAAATACTCTAATACTTCAAACACTGTATCATAGGAGTGAGACATAACACATAACATAATTTTGTAAGGCATAACGTAGCCGTCATAAGCATGTCATGGCATGGTGTTGTAAGGGCATATCATAATGTCGTAGAAAGGAGAGATATATCATGACATTAGTACTTCTGGAAACATACGTAACTTGTTATGAAGCATTAGAACAAATCATATTTCTCATTTTAGAACATAAGTGTGTTACGTCCCTATATCAGAGCTAGGCTCCGCATTAGTAACCTTTAAGGTCATGTATAGGGCTCTTTAGGCTAAGATCTTAACCATGTACAATATTGCCCGCTTTGGTGCTTCATCTCACACATGTGCCTACCTCACGGTTTTAAACGCATTGCGACGGTAACACTTCGTCGTGCTTACTCCCTCGAGAGCGCTTGAGCTAGTAGAGTACGCAACACAATACTGTTTGTTTTGGCTCTCACCTGCCTACCCCCTCTCGGGCACTTGGTCTCAGCCGCAAGGTACACATAGGGCTCTTTAGGCCAACATTAAATTGTCTGCTTTGGCTCGCACCTGCCTACCCCCTTTTGGGCACTTGGTCTCAACTGTACGGTACACATAGGGCTCTTTAGGCTAACATTAGATTGTCCGCTTTAGCTCACACTTGCCTACCCCCTTTTTGGGTACTTGGTCTTAGTTGTACGGTACACATAGGGCCCTTTAGGCCAACATTAGATTGCCCACTTTGGCTCGCACCTACCTACCCCCTTTTTGGGCGCTTGGTCTTAGCCGTATGGTACATATAGGGATCTTTAGGCCAACATTAGATTGTTCACTTTGGCTCGCACCTGCCTACCCCTTTTTGGGCACTTGGTCTCAGCCACACGGTACACATAGGGCTCTTTAGGCCAACATAGTAAGCATGAAGGTCACGCATAGGCTCTTTAGGCCAATCATAAGAGCTAGGCTCAGTTATAGTAACCGTAAAGGTCACATCTAGACTTTTAAGCCAAGAGACGTCTTCCAACGTGGCGATAGATTATTTCGTGTCCCCTACCGTAGGACTATCGTTGCTAGTTTAGGGTCTTACCACGAAAGACCTTACATGTCGATGGTTTATTTCACATCCCCCATCATAGGACTATCGGGCTAGATTACAGTCTCACCACGAAAGACCTTGAGTTGGATTCGTACGCTAGAAATCTTACATCTACTTTATGTAAACGTTCTATTCCATGGGTTTTATTTCATAACATAAGTATAGCTTGCATGCATTTCAAGGTATGATGTTTATACTTAAACATAAACATTGATGCATTGAAAATGTGTGGAAAGCATTGCATAATATGGAGGTGTATTTAAAATATTTAAAAATTAATAGAGTTTTACTCATGGCATATTGTTACTCACCTCTCTCTGATAGAATGGGTGCTAAACAAGGTGTCCCTGCATGAAATGCACATGGAAGTATAGAAATATCAATACAAGGCTCCAAGACAAAGCAACAATGTAAAACGTAAACATCAGGTTGAGGTTTGAACATGAAAGTTGGGATGTCGACTCCTTCATTGCGTCTCAACCACTTCTCAAGGAAGAGTTTATACTCTAGGTTAGTTTTATTTGAAAATAGGCTTAAAGGGCTTTAATTTGATAGGTCATGGGTCACAAATACATTTCGGATGAAGAAGTTATGTCCCAAAATTTACTGACAAAATGTACTGGAAGAAGAATGTTACTGACAAAATTTTGGATCAACTTCAAAATTTAGTATCTCTCAATCTATAAGGAATTAGAGTACAAAATTTATATGGATACAAAGGTCTATGAGTGTACTATCCAAAGCTTCAAATGGTGCATCAATCTAAGTTTTCTAAAGAAAGTTATGTCCATTTTATTAAATAGTGTCAGAGCTGAGAAAGCAAAATCGGGAACTGGACAAAAGGGTCGACTCTCGAGACCAAGGTGTCGACTCAAAAGCTAAAGAAATGAATCTGGGAGTGCTCCAGAAAAAAGGGTCGACTCTAAAAACTAAGGAGTCAACTCTAAAGCTAAAAACTCAGATTTCAAACTCGGAAATCCCCAATTTTCACTCAAATCAAAACCAAACTTCATCAAACATCTCACAAACTCTTTCAATGCTTCTAGGGTCCAAAGATTGACCTTAGAAGGCCACAATAACTCAAAATGAAACACTTTAAACAAATAAATCAATGGGATCTAGGATTTTAGGAACCCAAGCCCTAACTTGCATAAATTGAAGATTTCAATTTCAAACTCTCAAATCTTCTAATGGGGCTCACAATACTCGAGATTCAATCAATTTGGGACTCAAAGAATTCACCAAAAACAACCCAACATCACCACCCACCAAGATAGATACATGTACATATACAATTTGTAGAAGGAAATGGAGTCTCATCTTTCTTTAAGCTTGCCCAAGTCCGTCTATGGCTTTCCTTGGCTTGAGTGGAGACTCTCCAAACTCCCTCCTCCTTTGATCTTCCCTTTCCTCTTTCTCTTCTCATCTTCTCCCTCTCTTCTCTCTCTCAACCGGTTATGTGAGTGTGTCTAAGTGTGTGTGTGTGGTGTATATGTGTATATAAGGATGATACACATGGGAAGAATCCCATGTGTCTCACTCTATGGGCTACAATATAAACTCTTATTGGTCATTTTTGACTCAAATGAGGCAATAATTAACATTAAACAATGCAAATACTAGAAATTCTCATTAATATAAATAAATAGAGGTTCGGGATATCACACCCTATCTCCAAAAAGTGAGCCAAATGCATTATATTTAGCCTCCCTCTTAAAAAGGGGTACCCCTTGGACATACATTGCATAAGAACTTTAAAATGAAGACACTAATTTATATTTGGTTTCGTATCTTCTATCCTCCCCCCTCTCCAAGTACTAATAAAATCAAAGGCATAAGAAAGAGAAGAAGGGGGCCTTCTAAACCATTCATTTACTATTATCATACAACTCACATATTCACTTCCATTATGCTCATGGATCCATATCTATTCAATGACAAGAGTTCCAAGAAACTTAAGTCATTACATTCTCATGCATGTAATCAACTGTAAAGAGTAAGGAGCAATCCAATCTCATGTTAATTGAACCTATCAAAACTTCTAAGGATTCCTTAACCCTAATGATTAATGGCATGCATAGAATCATGTCTCAAGAGGGGCCTAAATCTCTCTCCATCCATAGAGACGGGATTGCCCAAAGAGAGAATTATCCATCACCCTATGTCGAAGAGGTATTGTTTTGCATAATAGGGGCAAAAGCATACCTCCAAAATGGACTCAGCATCATGCCTAGATTCCCTAAAAAAGGGACCTCCATAGGGCATTGTCACAAGCCCACCAAAATGACCCAAAAATGGGCTCACGAGGATACCAAAGAGCCCACCAAGTCTAGATCCTTCTAGGCTATTCATGGGCATTTCATCACATGGGGTTTTTGAGGGTTCTAGATTTTTCTTCATATGTGTAAATATAGGAAGAGTGTGGGAGGTTCTAGGACTTGGGGGAATATTTGTATAGATCATTCTAGAGGGGGATTCCCTACCATTGGATCAAAATGATCCTCACTGTCCATTGAGGAGGTGGACAAGTGTAAATAGGGGGAGACCCCTCATTTGTAAGCATCAAGTTGTGAATACAAAACAAAGCATTCTCCAAGCTCTTTAGTGCTCTCTTGTTTTCTTATTCTCTTTGTTGCTCACTTGTTCTCTTAGCCTTTCTCTTTCGGTGTTCTTAAGGCTTACTTAGCATCTTTAAGGAGAAGTTGTCTAAGGCCGCATGGGTTTAGGGTGGTTCATGATTTAAGCCCGTGATAGTTGGTATCAAAGCAGTCCAACTTCTAATTCGATTCGATACCAAGCGCTTTGGTGAAATAGGCAGGGTGGTCCGACCAGCGACGAGGGCATCACAGATTCGGGTGAGGGAGTATGTATAATATCCCAAACCTCTATTTATTTAAATTAATGTGAATTTCTAGTGTTTGTATCGTTCGATGTTAGTTATTACATCATTTGGGGTCAAGAATGACCAGTAAGAACTTGTCTTGTAACTTAAGCCCATAGGGTGAGACACATTGGATTATTCCCATGTGTATCACACTTATATACACCATGTATACACAAACACATACAAAGCTCACACATAACCGGATGGGAGAGGGAGAAGAGAGAACAGAAAGACGGAAGGGGAGATTGAAGGAAGAAAGGAAGAAAGGGAGCTTGGAGAGCCTTAACCCAAGCCAAGAGATCCCATTGGAAGACTTGAGCAAGCTTGAAGAAAGGTAAGGTTTCATTTCCCTCTCTACAAATTATGTATGTATATGTATCCATCTTGTTGGGTTGTGTTGTTGGGTTGTTTGGGGGACTTCTTTGAGTCCCAAATTATCTAAACCTATAGTATTGTAAGCCCCATTGAAAGAGTTGAGAGTTTGGGATTGAAACCCCCAATTTATGCAAGATAGGGCTTGGGTTTCTAAAACCCTATATCCCTTTGTTTTGATCACTTATTTCTCCTTATTTTGAGTTATTATGATGTTCTTGAGTTCTCGTTCAAGTTCTTTTATGGTTGGGAGAGATTGGTTGCATTTTGGCTAAGTTTGGAGAGTTTTTTTGGAGAGTTTTGGTTTGAATTTCTGCTACTGCATGGCAGGGCGTTCGAACGCCCGATATGGCATTCGAATGGTGGGGATTTTTGGCCTTGGCATTCAAACAGCCCAGGAAGGCGTTCGAACGGCCTGTAGGCAAGAATCCCAGTTTTGGCCTGGCGTTTGAACAGCCCATTTGGGCATTTGAAAGGCCCGAAAGGGCATTTTGGCTTTTTGCCTTGGCGTTCGAACAACCCAAGGGGCGTTTGAACGGCTTGAGAGCTAGTCGGCCATTTTTGGCCTAGGCGTTCGTACGGCCCCTTTGGGCGTTCAAACGGTTTGACCATTTTGACCCTGTTTTGCAATTGACTCACAACTTGCACCAAAAAACTTGGTTTTGAGCACCGTTTGAAGCGTTAGATAGTAGACTCATATACATTTTCATCCATGTAAAGTTTGTACCCTAACTCTTTATGGATTTTGAGATATTGTGGTCTAAAGTTGACCAAAGTTTATGCCGTAAACCTTATTTTCCAAAATATTAACCTGTTTTTCACGAGTCCCAACTCCTTCACCCAAAATGCATTTTTGACCCATGACCTATCACATTAAAGTCCTTTGAGCCTATTTTTATACGGAACTAGCCTAAAGTGTGAATCTTTTGTTCGGCATGGTTGGGACGCGATGAAAGAATCGATATTTCGGGTTTCATACTTCACCTTCAACCTTATGTTCTTGTTTTACCTTGGGACCTTGCCTTAGAGTTTAGCCTCGTTCTTCCTTTGTGAGAGTTAGGTGTTGATGAGTTAGGGTTTGCGGGACTTATGTGCTTAGCCTCGATTTATGTGTTATTATTTTGCCTTAGAATCTTGGATTGATGCTTCTATGCTTCTATATGAATTTTATATAGGAACACCTTGTTTGACACTGTTCAATCGAAGAGAGGTGAGTAACAATATGCCATGAGTAAAACTCTATTATATTTTCAAAGGTTTTAAGCTCATTTCTATATCATGAATGTTTTTCATATATTTCAATGCATCAATGTTATTTTCAATTACAACTGTCATATTTCAAACGCATGCAAGTTATATTTATGTTATGAATGAAAACCATGGACTATAATGTTTAAATGAAAGAGATGCTAAGTTTCTAATGTATGGTGCAAACTCGGGTCTTCTCATAGCAAGACCTTAATCTAGCCCGATAGTCCTACCATAGGGGACGTGAAATAAACTATCAATGTTAGGAGACGTCCCTAGCCTAAAGAGCCTTAGCGTGACCTACAAGGTTACTATAGAACCTAGCTCATATGTCGAGTTGTAGCACACTTATGTTTTAAACCGAGAACCATGATATGTTTGCTTCACGACAATTTATAAAATGCTATATCAAGAATAATGTTATGTTACATCTCTGTTTACGATACCATCTTTTGAAATGTTGAAACGTTTCAAATGATGTTTACGTTACCAATGAATTCCAAGTATACGCTTTATACGTTTAAAAGTTCATATCCTTATGCATAAATGGTTCTCCATTTTTATACGTTGGATATAATTGCTAGTCTATGATATTTTCTCACTCATGCATCATTGTTATTCACTAAGCATTAGCTTACATTTTCTCGAATGTTTTCAGGTAGCCAATCCGAGAGGCCCTAAAGCGAGGTCATATGTGGATTTTGAGCTACGGCCCATGGACTTATGTTTTGTAATATGTTTGAGGGCTGAACCCCAATATTTTGTAATGATATAAATGTTATAACCTTGGTGAGCCTTGATTAGGCTCATATGTATGTTATGTATTGGATTAGGCACAGCTCTACCATGTATGACACATATTATGTTTTCAAGTTATCAAAAGTTCTATTTTTCGTAATTATGCATCATTCTAAATGATTATGCACAGGTGATCAACCAGTTTATGTAATGCGACCTTGGGTAGCTTTGCTACTGGCCGTTCATGTACCCTAAATCTGTATAGGCCAGGTTATAGGGCGTAACAGTATGTCACGATCCCACATCGGATAGGAGGAGGGAGGTCTTGGGCCATATAGGAAGGTAGGCAGCACCACCTAATAGCTTAGGCTTGTGGAGAAAGGGTAATGGTTCTCCATGTAGGTGGTCCACATATACCAGTTGACTACCGAGGTGGTAGGGCCCATTTAGGGTAAGAATATACCAGTCCACTTAAGATGCTTCCGCTGGGAACGCTGTGCACTCTGCTAACTTAAGCTTTTGGGTTGGATGGCCCATGACAGCATGTATTGCATAAAACATTCAACTCCACATGCTAGTTGCATTTTATTTTATTTATTTATTTTTCCAGGCTCGAGAGCATAGCCAAACCCATGTGAGCCTTTTGCATCACATCTAGTTTAAAACTCATGAAAAGATGAGTCCATTCACTAGAAGAAGCCTAACCTACAAAAGGGATTGAATGTTCATCAGCAAAGTGTTGACTCTTAAACAGTAACCTCAGCAATGTGTCATGATCTACAAAGCTTCGTCAGTATGCTATCTGAAAAATCCAACCCATCCTAGCAGCTTGGCAAAAGGTGCCAACCCAAGAAAGAACTAGGGACTTGGACATAGAGCAATCCTCATTTGAAAGATTCAATGAATTAGCAGACTACCATTCTAGCTCATATCATTGACTAACAATCCGTTCAAAAGAATCATTATCAAAACTTGTTCCATAAAGAGGATACCTCAATCCTAGGCATTTGTCCTCTTGTACTGGCCCATCTTCCTCAATTTGCCATCAATCTAGCACTATCAAGATAAATAGTTGGTAGATCAAACCATCTATCAAAGTCCCCAAACCCTGAAGGCCTTAGTACAGCCCACGGGAGGAACCCCTTGACTTTAACTTATCAAAGTATCATGTAAATATCAAGTACATAACGAGCTACTCTGAAATAAATGACTCTTGATCATGAAATGTTTTATTTTTCATGCTAAAATCTTTTTCAGAAAAACAAAACATGTAGGGTATTCAAAGCTTAGCATCTTTTGACGCTAGAGAATTTCAAACGTCCTCTATAGGGTCTACCTCCCAGAGTCCATCATTATAGATAACGCAAGCATCCTCAACAATGACACAACGGCAAAATATCGTCAAACCTTCCAGATCAATCCCCATAACTTGGCAGCTTACTGTCCACAAGCAAAAGGAATCATTGAAGCAGCATAACCAAAAAACAGTCAAGAGAATCTCTTGCAAGAAAAATGACCACCATAAGGATTGGCACGAGTAGCTACCCTTTGCATTGAGGGCATATAGAACCTTCGTTAGAATTTCAACTAGGGCATCGCCATTCTCCTTGGTCCAAGGCAATGAGGTAGTTCTACTAGTCGAAGCATAAACCTTCTCTCTTCGAATCCTAATGGAAATGCAACTTACTGAAGCAAACTAGATCAAAGTCCAGCATAAACAAGTTTGCCTTTTAGAAGAAAAGAGAATGGCGGCCATCTACCATGCCCAATGCTATCAAAGATGCGTCGCCGGAATCTTCAAAAGGAAAGTCAAACCTTGCCAGTTCAAAGAAGGAGATCTTGTTTTAAAATAATAATAATAATAATAAATAATACTTCCAAGTCAGCAGAAAGCTAAAGACAAGTTAGCCCCTAACTATGAAGGTCTGTTCCTGGTTCACAAAGTTATGGCAGGAAGAGCATTGATCCTAGTAGAGGTGGAAGAAGAAGTCTTTGCAGCACTCATCAACTTAGGTTAGGTAAAGCACTACTATGTGTAATAAAAAACTTTGATAGAGCAATGATAGCAATGATTGAAATGAAGAGAGACCCTTAATTCCTCTACTATACAGTTAAAAGCATCCTCTTGCAAAACTCAGTTAAGCTGATTACTTTTCTTTGAAAAACCTGACCTAATGATCACTGTTCACAATGGGTCGAGACAGAGTAAACAGGATAAGGGAAATAAAAACCCACATTACAGTCCAAAATGAGACCTTTGGGATTGGTCATTGCTATTATTGCTCTTCAAAGGAAGATGATTACATTAGAAATTGCTCTATCTAGCAGAAATTCCAACTCAGCTCTAGGCTCAATGTCAAAAGTAACATCAACAGTCTTCAACCAAAGCAGCGACTTCAACAACATATTTCATCATCAATCATTCTTCCAAATCAAAGCACTCAATATTTCTGTTCTCATTGAGCAAGGAGTCGTCTTCATCAGTATCAATGAGAGAAATCAAAAGAAAAAGCATTTTCTGAGGACATAGTGAAAACCCTCTAGGGCCCTATGGGTAAAAGAGTAGGGTCATGACAAGATACAAAACTACTGACGCAATGAAAACTCAAAAACGGGCATTGAAGTGCAAAAATGGTAGAACCGGCATTCATGAAAACTTATAAGGGCACGGATGGAAGAAATGGTTTAAATGAGAAAGAAAGGAAAAGAAAAAAAGAAAAGAGCAAATTTCCCTAATTAGCAGTTCAAGCAGCACGAACAAAACGACCTCAACAATGGGTCAATAGATGCCAACTTGTAGGAAACCTGCATTGGTAACAAATTTCTAAACTCAGTATAGCAAAGTAATAGGCATGAATATCTTAAGTCATTTATTAAATATTAGTCTATTACATCTTGATATTACTAATGAAATACTGAGATAGGTACAAATCCAAGGGGCATCTCCCTAAGTTTTTTCAGGTCCCAAGCCCAACATTCTGATGTTACAACCCAACAAAGTTCAATACCCAGCCAGTTAGAGTATTCAACTACCCGAAGCATCGAGCTATTCAAATCATCTAGCAATCCAGAACATCTAATCATCCATGGATATCCAGCTATCTAGAGCATCCAGCCATCTAGAATACAATCCAACTGAGGCAGGTTTGAAGCCCAAAGTCTCCAACACGGCTCAAGTTATAAGAAGTCCATTTCAACAAACCACATTAGCTAGTCATCATCAAACCAGTTCTATGGCTTCATAAGGCATGTCCCCGTGCATTACATAATCCAATGATTCCAACATCTTAGTCTTCCAATCTTTAACACACTACCGAATCTTCTACAAATCAACCTGGGGCAACTAATTTTAACTCAACCAGTAAGTCAGCTCAACTCCTAGATAAGAGCCTAAACTATCTGTAGCCCTCCTGGATAAGTGATTAAACTATTTATACTGCTCCTAGACTTCTCCCCTAAGCTAACACAGTCAGCGTCTACAGCTTAAGCCATGATTCTGCCCTCAATAGCCGACAAGAAATAGAGAATGGTGTAATGACCCACGCCTAACCTCCCAATCAACCCTAAATAAACCTTTTTCAAATCATGAAAACTTGGGCAATGCCACATCTTGCACCTCCCTTCCAAACCAGTTAAACCATTCTAAATGCACTAGTCAAAGCTATTCGACCTTCGAGATACCTTGAACTTTTCAAAAAGAGACTTCACCCCTCCTTAAAAAATAAAAAAAAACTTGAGCTGTTCGACTTTAGAGAAGTACAACCCCTCAGAAGATATGTCAATAAGAATCTTGCCATGCCGAGCTAAAGTGGAACTCAATAACCAAGCACCAAGCATTCTGGTCTCCAGATATCTCAATCCAAGAGGCCACAAATGTTTCCTCCTCCAACAAGCATGAAGAAACCTCTTGTGATTCCCTAGTCTGAAATCATCTCCAAAGCCTTTCAACAAAGCATAGATATGATTCTTACCAAATCAAATCAAATCAAAATCTTTAAAAAAACAAAAGCTCTTGCTTTCTTTCAAATTTTAAAATTTCAAACAAAAAAAAAAAAAGTTTTCAAACCTTTTATCTATCATAAGTTTCCATTTCAAATTCAAAATCCATTGGCTTTCTTTCAAATTCAAAAGCATTTTCAAGTTCAAATGTTTTCATATCTTCTCTACAAAATGTTTTAGGTTCAATTTCAATATCAAAATCAATTTCAAATTTGAAAGCTCTAGACTTCTGTCAATTTCAAAAATCAATTCTCAAAATCCCAAAATTGCTCTCAAAACTATTTTTAATTTCAAAAAGATCAAAGCCCATGCTTTCCTTAAAAAGTCAAAATCAATCTTCAAATCCAAAAGTTTTCATTACTGTTCCTACACAAAGTTTCAACCTTTAATTTCAACTCAATTTCAAAAGTGAAAACTATTGCTTTCTTTCAAAGTTCAAAACACCATCAATCTAAAAAGTTTTCAAAACATTCAAGTTCCAAGTCAAAATAAATTCTATACACATTTTGTCTTTCAAAATCCAAGTTTCAAGTCTTAGTCAAAATAAATTTGCTACACAGTTCGTCCTTCATTCAAATCAATCGGTTTTCAAACTTTTTCATTCAAAAAGTTCATTTAAATCAAATCAATTGGTTTTAAAACTTTCTATGTCAAAAAGTTCAGTCAAATCCAATTCAAGGTTTTCTAACTTTTCCGTCAAAAAGTTTATTCAAATTCACATTTAGGTTTTTTAAACTTTTATCCTTAAAAAAGTTTCACACTTCAGGTTTTCTAAACTTTTATCCTTCAAAAAGTTTCACACTTTAGGTTTTTTAAAATTTTATCCTTCAAAAAGTTCCAATTTTAGGTTATTCTAACTTTTTCCTTCAAAAAGTTTAATTTTAGAAACACATTCTAGGTTTTCCTAACTTTTTCCTTCAAAGAGTTTGATTTACAAAAAAAAAAAAAAAAAAAAAAAAAAAATTTCTAGATTTTCTAACTACTTCCTTCAAAACAGTTTCATTTCAAAATCATTTCTCCAATTTTTCAAACTTTTTCCTTCAAAAAGTTTCGTTTCGAAAACATTGTCTCCGTTTTCTAACTTTTTTTTTTCCTTCAAAAAGTTTAACTTCAAAAACACTCCCTGGTTTTACAAATCTTTTTTCTTAAAAAAGTTTAATCTTAAGAGCATTTCTCGAATTTCTCAAACTCTATCCTTTAAAAGCTCCATTCTAAAAAATATTCCAAAGACTTTCAAACTTTCTTCCTTAAAAAGTTTTATTCTCAAAAACATTTCATAGGTTTCTTAAACTTTTCCTCCAAAAGTTTTATTCAAAATCAATTATCTGTGGTTTTTAAAACATTTCCTTCAAAAGTTTTATTTAAACTCCATTTTCAAAGGTTTTTCTAAAAGTTTTATTCGAAGGCCATCGAGTTTCTCGGGGTCTTCTCTGCCAAAAAGTCCCCATTCTCAAAGGTTTTAAAACTTTTTTCCTTCAAAAAGTCTTTTCCGAAATTAATCCTCAAAGTTTTCCTAAAATTTTTCTTTCAAAAGTTTATTTTCAAAGTCCACCCTCAAAGGTTTTATGTCTTTTTTCTTAAAAAAGATTTTATCTCAAAATGAATTTTCTAACTTTTCCCTAATTTTGAAAATTTTGGGTAGAATCTCGTCTATAAATCGCCACTACAACGCCTAAGACTTGATAAAAAAACACAAATCGTGCACCCCAAGGCACCGTAACCACATGTCATGAACACACATAAAACAATTTGTGCACATTCTCAAAATTTTTGAATTTTCAGACATAAGTTCTATGTTCCAAAACTTCAAGGAAGTTCAAAATTATCGTGAATTATTTAAAAAATACTTCAAATGTTTTCTAAAATATTCCTATATTTTTATAAATATCAAACTCAAGCAATTCCATCAATTTCTTAATTTTCTCTATTTTCTAAATATTTTTCTATTTTTTGAAAAATAAAAAATTCAAAAAGTTTTCAAAAAATTATGAAATTTCATACGGTAGTTTAACACATTTTTCTAAGGCACTCGATGTAAAAATCTAGCCCAGAAACCCAACAACCAGAGCTGTAGGAGCAAATTCCCAATTCTTGTAGAAACCCTCTTTACATAAACACGCAAAACTACTCAAACTCAATCAAATGACCATCAAACTGCAGAAACAACATCACCAGAGTGTTCTAAGTACATCAAAACATTAATTTTGACTATTTAGACAACTTAAACGGAGTTCTATACATCAAAATCAACACAAAATAAAAAACTCAAATCTTAAAATTCTACGGTGAAATCTTCTTCTCCGGCAACAATTCCAGCAAAGGTGACTACTTTTGGCAACTCTCTGGTGTCCCTTAAACTCACTCCTTCAATGCTCAAGGGTCCTTTTTTGCAGAAACTCAAGAAAAGCTCCCAAATCTTCGAATTTTCACTCAAAACCGCAAGCCTCGAATAAGAGGCTGCGTTGCTGTTTTAACTCCAAAGCTTGGTGCCACTACCACTAGCAGTGGCGCCAAGGTTATTTTAAGCCTGGCGCCACTAGCAGTGGTGCCATAGTCAAATTATGGGTAACTTTGCCCTTTTGCCAGCTAAAATTTGATTTCAAATGCCCCCTTGGGCCAATTTGCCAATTTTAAGCTCCAGTCTTCAAAAATCTTCAAATTCCATCCCTTCAATCGCCTCGCGGTCAACATGGGACCCTTACTTTATTTTTTTCTACCTTCAACCAGTAAAGACAGAAAAAGAGGAGCAGCTGTAAGCATCCCATTTTTGCCCACTTGACAATCTTCGGCCCAAATGAACTCACATTCAAATCAACACAGACACATTAAAGTCCAAGCTGGCTTTCCAGACTCAGTCCAATCAATTAATCGCTTTGTGGTCCCATCGAACCCAATAGAGGCCCAATGACCAAAATACCCTTAAGGTATTACTCGGTCCAATTCTAGTTGGCATGTCTTCTTGAAGACGGTTAGTGCGTATTTCAACCTTAATGCTAGTTCCAATTTTTCGTGCCTTGGTTTTTAACCAAGCACTATCGGCTAAGAAAAAAAGCACGGTACCCTTTCGTTAGAACTCATCTTCCTAGAAGTACAAGTGTGACTAGGTTTGAACTTGAAAACATGATTTGATTTAAGGGCTTTTTGGAAAAAATAGGTGTCGCCACCTAGTATAGTTAAAAATGTGTTAGGTGACCTAAAACTAAGTGTGATTTGAAGAGTAAACTTAGGTTTTTGAAAAAGGTTTAAAAACTTCCTCTTGAGAGGGATTTTAAGAAAACGGATTGTTTAGCAACCTTTTGAAGAATTGAAGCCCTTTTTTGAAAATAACTCCATTTTGGTCTTGTGAAAACAGTGATTCTAAGTCCTGGGGTTGGTTACTTGTAGGGAAGATATCCTCAGATCGTCACCCTATCTCGCCCTTTCGGTACCTACATGTCTAATCACCCTTAATTCACTCACTTGAATCACCAGTTACTATTATCCACTTATATCCACTTTAGAGTCTTGAAAATGAGGTTTGGTCATTACTTTTTGGATGAATGATGCATGATACAGGTTTTGAAACGAATTATTTGAAAACATGAAAAATTTTGAAGGAACTTGAGATAAAAGTCTTGAATTGATAGAAACTTTTAAAAAGGGAATTTGAGTTGAAATAAAAGTTATGACTGCACCATTTTAGCCTGCCTATGTATCTCATTTGGCGAGAATCAGGTTATTCGTAGTTCAGGCCAGTGTCTGATAAAAAGGAGGCATATTGAGACCATTAGAAAGTTTGAAGACACTTTGAGGTCTTTAGAAAGGTTGGAAGCCACTTTGTGGTCTTTGGAAAAAGAGAACTTGAGAGTTTAGAGAAATGCCTTTGAAATAGGACTTGGAATGTTGGAAGTGTTTTTGAAATGGGATTGAAGATGATTTTAAATGTTTTTGGAATTAACTCGAGGGAGTTTTGAAATGTTTTTAAAGCAATTCAAAGGAGTTTTGGAAGTGATTTGAAATATTGTTTTGAAAACTTTAAAGATAGAGTTTGAAGTGAAAATGCTCTTGTGAACTTGTCTTCAGAATGCTCTTGAAAATAGTTTTTGAATACCTTATGAAGGACATGTTTAATGTTTTATTACCTTTGAGAGGTTACTCTTTGTAGAACTAAACCCCTCTAACGATATGAGTTTTGAAAATATGTTTGGAAAAGGGGCTAGGAACTTCCCTTTGATTTTTAAAACTTTAGGGCTATAGAACCCTTCTTGAATATCTCACTCATACTTGACCAATCCTAACCATGAAAGGATTAGGGTCATGTCGAGAATGTAATGTTTGAAAATCATTTTTGAAAAAGATTTTGAAAACACTTAGGGGTTTAGAATTCTAATATGGACAACCTTGGAGGTTGTATTTAATGTATCACCTTCTTTTGGATTCCCTAACCATAAAAAGTGTAGGGACACCTTAGGGTTGTGAGTTCTTAAAAACATTTTAAAAATGGTTTTTGAAAAATGTTAAGTGTCTAGCCATTTTAGTTAAGACAAGTTTAAGAGAGCTTCTTAGAATCATTTTTGAAGATAGAGTGTAGGGATATTTGAAAAGGTGATGGAGTCAATTTTTGGAATCTCAAGGGAGTAGGATGTTTTTGAATGTATGTTATGAAAGTGGTTTTTAAGTCGAAAGATTATTTGAAAAAAGGTCTTCAAATTGGAACCCTGAAGCTTACTAACTTAGGTTGGGTTAACCTTGAGTTAACTAATTAGGGTTAGGTTGAACTAGGGTTGGGTTGACCTAGGGTTAACTAACTTAGGTTAGGTTAAGCTAGGGTTAAGGTGACATAGGGTTAACTAACTTGGGTTAGGTTAACCTAGGGTTAAGGTGTCCTAGGGTTAACTAATTAGGGTTAGGTTAACCTAGGGTTAAGATGACCTAGGGTTAACTAACTAATGTTAGGTTAACCTAGGGTTTGATTGATCTAAGGTTGGACAACTAGGGTCAAGTTAACTTAGGGTTGGAAGGTGGTTGTGAAAGGAGGTTTTGAACTAGGATTTTGACATAGTGATTTTGGAAAGGTGGTTTCAAACTAGGGTTTTGACCTAGTGGTTTTGGAAAGGTGGTTTTATGCATGGAACTTGAGAATGTGTTTTGAAAACCATTTTATGAAATCCACTCAAATGAGTGTTGGGGTCCTTTGGTTGATATTTGGAAACCACTCAAGAGAGGATTGCCTTGGAACCATTTCACCCACTAACTCAAGAGAGTAAAACTTGGAAAATTAACATTGAATAGATAGACTTGAAAATTAAAGAGAATGAACATTTAAAAATTAGTTTTAGAAAGGAGGTTTTGGAAAACCATTTTTAAGCTTTTGAAAACTACTCTAAAGAATAAGGGTTCATATGGTTGATTTGAAGGAACTCACTCCAAAGAGGACTCTACAGGGCCATTCCAACCACAATATTTGAGAGAGTAAAACTTGAGAAAATCAAGATGAGAATAGTAGTTTTAAGAAATTATTTTTATACAAATTAAAGAGAAAGAAACTTGGAGAACCCTTCCTGAGGAGGGCTATTTTGGAAATCCTTTTTTAGGGTGTAGAAGCTAATTCGAATGAACCAGGGTTCATATAGTCAAGATAATGAAGAAACCACTCAAGACCAAGGGACCATTTCAACCACAAGGTTCAAAAGAATGAATTCTACAAAATCAATACAGAAGAGACGGGTTTAAAAACCAAATTTATGCCACATGAAATGCAAAGAAATACAAGAATGCAAAATGAAGTCAATGGGCTTAGGGGGGGGGGGGTGTTCTAGGACATGGAAATTGACCTAGGCTACAAGGACCCAACTCTTAGAACTATTTTTTCTTAGGAAAACACTTTTGAGAAATACATGGAAATAAAGATAGTGAGGGTTTTTAAAAATGATAATGAACATGAAAATGGGGCCAAGCATGTAATACATGAACGTGATAACCATATGTAAGGTGGTCATGAATTCATACAAGGCTAATAGGCCACACCAAATTGTAAGATGCTCCAAGAACATACCATCTTAAAGCAAGCTAGTAAGAGATTCGTCTACACGGTGACTCTCACTAACTTTCCTCTATACATGAACTAGGAGCACTCTTGTTTCAAGCATGCAAGAGAGGGGGGTAGAAGATGGGGGTTTAAATAGAGAATAGCTTAAGTAGGCTAGGAGAGAGAAGAGGAGAGTAGGGGTGACAAAAATGTAAAAGTGAATACCACCTTTTGCCTTCAAACACCTTCAAACCTCCATGGATGCTTTAGCTTAAACTTGAATAGCCTTAGTAAGGCTTGAAGGAGCTGGAATGGATTGTCTATGGCATTGAGGGCTTTGTAGGTGTGGTGTATGGGCTAGAGGAGGTGGAATCTAACCTAAATGTTTGAAAGAGTGTGATGTATATGGAAATTCGAGGTTTAGAGGCTACTTCCGTAGAGATTCGCTGCTATTTTTTAATCTTGAATATGCAAAGGGAGAGGCCTATATTTATTGGCAATCTATGAAGACTTGGTGTATGTAGTACATGCGCCAGTACTGTTCCATTGGCTGAATGCCACGTGGCATACTTTGTACTGGCTCAATCTTACGGAGCAAGCAATTTTTTGATCATTCTGATCAAAATCTGGTGCATGTAGCATACGCTCCACTACCAAAAATGTTCGTTTAAACTTTGTCTTGACTATGCAATTGGTGTGCTATCGTGAGCACCTAAAAATAAACCGATACCCCAAAAACAAATATGTAGTAATGTGAGTAATGATCATTTCCACAAAGAGTGTTTAGCCTAGTTTTATGCTATGTGAAGAAGGATTAGGGGGTTTTGAATATAACGAAAATTATTTTAATAAAAACAACTACGAAACAATTCAGATTAAAGTATTGAAATCAGTCAAAAGAACAAACATTGGTCTAATTTAACATCCATCGTTAGAATTATACAACTGATCATCGATGCAAGCATATCAATTCATACATTGAATATTCACCATCAGAATTATTTTCCTATCTCTTCTTAGTTGTAGTTAATTAGAAACAAGCAATCTCATTAACCCTAACTATGAAACAACCTAGGATAAGCACGCAAGGTTTAATCTAATAGTAGCCTTAATAATTAGAGAAATCAATAAAACTAAACAACACAAGCACAAGTGGTTACATTTAATTTAGTCGAACGTCCTTCCTAAGATCCAATAATTCCTGACGCAGCAATCATTAAATCTTAGTTGCTTTACAAATTAGAGGAATCAAACAATTACGGATTTGATATCTAATCCAGCAGTAAATTATAACGAATAATAAACTATTAGGCCTTCTAGTGATTAAACAAGACAATCATGAAAATAGGCACATAAGTATATATGATACTCAAAGCATGAATCGAATTATGAAAACAAATTAGATCTCACAATTTATTATTAATTTCGAGGCTTCTGTTTCCTTCGACCAAGATTCAGAGTTTAGCCATGCAGGGCCATGAAAACAACTTAAATAATAACCTAGAATAATATGAAAAAAGCCAACAACCATACCGCTCGAGCGCATTGAACCACCGTTCAAACGGTGCGTCGAATGCACTTTGAACGGTAAAAATGCTCTCTGTATATTTTAAACGCTCTTCGAACTTGAAATTGATGTGAATTCGTTTGACGTACAGTTCGAACGCACATGCTACCGTCCGAACGCCTCTTAGTGCTGTTCGAACGCTCCTTCGAACATTGCTTGCATTTTAGCTCGAATTCGTCCCTTTTAAGCTAAGATTCTCTTCCTTGGCATTCCATAGTAACCTAAATCAAAATATAAGAATAATGAGTATCTTTAGGCACCAAATAAGTATAAAAGATTAAATAGTAAGGGAGAAAAATATGACATTTGCATTCTCATCAGCAATTTGAGAAGGATTTGGGGAAATCAGTCACGTCTACGATGTTTTCCAAGTGTCTCTCAAGAACATGGAATTTTCAGGGAGCTTGAAAGGTGTTTGAAAGAGTGAGATATCATCCCGAGAAGCATGCATGAAAACATACTTTTGCGGAGCATTTGTGATACGCTCTATGGATATTAAAAAGTAGCAGCTTTTAGGCCACATGATTGGGGCCTTCGGGAAACGATCTCTCTGATCAGACCAAACATGTAAAGTGCTCTGGAAATACTTTTGAAAATTTTCTAATTTACGCATTTCTCAAGTCGTTTAACGATGCATTATAAAAGATAACCTTGGCAGAGCATCTATGAGACGCTCCAGGAGTTACTAAAAGTGGCAGTTTTTGAGCCATGTGATCAGGGGCTTTGGGAAGCGATCTATTCAATCGTGTCATGTCAATGGAACGACTTATGGTCAAGCTTTTGGGAATTCCTTGATTTACACATTTCTTAAGTTATTTGACGGTGCATTATAACCAGGGACTCGGGAGGAAAGACAACCCTAGCAGAGCATCTGCGAGACACTCTAGGGGGCTTTCATTGAGTTAGAAGCGTTCAGAGTCACAGGGCTCACCTTCGATTAAACAAGGGTGTATCCATAGAGCGTAAAAAAGGGTCATTTTAACTAGAATTGGTAAAAAAGGGTCAAGATGGATTGGAATGGCATATTAAGCATGCCAAACTATTCGAGGATGGTCCTGGGAGATGCTTTCAATGTTTGGTGAGATTTGTACTGTGCTAAAGTGTCTAGGGGCAAAATGATTATTTTGACCAGAGTTAATCGAAACGGAACCGGAATTAGATCAGAATTGGACAGTATGGCGTATTGAGTATGCCTAACTATCTAGGAACGTTTTGGAAGGGTGGACTTACCGTCTTAAGAGATTTTGAACTTCCTTAAAGATATGCCTGTAGGCCCAAGGAGCAGGTTTGGTCATTAGGCCTTTGTTGGGCCCAATGGGCTCGACAAGCAGTTGACTGATTGGATAGGGGTCTAACAGTTGATTTGGGCTTAAATGTGCCTCTGTAGTTTTGAAAGTGATTTAGCCTGACCAGAGATTGCCAAGCGAGCAAAAATGGAGTGCCTACATAATTCCAGTCTAAGTCAATCAAACTCAATTTGGCATGTCTTTCAAGAAAGTTGATCTCTCAAACGGTAAGCCCATCCAGCACGACACATTTATCGAGAAAATCTCTTAAAATGATAAGTGCCTTCAAAGCTATTGACTGGGATGGAATCCAAGTCCCCGAGATGGTAGAGCGACTCACTTCTGACACTTGATAACTTGCCAATGTAGAATGTCCACTATCCAGCACATCGATTGAGAAAGTGCCTCAGGCCCCAAGACGATAAGACCATTCAGCAGCTTTTTGAGATCAGGTAGTCTCATGAATGATTGCACATTGTCAAAGTGATGGAAACACTCATAAACATCGCAACTGTCAAAGTGGCAGAAACACTCGCAAAGAGGTCAACATTAGGAATTACCAACAAAACTCCTATGTTACGGGACCGAACACGCCTCTTGGCCATGACACGTTTATTGAAGGACAGGATACCTTTGAAAACCAACTTGTCACACATCGATAAAGAGACAAAAACACTGAAAACATGGGTCAACACCATTGCCTACTAGCCCATTCTGGTAAAAAATGACCAAACTGCTCCTGGGCCCTTCTAGCACGCTTCTTGAAAAAGTACCTAAGGCCTTAGAGCGATAAGTCCACCATTCTAAGATTTTCCTAAAGATAATGTAGCACATTCGATTGCCTTCCAGTCGCTTTTGGATCGAGTTCGAGAGCATTTAATCAAAATGATCACTTTGCCCCTAGGCATCCGATTGTCTTCAGGAATCACATTGACTCTCGATATCAAATTGGTAACCTTTCAAGGATGCTTCTAATAGTGTTCCCAACCTTCCGATGCCTTTCTGGACCATTCCGAGTCTATTCTGATAAGCCCGATGCAAAATGACCAATTTACCCCTAGTGGGCCAATCTCTTTTTCTAATCATACCGGCTCTAGGTATTAAACCGGTCCTTATCCAATTGATCATTTTGCCCTTGGTGGACCGGTCAACCTTTTCAATTATTTTGACGTTATTTCTCAAGCTAGTTTCCACCGGAACACTCTCTCAAGGGTTCCCGTCCATTCCCAACCGAGTCTGGTTACTTCGAATCTTCCAGATCATTTCCAGACTTTCTAAAGTCACTTTTAGTAGAGCCAAGACAAAAATTGCATGGTAGTCACTATGACAGGTGCCCAAATCTTTTGTCTTATATCCCAAGGGTCAAAAGATATGTTTCTTACCACCTTAAAAGTTGCCAAAATGGCTGGCGCCACTAGCTTTAAATAGCACTGGCGCCATCGCATCACTCACTCCAGAAACTCTGTCTCACTAAAAACAGAGCTTGAGTTCCCTCAAAACCCTAATTCTCTAAAGCCCCCTTAAACCCTAGCCTCCATACACTCCAACCCTAGCTCTCATACATTCTATACCCTTAAATACAAGCTTTTAAACATTTATTGAAGGTTAAAGTGCTGCATCTTCAAAGTTCTCAAGTGAAGCAAACAAACTAAACAAAGCAAGCAAAGAAAAAAGAAGACAAGGTAGGCTTTTGATTTAGATTATATAAATCCCCTCTCTCTTCTCTCTCCTAACCCACTTGGGTTCTCTTCTATTTTAATCCCAATCTTCTACCTCATCTTCTTGCATGCTTGAAACAAGTGACCTCCTGGTTCATGCTTAGGAAGAGTTATTGAAAGTCACAGTGCTGGAGGCTTTCTTCAAGTTCAACCTATGAGGTTGTGGGTTCGGCCCCCTTGATTATATGGTGAAGCCTAACCTTGTATGTTCACGTCCCTATTCCATTGTGGTTGTCATGTTCATGCATTGCATTCAAAATTGTGTTTAAAGTTGTTTTCAAACTCCCATCAAAGTTCTCATTTATAACTTGCATTTAAAACCTCTTTCTTTCAAACTTGTCTTCCTAATCACACTCCTAGGATGATTCTAGTCATTCAATGGTTATGGTTGTTTTAGGAAAGTGTTATATTCAATGTGACCATCAAGGTCCAAAATTTTGGGTGTAAACCCTCAATTGTTTTTATCAAAATCACAATCCTAAAGTGACTCTAGCCATTCCATGGTTAGGTTTGTTTTAGGAAAGTGTTACATTCAATATGATCATTATGGTTCGTATTTTCAACCCTAGTTATTGTCAAAATCACAACTCTAGAATGGTTCTAGTCTTTTCATGGTTAGAATTGTTTTAGGAAAGTGAGATATTCAAGAGACTTGCAAAATTCTACATTCATACATCTTTCTAAATAGTTTTGCAAATCTACTTCCAAAAAACTCTTTTGAAAGATCTACTCTCCAAAAACTCCTTATTTTGAAGTTCAAGCCAAAACCCTAGGGTCCATGTTTAGGAAACCCTAGTTTTCTCAAATAAAATCATGGTTTTCTATTCACATCAAATCATAGGTTTTTGAAACCCTTTTTCCACCAAATCGTAGATTTCAAAATCCAAA
This sequence comes from Euryodendron excelsum, assembly GCA_033060915.1. NCBI lineage: Eukaryota > Viridiplantae > Streptophyta > Magnoliopsida > Ericales > Pentaphylacaceae > Euryodendron > Euryodendron excelsum. The sequence goes on along the minus strand of CM065385.1, from coordinate 3,351,927 downwards.
ATTTTCAAAACTCAACCTTTCCTATTTCATGTCAAATCAAATCTTGTCCAAATAGGAAACCAAATCAAATCCTCCAATTTTGGAAACAAAATCAAATCCTCTATTTTTGAAAATAGAGTCCAATCTTTCATTTTAGGAGATAGAAATTCAAATCTTTCCTAATTTCAATATTTTGAAATTCCAAAACTTCATTTTTTAAAACTTTCGGAAAACAAAACTTTTCTTTTTCAATTAAAATCCAATTTTTCAAGTGCTTTGAATAAACCCTAGGTCTCAAGAATGGATAAATCCCAAGTTACCTCAATCCTAGGTCAAACTTTTTCAAACTCAACTTTCTAAATTCAACTTTTTCAAATCTTTCCAAATTTTAAATTCTAATCTTGCTAAGTTCAAACCTTTCTTAAATTAAGACTTTCCTAAAATGGATCTTTTTAAATTCAAATATTTCCAAAATCAATTCTTTCCTGAGATGAAAACTTTCTAAAATGGAAACTTTCCTAAAATGAAACCTTCCTAATTCAAAGCTTTCCTAAGTTCAAGCTTTTCAAATTTTAACTTTTGAAATTCTTCCAAATCAAATATTTCCAAATCAAGTCAAATCTTTACAAGTCTTTTCTAGTCTAGTGTTTCTAATCAAATCAAATCAAATCATTTTCTAATCTTTCTTAAATTCAATTTTCCTAATTCAAAACTTTCCAAAATTAGAATTTTTCTAAAATGGAACTTTCCTAATTCGAAACTTTCGTAAATCGAAACTTCCTAAAATCCAACTTTTTAGAATCAAACTTTTCGAGTTTAAATCAAGTTCTTTCAATTCAATTGCATGCTTCAAACCCTAGGTTACCAAAGTCATAGGATGTCAAAACCTAAGTTTAACCCTAACCGTAAGTTAGGAGGCCACAATTCTTTTCTAAAACTCAAGTCCAAACAAAGATGGTTTTCAAACTCTAATTCAAGTTAAGATGACTTCAAAGTTCAATTCAAGCTTTTCAAATCAAAGTTCAAATCCAACCCATTTCAAGTCAAACTTTTCGAAGATCTCAAAGTGTCAATTTTTAATTGGACCCTGAGTCCGAACTACGACTGATCTGATTCCTAACAAGGGGATACGTAGGCAACCCTCATGGGTGCGATCACAACCTTTTTCAAGTTTTCAATTCTCACAACCTCTTTCAAACTTGGAATCCTCTCTTCAAATCTATTTTTAAAATTAAATCTTTTTCTTGCATTTGTATATCATGCATCATATAATTATTTTCAAAATGGATAGTATTAGACATTGGATAATTGAAGAATCTAATTCAGTGAACCTAGGGTGAGAAGACATGTAGGTACCGCAAGGGTGGGATAGGGTGATAGTCTAGTGCATCTTCCTTATATGTAACCAATCTCAGAACCTAGAACCACTGTTTTCGAGAGACCAAAATGGAGTTATTGAAAAAAAAAAGCTTAAATCTTTCCAAAGGTTGCCAAACAACATGTTTTCTCTTAAAAAAACCCCTCTCTTGAGAAAGTTTTTGAAAACCTTTTCAAAAACTCTAAGTTTAATCTTCAAATTGTACTTAGTTTTAGGAGACCTAACTCACCTTAACAAAGTTAGGTAGTGGCTCTAAAATTTTTTCAAAATCCTTTATTCAAATCAATTTCTAATTCAACCCTGGTCGCACTTGTCCTTCTAGAAAGATGAGTTTTGACGAGAGAGTATTGTGTTTTTCTCATTGGTAAAATTCCTTAATTGTAAAAAATCGAGGCGGGACAGTTGGCGACACAAGGGAAAGCTAGATCTTCAAGAAGCAAAGTGGAAGGATTTATTGTGCTAGAAAAGTAAAGTCAATATAGGGCTCATCAAACTTTGAATGTGTAGCTTCAGATACAAATGGGAACTGTAGGGGTTTGCTATGTATGGTTCACGGATCCTTCTATTCAAAATAAATCTCTTTTCAGGGGAATCAGATGAAGTTGCTATTCTAAAGCTATCTCTACTCTAGCCAATACGTGATCCTATAAAAAAAGGAGTCCGTAAGGTGGTTGCCTGATAAGAAGGGCTTATTCTCTTGTAAATCTTTCTGCAGATCATTTGAAGATGGAAAGGGCCTTCATGTTTTCAAGTATTCTTACTTGTGGAATATAGCAACCCCATCAAAACTCTATTATCTTGCTAACTATCTTTGATGGGTAAAGATTAAAACAAAATAGATATTATTAGATAGGTTGTGATTGGTTCTAGGCAAGGATCTTTTATGCTCTTTTTGTAATCTGTTCCCAGAAACTTCAGATCTCATCCTTCTATTATATGAATTCTCATGGAAATTTTGGTCAGCCTTATCATTGTGGTGGGGATTGCAGTGGGTGTGTTCAAGGAATTTGAAGTCCCACATGATTCGGTGGCTTGATCTAAAGTATAAGCCCTTGAAGAATCCAATTGGCACTCTTGGTTTGTAGCAGTGATTTGAAAGTTGAGGTTATCAAAGAATGGCAACTTTTTTGATCAATCCAATTTGAACTGCTCAGAGGTGGTTGATAGCATCAAGCTAATTATAGCTCTATGGTCTAAAACAGGTTCCCATAAAGTAGACTTATACATCAATAGTTTCTTATACCGTATTGATGGTGTATATATTTGAGTTGCATGTTTACTTATTGGATGCTTATTTGTTAGTTTGCATCCCGCCATGTGTTATACTTTCAGTGGCAGGGTGTTGAGGCCTTTTCTGCCTTGCTCGTCCTGCAAGGTCAGCCTTGGTCTCTCCCCTGTTCCTCTTGTAACCTTCTTCTATCAATGAAATGCTTCCTTTTGCTATTAAAAAAAAACCATGCATGGTGTTCTTTATAATATTTGATCAAGCTTTGGTCCAGATCAATAATTCTTTGACGATGCTTAACTAACACAATATATAGCCATTGAGATGGATGGAAGACAATGAGTAGAGAACTTGACGATCAAATTAATTTTCTATTTTGATCAATAATATATAGTAGAATCTTTTTAGTTCATGCATGGTCATGAGACAAGCTCAATTAATGAACATAACAAGTGAAATCCATGTGTTAATTGCATATGATGCACTTGCTCAGAGGGCTAACGTATTGATGCCTCATTTTTTCATCAACCCAGCCCACATAGTGCAAGTCTAATGTTGCTTATATTGAATAGAAAAGAGGCCTAATTAAGTAATTTAAAGCCCAACCCAAAGAGGCTCAAAAGAGCTCTCCTCACAAATCAGTCTTATATATGCTCGGCATATACTTTTAGATGAGTTTAGCTTAGCCCATTTAAGCCCATTTCTAGATGGCCAACATGGCAGCCACATGGACCTAGGCTTGTCAATGGATCAGATCTAACCTGGACCCGATCCGCTAAATTAGATTCAATTCGTTAATTTCAGAAACTTGAATCTGGCAAATCTGTTTAGTTTCGGATTGGATATAGTTAGACCCGATAGATTCGATTGGAGATCCAATCCACCAACTACAACCATGCAACCATGTTCCACTAAAGTGTGAAGAGAGAGAGAGAGAGAGAGAGAGAGAGAGAGAGAGAGAGAGAGAGAGAGAGAGAGAGAGAGTGATTGCATTATAAAAGTGTAATCATAGGCCTTTATTCACACTTTATTAGAATTTGAATAATGTATATTGCTTTATTTTAGTTATTCATGTGTTTTATTTTGTTTTGTTTGAGTTTTGTTTGTTATGGAAGCTCAAAGAGTAAAAAAGAAGCAATTATGATCATAGCGGGTTCAGAGCGATCGAATTGAAGATGGAAATTTGATGGTGTCTTGGGAGATTGGCCATAATGTTTTACTCTAATGTCTGATTGAGCTAATTCTTATGGCATTAGAAACAAGACTTTAAGATCTACAACTGTGTCTCTAATGCGCGTTAGCTAAATCGACCTTTAAAGTGGTCAAAACTGAGTGACAAAAAATCTGTGAGGCTGTTAAGCGTCCCAATGTCTGGTTTGACCATTCCAATGATAAGAGAAGCAACATGAGTTGTTCCAAAGGTCAGAGGCTCATCATTCTAGAAAAAGCCACCATTCCAACAGTGTATTTAGCCATTCTAATGGCAGAAGAAATTTTTGTCCACCTTTCCAACAATGGTTTGAGCATTCCAACGGTTTAGGCTTTTCCCAATCCAACTCGTTTTAGGATTTTAAGCCTCTATAAAAGGGAGAACGACCCCAACTCCTAGGGACTTCATTTCTTTACATACTTTTAAGGTTGTAAGAGTAGATTTGGAGGTAGATTAGCTAGCTTTTCAAATATGTGTAATTAGATTCAATATATTGCAATTCAATTCAAATATTTCAAGTTCTTCACTATCAAATTTCAAGAATTTTTAAGTTCTTCATATTTATTCAAGATTTCCCGCTTTATTCAATATCTTCAAGTAGCTAAGCATCTCTTGGCACGAAGAGCAAAGATTGAAGGGTTTTTGGGCAATTTGATCCCAGTAAACACGAACTTCAATGTTTTAATCCTTTTTCTCAATTTTTCTTGTGTTCTGGAGATCCAACTTTTGAAATAAAGTCTTTTTGATCAAATTCTTGAGTCGGTATACACAAGTTAAGTCTTGGGATATCAGTTGCTTGAATCCCTGATAAAAACTCTTTGAAAACAAAACTAATTATGGATTCTCGTGAACTTAAGAAGAACTCTAAACTGTTTTCACCGCAAAATCCTCCAGTTCATCAACACTCTCGTAGTTCATGAGTTAAGTTAAAAAACCGAGATCAATAGCACAAATTCTCGACAATCAAAGCAATGCTTGCCAAGACCCTTTTTCTATTGCTTTAAAATTAGTTTTCTCAGTTTAGTCAGTTAAATCAAACTCTTTTCTCAAACAAATTAGAATTTTATTTTCTCTTTCTTGAGTGTGCTTTTTCATGAGTTCTCAAATGGAATGATCTCTTACAACTTTTCAAAATAGTTCCCTATGGGTTCGACCTTGTACTTATCGAAAAAATTATTACTACATCGTAGCTGTATACTTATGGATAACATTGAATGCTTTTGGAGCGATCAAGTTTATGGCACCGTTTTTGGGGAACTAAGGCAAAAGGCGTTGGAGTTCGAGCAATTCATGACAAGCAGAATTCGCATTTAACAAATATATGGGAGTCGCCAACCGCTCATGTTCGGTAACTTCCCTCCACTCTTAGTTTAGGATCCATCTTTGTGAGCATCTTAGATTTTATTTTTCTTTTTGATTTTTTTATAGGATTGTGTGTTTTTGTTTTTTTTTGTATTTTTCTTTCTAGTTGGGTAGGTTTCTGGAGGTGGATAGGTTTTGGTGCTATTTGCTTATCGGTGGTATTTCTTTTGTATAAGGAGATTGGGAGTGTCAGTTGGATTGTGATTCGAATAAGTGGTTTTATTTTACGGAGATTGGAGGTTCGAAAGGATTGTGATTTGTGTGTTGCAGCTTGACGCATCTTATTTGTTGTATTGTATAACATTGCATGTCCGTGTGGTTGTGAAACCCAAGCGATAGACTTAAACGTGACGACATTTACCCACACTCTCCATCTTTGAACTATGCATTAGAGACCAACTTTGAAGAAATGGCAAATCTTAACAAAGTTGATCCACCCATCATTGATCCATAGGCCATGGCTAATGCTCAAGTTATGGCCAACAACTAACCACCACCGCCTCTATCACTTAAGGATTACTTGAATCCATCTAGACAGTTCACGCCATCATGCATCATTCTACCACCACAACTGCCCCCTTTACACTTCAAACCGGGGATGGCTCAAATGATCCCTAAGTTTTATGGTCTAGATTCCAAGAAGCCTTACCAACATCTTAATGTTGTTAGGTTAGTGAGTTGCTACCAATCGAACCCTGGACCTGCTCATTAGAAAGCAGTCAAGAGGATACTGAGGTATCTGAAAGGGATTACGGATTTCATACTATGTTATCAACATTTGGATATGTGTTTAGTCAGTTACAGTGATGCTGATTGGGATAGCGACCTTTGTGAGCAGAAGTCGACATCGAGACATGCCTTCTTGCTCAGTGGTGGGGCCATTTCATGGAGTAGCAAGAAGTAGTCCTACATTACCTTGTCCACTCTGGAGGTAGAGTTTGTGGCGTGCTCGTCTGCTGTACAGGAGGCTATTTGGTTGAAGAGGTTCCTTGGACATTGGATGTCGTCATATTCCCTATTGAGAATGTGACTACTTATTGTGATAGTATGGCAGCACTGGCCTATGCTAAGGATCCTAAGTACCATGGTAGGATGAAGCACATTGATACGAGATATCATTTTATTAGAGACATGGTAGCACAAAGGGAGGTGATCCTGATTCACATCCCTACGAGTCACATGTTAGCAAACCCTATGACAAAGCCCATTGGTAGAGAGGCTTTTGTCACTTATATTAGGGCACTTGGGCTGCGCAGGTGGTGATGATGTGTAGTTTGTTATCAGTTGATCATTCTGTACCTTTTTGGATGTTTGGATATATTATGTTATAATGAATAATTCATTTCAGTAACTATTGTATAGTTCTATTTATTGCATAACACACATATAAGATTGAGAATATGTCAGCAAGTTGATAGGTTCTCTCACATGAGCTACCACTTTTGGCACTTTTGAGAGCGAACAAAGTTGAGATGCTATAGGCTATTGCATCACCCTATTTTGAGATAGGATGAGATTGTTAGGGCACTTGGATTGCTTAGGTGGTGATGATGTGTAGTTTGGGGTGGTTATTTAAGCATGCTACCACTTATCTTGGTGGTTGGGGTATGTGTCAACCACCAAGAACTAGGAAGGGTAGATCCATTCCACTAATCAGCCACAAATAAATGTTAATTGATTCGTAATGTGGAAGATTAAGAGAAAAGAGAAGTGGCTGCATTTTGTGTGTGCAAGAGTGTGTGAGCATTTCTCTTAGTTTCTCTCTCAAAACACACAATCAAAATAGACTCTTAACTTATGATTAGTGTGCATGCTTTTGACTTTCCGAGAAGGTTTGATTAGATTCTGTCGCACCCAGATTTTTTGCACTCGAGGAATACTCACACAAGCGGGAAAAATATTGTACTCTCTCGTTAGAACTCACCCTCCTAAAAGAATGAGTGCGACTAGGTTTGAATTGAAAATTGATTTGAATAAAGGGCTTTTAGAAAAGATTTGGAGTCGCCACCTAACTTGATTAAGGTGAGTTAGGTCACCTAAAAACTGAGCATAATCCGAAGACTGCACTTAGGGTTTTTGGAAAAAGGATTTTGAAAATATCTCCTCAAGAGAGGGTTTTTAAGAAAAATAGGTTGTTTGGCAACCTTTGGAAAACATTTAGCCCTTTTTTGAAAATAGCTCCGTTTTTGGTCTTTGAAATCAGTGATCCTAGGTTCGGAAGATGGTTACGTGTAGGGAAAATGCACTAAGCCATCACCCTACCCTGCCCTTTCGGTACCTACATGTCAATTTACCCTAGATTCACCTATGAGAGTCTTTAACTAACTATTGCTCAATCCTATTCACTTTGAAAAACAATGTTTGAAAAGAAACTAACATGATGCATGATATGCAAGTGCAAGAAAAGAGATTTGGAAATAGATTTGAAAAGAAGAATTTGATTTGATTTGAAAAGAAAGAGATTTGAAAAGATAGACTTGAAATTGAAATTGAAAAAGAGATTTGGGAAAAAGGATTTGAAAATAGAAATTTGGAATTGGAAGTTGGAAATAGAGCATAGAATTGGAAACTTGAAGAAGATTGTAGAATTAGAGATTTGAAAGAGGTTGTAGAATTAAAATTTGAAAAATGTTGTAGAATTTGAGATTTGAAAAATGTGGAGGAATTTGAAATTTGAAAGAAGTTGTGACCGCACCCATGAGGGTTGCCTACGTATCCTTTTGGAGGAATCAGGTCAGTCGTAGTTCGGACAAGAGTTCGATAGAAAATAGAAGAGTTGATTGGAAGAAAGTGATTGAATTGGAAATTGGATTAGAAGATTGAGAGATTGAACTTTGATTGGAAGATTTTAAAAGATTGGTTTTGAAGGACTTGGTTTTAGGAAACCTAGAAAGACTTGAGACTTAGAAAAGATTTGACTTGACTTGGAAGGATTTTAGAAAAGATTTGACTCGAAAGTTGGACTTGGAAAGATTAGGAAATACTAGATTTAGGAAAGATTCAAATTAGGGAAGTTTCAAACTAGGAAAGTGTCATTTTAGGAAAGTTTTGGAATTAGGAAAGCTTTCAATTAGGGAAGTTTTCAAATTAAGAAAGTTTTAACTTAGGAAAGTTTTGAATTAGGACAATTTTGAAAAAGGAAAGGTTTGACTTTAGGAAAATTTTGATTTAGGAAAGTCTTAACTTAAGGAAGTTTCAAATTTAGAAAGTTTTCAAAATAGGAAAGTTTCGAATTTGGAATGTTTTGAAATAGGGAAGTTTTGAAAGTAAGAAGGTTTTGAGTTTAGAAAGTTTTAGATTTAGAAAGATTTAAAGTTTAGGAAAGTTTAGAATTTAGAAAGATTTGGGTTTAGAAAGATTTAACTTAAAAAAAAAAAGTTTTGAATTTAGAAAGCTTTGAATTTAGAAAGATTTGAAATGTAGAAAGTTTAAGATTTGGAAAGTTTTAGAGTTTGAGTTTTAGAAAATCTTGAAATTAGGAAAGGTTTGAATTTAGGAAAGATTGGAAAACCTAGATTTGGAGAGTTAAGATTTGAAAAAGGGGTGGAATTAGGAAAGGGTTGAATTAGGAAAGATTTGGAAGCTTAATGTTTAAGGGAAGATTTGAAAGCTTTAGGAAACTTATGATTTAGGAAGGTAGGAAATTAGGAAAGAGGGGAATTAGGAAAGACTTGGATTAGGAAGGGATTGGATTTTATTTCTAAGAAGAAGTGTTTGATTTTGTTTCCAAAAATAAAGGATAGGATCTAGTTTTCCTAAACAGGAGATTGGATTTCGTTTCCTAAAGGGAAGGTAGGATTTGACAAGGATTTGGAAAGGAAAGTTTCTAGAAACCCTAGATTTGGAAAACTATAGTGTTGACATAGAAAAGAGGTTTTGGAAATGTGTATAGCTTTGATGTGAAAACAAGAGGTTTTGAAAACTTAGGTTTTAAGGCAAGTTTGAAAACCATGTTTTTGGAAAGAAAATTAGGGTTTTCTAATTGTGGGTTCTAGGGCTTAACTTGGGCACCAAGAAAAAGGATTTTTTTGGAAAGTATGTTTTTTGGAAACAAGTTTTTGGAAGTAAATCCTAGAGAGGAGTTTCTAGAGGGAAGATTTTGGAAAGAGAGTTTTTTGAAAATATTTTTGGAAAGAGATTGTTGGAGAGAGTTTTTAGGAAAGTGAATTTAGGGAGTGTTTTAGAAAGTGAATTTTAAGGAAAAAGAGTTTTTTGGAAAGAGATCCTAGTGAGGAGATCCTAGTGAGGAGTTTTTTAGAAAGGGGTTTTTAAGAAAGAAATTTAGGAAGAGGTTTTTCTAAGAAGGAAAACTAGGGAACGTTTTTGGAAAGTGGACCTTGAAGAGAGCATTTTGGAAAGGAGTTTAAAAAGAGAAGTTTTGGAAAATAGATTTTTGAAGGGAGTTTTTGAAAACAACTTTGGAAAGGAGAGTTTTAGGAAAGTGTGTTAAAAAAGAGATTTTTAGGAAAAGAGACTTTTGAAAAGAGAGTTTTTAGAAGGTATAAAAACATCTCACTTTCCTAAAGCGATTCTAACCATAAGAAAGCTAGAACCATTTTAAGAAAGCAATTTTGAAAACAACAAGATTTGAAAATATGGACCATAAAAGTCACTTTAAATGTAACACTTTCCTAAAGCAACCCTAGCTGTGCAAAGGCTAGAGTCACCCTAGGATTGTGGTTTTGAAACAAATTTTGTAAAAGAAGATTTTGATGCAATTTTGAAAACAAGTTTTAATGCAAATTTTGAAAACGAGTTTGAAAACAGTTTTTGGAAGATGCAAGATCATGATATGCACAATGCAAATTTGGGGTCGTGAACATACAAGGTTAAGGCTTCACCACATAATCAAGGGGGCCGAACCCACGTGGTCTCCTGTTAGCCTAAAGGAAAGCCCCCGACACGGTGACCCTCCGATAGTCTAATCCTACGCATGGACCGGGAGTCCCCTTGTTTCAAGCATGCAAAGAAAGGGGGGGAAAAGAGATGGGGGATTAAAATAGAGAAAACCCAAGTGGGTTAGGAGAGAGAAGAGAGAGGGGGAGTACAGAAATGTAAAACGAAAACCTACCTTATGTCTTGTTTATTTTGCGTGCCTTGCTTGTCTTCGATCTTCGTCTTGATCTTTGTCTTCAATCCTCAAGAGTTGTTTTCAATCTTCAAATTTCAGATTGTAGCTCTTCAAGTCTTCAAAGGAGGGTTGGAGGCTAGTGTATAAGTGTATGGGGGTGTGTATGAGTGTATAGAAGGCTAGGGTTTAGTGTATGGTGGCTAGGGTTTGGAAAACCTAAGGAAGCTAGGGTTTAGGGAGTGTTCGAGCTCTGTATATTGAATTTTAGGGTTTTTAGACTGAGTTTGTGGACCTCTTTCATGTTGGAAGAGGCTCTGTATTTATAGAGAGAGGAATGCACTGGCGCCTGTTGCAGTGGCACCAGGCCAAACATTACACTGGCGCCACTAGTGACTACCATGCAATTTTTAGCCTAGCTTCACTAGGAGTGACTTCGAAAAGTCCAAGAATGATTTAAGGGACCAGGAATAGCCCGGAAGGCTGGAAAAGAGCAGGAACACTTAGAATAGCGTCTCAATGGTATTTGACTTGAAAAGTGAGGATAGGATGTGTCGGAAGGGTTGACCGGGCCTTTAGGGGCAAAACGGTCAAACGGGCCGGAAAGCTACCGGGACGGACTCAGACTGTCCCAGAAGAAGACTCGAGATTTGGAAACATTATTCAGAATGTTCCCAAAGGTTTTCGGTTTGATTCCTAGAGCCGGTGTGGTCAGAAAAGGTGACTGGCCCACCAAGGGCAAAACGGTCATTTCGCACTGGATTTACCGAAACTGACTAGGAATGATCTGAAAGGATGAAGAAAGGTTTAGAATACTATAAAAAGCATTCTTAGGAAGTTACCAGTTTGATACCCAGAGCCGGTGTGGTCGAAAAAGGAGACCGGCCCACCAGGGGCAAAACGGTCATTTTGTGCCGGGTTTGCTGGAATTGACTAGGAATGATCCGAGAAAGTAGAGGAAGGTTGGGAATACTATAAGAAGTATTCCCAGGAGGTTACCGGTTTGATACCCAGAGCCGGGGTGGTTCCCGGAGCGTTCGGATGCCTTTGGCAAAATGGTCATCTTGACCGAAAAGTCTCGGAAAAGGCCCAAGGGGCAGTTTGGTCATTTTTCACCAAAGTGGGCTACCAGGCACCAGTGTTGACCTGGGTTTTGAGTGTTTCCGCCACTCTAACGACGGTCGCGTGATATAGGGGTTTGTTGGCAATTCCCTATATCGACCTATTTGCGAGTATTTCCGCTACTCTGACGGTTCGCGATCATTCCCGAGATTGGCTAATCTCGGGAAGCTGCTAAAGAGACTTAGCGCCTGAGAAGTCAACTTTCTTGGAAGGCGTGCCTAAACGGACATTTCTACATTGGTGGGCTAGCAGGCGCCAAAGGTGAACCGTTCTACCATCTAGGGGACTTGGGGTCTCGTCTCGATCGATAGGTTAAAGGGACTTACCGTTTCAAAGAGATTTTCTTCGAAAAACGTGCCGAACCGTCTCGAGAAATAAACTATCTTGAGAGAGGGATTGGAATTGGAAAGGGGTCTTATCGTCTTCGGAAAGACGGGCCTGATTTGGAACCGTCTCGAGGAATAAACTGTCTTGAGAGAGGGATTGGAATTGGAAAGGGGTCTTATCGTCTTCGGAAAGATGTGCCTGATTTGGAACCGTCTCGAGGAATAAACTGTCTTGAGAGAGGGATTGGAATTGGAAAGGGGACTTACCGTCTTCGGAAAGATGCTCTTGATTGGAGTAGATTTACCGTCTTGAGGAATCAAATGTCTCGAGAGAGGGGTTGGAGTTGGAATTGGAAAGAACAATGCCCCTAAGGGCATTTTGGTGATTTTGCCTCTATTTGGGCTAGGCGGGCCCGCGAAGCGATGGACAGACGGGATTTGGGACTTAGAAAGTTGGTTTCGATTGGAATACGTCCATATTGACTTGAGTACAAGTCTAGACGGAGCGTAGACTGCCGAGTGGTCAAAAATGGGGTGCTTACAGATTCCACTGTGGGTAGATTTACAGGAGAACGCAAGTACAGGTGAAGAATTTTTCGGTCTAAGATCAACTCTTTCGGGCAAGCTTTCAGACACGCTTCAAGAGTTAAACTTGATTACCATTTTTGCTTTAATTGTAGACAGATTCTACACTATAAGGGGGGTAATCAAGAAGGAGGGTGTGGTGTCTGCCATTTTTCTCATTCAACCACCGCAATACTATCCATCACTCTAATCACATCCTATATTACTTATACCTACTTTAACCATGCCCACTCAAGTACCTAACTTTGGCCCTATTGGGGCGCGACCTAACTTCAATAGGCCGGTTTGACGCATTTGCACCTTTGATACCTTAGCCTACACTCAGACAAAAGCCAACCATAACCTTTTAAAGAACAACACACTGAAGTCCATATGGGCATGTCCGTTGCTAAGCCATTTACCTTTGACCTTCCCTCACTTGTGAAGACCATTCGGGTGACCAAGGGCATGACACGAAAAGCTGCTTCTCTCTTAAGTACAAAATTCAAGACCTAATAGACAACAAGACCATTGACATATAACTGGTGAACCCTACTCCTACCCACAATGTAACCACAAACCCTCTGCCGGACCACACTGTCAACCTGGTACTAGAGGAAATTATAAAGAGGGATGAATTGGAGGAGAACGTGGTTGAAGATTACGATGGAGACTGGGAGACTGATGAAGAGAGCGAATAGGAGGAGGAATTCCCACAATGCCCAATTTATCTCTACAATCCCAATTAGGAACATGATCCCTCTGACTGGCCAATTGAAAAGCCTTTACTTGTAGAGGAGGTCCTTGCCAGTGACATGGCTGCTGATGGTTGCGTTGATGAATTCTTGCACCCTAAGTATACCGCAGCTAAGCACCACTTATCGGAGAACCCTTAGCCTACAACTGAAATTTTACTATGAAGACATGAATTGGGGCCTTAAGGCGCCAAAAGCACCAACAGAGCCGTTTAAGCTAGAAGGAGGTGAGCTAGCCCACTTGTTCATTGGAAAAGCCAAGGAGATAATGAACGAAAGCAAGGGAGTCAATGAAATTGATAACTGCACCATCATTATCAACTCACCCAAAGCCCTAGAAGAAGCCTCTGCCTACCTTGCCTTGCCTTAGTAGGGGATTGTAATGATGGATGGAGTATTGAGAATGTGGGCATCGTCCCAAAACCCTACTAAAAGGGCTCTCCTAAAATAGGGCTGGGTCAAGACAACTTGAGGCCTAAGGTAAGTAATTTTAAATGAGACTTTTTATGATTTTAGTTTATAAAATAAATTTTTTGATAGAATCAGTACTTTTTTCTAAAATTTATTGGTATGCTAATTTTGGGCCTTCTTCTAATGGGCCTTTCTCAGTTGGAAGATATATATATATATATAAATATATTTTTAATTAGTGTAGTCGATTTCGACATCACTTTTGTAGGGCATTTTTTCTCATTTGTACTGAGACGTTTTCTAACGCTCCGTTTGGTACCCGAATTTTTGGTAGAAAAAATAAAGGAAAAAGAAAAAGTGAGAGAAAAGAGAACTAAATGAAATAGTATTTTTATTCTTTTTTCCCTCATGTTTTCCTTGTCCTTTACTTTTTTTTCTTACTGAAAGTCGGGGTTCTAAACAGAGCGTTAAGAAAAAAATTGTAAAAACTATATAGGGCTTTGATTATAACATGTAAGGTTTAGAAAACAATCGAGGCCTTCAATTTATTATTGGTTAAAGTGCTGTTTTTTCTCCCTTAGGTTTACTAGTATAGTTGATTTTAGGTCTTCTTTTTCTAACAAGCATTTTTTTCTCATCCAAAAAGGGGCTCTTTGTAAAAAGAGATGAAAAAAAATTACATAAGACTGATATTATAACCTATGGAGATTTTGAAAATTGGAGGCCTTAAAAAATAAGGGGCCTAAGACGAACGCCTTGCTCGCCTAGCCCAAGAACCGGGCCTATCCTAAAAGGCATACAAGAGAGGGGTGTTCTCACCCGCTTTCTTTCTATCCCTTTTACTTTTTTTTCTTTTAATTTATGCTTGCAATTCCATTCCAAATAAAGACCTTGTACTTTCTCTCAAAGTAATAAAAAGATAGTTTTGATTCAAAGGTTGTTATCTTATGTTCTGGTGATTGGTGAATGCTTTCAAAAAGGGGGTATGTTCTATCTTGCGGAGGATCTGACTTGAAGGGTGTGATAGCATGGGTTAACCACTCGCAGTATGATCAACTTTTTAAAGAAAGAGAAGATGAGGACGAGTGAGGAAACTACCCAAAAAGCAGTACTTACAAGATACGAAAACTAAGTGACGGGTAGCTAGACTAATAAAAGGAAGATGAGTCATCTTCCCAAAAAAAATGTGTATATTCTTTTTGCTCAACCCACTAGTGCTATGCAGAAAGTGAAAGATTTCTTATCAATCCCAATCCAAAACCATTCCCCCACACTAGGGCAGACAGATAACTTAGTACTCGACAAAGAATGTCACTTATCTTCCATCAAGCTGAAGCAATATGAAGGCTCTATAGATCAAGCAATCCGTTTCTAAATGAAGAGAGGCCCCCATTTTATTTATCATATAGTCAATAAAACAACCTTTTTCAAACCTATTGAGCCAATTACTTTTATATCTAAGTCCCAACCTAAGGATCACCACTTATAATGGTTTAGAATGGAACACTGAGAGAAAATATACTTAAGAGAAAGGAGTTATAGAAGTATTCGCGTCACAAAAAGAAAAAAAAAGCAAAAGGAGGAGCCGTCAAGGGGCCAGCAAAAGTGAAGGAAGGAGCTCAAAAAAAAAAAAAAAACTTTCCTTCAGGAAACAAGTAGGCCAAAAGCCCATACCATCTTGTAAAGCATGTAATGTTCATAAGATAGAAAGGAAAGCCAAAGGTGATCCTAGGCAATAAAAGAAACCCAATAGAAGTAATAGGTTTGAGCCTTCACCCTTTCTCACAATAACTCGAAACCGTGGCCCACATTACAACCCTATTAAAATCCTCTCTAATTGGAAAGGGATTATTTGATTTAAATAAGCCAGACATATTGCCAAGGCAAAGAAAAGATACTGGGAAAAAATCTCGCCGGAAGACGAACTCAGGATGGTATAGATTCAAACCCTGTTACAAATAACATTAAATTTTGAGCATGTATACCCCATTCTATTCGCAAAACCCCATAACCTAGCCTACATTATAGTCCTGAAACAAAGCCTCCTCAGATTGAAAGATTGGCTGTTTATGGCTCTGCTAAAGTTCGGGTAAGTCGTTGCCTAAGCCCTCGAGGGTTGAGAGTTTAAGCCTAATGATCCAAGATACTAACCCAAAGTAGAAAGTTAGAGTCGATGAAAAGGATGAGAAAGGTATGAAATACTATCATCCGATCAAGGTAGGGTTGAGCCAAAGGAAAGGCTAAACCCTTGAGAAAGAAGAAATTGCTATTACGAGGATGTAAAGCTCGACAACATCCCATCCATTCTATTAGCTATTGTATCCCTCACACATGCATGTATTTTATAAAAATTCTAGCATAAGCTTCGCATATATAGGACATAGCTCCCTATAAAAACAAAAGTCACCAATGTAATTCAATGTCATATCTAAAACATGTAATAAATATGCATCATCATCATTATCCCTGTTCATGCATCTATCCAATGTATCTGTTTATCTAAATCATAAACATCCCTCCTGTTTAAAGATTAAAAATAAAATAGACTAATAGAAAACTAAACTATGATACATATCTAGGATGTGGTGTGGAAAAGAAGCTAGGCCTACAATAAGGAATACTCGTCAAGAGTCAAAGTCATGTCTGGGTCAAAATTTCCAAAACTTGGTTTCGAAGGAGGCGGCCAATTACTAGAAGCACCAGCATCCTACAAGGAAGAAGAGCTTGAATCAGCAAAGCAAAAGAATAACTAAACAACGCTAGACTAAAAAATAGAGAGATGATAACATACCCCACCACCTCCCATCTGAACCAACTGTGCAGTCAAAACGGTTGCCTTAGTCTGGTATTGGTCCCTCTTCATCTAAAACTAGTCCCTCTTGGTTTGGTACCAGTCTCTCTAATCCCTTATGACAGCAAACTCAGCTTAAGGCACATATCCCCCAGCCCGATGCCATAAGTCTACTACCTCCTAGCCCACGGCGTAACTTCCGAACACCACCTCGAACTGGGTAAAGGCACCTATGGGGTGAGCCTTGAAATGTATGGCGTAGTCAGTCTCTGGAGGAAGCAAAAAGCCAACACCCAACTGACGCTCCCGGTACGGAACAAGGACTCCCTCTACCAAAGCTCCAAACATATACTCTAGTAGATCCCCAACAGACCGGAACTCCTCATGGAACTAGCGCCAATGCCGGTCTCCTAGATAGGACTCCCAAGACTCATTACTGATGAAGGAAATCCTCAACAGAGACATCAAGACTAGAAACTTGGTTGCTTCATAATGGACAGATCCAATAAAAGGCCGTCGAGTCACATCTCAAGCCTCTATCAACTCCAGATTCGCCCATATTGTCACAAAGTCAGTAATCTCAGATCGGTAGGCCACCTGATCACGAGCTCATCTTAAAGCCCGGGGATAAAGGTCAGCCTCTACTACCTTTGGATGGCGAACCAAAAAATACTTATAACTCCACCAGACTAGAAAGGGCCAAAACCCGGTCAGACTGCCCTAGCGGGAGGAAGTCCGAACCCACATGGATCTCAAGAAGCAACCAAAGGAGAAAGAACCCCAGTCCATCTCTAACAAGGTTCCCAAGTCAGCTACCACACTCACCAATTTGAAAAGGAAAAACAACTTGTTGTTGTTACAAAAGCAGCTAAAAATAATATACAGAACTAGTTGTCACCTCATAATGTCTTGCCGCTCAGGCAATGGCTTAATAGAGAAGGTACTTTCAACCCAACTTAGCTAGGACACAGGAAAAGCAGAGCATTCTGGAGGCGGCAGGTCCAACAGAGCACAAACCTTAGCACTACTAACTGGTTGCAAGGTAATTTGATGGCCAACAAAGAAAAGCCTAGTGATAATAACCTAGTTTAACGAAGTAGGACCCAGCTCGAAGCCCACAAAGTGGAAGGTCCCTGTCTCGCTAAACCATCTCTTAATCAATGCCAATACTAAATGACGGTTTAAGTGATTTTCCTGTAATCCCATGAATGCCCAGCCCCCATTCAACTGCTTCGCAGGTCCACCAACCCCAATAGAGGCAAAATGACCAAAATATCATTGAGGCATTGTTCGGTCCAATTCCAGTTGGCACATCCTCTTAAAGATGGTAAGTCCATATTTTAACCTCAATTCTAGTCCTAATTCCAATCCAAACCAGTCAAACTCAATATGGCACGTCTTTTGAGAAAGTTGATCCCTCAGAAGGTAAGTCCATCTAGCACGGTACATTTACGGAGAAAATCTCTCAGAATGATAAGTTCCTTCAAACCTATCGATCGGGATGGAACCCAAGTCCCCAAGATGGTAGAGTGGTTCACTTCTGCCACTTGCTAGCCCACTGATGTAGAATATCCGCTATCCGGCATGTTGATTGGGAAAGTACCTAAGGCCCTGAGATGATAAGACTATTCAGTAGCTTCTCATGATTAGGCAGTCTTTGAAATGAAAGCACACCTTCAGAGTGATGGAAACACTCATAAACATCGCAACCGTCAGAGTGGCTAAAGCACTCTAAAAAACTGAGATCAATAGCACAAATTCTTGACAACCGGAGCAATCCTTACCAAGACCCTTTTTCTATTGTTTTAAAATCAATTTTCTTAGTTTAGTTAGTTAAATCAAACTCTCTACTCAAACAAATTAGATTTTTATTTTCTTTTTCTTGGGTGCACTTTTTCGTGAGTTTTTGAGTGGAGTGATCTCTTACAACTTTTTAAAAGTTTTCTGTGGGGTTTGACCTCGTACTTATGGAAAAAATTATTACTACATCACGACCGTATACTTACAAATTATATTGTACATTTCTGGAGCAATAAGAGAGAGAGAGAGATGTCATGGCTCCAAAATCGCTTACTGCTCGTACTGGGAAGACGCTTCAGCCGAAGTTCATTAGAGATGGAGACGATGGTTTAAAGATAGCATATGATGTAGCAACGAAATTCTGGTGATATCCCTCACTGAAATTGATGATGTGGATTGATGAAAATCAAAGATCTTTGAAGATTGTGGAAGCGTCTGAAGATTGGGGGACATTCTAGGTTATTGATCTCGGCATCGACGCCAACTTTATCTCCGAGAAGGCTTGCCTCACTAGTGAGTTCTTCAGTCTGCCTCCCATAGATGAACATTGGGTTTAACATTGGGAATTGGTACTATTTAAATAGGTCAACCTAATTTGGATTCCCAACTTTTCCTTGTTTAAATTAGCTCATTATTTTGAAAATCAAACCATGCAAATAAGAAAGAAAGCTTTCATTGATTTCTCATCTCGGTTATGGCAATTTTGTAAATATTTGTGTGTGGAAATGAGAAAGTACAAAGCTACTTCTTTAAGACAAGTCTCCTTAGGGCGGCCCACTTGCCACATGTATAAAGTATATACATATATATCTCTGATATATTATATGTTTATCTGTTTGTTAGTTAGTTATGAGTGATGATAGGGATAGTTGTCTACTCCATGTGAAACACTAGTGGTGGTTAGCTAAGGCCTATCAAGTCCCTACTATCAGATAATGGTTCCTTGATAGAAAGAACTAAGAATAAAGATAAGGGTCTCTAGCCTAACAATTATATATTGCCTGTGATATCCATCGTTCAAGGAATTAAGTCTTGCACAGGTTAGAAGATCCTATATACAGAGAGTTCTATACACAGAGGGTGTGAGAGGGAAGTAACTTACATTTATAGGAGCACAGAGAGTTTTCTTCATACACTCAGAAATAGTACATCAAGTTCACTTGGACAACAATGGGTGAAGGTTAGTGCACATTAATTTAATCAATATATGATTAATATTTTCCCTACGTATACATGCATATATATTACAATTATTATATATGTGTATGTATAGTTTATCTTACATTGTGGTATTAGAGCCATCCTCTAGTACATGCTGTTCAATCTGTAGATAACATATAATTCTGGTATATATTTATTTGATATGCATTACCGTTTAATAATTACTTGGCATGGAGTTTATTTGGACATATATAGATATACGTTTCTAAAGGCATGTTAACGAATTATGTTGTTGTATTAAAATAATAATATTATTCAGCACCTGTAGACATGAACAGAGTTCTGTTTTGATTTAACTCAAATGCTATGATGAATATTTGTATTTTAATGTTTGCGAGTTATTCGGCCAAAACAGAATGCTTATTTGTTATGATGCTTACTGATTCATGTGATTTATGCTTTTAAATTCATGTGATGATGATTCAATAATATAGGACCAACGGCATCATGTGAGTTATGATTAGTTTGACAGTTTTAAATTTTATTGAATCTTTGAATAATTTTGTAATAATTTCTAATAAGGTAGTTGTTTCTGTAATTATATGTTTATTATGGACATTTCTATGAATATTTATTTTGTGGTTTTACATGAAAATCATATAAGGGTTTTTCTGAAAAGTATTTTGGATAGTGGGGACATTTTGTAAATAGCTCTGAGGGTATTTTTGAAAGATTTTCATGACAGCATGCATTTTCTGTAAACAATTTTATTTGCAAACTTTTTTAACAAAAAAAAAAAAAAAGAATGACTATTTACATAAATGTTACCAAAATATTTTGGGGTCAATAATTTGTGTTTTTTTATTATTAAATTGAGTTTTTGTCCCATTAAACATTATTTATGCCATCTTGAGAAACTTGAGTATTACATTAGTTAGTCACAACATCTTGAATGATTGTAATGTGTGATATTAAGTTCTTGTTATCACATTTAGAAAGGGTTATTTGACTATATATTTAATGACATATATTTATTGCAATTAAATTAATGAAAATAATTGTTTGGGCCTACAGGGAAATAATTATTTGTTATTAATTTAATTGGGATATGATGGTAAATTTAACATTAAGATAAGATTTTCCTTTGTCCATAGATAAAGGGATGTTTTATTTTGGTGTGTGTTATTTACTAGTCTTAGCAATTCAGTTTTAGTGGATTCAATGCATGTTGCTACCTTTACCCACAGGGAGCTTTGAGTTTACTTTGTTTTAATTATTATTTCATAGCATAATATGTTCTTGGTTATTGCAGTTACTTACTACATTTTTTAGTACTGAATCATCTCGTATTCCATTCTTGAGTTGTGATAATTTTTCTGACTAGAAAGATAAAAAGTACTTTTGACATTGGTGTGCACGGACCTTAATTTGGCGCTTCGTGTGGATGAACCACCCGCCCCCACGAAGTCAAGTATGCTAACTGAGAGAGTTGCATCTGAGCAGTGGGAGCGATCCAATCGCTTAAGTTTGATGCTCATTAAGTCCCACATCAGTAAGGGCATTAGGGGTTCAATTCCCAAATGTGGTAAGGCAAAAGGTTTCATGAAGGCTATTGAAGAGCAATTTGTAAGCTCTGATAAGGCATTAGCTAACACCCTAATGAAGAAACTATCAGGCATGAAGCATAATAATACTAGAAGTGTTCGTTGACATATCATGAAAATAAGGAACATTGCAACTCAATTGAAAGGAGATAGAGATTTTTGAGTAATTCTTAGTGCATTTTGTCGTTAACTCTCTTCCTATGGAGTACGGTCCTTTCAAAATTTCCTATAACACACATAAGGAAAAATGGTCAGTGAATGAACTTTTGACCATGTGTATTCAAGAGGAAGAAAGGCTGAAGCATGAAAAACTAGAAACTACTAATCTAGAATTTCGAGCAAAGGGGAAGGATCACAAGGGCAATGGTGTTCCTCAAGAGAAGAATGGAAAAGTGTTAATGAAGCATTATGGCAATACAGGTGTATGCTTCTTTTGCAAGAAAAAGGGACACATGAAGAAGGATTGTGCTAAGTATAAGAAATGGCTCGTAAAGAAAGGTAATCTCTTATCCTTTGTGTTATGAATCTAATTTTGTTAATGTTCCTAATAATACATAGTAGATTGATTTTGGTTCTACAATTCACATTACCAATACCATGAAGGGCTTTCTCAACCTAAGGAAACCGACAATAAGTGAACAAAGCATTTGTTCAGGAAATGGAATGCGTTCACATGTGGAGGCTATTGGAACTTTCAGACTGGTTTTAAAATCTGGTTTTATTTTGGATCTTGAAAACACTCTATATGTGTAAGCACCCCATTTTTGACCGTTCGGCAGTCTACACTCCGTCCAGACTTGTTTTCAAGTCATTTTGGGCATATTCCAATCGAAACCAATTCTCTAGGTCCAAATTCTGTCTTTCCATCGCTTCGCGGGCCTGTCAGGCCCAAATAGAGGCAAAATGACCAAAATGCCCTTAGGGGCATTGTCCTTTCTTATTCCAATTCCAATCCCTCTCTCGAGACAGTTTATTCCTCGAGACGGTCCGAGTAGCAAAACTACTCACAAAACCGTTAAAGTGGCGGAAACACTCACAAAACCGTTAGAGTACTGGAAGTACTCACAAAACCGTTAGAGTGGCGGAAGCACTCACAATCCAGGCACGTCTCTTCGGAGACGGTAAGACCCCTTTCCAATCCCTCTTTCGAGACAGTTTATTCCTCGGGACAGTCCTACTCCAGGCACGTATCTTTTTCCAATCCCTCTCTCGAGACAGTTTATTCCTCGAGACGGTCTGAGTAGCAAAACTACTCACAAAACCGTTAGAGTAGCGGAAATACTCACAAAGCCGTTAGAGTAGCGGAAATACTCAACCCCGTCCGAGTAGTGGAAATACTCAACCCCGTCCGAGTAGCGAAAATACTTAACCCCGTCCGATTAGTGGAAATACTCACACCGTTAGAGTGGTGGAAACACTCAAAACCTAGGTCAACACCCGTGTCTGTTAGCTCACTTCGATGAAAAATGACCAGACTACCTTTAGGACCTTTTCCAAGACTTTCCGGTCAAGATGACCATTTTGCCCCTAAGCATCCACGCCGGCTCTGGGTATCATACCAGTAACCTCCTGAGACTACTTTTTATAGTATTCCCAATCTTCTTTTACCTTTCCGGATCATTCCGAGTCAGTTCCGGCCAACCCGATACAAAATGATCGTTTTGCCCCTGGTGGGCCGGTCTCCCTTTCTGACCACACCGGCTTTGGGTATCAAACCGGTAATGACCTGAGAATACTTTTTATAGTGTTCTCAACCTCCCCTTACCTTTCCGGATCATTCCGAGTCAGTTCCGGTAAACCCAGTACAAAATGACCGTTTTGCCCCTAGTGGGCCGGTCTCCTTTTCCGACCACGCTGGCTCTGGGAATCAAACCGGCAACCTCTGGGAACATTCTAAATAATGTTTCCAGATCCCAAGTCTTTTTCCGGGACAATCCGAGTTCACCCCGGCAGTTTTCCGGTCCGATTGACCGTTTTGCCCCTAAAGGCCCGGTCAACCTTTCCGACCCACCTTATCCTCACTTTCCAAGTCAAATACCTCTAGGACACTATTTTAAGTGTTCCTGCTCCTTTCCAGCCTTCCGGGTCATTCCTGACTCCTTCAAATCATTCCCGGACTTTCTGGAGTCACTCCTAGTGAAGCCAGGCTAAAAATTGCATGGTAGTCACTAGTACAGGCACCCAAATCTAGTCAAAGATACGTTGCTTGCCGACCTTAAATCTTTCCTAATTGGTTGGCGCCATTAGTAGTGGCGCCAAGCCAAAAAATGGCCTTGCGCCACTCCTAGTGGCGCCAGTGTAGAATTTGGCCTGGCGCCACTGCAACAGGCGCCAGTTTTGTCCAACCTTTATAAATACAGAGCCTCATTCAACGTGAAAGAGGTCTGCAAACTTAACCTAAGAATCCTATATTTCGATATACAGAGCTCGAGCACCTCCTAAACCCTAGCCTCCCTAGGTTTTCCCAAACCCTAGCCACCATACATAAACCCTAGCCTCCTATACACTCATACACACCCCCATACACTCATACCCTAGCCTTCAACCATCCTTTGAAGATCGGAAGAGCTGCCATCTAAAGCTTGAAGACAACCCTTGAAGGTTGAAGAAAAAGATCAAGACGAAGACCGAAGACCGAAGACAAGCAAGGCGCTTAAATTAAAGAAGATATAAGGTAGGCTTTCTCTTTAATTTTCTGCACTTCCCCCCCTCTCTCTTCTCTCTCCAACCTACTTAGGTTTTCTCTATTTTAATCCCCCATCTCTTTCCCCCCCTTTCTTTGCATACTTGAAACAAGGGGACTCCCGGTCCATGTGTAGGATTAGACTGTTGGAGAGTCACCGTGTCGAGGGCTTTCTTCTAGTCTAACCAGAGACCACGTGGGTCTGGCCCCCTTGATTATGTGGTGAAGCCTTAACCTTGTATGTTCACGACCCCAAATTGCATTGTGCATATCATAGTCTTCCATCTTCCAAAATTCGTTTTCAAAAAGTTGTTTTCAAAAATCGTTTTCAAACTTGTTTTCAAAATTGCATCAAAAGCTCTTTTTCAAAAACGTGTTTTCAAAATCACAATCCTAGGGTGATTCTAGCCTTTTCATGGCTAGGGTTGCTTTAGGAAAGTGTTACATTAAAAGTGACATTTTGGTCTATATTTTCAAATCTTGTTGTTTTCAAAACCGTTTTCCTAAAGTGGTTCTAGCCTTCTTATGGTTAGAATTGCTTTAGGAAACCGAGATGTTTTTAATCCTTCTAAAAACTCTCTCTTCAAAAATCTCTTCCTAAAAATCTCTTTTTTCAACATACTTTCCTAAAACTCTCCTCTCCAAAATTGTTTTAAAAAACTCCCTTCCAAAATCTATTTTTCAAAACTCCCTTTTTCAACTCCTTTCCAAAATCCTCTTCCCAAAATCCACTTTCTAAAAACGTTCTCTAAAAATCTTTCCAAAAACTCTCTTTTTCAAAATCTCCCTTCTAGAAATTCCCCTTTAGGATTTTCCTTCCAAAAAACACGTTTCTAAAAACACACTTTCCAAAACTCTCTCTTTCCTAAAATCTTTTTCCAAAAACTCCCTCTCCAAATTCACTTTCCAAAAACTCCTCCCTAGGATTCCCTTCTAGAAAACCTTCGTTTCCAAAAATGCACTTTCTAAAATCCCTTTTCCTTAGAGCCCAAGTCAAGCCCTAGAACCCACAATTAGGAAACCCTAAATTTTCTTCCCAAAAACATGATTTTCAAACTTTGCACCAAACCTAGGTTTTCAAAACCTTTTGTTTTCACATCCAAACTCTACACGTTTTCAAAACCTATTTTCTACGTCAAAACTATAATTTTCCAAATCTAGGGTTTCTAGAATCTCGCTTTCCAAATCCTTGCCAAATCCTATTTTCCCTTTGGGAAACCAAATCAAATCTCCTCGTTTAGGAAACTAGATCCCGTCCTCCGTTTTTGGAAACAAAATCCAACCCTTTTCTTTTAGAAACCAAATCCAATCCCTTTCTAATCCAAACATTTCTTAATTCAATTCCTTCCTAAACCATAAGTTTCCTAAACTTAAACTTTAAATCTTTCCTTAAATTTCAAAATCCAACTCTTTCTTAATTCAAATCCTTCCTAAACTTCCACTTTCCTAAATCTTAAGTTTCCAAAACTTGAACATAAAAATCTTCCCTAAATTTTAAAACTCAACTTTCAAAACTTTTCCCAATTCAACCCTTTCCTAATTCTACCCCTTTCCAAATCTTAACTTTCCAAATCCAAGCTTTCAAATCTTTCCTAAACTCAAACCTTTCCTAATTTCAAGATTTTCTAAAACTCTAAAACTTTCTAAATCTTAAACTTTCTAAATTTCCAAATTTTCCAAATTCAAAACTTTCTAAATTTGAAACTTTCTTAAGTTAAATCTTTCTAAACCTAAAAACTTTCTAAATTCTAAACTTTCCAAAACTTCAAAATCTTTTCAAATCTAAAACTTTTCTAAACTCAAAACTTTCTTAATTTAAGATTTTCTTAAGTTGAAACTTTCTTAATCCAAACTTTCTTAAATTCAAAACTTCCCTTTTTCAAACATTCCAAAATTCAAAACTTTCTTAATTCAAAACTTTCCTAATTCTAACCTTTCCTAATTCCAAAAATTTTCAAAAATAAAACTTTCCTAATTTCAAACTTTCCAAAAATGACACTTTCTTAATTCGAAACTTTCCTAATCTAAATTTTTCCTAAATTCCAAGTTCCCAATCTTTCAAGATCTTTCTAAATCCAACATTCCAATCTAATCTTTCTTAATCTCAAGTCTTTCCTAGGTCTCATCTTTCTTAAGTCTAGGTTTCCTAAACCTCCATCTTTCCAAAACCAAGTCTTTCCAAAATCAATCTTTCCAAATCAAAGTCCAATCTTCTCAATTTCAATTTTTTTTCGATCTCCTCTTCCAATTTCAAATCAAATTCAATTTCCAATTCAATCTCCTTCTTCAAATCCACTCTTCTATTTTCAATCGGATTCCGGTCCGAACTACGACTGACCTGATTCACCCAAAGGGATACGTAGGCAACCTTCATAGGTGCGGTCACAACACTTTTCAAACTTTCAATTCCACCCTCATGGGTGTGGTTTCCAAAATCTTTTCGAATCTCAAATTCCAATTTCAAAATTTCTATTTTCAAATTTCAAACTTTCCAATTTCAATTCTATTTCTTCAAATCTATTTTCAAATCAAATCGATTTCTATTTTCCAATTCTCTTAACTTGCACTTGCATATCATGCATCATGTTAGTTCCTTTTCAAACATTGTTTTTCAAAGTAAATAGGATTGAACTATAGTTGGTTGAAGACTCTCATAGGCGAATCTAGGGTAGACTGACATGTAGGTACCGAAAGGGCGGGGTAGGGTGATAGCTTAGTGCGTCTTCCCTACACGTAACCAACCTCCAAACTTAGAATCACTGTTTTCGAAAGACCAAAACGGATTTAATTTTCTAAAAAGGGCTAAATATTTTCCAAAGGTTGCCAAACAACATGTTTTCTTAAAAATCCTCTTTTGAGGAGATATTTTCAAATCGTTTTCCAAAAACCTTAAGTGTAGTTTTCGGACTATGCTTAGTTTTTAGGTGACCTAACTCACCTTAATCAAGTTAGGTGGCGACTCCGATCTTTTACAAAAAGCCCTTTATTCAAACTAATTTTTCAATTCAAACCTAGTCGCACTCATTCTTTTAAGAGGGTGAGTTCTAATGAGAGAGTACAGTATTTTTCCCGCTTGGGTGAGTATTCCTCGAGTGTGAAAAATCTGGGCGCGACAATATGTTCCATTGGTTTCTAGAAATTTGGTTTCTATTTCTAAATTAGCACCTTTTGGAATTAGTTTCAATTTTAGAGATACAAATTTTGATTTATTGCAAAATAAAGCAATTATTGGCAATGGTTTTTTAGATGATGTATTATTTAGATTTGATTTAAATCCTAATTTTGAAAATAACCTTTCAACCTTGCATGATGGGATTGACATAAAGCAGAACATTATCAATGAGAATTCCTATATGTTATGGCATAGAAGATTAGGCACATCTCAAGGAAATAATTAAAATATTGGTAAATGAAGAAGTTTTAAAAGCTCTTGATTTTTTTGATTTTGATACTTGTATGGAATGCATTAAGGGGAAGCAAACCAACAAGTCCACTAAAGGTGCCAATAGGAGTTTTGATACTCTTGAAATCATACACACAGACCTCTGTGGACCATTTACTTCACCTTGTTTGAATGGTCAGAGATACTTCATCTCATTGATTGATGACCATACATGATATATGTATCTCTATCTCTTATTTGACAAGGCTGAAACATTAGATGCTTTTAAAGCCTATAACGCAGAGGTAGAGAGACAAACAGAAAAGAAAATCAAAATCGTAAGGTCAAACAGGGGTGGAGAATATTATGGGAGGTACACAGAATCAGGATAACTATCAGGTCCATTTTAGGTTCCTTAAAGAAGGGGGCATAATTGCTCAATATTCCATGCCTGGAACACCATAACAAAATGGTGTGGCTAAAAGAAGGAACCACACACTTACAGACATAGTGAGGAGCATGCTAAGTCATTCTAATGTTCCAATAGATCTATGGAGTGAGGCCTTAAAAATCATTGTGTATGTCTTAAACAGGGTTCCATCTAAAGTTGTTCCTAAAACACCTTTTGAATTATGGAAAGGATGGAAACCAAGTTTAAAACATCTACACATATGGGGTTGTCCAGTTGAGATGAGGGTTTATAACCCACACATGAAGAAACTAGACCCAAGAACAGTTAGCGGGTTTTTCATTGGGTATGCAGAAAACTCCAAAGGATTTAGGTTTTATTATCCTTCACACACCTAGAATTGTTGAAGCTAGAAATGCTAAATTTCCTGAGGATGTTGAAACTAGTGGGAGTGGTTCTCCTTGAACTATTGAGTTAGAGGAAATAAGGGACCCCATTGAGAAATCAATTGGGGAAGTGGTTGATCTTCCATCCCAAATTCCAGATATCATTGGAGAGCAACCAACTCAAGAACAACCACTCCATGAGGAATGTCGTACTCCAGTTTTTAACCAAGTCCTTTTGGCTCGGGAAAAAGCACGGTACTCTTTCATTAGAACTCGTTCTCCTAGAAGGGCGAGTGCGACTAGGTTTGAACTTGAAATTGATTTGGTTAAGGGCATTTTAGAAAAAGTTTGGAGTCGCCACCTAACTTGATTAAGGTGAGTTAGGCTACCTAAAACTAAGTATAATCCGAAGACAAAACTTAGATTTTTAGAAAAATGTTTTGAAAAACTTCCTCAAGAGAAAGGGTTTTTAAGAAAATAAGTTGTTTCACAACCTTTGGAAAGTTTTAAGCCCTTTTTTTTTTCTTTAAAATAACTCCATTTTGGTCTTTCAAAAATAGAAATCTATGGTCCGGGGGTTGGCTACGTGTAGGGAAGATATCCTGAGATCATCACCCGACCCCGCCCTTTTGGTACCTATATGTCTAATCACCATTAATTCACTCACTAAAATAACCGGTTACTATTATCCACTTGATTTCCACTTTAGGGTTTTGAAAACAGGGTTTGGTCATCACTTTTTGGACGAATGATACATGATGCAAGTCTTGAGAAAAATGTTTGAATAATATGGTGGTTTGATGGAATTTGAAATAGAAATCTTGAATGGATGGAAAGTTTTGGCAAGGGAACTTGGGAAGAAATAAGAATTATGACCACATCATTTTAGGTTGCCTACGTATCTCATTTGGCAAGAATCAGGTCATTCACAGTTCGGGCAAGAGCCAAATGGAAAATAGGCGCATTACGACCTTTGGAATGTTTGAGGACACTTTGTGGTATTTGGAAAAGAAGACTTGAGAATTTTGATTTGAAATCAGATGTTGGAGTATTTTTGGAATAGAACTTGAAGGTTTTTTAAAGTGCTCTTGAAATGGGACTTTGAAGTGTTTTGAAATGTTTTTGAACATAACTCAAGGGAGTTTTGAAAGTTTTGAAAATTTGAATATGGACTTGAAAATTAGATTTGGAGTCACGAGAGCTCTCATGAACTTGTCTTGATATGATTTTTGAAAATAGCTTTCATGTACCTTATGAAAGGCATGTTGAATATTTTATCACCTTTCAGAGGTTAGGCTAGAGACTTCCCTTTGGTTTTTAAAACTCTAGGGTTATAGAACCCTCTTTGAATATCTCATTTGTCTTGAACAATCCTAACCATGGAAGGGTTAGGGTTGTTTCAAGAGTGTAATGTTTGAAAGGCACTTTTGAAAAGAACTTTTGAAGACACTTAGGGATTTGGAACCCTAACATGGACAACCTTGGAGGTTGTATTTAATGAATCACCTTCCCTTGGAATCCCTAACCATAAAAGATTAGGGACACTTTAGGGCTGTGAGTTTTTGGAAACATTTTTGAAAATAGTTTTTGAAAAATGTTTAGTGTCTAGTCATCTTAGTTGAGACAAGTTTAAGAGAACTTCTTGGAGACATTTTTGAAGATAGAGTGTGGGGATATTTGAAAAGGTTTTGGAGTTAATTCTTAAAATCTTAAGAGAGTAAGGTGCCTTTGAAAATGTGTTGTGGACATAGTTTTTGAAAGATCATTTGAAAAGGGGTCTTCGAATTAGAACTTTGAAGCCTACTAACCTAGGTCAGGTTTACTTAGGGGTAGGGTGACCTAAGGTTAACTAACTTGGGTTAGGTTATCCTAAGGTTAAGGTGGCCTAAGGTTAACTAACTAAGGTTAGGTTAACGTAGGGTTAAGGTGAACTAGGGTTAACTAACTAAGGTTAGGTTAACCTAGGATTTAGATGACCTAGGGTTAACTAAATAAGGTTAGGTTAACCATGGGTTAGGACAACTAGGGTCAAGTTAACCTAGGGATGGAAGGTGGTTTTGAATTAGGGTTTGGACCTAGTGGTTTTGGAAAGGTGATTTTATGCAGGAAATTTGAAAGTATGTTTTGAAAATCATTTTATGAAAGCCACTCAATTGAGTGTTGGGGTCCTATGGTTGATATTTGGAAACCACTCAAGAGAGGGTTGCCTTGGAATCATTTCACCCACGAACTTAAGAGGGCAAAACTTGTGAAAGTCAACATTGAATAGATAGTTTTGAAGACTTGAAAATTAAAGAGAATGATCCTTTGAAAATTGGTTTTGAAAAGGAGATTTTGGAAAACCACATTTAAGAAATTGAAGACCACTCTAAAGAACAATGGTTCATATGGTTGATCTGAAAGAAATCACTCCAAAGAGGACTCCATGGGACCATTTCAATCACAATATTCAGGAGAGAAAAACTTCTAAAAATCAAGGTGAAAATAATAATTTAGGAAAATCATTTTTATGCAAGTTAAAGAGAGTGTAATTTTAAAAATCCTTCTTGAAGGGGATCGTTTTGAAAGCCATTTTTGAAGAGAATAGAACTAACTCTAATGAACTAGGGTTCATATGGTCAAGATAATGGAGAGACCACTAAAGAGAGTGTTCCAAGGGACCATTTCAACCACATCGTTCAAGAGAGTAAAACCCTTAAAAATCAACAAAGAAGAAGAGGGTTTGAAAGTCATTTTAGTGCAACTTTGAAAAATAATAAAATGTAGGGTTGCAAAATAAAGTCAAGGGACTTGAAGAACCAACTCTAAGGTGTAGAAATTGAAACTTTAACCTAGGCTTCAAGGAACCAACTCTAACACCATTTTTAAGTAAACATTTGAATATGGAGCTTGAAAATGCCATAAAAGTAGAGATAGTGAAGCCTTTGGAAAGATGAAGATAAAGCCAAGCATGCAAAACATGAACAAGATAATTATATGCAAAAGGGTCATAAAATCATATAAGGCTAGAGACTTTACTACATAGCAAGGTGCTCTAAGGTCATACCATCTTAAAGTAGGTTTATGAGAAGTTCCGTACACAGTGGCTCTCACAAACTTTGCTCTAGGCATGAACTAAGAGCTTCCTTGTTTCAAGCATGCAAGAAAGGGGGGTAGAGGATGGGGATTAAAATAGAGAATAGCCTAAGTAGGCTAGGAGGGAGAAGAGAGGAGTGGGTGTTGTAAAAATGTAAAAGGAATACTATCTTTTGCCTTTAAACACTTTCAAACCTCCATGGATGCCTTGACTTGAGCTTGAATAGCCTTGAAGGGGGCCGGAATGAGGTATTTTATGGCATTGAAGGCTATGTAGGTGTAGTGTATGGGTTAGGGCGAGACGGAATCTAGACTAAGTGTTTGGGGTGTGGGATGTGTATAGAGATTCAAGGTTCTGGAGCAGTTTTAGCAGAGCTTCACTATCAAATTCAATCCTTGAAATATCCAAAGGGGGAAGCCTGTATTTATAGGCAATTTGGGGAGACCTGGCGCATGTTGGACATGCATATGTGGCATATGCTCCGCCATCGGGAGTGTTCGTTCAAGTTTTTCCTCGATAATTGTGCCAACTAAAAAGGATTCAGGGAAACAAGTCGCATTTATGGTGTTTTCCTAGTGTTTTCCATGAACTTTTGAGTTTTCGGGAAGCTTGAAAGGTGTTTGGAAGAGTGAGATATTGTCTCAGGATGTGTGCACAAAAATACATTTTTGCAGTGCGTCTATGATATGCTTTGAAGGGGTTCAAAAGTAGTCGTTTGTGTGCCGCATGATCGAGGCCTTCAGGAAGCGGTCTCTCTGAACAGACCGTACCGATGGAAAGTGCTCTGGAAATACTTTTGGGAATTTCCTAATTCATGTATTTCTCAAGTCGTTTGACAGTACGTTATAATCATGGAATTGGAGAAAAGGTCAATCTTAGCGGAGCGTTTGTGAGACGCTCTAGGGGTTACTGAAAGTGGCAGTTTTTGAGCCATGCGATGAGGGGCTTCAGGGAACGATCTATCTGATCGAGCCATATCAATAGAAAGACCTATGAAAAAGCTTTCAGGAATTATCTGGTTTACACATTTCTCAAGTTGTTTAATGGTGCGTTATAACTCAGGATTCGAGGGAAAGACAACCCTGGCAGAGCATCTGTGAGATGCTTCAGGGGGATTTCGTTGAGTTGGGAGTGTTTAGTGTCATGAGGTTTACCTTGGGTTAAACAAAGGTGTATGATGAGGCCCGTCATTCGATACCCAAGGCCGATGTAGTTTCGGGGCGTGTTTGGGCTGCTAGGGGTAAAATGGTCATTTCAACCGGGATTAGTTGAGAAAGGTCAAAATGGGTTGGAGTGGCATGTTAAGCGTGTCAGACTGTTCAAGGATGGTCTTGGAAGACTTTTTCGCTGTCTGATGGGATTTGCATTGTGTTGGGGTGTGCAGGGGTAAAATGGTCATTTTGACTGGAGATAATCGGAATGGGACTGAAATTAGACAAGATGGTGTGTTGAGTACGCCTAACTGTTTAGGTGTACTTTGGAAAGGTGGACTTACCATCTTGAGAGATTTTGAACTTTCTCAAATGTCGCGCTTATATTTTTCGCACTCGAGGAATACACACACAAGCAGAAAAAATACTATACTCTCTCGTTAGAACTCATCCTCCTAGAAAAATGAGTGCGACTAGGTTTGAATTGAGAATTTGATTTGAATAAAGGGCTTTTGGAAAACAATTGGAGTCGCCACCTAACTTGAATATGGTGACTTAGGTAACCTAAAAACTAAGAACAATCCAAAGACTACACTTAGGATTTTTGAAAGTGATTTTGAAAATACCTCCTTAAGAGAGGGTTTTTAGAAAAACAAGTTGTTTGGCAACCTTTGGAAAACTTAAGCCTTTTTTTGAAAATAACTCCATTTGGTCTTTGAAAACAATGATCTAAGTTCGGAGGTTGGTTACGTGTAGGGAAGACGCACTAAGCCATCACCCTACCCCGCCCTTACGGTACTTACATATTTATTCACCCTAGATTCATCCATCAGAGTCTTCGATTAACAAATGTCCAAAACTATCCACTTTTGAAAAGAATCTTTACAAAGGAATTGACATGATGCATGATATGCAAGTGCAAGAAAAAGATTTGATTTTGAAACAGATTTGAAAAGACTTGATTCGATTTTAGACAAGAGATTTGAAAAGATAGATTTGATTTTGAAAGAAAGTTTTACAGATTTGAAAATAGATTTTTAGAATTAGAAATTTGAAATAGATTATGGAATTGAAAACTTAAAGAAGATTGTAGAATTGGAGATTTGAAAAAAAAGTTATGGGATTAGAGATTTGAAAAGAGTGATGACTGCACCCATGAGGGCTGGCTACGTATCCTTTTTGAGGAATCAGGTCAGTCGTAGTTCAGATAATAGTCCGATAGAAAATAGAAGGTTTGATTGGAGGAAAGAAATTTTGATTTGGAATTCGAATTGGAAGTTTAGGAAATGAGGATTGAACTTAGACTTTGAATTGAACTTGAAAGAGGATTTAACCCTTAGAAGAGAACTTGAAGTAGATTTGGAAAGATAGAGTTTTAGAAAACCTAGACTTAGGAAACATGAGACTTAGGAAAGACTCGAGGTTAAGAAAGATTGTACTTGTTTGGAAAGATAGAGATTTAGGAAAGGTTCAAATTAGGAAAAGTTCAAAATAGGAAAGTTTCGTCTTAGGAAAGTTTCGATTTAGGAAAGTTTTGAATTAAGAAAGTTTTAAAATTAGAAAGTTTTGAAATAGGAAAAGTTTGATTTTAGAAAAGTTTGGAACAGGAAAGTTTCAAATTTAGAAAGTTTTGAATTTAAAAAGTTTTGAAATTTAGAAAGTTTAGAATTTTAGAAAGATTCGAAAGTTTGAGTTTTAGAAATACTTGAAATTAGGAAAGGTTTGAGTTTAAGAAAGATTTGAAGATTTAGATTTGAAAAGTTGAAATTTGGAAAGGTATGGAATTAAGAAAGGTAGGAATTAGGGAAGATTTAGATTAGGAAAGATTTGAGAGTTCAAGTTTTAGAAACTTAAGGTTTAGGAAAGTATGAGATTAGGAAGGATTGGAATTAGGAAAGATTTGAATTTTGTTTCTAAGAAGAAGTGTTTTGATTTTGTTTCCAAAAACGGAGGATTGGATCTAGTTTCCTGAATAGGAAGATTGGATTTGGTTTCCTCAAGGGAAGATTGGATTTGACATGGATTTAGAAGGTGAAGTTTTGAAAATCCTAGATTTTGAGGATCTATAGTTTTGGCGTAAAAATAGGTTTAGAAAATTTATGATTTTGATGTAAGAAAAGGGAGATTTTGAAAACCTAGATTTTGAGGTTTAATTGAAAATCATGTTTTAAGAAAGGAAATTAGGGTTTCCTAATTGTTGGCTCTAGGGCTTGACTTAGGCTCTAAGGAAAGAAATTTTTGGAAAGTAGAATTTTTGGAAAGAAAAGATTTTTGGAAGGAGATCTTAAAAAGGAGTTTTTGGAAAGTAAATTTTGAAAAGAGAGTTTTTGGAAATGAGTTTTTTGGAAACAGTTTTTAGGAAGGAAACTTAAGGAGTGTTTTTAGAAAGTGAATTTTGAAGAGAGCTTATTGGAAAGGAGTTTGAAAAGGAGTTCTAAAAAATAGATTTTCAAAGGAAAATTTTAGAAAGCAATTTTGGAAAAGAATTTTGAAAAGGAGATTGGAGGAAATTTTTAGAAAGTGTATTGGAAAAGAGATTTTTTTGAAATAGAGATTTGAAAAGAGAGTTTTTAGAAAAATTTCGTAAAAATATCTTACTTTCCTAAAACGATTCTAACCATAAGAAGGCTAGAACCACTCTAAGATAGTGGTTTTGAAAAAAACAAGGATTTGAAAATATAGACCATATTGGTCACTTTAAATATAACACTTTCCTAAATCAACCCTAACCATGGAAAGACTAGAATTACCTTAGGATTGTGATTTTGAAAATAAGTTTTGAAAAAGAAGATTTTAACACAAGTTTTGAAAATAATTTTGATGCAAGTTTTGAAAACAAGTTTAAAAATGAATTTTAGAGAGATGCAAGATCATGATATGCACAATGCAAATTGGGGTCATGAACGTACAGGGTTAAAGGTTTCACCGCATAATCAAGGGGGTCAAACCCACGTGGTTTCCAATTAGACTAAGAGAAAGCCCCCGTCAAGGTGACCTTCAATAGCCTAATCCTACACATGAACCGGGAAGTCTCTTGTTTCAAGCATGCAAGAAAGGGGTGGTAGAAGATGGGGGATTAAAATAGAAGAAATCCCAAGTGGGTTAGGAGAGAGAAGAGAGAGGGGGAGTTGCATAAACATAAATAGGGAGCCTACCTTGTGTCTTGTTTTATTCACATTGTTTTGCTTGCTTTGTTTCGGTCTTCGCTTCAATCTTCACCTTGATCTTTTCATGTGCCCGCTTGGATCTTCAAAAACTTCAGAGTTGCAGCACTTCAAGTCTTCAATAGAGGCTTTGTAGGCTAGTGTAGGAGTGTATAGGGGTGTATGTGAGTGTATGAAATCTAGGGTTTGTGTATGGAGGCTAGAGTTTTGGAAAACCTAAAGAAGACTAGGGTTTAAGGAGGCTACAAGCTCTGTATATCGAAGAGGAAAGTTTTTAGACTAAATTTGTAGACCCTTTTCACGCTGAAAGAGGCTTTATATTTATAGATAGAGGAGCGACCTGGGGTTTGTTGTAGTAGCGCTAGGCAAAACTTTACACTAGCCCCACTAGGAGTGGCGCTAGGCCATTTTTTGGCTTGGCGCCACTATAGCCAATTAGGAAATGTTTAAGGTTGGCAAGCAATGTATCTTCAGAAGATTTGGGCACTTGTATTAGTGACTACCATGTAATTTTTAGCTTGACTGCACTAGGAGTGACTCCGGAAGGTTCGAGAATGATTTGAAAGGGCCGAGAATGTCCTGAAAAGCCGAAAAGGGATAGGAACCCTTAGAATAGTGTCTCAGGGGTAGTATACTTGAAAAATGATGGCAGGATTTGTTGGAAGGGTTAACCGGGCCATTAGGGGCAAAACGGTCAATCGGGCCGAAAAGTTGCCGAGATGGACTCTAAATATCCTGGATGAAGATTGGAAGCTTGAAAACATTAGCTAGAATGTTCCAGGAGGTTACCAATTTCATACCTAGAGCCGGTGTTGTTGGAAGAGACAACAGGCCCACCAAGGGCAAAACGGTCATTTTGCACCGAGCCTGCTGGAACTGACTTGAAATGATCTAGAAAGATAATGAAATGTTGAGAATACTATAAGAAGCCTTCTTGGGAGACTACCGGTTTGATACCCAGAGCTGGTGTGGTTCCCGAGGCGTTTAGATGCCTAGGGGCAAAATGGTCATCTTGACCGAAATATCTCAAAATTGGCCCAAAACTGACTGAAAAGCACCTAACCATGCTAGATTGTCTTTAAGACAATCTTGGAAGGGTGGACTTACCATTCTGAGGACTTAGGTACTGTCTCGAGAAACGTGCCGAAAATGGCCCTAGGGGCAGTTTGGTTATTTTTCACCAAAATGGGCTAGCAGGCACCGATGTTGACATGGGTTTTGAGTGTTTCCTTCACTCTGACGGCAGTCCCATGATATAGGGGTTTGCTGGCAATTCCTTATATCGACTTGTTTGCAAGTGTTTCTACCACTCTAGCAGTTGCGATGTTTACGAGTATTTTCGTTACTCTAACGGGTTGCGATCATTCCAGAGACTGCCTAATCTCTAGAAGCTGCACGGTGGACTTAGCGCCTGAGAAATTAACTTTCTCAGAAGGCGTGCTAAAACGGACATTTCTTAGGCGCCAAAGATGGACCGTTCTACCATCTCGAGGACTTAGGGTCTAGTCTAGGTCGACGAGTTTGAAGGGACTTACCGTTCCGAAGAGTTCACTCGGAAATGGGCCGGAGAGGATGGACTTACCGCCTCAAGGAATTAACTTTCTCGAGGGACGTGCCGAAGTGGATTTGGAATTGGAATTGGAATTGGACTTGGAAAAGGGACTCACCGTCTTCGAAAAGACGTACCTACTAGAATTGGACCGAGCAATGCCACCAAGGGCATTTTGGTCATTTTGCCTCTATTTGGGCCCAATGGGCCTGCGAAGCAATTGATTGACGGGATTAGACTTGTAAAATTGATTTAAACTAGAACATGTCCATATTG
Organism: Euryodendron excelsum; assembly: GCA_033060915.1. NCBI lineage: Eukaryota > Viridiplantae > Streptophyta > Magnoliopsida > Ericales > Pentaphylacaceae > Euryodendron > Euryodendron excelsum. The sequence continues at coordinate 3,315,095 of CM065385.1, read as the reverse complement.
ACTTGAATACAAGTCTGGATGGATTGGAGACTGCCGAGCGGGCAAAAACGGGGTGTTTATATCAAGACGTGCCTGGAACCCCTAAGGGCAGGTTTGATTATTAGGCCTCTGTTGGGCCCAGCGGGCCCGAGAAGTAGTTGAATTGATTGAGCAAGGGTCTAAAAGTTGATTTGGACTTGAATGTGCCTACGAAGTTTTGAAAGGGAGTTTTGTCAGGCTGGAGATTGCCAAGCGGTGCTTACAACTGCCCCTCCTTTTTTGTCTTTGCTTGTCAAAGGTAGAAAATGAAAGGGGAAGGATCCCATGTTGACCTTAAGACAATCGAATGGACCGGAATTGAATAATTTTGGAGAGTAAGTTATCTCGAACCAGCATTCCATCTGGCAAAATGGTACTCCTTTAAGAAGTTTTAGGGCTAATGCCTAGACACTGATTTTCTTGAACTGACGCTCCATTTAACAAAATGCTACTCCTCTAGGGAGGTTCAAGGTTAATGTCTGAAATTGACACTCCGTCTAGCGGAATGTTGCTCCTTTGGGGAGGTTTAAGGTTGATGTCTGAAAACTGATTGTTCTTGTACTGACACTCCATCTGGCATAATGCAGCTCCTCTGGGAAGGTTCAAGGTTGATATCTGTTTTAGAAGGAAAAAGCTTAGAAACCCAATTTACTTTTGACAGAGAAAGCTTGGAAACCTAATTTGCTTTTTTGGAAAAAGCTCAGAAACCCAATCTACTTATTCGGAGGAAGCTTGAAAACCCAATTTGCTTTTTTGGAGGAAGCTCGGAAACTCAATCTGCTTTTTCGAAGGAAGCTCGAAAACCCGATCTACTTTTTTGGAGGAAGCTTAGAAACCTAATCTGCTTTTTTTGGAGAAAGCTCAAAAACCTAATCTGCTTTTTCAGAAGAAGCTCTGAAACCTAATCTGCTTTTTCAGAGGAAGCTTGAAAACCCAATCTACTTTTTTCGTGGAAGCTCTAAAAACCAATCTTCTTTTTCGAAGGAAGCTCGAAAACCCAAGCTGCTTTTCGAAGGAAGTTTAGAAACCTAATCTGTTTTTTTGGAGGAAGCTTAAAAACCTAATCTACTTTTTTTTTTTTTTTAGAGAAAGCTCAGAAACGCAATTTTCTTTTTAAGAGGAAGCTCTGAAACCTAATATGCTTTTTCAGAGGAAACTCTAAAACCCAATCTGCTTTTTCGAAGGAACCTTAGAAACCTAATCTGCTTTTTTTTTTTTTTTTTTTTGAGGATGGTTAGAAACCCGATCTGCTTTTTCAAAGGAGGCTTTGAAACCTAATTTGCTTTTTTTAAGGAAGCTCTGAAACCCAATTTTCTTTTTCGAAGGAAGCTCGAAAACCCAATCTGCTTTTTCAAAGGAAGCTCAAAAACCTAAATCTACTTTTTTGGAGGAAGCTCAGTAACCCAATCTGCTTTTTTGAAGGAAGCTCTAAAACCCATTCTGCTTTTTTTGGACGAAGCTCAGAAACTCGATTTGCATTTTTGGAGGAAGCTTTAAAACTAAATTTGCTTTTTCGGAGGAAGCTCAGAAACCCATTTTGCTTTTTTGGAGGAAGCTTGTAAACCCAATCTTTGTTGATATTTTGCTTGTACTTCATTTGTCTTAAATGTTAGAGAAGATGACATTTGTTGCTTCTTGGATTAAGATTTTTGGAGAGTAATATTCCTTTGATGTATTGATTGTTGACTTTTGCCTCTGACTGACATGACAGAATTCTGGGTAACGTGCTTCCTTGGGTTCTTGAATTTGGTTTTGTAGGGGGTGAGGTCTCCTTTTGAAAGGTTTGAGGTATTTGGAAGGTCGAACATCTTTAAGTCAATTTTTCTTGAGTGGATCAACTGGTTTGCAATTGAATGGGAGGTGTAAGGTGGGTCGTTGCCCTAGTTTTTACGATTTGAAGAGATTAAGTTAGGCTGACATTAATTAGGGTTGTCCTATTCTCTTTGGTTTTGAAAAAGGTTGGATTAGGCTGTTCATGGTTGATTGGAGAGGTCGAGGGTGATCAGTGCCCCATTCTTTGTTTCTATTGTCCATGGATGACAGTTCTAGTTTTCTAGGGTGTACGCTATTTTTTTTGTAGAGTGTTTGGATTTTAAACGACAGACCTTCCGAGATGTTGTGCTTCTGCTTCAGAATACCTTTTCTTTTATAATCACTTGAACACTTGTCAGTGTATTTTGTTAGACATGTGGTTTGGTATATATTGTATAAGTCCACCATAGGTTAAAATGAATGCACATCATACTTTTGGATGAATACACAGGTTGATACAAGAGGAAATGAGTGCATGTTATGTTTTTTGATGAATGCTCATGCAGGAATGAAATTGAATGCATGACATACTTCTTGATGAACACATAAAGATGGATTTGGAATGTATGCCATACTTTTTGATGAATGTACATACATGAATGCATATCATATTTTTTTATGAATGCATCGAGATAGATTTTAAATGAATGTCATTCTTTTTTATGAATGCACATACATGAATGTAATTGAATGCACATCATACTTTTTGATGAATGTATAGAGATAGATTTTGAATACATGTCATACGTTTTTATGAATGCACATACATGGATGGAATTGAATGCATATCATATTTTTTTATGAATGCATAGAGATGGATTTTAAATACATGTCATACTGTTTGATGATTGCACATACATGAATGGAATTGAATGTATATTATACTTGTTGATGAATGCATACACAGGAATTGAATGCACGTCATACTTTTTTATGAATACACATACATGAATGGAATTGAATGTATGTCATACTTTTTTATGAATGCACAAGTTTATGCATGAATGGAATTGAATGCATATCATTCTTTTTTATGAATGTACAGGTTTATACGGGAAATGAAATTGAATGCATCTCATACTTTTTGATAAATGCATAAATAGAATTGAACTACACAGGAATTACATGGATGTAGAGATTATACATGTCATGAATGCACAAGTACTACATGAATACAGGTTATTTATGAAGAATGCCCTAGGATTGCCCCAAGGCCCATACTCTTAGGATTCTGCTTCCCTTCCAGGATCTTACCACTTTGTTTTTGTCCCATTCTTATCGGGGTGTGATAGCATGTGCACCATTCTCGAGGAATCTTGACTTTTTGGGTTGCTAGTATCTTATCCCTACTTTCTATAGGGTTATTGTTTAGGGATTTTCTATCCTTACTTGGTTTTCTCTCTCAGATCTTTGTATTTCACTATAGCTTGAGCGACAACTTGTTTGCCCTCTGCAGAGCGATAAACAACTTGGCTCTTAATTTGAGAAGACTTCCTTTTAGGACTGTAATGTAGGCTGGGTTAAGGGGTTATAAGAAATGAACGGATTTTTAAGCTCAAAGATTTTCTTTTAGTGGGTTGTTTAGACCAAAACCAGCTGAGCACACCTTGGATCATGAGGATGCCCCTGTCTTCCTTCTCATAACTTTTTTTTTTAAATAGTCTTCCTATTGTTTAGGCTTATTTCGACTAAGCAGTTTTCTTTGATCTAAGAGGACTTTAATTTAGATCGTAATGTGGGCTAGATTAAGAGGTTTATTAACAAAGGAATGTAAAGGCTCAAACATGATCACTTGTGGGGTTCTAAAAGACCTATGATCACCTTTGGCAATTTAACTTGCATTTCCTTCTCCCTCTTTTCTTTCTTACCCCATTTTTTTCTTCTTTTAGACTTTTTTCTCCCTTCTGATTAGAACTCTTCATATGTCGACTTTTAAAGGTGCTGAATTTTTCATTCCTATTCTGGGATTACATTATCTTTTCTTAAAAGCCACCAGTAACGCATTTCTCTTTTCTCTCTTTTTTTTTTTTTTTTACTTCTCATCTGAGACTCTTATCTATACCAAAAACTTGCTGCTATGCTTGTTCTTAGAGATGTCGTTGATGTCATATCCTCTTAGGAATTAGCATCTTCATTACTCATTAGTTTTTATTTATGGCTTTTGCCTTAACCTAGTGTGGGCAGTGATCATCAGGTTGGTCCTATTTTTTTTTCAAAGGATGTGACCGGCTCAAGTGGGCTTCGCAAGGGGATGTCCCCAACCGTATGGTTGTAGAATTGAGGGCCTATCTTCATTTCAGATTGAATTACTTAGTCCATAAAGCCTTTTTACAAAATTTAGACAATAGTTCTAAATAAATCCCTATACTTTCTACCGAATCAACCATTATGCGCTTACCCTAATATGGGGGATGGTTCTTGGTTTGGGAATATCTGAATGGAAATCACTTACAGCTCTAGTGGGCTGAGCAAAGGAAAGTTTTTATTTCTTTTGGAAGGATTGAACGATGGCTTCTCTTCATTTTGAGAGCTCGGCCATCCATCGCTTAGCTAGGATATCATTCAAGTGTCGCCTCTTCAATAAGCTCTGCATTTCTTTGTTGAGTCTAACTTCCTTCGCACTTTCACTTACTATCTTTCTCTTAAAGGTTTTAATCTCTGTTGAATGGATTGCCCATGTTGTCCCATCCTTCAAGCCGAGTCATTACAGATTGGGGAAGAATCCCTAAAAGCAATCATTATCCACAAGAGTATGAGTCAAAGGGAATGAACTAAAGCCCTTCATTTTTATTTCATTTTTTTTACATGGCATGGCTTTAATTGAAAGCATAAGCATAAGACAAGAATAAGGATAGAAAAAGTAGGAGATAGGAAGGAAAGTGGATGACTCCAGAAAACATTCCTTTTTCTTTTTGAATTGATAAGCCCCTCAGACAGGCTTTGAGATTATATGCTCCACTTGCCAGGTGCCTCATTGGGTTGCGCAAGGCTGATCAAGTTATTGTTCGCGGCATTCAGGGCACTAGTGGTGATGGTATAGTGGTGGACCACTTTTTTCTTTCCTTTTCTCGCTTCAAATGTGGTGCTTCGGCTACCCCCTAGGACTTGCAGCCTCTCAATGTTATCATTTCCTTTACCAGGACTATCTCGATTAGCTTTATCTCCCGTGATAAAATTGATGGTGTGGTCCGGTAATGGGCAGGGAGTGACGTGTTCGGTTAGCTTCTTGTGTGCCAATAACTTTTGAGTTAATTAAATCTTAAATTTTATGCCTTAGAGAGAAGCACCCCTCAGCGTCATGACTGTCGCGCCTAGATTTTTTACACTCGAGGAATACACACACAAGTGGGAAAAATACTATACTCTCTCATTAGAACTCATCCTCCTAGAAGAGTGAGTGCGACTATATTTGAATTGAAAATTAACTTGAATAAACGGCTTTTGGAAAACAATTTGGAGTCGCCACCTAACTTGATTAAGGTGAGTTAGGTCACCTAAAACTAAACACAATCTGAAGACTACACTTAGGGTTTTTGAAAACGATTTTTGAAAATACTTTCCTCAAGAGAGGGTTTTTAAGAAAATAAGTTGTTTGGCAACTTTTAGAAAATAGTTAAGCCCTTTTTTGAAAATAACTCTATTTTGGTCTTTGAAAACAGTAATCTAGGTTCAGAGGTTGGTTACATATAAGGAAGGTACACTAAGCCATCACCCTACCCCGCCCTTGCGGTACCTACATGTTTATTTACCTTAGATTCACTCATTAGAGTCTTCAATTAATATATGTCCAAAACTATCCACTTTAGAAAAGAATTTTTAAAAGAATGATACATGATATGCAAGTGCAAGAAAAGAGTTTAAAAATAAACTTGAAATAGAAATTTATGATTTGAAAAGACTTTATTTGAAATTGGATTTGAAAAGAAGAGTTGAGTTTTGAAAGAAAAGTTTTGGAAATTGAAAATAGGGATTTGAAAATAGATTTGAAAAAAATTTGAAATAGATTATGAAATTAGAAACTTGAAGAATATTGTGGAATTGAAGATTTGAAGAAAGTTATGACCGCACCCGTGAGGGTACCCTACGTATCCTTTTTGGGGAATCAAGTCAGTCGTAGATCGGACAAGAGTACGATTGAAAATAGAAGATTTTGATTGGAAAAAAGAAATTGAGTTGGAATTCAAATTGGAATATTAGGAAATTTGAACTTTGATTGGAATATTTGAAGAGATTGGGTTTAGGAAACCTAGACCTAGGAAAGATGGAACTTATGAAAGATTTTGAGGTTCAAGAAAGATTGGACTTGTTTTGGAAAGACGGAGATTTAGGAAAGGTTCAAATTAGGAAAGATTCAAAATAGGAAAGTTTTGTTTTAGGAAAGTTTCATTTTAGGAAAGTTTTGAAATCGGAAAGGTTTTGAAATAGGAAAGGTTTCGTTTTAGGGAAGTTTCGAATTAGGGAAGTTTTGAATAAGGAAAAAATTAAAGTTGGAAAGTTTTGAAATTGGAAAGTCTTCTTTTTAAGAAAGAGTTGATTTTTGGAAAGAGTTTGAATTAGGAAAATTTTAGTTTAAGAAAGATTTGGAGTTTGGAAAGTTTAGAATTTAGAAAGTTTTAACTTAAGAAAGTTTTGAATTTAGAAAGTTTAGAATTTTAGAAAGATTCAAAGTTTGAGTTTAAGAAATACTTGAGATTAGGAAAGGTTTGAGTTTAGGAAAGATTTGAAAATTCAGGTTTGGAAAGTTGAAATTTGGAATGGCATGGAATTAAGAAAGGTTGGAATTAGGAAAGATTAAGAAGCTTAAAGTTAAGGAAAGATTTGAAAGTTTAAGTTTTGGAAACTTAAGGTTTAGGAAAGTATGAGATTAAGAAGGATTGAGATTCCTATTTCCTAAAATTAAATATTGGATTTTGTTTCTAAAAAGAAGTGTTTTGATTTTGTTTCAAAAAACGGAGAATCGTATCTAGTTTTCTAAATAGGGAGATTAGATTTGGCATGGATTTGGAAGGTAAAGTTTTAGAAATCCTAGATTTTGGGATAAAAAATAGGTTTTGGAAATATATGGTTTTGATGAAGAAAACATGATTTGGAAATCTAAAGTTTGAGACGTGATTAAAAATCATGTTTTAGGAAAGAAAATTTGGGTTTCCTAATCACGGCTCTAAGGTTTAACTTGAACTCCACGAAAAGAGATTTTAGAAAGTAAAGATTTTGGAAATGAGAGTTTTTGGAAAGGGATTTTCGAGAGAGTTTTTGAGAAGGAAACTTAGGGAGCATTTTCAGGAAGTGAATTTTGAAGAGAGCGTTTTGGAAAGGAGTTTGAGAAGAGTTTTTGAAAACTAGGTTTTTTGAAGAAAGTTTTTAGAAAGCAATTTTGGAAAGGAGATTGAAGAGAGTTTTTAGAAAGTATGTTGGAAAAGAGATTTCGAAGAAGGTTTTAAAAAGACGTTTTGAAAAGTAAATTTGAAAAATAATTTGGAAAGGGACAAAATATGAACTTTTGCAAGTCTCTAAAAATATCACACTTTCCTAAAACAATTCAACCCATAAGAAGGTTAGAACCATTCTAAGATTGTGGCTTTGAAAATAACAAGGATTTGAAAATATGGACCATACTGGTCACTTTAAATGTAACACTTTCCTAAACCAACTCTAACCATAGAATGGCTAGAATCACCTTAAGATTGTGGTTTCGAAAACAAGTTTTGAAGAAGAAGATTATAACACAAGTTTTGAAAATGATTTTCGACGCAAGTTATGAAAACAAGTTTGAAAACAACTTTTGGAGAGATGCATGATCATGATATGCACAATGCAAGTTGGGGTCATGAACATAAAAGGTTAAAGGCTTCACCACATAATCAAGGAGGCCAAATCCCCGTAATCTCTAGTTAGACTAAGAGAAAGCCCCCGACACGGTGACTTTCAATAGCCTAATCCTACACATAGACCGGGAAGTCTCTTGTTTCAAGCATGCAAAAAAGGAGGGTTAGAAGATGGGGGATTAAAATAGAACAAAATCCAAGTGGGTTAGAAGAGAGAAGAGAGGGGAAAATTACATAAACGTAAATAGGAAGCCTACCTTGTGTCCTTTTTTATTTGCTTGGTTTTATTCGCTTTGTTCTTCTTGCTTTGCTTCGGTCTTCGAGAGCTCGCTTGGATCTTTGGAAACTTCGGAGTTACAGTACTTCAAATCTTCAATGGAGGCTTTGGAGGGGTATATGAGTGTATGAGAGTGTATATATACTAGGGTTTAGCGTATGAGGGCTAGGATTTGGAAAACCTAAAGAAGACTAGGGTTTAGGGAGGCTACGAGCTCTGTGTATCGAAGAGAAGAGTTTTTAGACTGAGTTTGCGGACCCTTTTTACACTGAAGGAGGCTATGTATTTATAGAGGGAGGATAGATTTGGTGTCTGTTGCAGTGGCACCAGGCAAAATTTCCTTCTGGCGCCACTCTGCCACTTAGGAAAGTTTTAAGATTGGCAACCAACGTATCTTTAGAAGATTTTGACACCTATATTAGTGACTACTATGCAATTTTTAGCTTGGCTTCACTAGGAGTGACTTCGGAAGGTCCGGAAATGATTTGAAAGGCCGAAAATGGCCCAGAGCGCCGGAAAGGGACAGGAACCCTTAGAATAATGTCCCGGGGGTAGTAGACTTGAAGAATGATGATAGGATGTGTTGGAAGGGTTGACAATGCCATTAGGACAAAACGGTCAATTGGACCGGAAAACTATCGGGATGAACTCAGAATATCCCGGAAAAAAACTTGAGGTTCGGAAACATTACTTAGAATGTCCTAGGAGGTTACCGGTTTGATACCTAAAGCCGGTGTGGTTTGAAAAAACGACCGGCCCACCAGCGGCAAAACGGTCATTTTGCATCAGGTTTGTCGGAATTGACTCGGAATGATCAAGAATAGTAATGGAAGGCTGAGGATGCTATCAAGAGCATCCCCAGGAGGTTATCAGTTTGATAACCAAAGCCGCTGTGATTCCTAGGGTACTCGGATGCCTATGGGCAAAATGGTCATTTAGCTTTAAGTGGGCCCTAAGGGCCCAAGAAGCAACCGGCAGACTAAATTGGAGTTTAGAAGTCAGGTTAGAGTCTAAATATGCATGTGATGTGTGAAAGTGAGCCTAGTCGGGCCAGAGATTGTCGAGCTAGCAAAAATGGGGTGCTTACAATGACCTTGGTCACCTGAATGATATTCACAGGTTACTGCTAAGTTGAAGTTGGGTGGTAAGGGATTGGGCAAAAGCTGAGAGGGTATAGGCTTCAAGTGTCCTGCTGCTAGGAGGCCACAATAAGCCGTGGTTTGTGTGCAAGCAAGTTTAGTAAAAACTTAGTTTCTCTAGCTCGCTCTTTTACGTTGAGAGGGTGTCCTAGATGTTTCTGAAGGCTAGGGGTTAGGTTCTGGACTAATAATAGCTGGGTCAATGGCCTGGAAATCGAGAAGGTTTTAGATCTTGCATTTCAAAGTGGGACAATTTTCTGTGTCATGACTAGGTGAGATGGAATGGTATTCACATGATAGATTAGGATCATATGATTCGGGGGCCCGGTTAAAGACAGGCCTAGGAGGTACCGAAACTGGATGATTGGCTTAGCGAAGCCGTCAATAGGCAGTGGTTAGAGAGCAAGCCAACGGGGTGTAATCTTGATCTTTTCCCTTAGTCTTCTTTCAGAGGATAATATGTTTGTTATGCATTTGGACCTCGAGAGCCTCTGCTTGCTCATCGAGTGTTATACCTGTGTAAGCACCCTATTTTTCCCTACTCGGCAATCTTCGGTTCCACCAGACTCATATTCAAATTGATATATACATATTCGAGTTCAAATTAACTTTTCAAACTCAATCCAATCAATCGCATCGTTGGACCGTTTGGCTCAATAGAGACAAAATGACCAAAATGCCCTTATGGCATTGCTCAGTCCCATTCCTGTTGGCACATCTTCTGGGAGATGGTAAGTCCCCGTTTCAATCTCAAATTCAACTTCAAGTCTAATTCCAATTCCAAATCAAATTTGGCACGCCTTTCGAGAAAGTTAATCCCTCAAGTAGTAAGACCATCCAATCTGGCACGTTTTCCGAGACAACTCTTTGGAATGATAAGTCCCTTCAAACCCATTGACCGGGATGAGACCCCAAGTTCCTGTGATGGTAGAACGATCCACCTTCGGCGCCTGTTTGCCCGCTAATAAAAAATGTCCATTGTTCGACACGTCTTTCGAGAAAGTTAATTCCTCAGACGATAAGTCCACTTAGCAGCTTTCCGAGATCAGACAGTCTCCATAATGAACACGAACCATTAGAGTGGCGGAAACATTTGTAAATATCGCAACCATCAGAGTAGCGAAAACACTAGTAAATAGGTCGACATTGGGAATTGCCAATAAATCCCCTATGTCAAGGGACCGAACTCGCCTCTTGGCTATAACACGTTTACCAAAGGACGAGATACCTTTGGAATCCAACTCGTCACAGACCGTCAGAGTGACGAAAACACTTAAAACCCGGGTCAACACCAGTGCTTGCTAGCCCACCCCAATGAAAAATGACCAAACTACCCCTTGGGTCATTTTTGACACGCTTCTCAAGAAAGTACCTAAGTTCTCAGAATGGTAAGTCCACCATTCCAAGATCATCCCAAAGACAATCCGGTATCTTTAAGTGCCTTCCAGTCAATTCTAGACCAATTCTGAAACTATTCGATCAAAATGACCAGTTTGTCCCTAGGCATCCAAGTGCCTCTAGGAACCACACCGGCTCTGGGTATTAAAGTGATAATCTCCTGAGAATGCTACTGATAGTATTCTCGACCTTCCATTATCTTTCTAGATCATTCCGAGTTAATTCCGGCAAACTTGGTACAAAAATAACTGCTTTGCCCTTAGTGGGTTGGTCGCCTTTTCCAACCACACCTGCTCTAGGTATCAAGCCGACACTCGCTTGGAACACTTTGGATAGTGTTTCCAACTTCAAGCCCCCTCATGGATCATTTCGAGTCCATTCTAGTGGTTTTCTGGTCTAGTTGACCGTTTTGCCCCTAATAGCCCTGTCGACAATTCCGGCTTTGTTTTTCAAGTCCGTTACCCCTGGGACACTATTTCAAGGGTTTTTACCCATTTTTGGCCTTCTAGACCATTTTTGGCCCTCCGAAACATTTTCGGGCCTTTAAGAGTCACTCCTATTGGAGCCAGGCTAAAAAATGCATGGTAGTCACTAGGGCAGGCATCTAAATCTTCTGCCTTGCATATCAAGGGTCGAAGATACGTTTCTTGTCGCCCTAAAATATTTCCTAAGTGGCTGGTGTCACTAAGCCAAAACATGGCCTTGCTCTCTTAGGCTTCTTCAAATCCTAGCTCCCATACACTTTAACCCTAGCATACATACACTCAATACGAGCCTATACGGGCCTCTAAGCCGACCATTGAAGACTCAAGGTGCTGCCATCTCAAAGCTCTAGAAGATCAACGCAAAGTAAAGCAAGCAAATCAAAGAAGATGCAAGGTTGGTATTTGGTGTGCTGTCGCAGGCACCCAAAAATAAAACTGATATCCCAAAAAAAAATATGTAGTAGTGTGAGTAAGGATTGTTCTCACAGAGAGTGTTTAGCCTAGTTTTATGCTATGTGAACAAGGATTGGGGGGTTTTGAATATAATGAAAACTATTTTAACAAAAACAACTACGAAACAATTCATATTAAAGTATTAAAATCAGTCAAAAGAAAAAACCTTGGTTTAGGTCAACATCCACCATCGAAATTTACAACTGATCATTAATGCAAGCATATCAATTCACACATTGAATATTCACCGTCGGAATTATTTTCCTATCTCCCCTTAGTCGTAGTAAATTAGAAATAAGCGATCTCATTAACCATAACTATTAAACAACCCAGGAAAAGCACTCAAGGTTTAATCTAATAGTAGCCTTAAGAATTAGAGAAATCGATGAAACTAAACAACACAAGCACAAGTGGTTGCATTTAATTTAGTCGAATGTCCCTCCTAAGATATAATAATTCCTAACGCAGCAATAATTAAATCTTAGTTACTTCACAAATTAGAGGAATCAAACAATTACGAATTTGATATCTAATCCAGTAGTAGATTGCAACGAATAATAAACTAGTAGGCCTCCTAGCGATTAACCAAGACAATTATGAACATGGGCACAGAAGTACATCTGATACTCAAAGCATAAATCGAATAATAAAAACAATTTAGATCTCACAGTTTATTATTAATTCTGAGGATTTTGTTTTCTTCGACCAAGATTCAAAGTTTAGCCACGCAGGGCCATGAAAACAACTCAAATAATAACCTAGAATAATCTAGAAAACGCCAAAAACCCTAAAAACAAAACAGTCCTTGCTTTTATAGGCTTTTGAAAATCTGCAACTGCGCACAACCATTCGAACGCCCTTACTACCGTTCGAATGCATCGGACCACCATTCGAATGGTGCGTCGAACGCACTTCAAATGGTAAAAATGCTCTTTGTATATTTCAAACGCTCTTCGAATCTAAAATTGACGTGAATCCATTTGGCGTACCGTTCAAATGCATATGCTACCATTTGAATGCCTTTTAGGACCGTTCGAATGCTCCTTCAAATGCTGCTTACATTTTAGCTTGAATTCGTCCCTTTTAAGCTAGGATTATCTTCCTTAGCATTCTATAGCAATCTAAATCAAAATATAAGAATAATAAGTATCTTTAGGCACTAAACAAGTATAAAAGATTAAACATTAAGGGAAAAAAATATGACATTTGCATTCTCATCAAATTCGCCCACACTTAACATTTGTTCATCCTTTGGCAAAACTCAAACTCACTTTCCCAAAATATCAAAGTTGTAACAAAGAATAACCAAACTCTTCAAAACTTATAACATATCATGAACAACATTCTTAAACAACTCACAATCACTTAGCAAGTATTTCCATTTAAAGATGGAGTAAACTAAATATGTAGACCCTCATGGAAATAAACATTCGACTCTCATGTGTTTAAAAGGGTATGTGTATCGCTCAAATTCATTCCAATGGAAATTATCTACAATGGGCTTGCTTATCTTCTCATTCTCCACCACTAGTATCACATACATAGCATGAATCATAAGGACTTGTCAAGGGTTATAATGAAGTTTAGGATCAAGATGGAAAATATTTGGGAATGTAGCTCAAAAACCATCAAAACTAGTGGAGCATAAATGAATCAACTCAAGTTCGAATATATAAGCCATGTAAAACCAATCACTCCATTCAATAGCTTCTGTCTTGTATATATCCCATATAAACAGACCCATTCCTTAGAATTTTAAGAGAGATTATGAACATGGACAATTTATAACATTAAAAACAATTTCTTTCATCACTTCCCATCTCTTTTTTCTTTCTTCTTTCTGTTTTTTTTTTTCTCTTTTTTTTTTTCAAATTACGTCAACAATGGAACTCACGAATTGAAAATGAAAACATGTTTCATTTCACCAACCATAGCCCTACCACAATTTCGGACACCCCCACACTTATTTCTTGTGCACCCTTACGTATCATAATGATGAACAATGCTCCACTAGCTCTACAGCTTGGGTAAAGACATCATTTTTTTTTTTGGGTTTAAAACTTGTAATGAGGGTTCACAATAACGAAAAAAATCAACAAATAAAGCTCAAAGGAGTTTACAAAGGGAAAATTTGATTATAAGGCAGGCTATTTAGCTCATGTAGCTTATAACAAAGATGGCCTTAATTATGTTCATGCATGCATGTGTCAATATGATCTCGAAGAGAATCAAGGCAAGTTCTAGAGAAACAAATCCATGGAAGAATATCTCACACGAAAGAAAATAGTGACTGATATGGATGTGTCAATCTAAAGGCTCAAAATCTCATCGATTTTTGTCTATCAAATTCAGTCACTTCAATCTCAAGGAAAATAACTAGACTAATTAATTCGAAGTTGCAAAATCACTTATTCAATCATGTTATGAATTCTTCAAGCTTAATTGCATCTCGTTATTATTATTTTTTTAAAATTTCAAATAAGTTAAAACACAAAAGCAGTATCTAAATCCCCTCCCCCACACTTAAAACTTACAGTGTCCCCAATGTAAAGTAAAATACACAGAAAGGGCAGAGATAACCAATATATAAATGCAAAAATAAGAAAAGAAAAATGAACTTCCCTTGGGTTGCCTTCTAAGTAGTGCCTTTGTTTATTGTCGTGGGCTCGACTCAATGCTTCCTTCATCAATCAGTATAAATAGGATCCTCAAGATCCAGTTTCTCCACATTCTCGACTTGGAAACCCTCATAGAAATGCTTAAGTCGATGACCATTCATCTTGAACACTTTGGAAGTGGCTAAGCTTTAAATTTCAACTGCACCATGAGGAAAAACATTTGTAACGACAAAGGTCTAATCCAACGAGAACGCAACTTACCCGAAAATAAACGAAGCCGTGACTGGTATAAAAAGACCTTCTGACCAACTTTAAACTCCTTCCTAGAAATCATCTTGTCATGAAAAGCCTTCGTCTTTTCCTTGCAAATCCTTGCACTCTCATAGGCATCATTGCGAATTTCCTCTAACTCTTAGAGTTGTAATTTTTTGTGTTCTCCACATTCATCCATTTTCATGTTAAAACTCTTGATAGCCCAATAAACTTTGTGTTCTAACTCAACTGCAAGGTGGCACGGTTTCCCAAATACCAATCGATAAGGTGACATACCAATGGGCATTTTATATGTAGTCCTGTGTGCCCACAAAGCATCATCCAAGCGCAAACTCCAATCTTTTCTACTTGGATTGATCATTTTTTCAATGATGGACTTGATCTCTCAATTTGACGCCTTCGCTTGTCCACTCGTTTGCAGATGATATGAAGTCAACACCTTATGCGTTACATGGTACTTTCTCACCAAAGTCGCCACAGTTCAATTGCAAAAGTGGGTACCTTGATCACTTATTAGAGCTCTTGGAATTCCAAACCTGGAGAGTATGTTAGACTTGATAAAATCTGCAACAACTTTAGAATCATTAGTCCTGGTGGCTTTAGTTTCCACCCATTTCGAGACATAATCAACAGCAAGCAAGACATAAACATAACCGAAAGATATAGGGAACGGTCCCATGAAATCGATACCCCAAACATAAAAAATTTCATAAAATAGTATGGGAGTTTGTGGCATCTCATTCTTTTGGGATATATTAGCTGTCTTCTGACAAGGATCGCGTGATTTATAAAAAGAA